>OX104069.1:104816431-104877496 GCA_944474145.2 Dicrocoelium dendriticum
CGTTCGACCATTGCTGCGGGTCGGCTTGTGAGCTCATGTTATGGGTGGGGAGCAGAGCGTGGAGAAATCATGCAGTGTTCGGCGCGCGTATTGGGCAGAAGAGTGAACGCTCAGCAACCGATATAAAGAACCAGGCTTTGAGGTTGGGCACATGTTGCGCATGCAGTATACCTTGACTCTGCGACATGCGTTGATTTGCGCTGCCGGCGGGTGCGGTTGAGAGCAGAAGGGAGGCCAAGCGTGACTGGTCGTGAGAGAGAGAAAACCTCTCACTTCAAAGTTGGTCGGTGGGTGCAGCCGGACTGCCTGGTTAGGGTCCTAAGGATGATGAGCATTTTAGTTGGACACTTCTGATAGGCAAAGAGTCGACACCACTGGCGTTGTGTTATGAGTTTCCTTGTCCAACTCCCTTCTTTTAGATCCCACCTCCAATTTCGTCTACGAATTGCATAATATAATATTTACATATAGCTGTTTTTGAAAATTTGGTGCTGTAACGTTTGGTATCTACCTGTTTATGCGGCACATTAGCTGAGGTGTGGTTTCTCGCCCTCAATTAACGTTTATTGATGATGAGAAGTGGGGCCTCGGGTGTCAACTGTTATCCGTCTTTGAAAAATGGCCATCCAGAACGCTTTGAAATAAATGAGAGCCAGTAGCTAGTCGCCAATACTACAAGCGCACGTAAAAGTCACACTTTAGCCAGCCAGTGGGCCTGGAGTGGGGAAGCCGTGAAGAACAGGCTGCATCAGACACGTTTGAAGGCTGCATGTAGTGGTCGGTCAGAGTGTGAGAAAAATGAATTGGTTCATGCACTGAGAAAGTTGGAACTGCTTTAGTCGAAAAGACATTATCAAGCAGTTAGTTCCCTTCAGCGGTAGGAAGACGAAACTTGTGCGGATGGAATGCGACTTGTCCTATGTGTGTTCCTCGAGTAACAGTTGTTAACGACAACGACATGTTGTGTGTATTATGCCTTGTGGGTGTGATCAAACACACGCGTAGCCTTCGGCGGATAGAAACTGGAAAAACTCCATTCCCCACTGCCCGACGGCAGCCGAAGTCGATAAATACTCGCTTCCGTACATGTTGGCGTTATTCGCCTGTATTGTATAAGGCCTTGTCGGCGAAGACGACAGAAGCGACGTATCACGAGTGAGGTGCGGGAAAATGATTGGCGAACGGCTGATTGAGAATACGGTGTCCACAGTGATCGAGGAGCCAGAGGTATTCTGGCCTTAGCGGAGGGAAGCTGGCTGTGCGCGTGGCGCCTGGTTGTCCCAGTCAGCCGGCGTCACAAGAGAATATGGAATCCTACACCGTGCCTCGGCATCACAAGTGTTTCAATTTCACAAGTCTGAGGTAATGTGACAAATGGCGTGATTTTAACGAACCACTGCGTACCACGCGACGATCGCACACTGGGGTTGTGTGGTTTTGGTGTGGTGGGGGGGGAGGGGGGGGGGGGGGGGGGGTTTTTTTTTTTTTTTTTTTTTTTTTTTTGGGTGGTTGGTGTTTGGTGGGGGGGGGGGGAGGGGGGGGGGTTTGGTAGACGATTCCCTTTCGGCCTCGGGTTTCAGCCACCCCACCACACTGGCGACCTGCACAAGATGTGATAACTTAGTGTGATTGAGCGCTTGTAAAAATTGTTCACGGCAAACGCTCCAAGTTGTTTGGACAAGCAGTGGATTGGGGTGCCACCTTTAGTCGGGGAGTACACACGGTTTCGCGTAAATACGACCAGTCTGGTTGTGTGTTGCCAGTTTCCCGTGTATCAGGGACGGATTAAGCTTAAGATGATTACTAAGGGCCCAGGGCTGTTTCCGCTCAGGCACACGCTAAGAGAACACTAGGCCTTCCGGTCTCTCATCAGATTAGCCACGTAGTCGCCTGCGGTCTTTGCAAGTCTGATGTATTCGGTTCCAGCCGAAATAGTCGGAGAGATCTAAAAGTCCAGAGAACGCATAGGAACCCAATGTCCAAGTTGGCGATTTGAATTGCCTCATGAAAACATGCCTTGGGATAGTGACGTCAGACGCAAAATGCCGACATGATGTTCACCGGTACTCAAGGGCGCTTACTCAGCCAGCGTCGTTTGATACGCGTGCAGAACGCACAGCTTCGTTTGGTAGCTGGTGTCCATACACTCCCAGCGCCGTTGCGAGTGCCCGAAACGCAGCCACAGATCGGAGTCACAGCTGTACTCCAAATCAGACAGCGGTATTGGGAATAACTTCTCCCAGCGGTAAATTATCGTCCTCCCCCCCGATGGGACCGATTGCGGCCATGTCGGTAGGAAAGCCAGTCACTTCGCAAGTGCTCTGTGCGAAGAGGTTAGCGCGTCCTGAGATAAGAGGCGAGCGCAGTGTCTTCACACAGGGTGTAGCAACCTGGATCACTGCGCCATCAGTTAGCGAAAGTGCCACAGCCATGTTGGTCGCCCGATGATGAAGCTCCACACAGATGTGGATAATTTTCTGAACGTGGGCATGTAATCACCAAGCAAGTAGCGCGGGGTACCACACTGTTCACTGAACGGGTGAGGTTCATTCAGTTGTGGGGAAGTCATCATCGAATCGAGTCGGGGTGTCATGTAGTTTGGTGGGCGGCATTGGCAGCAGGGGACAAAACAGGCACAAGTGTGTACCAGCCGAGCTGTTACAACGGCTGAATTAACAGCCGGGACGCGAATCTGGATCGGCGCAACATCGAGAGCTGTTGACCGAAGGCTCTCACAAAATCAATTGTCGCACCATGCCGGCTATGATAGGAAAAGGCCACGTTATCTGCTGGACAAAGCGCAAGGAGAAAGTGCTCACTCCGAGTGTTATATGAGTGGGGGGGGATCGCATGGGTAGAACAGAGACTCGAAATAAGATGCCAAACAGGTTTCCGATGTAAGAAGCAGAGTATCGATTGGACAGGGGTCTCTAGTGTTCCGGGTAAGTAATTGGCGTGTTGGCCAATCTGTATACAAACGTGCGCACGTTGAGTGCGTGCCAGTCTAAGGAGGACCGAATAGCTACAGAAAGAGAGGACGGATGAACCGACTTTGCTCCGCTTGGTTGAACAGGGGAAGTAGTCGATCACGGGCCGGGAGCGGCGTCTGCAGAGTTGTTGGTGTGGTGGCACGGGGGGTAGCGTAGAATGGACAAGAGTCAATTGTGAAGCAAGATGTGAGAAGGCGTAGAGAGATTGATGGGTGAAAACAGGAAGTATAAAGGTGAAGTTGGGAGGGGGGACGGACAAGGATGAGGATATGCAGGAGGAGGAGCAGGAGAGGGAAGCTGTAGCAGAAGAACATGCTGTCCACCCTGATCAACCTGCGTACGAGCAGCAGACAGGGCGTCTCGTTGGATTAATCACGGGGGGGGTGGTGGACAGGGTCCGAAGCATAAGTAAATTGGTAAATATGTGTCGTTGTGCATTAGTGCGTCTGGGCAGGGATCCCGTCAGTGTGGCTGCTGGTTCTAGGACTAGGAAACGACAGGATTACGGCTTCTCAGCCAAAAGCCCTCTAAGTCTCACAAAAACAGCTGACCTGGTAGGCACTGCGGGGTGTCTTGGCACTGGTTCTTAAATAAAGAATTTTTGGCATCGAGTGGCATGATTCCGAGCCCGTTACCCCGCAATGCCCCGCATCACCTGGAGGGCCGAATTGAAGCTAAGTTTTTTTGTCGTGACCTATAGAAAGCACATCGACGAACTCTGCGGTTATGTGTGGGGCCTCTGAACGTTGCCAAAAGCCCACGTGTTGCGACAGTGCCACAGCCACCACCGGAACTCCCGTAGCGATGCTGGGCGACGTCGTTCATGCGGCGGAAGAGGAGGGTGCGGCTCGGTAAGGACGCAGGCAGGGGAGGGCCAAGTGCGATGACTGTCGTCGAACCAAGAAACCTAGAAAACCCTCACGTTCGAAACTGGCGTCCGTGGTGTTGTGGTGCTATATCCCCCGCGACCCCGACTGGGCCTCGGCTGTGGTCCTATACCGACGGAGTCGAAACAATGTCTCTGGCGTTAGGAATACTTGCTGATAAATGGCGAAAGCACAGCCGGCAATCAGTGGCGGTTTGCCGTGTGAGTTTCTTTTGGTCCACACCGCGCCTGATGGTGGCCTGACACAAGCATCGGCAGCATTGACTCGCTGCCATACGCCTCAGTTGCCGCGTCCGACATCAGGCGATCAGGGGGGGGGGGGGGTCTGAGTGGGGAAAAAGGACAACAATAAGTTCGGGTTTTTAGATTGTACCACCAGCTAGTTTAGAACCCTTTGCCTCCATACTTGTGAATCGAAAAATTTGTGTGGCAGTAAAACCCTGTTGCGAGTCTCTTCTCTGGTGATCGCGGAACGGTGAACCAGGCGCAGACATCAAACGACCCTCGACTCCCGCTGATAAGCCCTCCACCCTCCACACTACGACTCTTCAATTACCTAGGGAATAATCTGACTACTTTGCGGCACAATATAGCGGCTGTTACGTCCGCTCCGGCACAGTTTGTCCCATCACCGTTATTGGTGCCCTCAGCCAGCGTGCATCCCTGTTTCAATGGCATACTATATTTCTTTGTGTTTCTTCTATGTGCCGGCACACTCACGCAATCGCTGAGGTGGTGTACCCCTTCTGCAGCTTAACCATGTGTTACTCCACGAATGACGCAATGTGTGGAAAAAAGCACTAACTCAATTGCTTCACGTTCCTGAGCGCACACCCACCGCTCTGCACCATAGTTAAGGTCTAGTCTGAGCTTGCGCGATGGCCAAACCGGACCGACATCTGCCCACAGCAGATTGAGATACTGTGCTTGAACAAGAAAGAAAAATGAGCCGCCGGGAAAAACAGCGCGACCACGGTGTTTGCAACATTAGTCAACTCAAGTCAGCCCACGATGCGTTTCAGATGATATACACGGTTAAGGTCGTGTCACCGCGATCCCACCGGTATTAGCAACTCCAATCGGGTTGTAATCTGGCTAAGGAAACCATGCCATCTGTTGGTGTGCTCTACACGTAGCCGTTTCATTCTTAGGCGTGATCCCGGATTCGTCCTCGCTCACACCAGGGACTAACCATACTGAAGTCGCATGAGCTTTCTTTCGAGTACACGTGTGCTGATAGTCGCATCTCATTGTCCTGTCGTGGTGTAGACCACTGCATACTGCTCCATCAAATGCTCCCCACGGTCCAGTGGGACAGGAAGATTAAGCCCAAGGAACAAGTGACAGAACCGTTATGCTGCTACGAGTTGGCTGCAATGTGTCCCTCCCTTCGAATGCACGAATATGACCACGACTGCCGTCAGTACCACTCACGCCGCGTGACAAATTTTATGTCGGGATGGCGCGTACGTCCACAGGTCAAAGCTGCGCTCGGGCGGATTTTAACGTTAAAAACTTCTCACACGACTGTGCAGGCCGGGAATCGTGCCTCGAAACCACGTGAAGCGACCAGTTTTTACCGCCCCTTGTGTTCAGGACACAATACCACTACTTGTATCCACTCCTTACAGCCTGTACCTGTAAGTCGAGAACGGCCACGTAACTGACGTCGCCTAGCTTAGTTAATCGTGAACCCGCGGTAATGAAACAGTTCATTGACCGTATCCGGGCGCAACAAACGTTGGAAACGGAACTCAAGCTTAGACTCAAGAGTGTAAAAATGCATAAGCCTCCGCGAGACCCACCAAAACCAGCCTGGCAAGAGTGTGGACCACATATCGGCATCATCAACAACGGCATGGCAGTACAAAATCAGTGATTTACACAAGGACGCCTTCTTCTGTTGTTACCTAGTGTACTGCGCGCGATAAAATAAACAGGGAGGGACAAGATCGGAATCCCCAATAGGAAAACACTAAATGCCCCTAAGCAGCCACCTCCACAAATGGACGAGCTGCCCTATGTCTTGTCAACAACATGGTCCCCACAGCTCGAGTTATCACACGTGGATACTGGCCCACATCAGCCTAGGGTAGCTTCCTTGCGGCCCACCTGACGCCTCGTGTCCTCAAACCACGACACCACCAGCCACATAGCATCAACTCAGTATCCCACTTATAACAACAGACAGTCCGGCTTGGCCAAATGAACAGTAAATGCGTCGCTGGTGCTACAGGCGTGTGCTCAGGTCATAAGATCCCATGTAAAACTTATCGTAACTCAACGCAAGATAGCTGTCGCGTGCCACTACCGCCTTAGACAAACACGGACCCATATAGCAATCCCGATTTTGACTTTGTCACGGGACTTACACACTTACCCCGCCATCCCCAGGCAGAGTTTATTACCCGCACTTGCAGGCTTGCCGTCCCCTCCCAACACACACTCGGTCCTACAAAACAACCCAGAGGTTCCTCATTTCGTATGCGATCGGCCTGCGTCATAGTTTTCTTTCTTTTTTTCTTGAGACCACCGGTGCTAGCTCGCGGGTCATTGCCTACCATCCAGTCGTTTGGTGATAGTGGGAACGATCCGAGTGAGCACAAGTGCCGACGCATCGACGTGCCAGTTGTGTGTGCGGCCCAAGGAACCTTTCTCGATGTACCTTACTTACCAGATGTGCTTGCGCTGTACCTTCTTACACGTGCGCAAACGGATTCGACTAGGCTCCATGTCACTCCGTATCAGCGCTTGACGCCGGCTCGCCCTCGGCTTGCATTAATACGCCGTGGCTGGACCAAGGTATGAGGTGACAACCCGAGGGGTGGGTCGACCAACACGTCGCATAGGGGTCGGGACATTCGAGGCCAGCGAAAAAACTTACCCTGGAGTGGCGCGCTCTGGGTGCAACGCCATGGGCGTGCGTAGCTGTCCCTTCGTGGATTGGACGCCGCTCGTCGCGATAGGTCCCATGCACGCGAATGGTTGGAGGACCGTGTATCAAGACAAAACATGGCGCCAATTCCGTGGCATTCCCGCATGTCACGTTTGTTCTTGCCATCTGGTCGTTGCGCCTAACTCTGCTCGCTTGCGAAGTCTGATGCACATTTGTAGACGATACACTTCGCCGCGCTCTTGCTTCACATGTATTGTACCTGTTGGCGTCGACTCCGTCTGTAATCCCCACTATATTGCGCCATTGTGTGTACTTTGTCGTATTCCCTTGCGAGGTGGGAGGTTGGGGCACATAGCGGATTTTCACCGCAGCTGTGTGGCTGCCCGTGATCGATAGTTGTTTCACTGAAGCTGAAACTGGATCATACCCACATAGCATACCAGTTCCTCAACCCACAGCCCACGCGCGAACTTGGTCATCCCCATTACTCCTGAAACAAGCGACAACTTACACCATGCCACCCCGCCTTGGCTACTCCCATCCGCATACATCAGAATTGCTGCACGAACATGCTGCGGCCTCGCCAAAATTATAAGCCCATAATATGTTTTTGTCGGACCTCACAGCGGAGGTTTCTTCACCTGTCTATTGTCGAGCGAATTGGAATGTCTTCTGCTACACACCCAGTACGAGTTTTTCGGGGCATCGCGTCCGACAGCGCCTCTTGTGTACATCCCAGCAACGACAATCTCCGCTGGGGTTCGCTCTCAAAAAAAACAAACACACAGGCACAAGGGGCAAATGTTGTCAAAGCTCGCTGCTACAGACTTCCGGTAAACCGCCTCGGAAGTGTGTGGTTTTGTTGTGATCTCGCCAGCAAGACGCTTCTCTGTGCAGGGGTCCACACACGTAAACGACTCTGCGCTTACACACCTCCGAGCGAATCGACATATTCTCCCGGAATAGTTCGCTCTCCTAGATCTCTGTATTTCCCACCGTTTCCGACTGCGAGCGATGCAGTCGGTAAATACGACACAACAATTTCTACGCCCTCTTGCTTCTCCACATGGATCTAGTCAAAGTCCCACAGGGGTCTGCCTTCGGCCCGTCCTGACTTTTTCAAATGTTCTTCATCAACCGACTTACCGACTCGCGCGCTCACAAGACTGCGATTGCCTCAGAATCTACACACAGCTAGTACCACCCGTGTCACGTGCGCTATCTTTGCGTGCCATGCCAAGCGACCCCACCACCCGGTCGCACGCGTGGGCTGTGATGTATGACCGCGAGTGCACGCCCGCTCCCCCTACGCGGATTTCCAACACCCGGTGTGACCTTATGTGTTGCCACCATACGCGCAGGACGACGCACTACAAAAAACCCATCCGCGCCACTGCGCCGACGCAGACCGAACTACAAGTGTTTGTGGATGAAGGTATCCATGCGTCTGCGAAGATGACTGACAGGCTTCAAATCCCCCCCCGTGACGCTCGGTGCCTGCTACAGGATGGATCACGATTAAGTGGCAAAGAGTAGCCGACCAATCCGCGCTAGAAATGTTCTGCCAAAGCTTCTTCCACAGTTAGGGTGCTGGTCTGCACCCATCTTGGGAACCAATATCACATCTACCGGCGAAAATTTCTCTTGATTCAACAGAACACGCCCTACTCCAGCGAGAGAGATCTGGGCGTAAATGATAACTTTCCACCTAAACTATCAAAACACTCTATCTTACGCAGATACCCAAGACAAAATGCTCGCTGCGGCCTACAGGCCGTCGCTGCATTCAGACGTAGATAGGTGCCTATCTCTCGCGGTTGGAACCCTGGAATCTTCCGACTTCCGTTGTTTACGTTTCACATCGCGTGACGTAACCCTATTCGTCGGAGACACGGACCTAACTGCCCGCCTACCGCCTCCTTACGAAATGCCACCGCGACAATAAGTGTGGTGATTGGAGACAGCGCGCAAAACGGCATGGGATCCAATAACACCCAATGTCCTGTAACTGACACGTGCGTGACCGTGTGTCTCACCTACATCCGCCGCACATCAAAGCAACTGTTGAAACTCTTGTGTTCCCCTGCGCATCTTACACGCGTCTTTACCTCCGTGACCGTGAGACATTTTGGATCCTGCTCCCCCGAACCGTAATCTCTTAGAGGAGATCGGGGAGAGGAACTCTACAGAGGATCGCGTTCAGTCATAATACACCACGTGTGCCGACACCGAAAAACAAGAACATACCACAGCTTTGAGAACGCTTGTTCAAACCACTGATCAGTCTCGGGGAGTGGCGATCCACCGACCTCGGCTTTATCCACCCTCGCGTCGTGAATCGCACTGGAGGACATCCCAACTGCTCTACTGGGAGCTCCCAGGCTGTCGCAGTGTCTGACGACGATCCAGAGGAACGTGTTTCAACGCATTTGTTGGCATTCAGACTCTCATTTGACAGTTTGTGGGACGAGGCTCAGTCTGTTTTCCAATGCCGGTTGCACAGTGGTCACCTCTGTGGGGGACTCTCGTGTTTCGGCACATGACCTCAGGGCTCAGTCGTCCCGCGAGAACGATTGGGAAATAGTCCCGTGACGGAGCTGACCCAGTGAGGATTTTCCTGTCGTGCACTCTTCTATCCAGTCATAATGTGATCACAACCGCAATGCTTAAAGTACAACGACTACAGACAACGATACTCCTCAGCACCCGACCGCAGCTGAAAGCCGGCTTAACACCCTCCCACATATAGGCGACGCTTTAACGCATAAATAGTTTGTAACCCAGTAGACCTTTTGTGGTTCACCAATTGGAATCGGCCATACTCTCGCTGATATCTTCATGAGATAAGTTGGTGAACACACAACAGGTAATGTAGGCCACACCAATCTGGCGTACCTAACGGCGCCCGCCTACGCTTTTTGACAACTTCTTGCAACCTTGTGCCGGATACCCGGGATCATGCTAGCCCACTTTCAACACTCGCCACTACAAACGGATACTGATTGGACATCACCCACAGAACGTTGAAAAGTGAACAACTCCCTGTTATCCTTCAGATGATCCAGAGTTTACCGCGAACATCGGGACGGGTGTCTCTCATCCTACGAGGCAGCATGTGCATTCACGAGCAACAGACACGTAGAGCGCGGCTAGTAGCACACCCTGCGAGTCTCCGCCGAGGTTTTCTGCTCACCATACAGGTTGTAGAACACGAAACCCCACGCCTCCGGTGGCTACAGCGACCCGAGGCGGAGGCACGAAGAAGGATATGGTCCCCATGGGGCAAACGGGCATACCAGTAGCTTGAGTTGCCAGATGGCCACGCACCCTTTGTGTGGAAAGTGTTTGGCTAGAACAAAAATAGCGTTACCCCGGCGCCCGCTAAATTCATCCGGTGGGACGCAATTGAGGCGCACGGAGAGACTACAAAGCTCCAAGTCTGTCTCTGGGGTAGCAAGGCAGGTTAAGCTAGCGACTTATCGCACGTACGCTTGTGTCTGAAGAAAAACGGAGGGTGTGGCTGTCGGGGTACTAGCGAACGATTCACCCGAAGGCTTTCCAACGCCACCGGTGCAAGAACCCACTTTTAGCAGCTGATCTGTGTGCATGCTTCACTTCTGTAAACCCTGAACACGTCGTGCAGGCCGAACAATCTCAACAAGAGCAATACCTACCAAGGTCGGACTATATTCTAATTCTACGTTGGGGGTATCACTTTCCTTGCTCGTGTTAAATACTGTCTATAGTCCGGAAGACTGACCAAGACACCAGCAAATGTCTGAGAGATCCGGAAAATTACCCGACGATGGCTCTATACAAACGGTGCTGAGACAACAGTCTGTAGCGAGCGCTGTGCTTTTGGCAACCCTCGCCAAACCTCGCACCACCAATCAAATAAAACGTGTGAAGACGGAGTTCCAGCCCAAGCCGACATTTAACCGGGTACTCTAGGATGCCAACATGCCGAGCAAGCAACTCCGCAGCTGCTCGACTCACTAGGCTGCACATCGGAGGGATCGCTTTCTTCGGCTCCATAACCCCAATTTACATTCGTTCCAAAAAGAAGTTTATCTCAGGCTGGCTTCTGTCATTTCCCAACGATAGACCCAGCAAGCCGCCCATGGTAATGACGTGGCTTCTAACCTCGCATTTAAATGTTGCGCTAGCCAGTGTCATCACTTAATCGCCATTGACCGGATAATTTGCTTCTTCAGATTTCCTCGAGCTAACATTGCAACTGCCTTTGCATCAGTTCGTGGACCTCCTGACTAGATATATGAGCAACCAAATTCCGTCTACCTAGGATCCCAGTTTTGTGAAGTTACACGATTTTGTTAGTGATATTACCTACGGCTGTCCTCTAGGAGCCAGTGACCATGTCTGCATATCCTTTCGATGTGCTTTATCTAAGTGTCATCAAGCTACCGCTGAGGCATGTCCAAATATTTGGTGAGTAGACTTTAACGCAATGTGAGACAAAGCTTCAGTTCTGCGTTGCGTGATCACCGTGGGTGATACCGTTGAGACAGCCTGGGAGAAATTTAAGGCGTATCTCACCGAGACCTCTGCTCCCCACATCCCACTCATTAAGAGACAGTTGACACGGGTGCAGCCTATTTGGATAGACCATACAGGTAAATACCTGCTCAAGAAGCCCTTTAAGTGCTGAGGAACTTACCAAGTTGCTTCATCAACCAGCACCTAGGAAACCTATTGAGCGGTTAGAAATAAATGTAAGCAACATCTTAGAACTCTTCGTCTTCAGTACGAGGAGGATTTGGCTGACGCAGCCGTAACAAATTCAAAGTTCCTTGCTTACGTAAAGAGACGCAGCGGTACAAACTCCTCTATAACAGCTTTACTACGAACGGATGGGACCCATGGGCATACCGACTACGATAAGGCTTGTATACTTAGCGAACAGTATACTGGTGTCTTTTCTCTTGAGGCCTCTCTATCTCAGGTTGTGCTGGTCACAAAAGTCCCGGATTCTTGCCTAAATGAAATCAGTATAACGGAGACACGAGTCTTCGGGCTATTTCAAGGGCTAAATCCTTCTAAAGCTTCTGATCCTGAGTCAGTTCATCCGAAGCTGATGCATGAATTGACTGCTGAGCTAAGTGCCCCTCTCACATGCGTATTTACAATATCGTTCGACAACTGTGCATTCGGAATGGAAGAAGGCAATCATCTGGCCGATTTTTAAGGGCGGTAACAGAGCTTAGGTCAGGTCAGGTCAAAAGAACGATAGAGACTTTCGCCTAACGAGCGTCCACTTTCTTGTGCCGGAAAGTGAAGCGGTCCCCGACACTTCGGAGTTGGATTTACTTGCTTCTCATCATCATCATCATTACACGTTAGCTGGAGGTGGAAAACACCTCAGCTATTGTGCCGCAATACAAAAGACAAGAAAAGGAAAACAAACAGTAGCACAACCGCTGAGTCTCCAGCAACGGATGGACATCGCTCCGCAGACCTAACAGCTAGCTGCAAGTGAGATCGTGATTGGAGGGGGATGCTAAGCAGCAGGGGGATTGACAAAGGAACTCACAACACAAACGCCATTGGGGCCGGCTCCTAGCCATATCAGTGTGTCCAACCAAACGTGTTCATCGTCCTTAGGACCCCAGACAAGCAGTCGGGATGCACCAACCGACGCCAACTTCGAAGTGAGGGTTTTCATTTCTCACAACCAAGTCATCACTTGGCCTCCCCTCCTCCTCTTCCAACCGCACCCACAACGCGCAAACAATGCACGTCGCGGGAGTCGGTGTGCTGGCATGCGCAACACGTGGCCCAGCCATCGGAGGCTGGTGCGTGATATAATGGTGTTGAGCGGTTCGTTCGCTCTTCCTGCACCAAATACACGACGGCGAACATGCTCATTGCTCACGCGGTGCTCCCACCAGACATGAGCTAAGCTGCGAAGGCAGCGAGGATCGAATATGACGAGCCTCTTTATGTCTGTCGACCTGATGGGCCAGGTTTCGCAGCCATATAGGAGAGTTGAATGGACGGCTGCGTTGTAAACTCTGCCCTTCAGGGCGGGAGTAATGTCGCGTCTGCGCCACAGGTGGCGGAGATTGGCAAAAGCACCTCGAGCTTTTGCTATACGGTTCGTAACCTCATCTTCAATCCCACGGGTGCTAATATAGCTGCCCAGGTACTTGAATTCCTGAACGACTTCTAGCAGATCACTACCAAGCGTTAGCGCAGGGTAGGGTCCCTGCCAATCTTGGAGAAGTACTTTGCATTTCGATGGAGCAAAGCATAGCCCAAAACGATTGACAGCCAGTGCTAATCGGTCCAGTGCTGTTTGGCATGTTTGGGAGCTATCACAAATTAGGGCAATATCGTCCGCATACTACAAGTCAAGAAGTCGTTCACAAGGAAGTAGCTCCACACCTTCTAGGTCGTGTCCAGCGAACGCTGTTTCCATGACTTCATCAATAGCGAAGTTGAAGAGGAAAGGTGACAGCGGGCATCCTTGTCTCACACCGCTGGTGATACTGAAGGGTGGCGACAGTTTGCCGTAAACCCTCACCCTGACAGAACTATGCGCGTACAGCGCTTTGCTAATGTTTACATATTTATCAGGCACACCTTTCCTCAACAGACAGTCCCAAAGGGCGCATCGATCGACTGAGTCGAAGGCACCTTTTATGTCAAGAAACACGACAACGGTGGGTCGCCAATAAACATGGCGGTGCTCCAACACTTGACGCAGTGTGAAAATGTGGTCGATGCATCCCCAACCACGACGAAATCCGGCTTGCTCTTCACGAATCTGGCTTTCACGAGTGCCAGTCAGTCTGTGGAGAATGACAGAGGCAAGCGATTTAGAGGCAATCGAAATCAGACTAATCCCTCTATGATTGCCGCATTCCAAACGGGAGCCTCCCTTGAAAATTGAAACAATGACGGAGCAGTTCCAGTCTGTCGGGACTGTCTCCTGATCCCAGTTTTACCAGCAACTCGTGTAAATCATCTACTAGAGCAGGTCCCCCGAATTTGAAGAGGGCTGGGGGAATTCTATCTGCCCCTGCGGCCTTATGCAATTTCAACAGCCTGATCTCACGTTCGACCTCTGCGAGTGAGAGCGGATCCGAGGAGACGGCCCAAGGAGAAGGGCGCTCAATGCCCGAAGAAGAAAGCGATAACTCAGGTTGATTAAATTGCCTTGCAAAGTGTTCAGCCCAACACTCCAAGCGTTTTGACAGGCTGTGGATCGGCTGCCCACTCTCGTGGCGTATGGTCTCGCTAACACCAGGTCTCCTGCTGCCTGTTTCCCGTATCAGACAGAATAACTTACGATGATTACCATAGGCAGCGGCTGTTTCCATTTCCGATGCACGATGAGACCACCAGGTTTCGCAATCCTTCTTCAGGCTAGCACGTAGTTTTGCCCTGAGATTTTTGCGAGCCTCATTGTATTCGCTTCCAGCCGGAATACGTCGGCGAGCATCCATAAGTTCCAGAGACTGTGTAGAGACCCAGTGTCCGGTTTGGCAATTTGCTTTGCCACATGAACGCTTGACGAATATGCGACCAGTGATCTTCAACGGTGTTTAGTGGGCGCTTACTCAGCCCAGATGTCAGCGCACTTTGGTACACATTCAGAACATCTGGTTTCGCTAGCTGGCTGGAGTCAATCCGTTCACATCGAGGTTGCGGACGTCCACCGAAACGCACCTGGAGGTCGGCACAGACAAGTGCGTGGTCAGATTCCACGATCGTGCTCCAAATCGAGCGACAGTTTTGGACACAGCCTTTCCAGCGGTAACTGATCGCGATATGATCGATTTGCGTCCATGGCTGGCCCGAGGCTGCTGGCCGCCAAGTCACGCTTCTGCGGGTGCTGTGTCGAAAGTTAGTGCTCGCAAGAAGGAGGCGAGCATCTTCACACAGCTGTAGCAATCGCTCACCATTATCATTACGGGAGCCTACACTATGTTGGCCGCCCAGATGAAGCTCATCAGAGGACAATTTTCCGACTTGAGCGTTTAGATCGCCAGCCAACACCACAGTATCCGTGCTTCTTCTGTAACGAAGGAGCTCGTGAAGTTGCTGATAGAAAACATCTTTTACCGAATCAGTGCTACAGTTTGTAGGGGGCGTAGGCCGCAATGACAAACAGGCACCGTTTGTCCCCGCGCGACTTCGTAGCACGGAACGAACCAGCTAATCTAACGGCGCACATCCTACTGTTTACTGGGATCCAATCAATCAGGGCAGCTTCAGCCAGCGGATTCAAAACAATGCCGAAGCCAGCTTGACCGGCATTTGAAGTTGCATCATCGCCAGACAGGCGCAATGAGAATGTGCAGCCAGTGTCGCATGTGGGGGATCGCAGTCATCATCATCATCAACAGCAGTACATCAGCCATTTGAACTGATGCTTCGCTGCCATACAACCATGAGGACCTATGAAATAAAGAATAAGAAGAGGGAGAGAAGGGGGACTTACCTGAAAACCTTAATGCCCTAAGCAAACATTCAGGGTCAAGGCGCCTACACCTTGTGTTAACAACATTCCGTCACAAACAGCTGGCTATCGTGCAAAGATAAGGCGGCATCGGCGAGACAGCTTCCTTGCGGCTTTCACTGCCACGCGTCATAATCAGCCATTACCCCGCAGATAACTCAGCACCAAACACACTTTAAACAGGCAATCCAATTAGGAGACGGCAGCAGACGCGCCACTGGTGTCGGTTGCGAGCCATGTCCTGTAAAGTCTCGAGCCAAGCACAAGGTGAGTCACGTGGGCTCCAACCCGGAAGGCGAGACGGACCAACGGCACCCAGTTTGGTCGTCAGTGACTTCATTTCCCGCTGCCAAGTCAACTTCTGTCCACCTCGAGCCTTGCGCCATCCGACACCTGGTAGACTGAACAAGGCCCTCCTAGGTAAGCGGTGACCAGGCATGCGTAGCACGTGCCCGAGCCAACGCAACTTATTCAGTGCTATCTGTTGTTCTAGCGAGCTAGCATGATCATCACCACCTAGTACTCGCCTACGCACATCATCGTTGCGGACACGCTGGTGCCATCCGACACCAGCAATGCTTCGCAAACAACGATGATCAAAGACTTGAAGGCGCCTCAGATCTTCAGACCGAAGGGGCCAAGTCTCACTACCATAAAGCAGAACGGCCCTCACTGTGGCCTTGTATACACGGCCTTTCAGACGGAGGGAAACTCCCTTCTGTCGCCAAAGATGTCGCAGGTTCAAGAAGGCAGCTCTGGCCTTTGCAATGCGTGAGCTCACGTCAGTTTCTATGCGCCCATCATTGCTGATGCAGCTGCCAAGATAAGTGAATTGATCAACCACCTCGAGTTCCTCGTTAGCAAGCGTCAAGGGGTTATCGAGTGCCTGGTGGTCCTGCAGCAACACTTTGCACTTTGAAGGTGCGAAGTGCATACCAAATAATGGGACCACTCTGGATAAGCTATTCAGGGTTGATTGTGCCGCCTCAACATTGTCGAAAAGCAACACGATATCGTCCGCATAATCTAGATCAACTAACCGTTCACCAGGCAGCACTTCAACACCTACCTCGTGAGATTCCTCAAGGGAACATTCCATGATAGAATCCACGACGAAATTGAACAAAAACGGGGAAATCGGACAACCCTGTCGAACGCCACTTGTAGTCGAAAAGTTATCCGATAGGGCACCATAGACCCTGACGCGGCCTCTAGTGTTCGAGTATAGAGCACGAAGGATGTTCACATATTTCGTGGGAACACCTTTTCGCGCAAGTATTTCGAACAGAATCGATCGATCGACTGAATCGAACGCACTCTTGAAATCGAGGAACACAGCTATTGTCGGTCTGCGGTATGCGTGGCGCTGCTCTAGCACCTGCCGCAAAGTAAATATATGGTCTATACAGCCACGTCCTGGGCGAAAACCGGCCTGCTCTTCTCTAATCCGAGATTCCCGTTCTGCAGTGAGACGACGAACGATAATCGAGGCCAGTAATTTTGTCACAACTGGCGTTAGGCTAATACCCCTGTGGTTCGCACAGTCTGTGCGACTGCCCTTTTTGTATATTGCCACTATAATCGATTCGCTCCAATTAGCCGGCACACTCTCTTCGTTCCAGATACGTTCGAATAGGGAGGTCAGTGCTTTGCAGAGGACCTCACCTCCATCCTTAAATAGTGCAGGTGGTAGGGAATCCGGGCCAGCGGCACGAAAACGATTGAGGGCTGTGATCGCGTTTCGGACCTCGGCCTCCGACGGAGGCTCTAAACTAACCGTCCATGGCTCGTCCTGCATCACCTGAGTAGGAAGAGGTCCGGGAGCAGGGGGCCAGCTGAACTGATGTTCAAAGTGCTCAGCCCAACGAGCCATACGGCGCTCATTATTGTGTATCAGCGCACCCGCGCTGTCCCTGATTGTTTCACTGACGCCTGGTTTCCTCGGACCAGTGGTGCGGATTAGCTGGAAGAGCTTCCGGTAATTGCCTACTGCTCCTGCCTCCTCCATTTCTTGAGCCCGACGGGTCCACCACGCTTCCTTGTCAGCACGTAGGCTCCGCAGGGTAAGCACGGAGCTCGAATGTTGCAGGCGCGTTACTGATAAACAGCAAATATCGATCGATAGGGTCTCCAGTGTGCGGGCAAGTGCTGCCTGTTGGCCAATCTGCAGCAAAGTGCGCACGTTGAGGCATGCCAGTCTTAGCGAGAGACGAGGACTCCAAAGGGAAATGGATGAACTGACGTTGTCCGCTTGGTTGAACATGGACTTGTCAACTGGATTGGAGCGACGCAGTGCGATTGTGTGTGATTTGAAATTAGAAGACAAGCAACTATTGAAGTAAGCTGGGGAAGAGCCAAAAATTGGGGGACTAAAATAAGGGAAATATAAGTAAAGTTGGAGCGAGACGATAAGGATGAAGAAGCGCAAGAAGGGGTATAAGAAGACGCGAAGGCCTGAGCAGTAGCATCCATACCCCTATCCACCCTGCTCGATGCAGCAGATATTGCACCGTTGATTATCCTCTGCGACGGCCAGAGCATCAAGAAAGTATTGTAGGAAAGGTTCATTGTATTGTGTGGGCAGGATACTGTCAGGCTGCCCAGGCCTAGACAGGAGAACGATTAGGGTTCTCAACCAAAGACTTTGATTCAAAAACCTGACCGCAAGGCAGCGGGTTTTGGCACTGGACTACAGAGCGCGTTTTATGAAATGAGGAGCCACCCCCATTCCAACCCCAACCTGGAGGACCATGAGGCTGAATTTGTCTGGCCCCTAACCATTGACCAAGCTGGTATGAGTAGCTCTGAAGGTGCAAAAAAAGCACCACCCAACATAGCTCAATGGATCTCTGAGGCACGCAAACCATCGCACCACGGTAAGGTTCAGCCTCATTGCTTCTGCAAAGGAATGAAGCAAGAACAACAGTAATCTTTGCACTTCCATGTGTCAGCATCGAAAGGCACAACATATCCCAGTACAATTAATATATCTCTGGAAAAAGGATAGACTTACACTCATCTAAGCCCCTTCTGAAGGCTTCTATAGACTCACACTCACCTAAATCGGGAGGAAGTTCATTCTAGAAGTTAAGTATTCTGCTTGTAAAAGGAAGTTTGCCATGATGTCCAAACGAGCTTTACATTGTTTGAGCTTCAGGTGATGCCTGCGCAGATGATCTGACATAGCTAACTCAAACAGATGGGTGAGACTAATACCACTAAGTTCCTTAGTGATCTTAAACGTCTCTATCAAATGCCTTCAACCTACGCCATTCCAAGGAAAATAGTCCCAAGCTACTTAGACGATCTTCGTACGACTTCCCTCGTTGACCTTCGATCATCCTGGTCGCAAGTTTCTGAATCTTCTTTTATACACATGACGTCACACCGGAGGTATGGTGCCCAAACCTGAACACAATACTCCAGATGTGGCCTAACCACTGCTTTATATAAAGCAAGAATACTTCTGCTTTAGTGTTGTTACTCAGCATCCTTTTGGCACGCTTTATTAACAGCATGGCGACACTGTGCCGAAGGCTTAAAATTGTTCACTATGATGACACCTAGCTCGCGGGCTTCATCAGTACACCGCAATGATAGAGATTCCGCAAGAGACTGAACTGCAATTCCGCTGCCACTATTGGTCAATAGTTGACATTTATTAGCATTCAGAGGTAGATCCCATTGGATCGACTAATTCGCCACAGTGATGATGTCCTTAGCCAATGTCGCTCGGTTTCCCCTACTGACTAGTCATCTGCGAAGATATAGCAGGGATCCACAAGAGGAGCCAGGTCACTTATAAACATGAGAAACAACAACGGACGCAGTACCGAAAGTTGGGGGACACCGTGGTAGGCATGGCCAACACTAGAACGCGCTTCCCCAACCCTGAGTCTGAATGTCTTACATGTAAGAATTCAGAGAGCCATAGTAATAGTTCAGGATGCAATCCAAACCATGTCAGCTTCTCAATTAAAAATCGCTGACTCACTGAGTCAAAGGCTTTACTGAAGTCCAAATAGCACACCTCTACCGACATCCCACTATCAAGACATCGGGTAATCTCATTTAAAAAGCACAATAAATTGGTAAGACACGACTTCGTTTTAGGAAAGCCATGCTGTTCCGCTCTAAATAGATTGCGCTCAGTCAAGTAATCGCAGATCCTATTTCTTATAAGCTTTTCCAAGCACTTCAGCATGATGCTGGTCAAACTAACAGGTCTATAGTTAAGAGGCAGCGACTTAGAACCCCTCTTGTGGATGGAAACAATGGTCGCCTCCTTCCAATCACGTGGCAGATAGCCTTCTTAAAGAGATTGGTTGAATAACTCCGCGACAGGATACTGAAGGATATCGGCCAGGGGCTTAATTATGGTGGGTTGTACATTGTCAGGACCAGCTGATTTATAAGAGTTCAAACTGGCCAACACTGTGAAGACCTCTGGCACATTGAGAATAATTTCCCGCATTGTATAGCTACTTCAGTAGTGTGGCTGTGATGGCAAGCCTGACCCACTATCGTTCTGATGCAGATTTGGGTAGACACGTAGCAGAGCTTCTACTTTATCGACGTCGTCTACAGCCTGGGTACCGTCCTTCATGGTTAGACAGCCGACCACCTCTTTTAGAGAAGCCTTTGAATGGGCATAACGGTAATAACACTTGGGAATGGTTTTCGCAAATTTGGCCAACCTAAGCTCATATGAGTAGTTCGCCTGCCGCTGTAACTTAACAGTTATGTTTCGACATCTTTTGTATTGCAGCCAACGTCGGAAGCTCCGAGTCACTTGATATTTTATCCACTCAGCATGCGCCTCTCTATCGTCCTATCAATCTTTCTCCTCCACCATCGTGGTTTCTCAAGATGTCCCCTGGGGCGTAGAGGAGCAAATTCGTTCAGTAACTCAGGTCAACTCATGTCAAACGGACGATAGAGGCTCCCGAACGAGCGTCCAGTTCTTGTGTCGGTAAGTGAAGCGGCCACCGACACTTCGACTTTGGATTATCCCTTCTTGCTTCTGCAAAGGAAGGAAGCAAGAACAACAGCAATCTTTGCACTTCATGTGTCAGCATCAAAATACACTGCATATTCCACAACTACAATATCTCTGGAAGAAGGATAGACCAACAATCACCTAAGCCCCTTTCGAAGGCCTCTACAGACTCACACCCCACTAAATCAGAAGGAAGCTCATTCCAGAAGTTAAGTACTCAGTTCGTAAAATATTTGCCCTGACTTCCAAACGAGCTCTATGATGTTTGAGCTTCAGGCAACGCCCGCGCGCGTACAAGCCCACTTTTGAGTAGAAGGCACCTCTGTTCCAAACTGGTCTGGTCTTGTTCAGAGATCCAAGTGATTTGAAGGGCTCGAACTCACAGCTTTGTAAAATCAATAGGATTTAAATCTCTTCCCATTCGACGGTTCTCTGCAAACCGATCGATGCGTCCAGAGGAAAGGTCAAAGCTCTGCCCGCGAACTACCGGCCTTTCAACTTGACAAGCGTAATAGTTAAGTTGTTTTAAAAATTTGTCAAGGATTCGGTGGAGAATCACATGATTACGTTTAACCTCGTTCAGGTCCCAACTGAACTTGAGGTGACACTCAAGTTCAAGTTCAAGTGGTACCGGAACAGTAGGATAAATCCCCGTGAATGTTCCTTCCGTGACGCGTCTTTGATTCAGGGTATTAATCGTCCGCGATAACCGGAATCAAGAAGAGTCAGATCAGCGCGCGCGAATCACACCACGGTCAAAAAATTAATACCCACGCGACCTGCACTGGCAATCCCCGCCGCACCGGTCACGTGAAATAAAGAGAAGTACGAAAGTAATAAGAGCGTCAAGAAAAAAACTTAATAGATTTAACACTGCAATAAGACGAATAAGCTAGGACGTGGAGCGGAATGTTATGAATTGAAGGCCAAGAGCGTCGAGTCGGCGTTCAAACTCCTTCACTGTTGGTGCCAATACCACGTTCTCGGGCAGTGCATTCCAGGAATCCACCACTCGGCGTGATAAACGAAAATCCGTCCGGACTCCATCCGATCGAGTTTTGTGTAGCTTCAGCGAGTGACCTCAGAGCGATGGAAGCCGAGCCGGTTGGAAAAGCCCGGATAAATCGGGTCCGATTTTACCGCAGCCCACGCAGTTGGATGTCATAATTTCCAAAAGAAAATTTAACTGGACAAATTTCGTCAAGTGTCTATTCAAACACTTTTCTTCACGAAAATTTCATCTATAAGGCTCGAAAGCACGCAAGAAAGAGACGGTATTGCGTAGTACTCACAGAGTGCGTGGGTTCAGCTTCCCATGCATACATGAAGTAGTGTGAAGACATAAATGGCCTGAAAACGAACCCAGCTACATAGAACACCAGACCAGAAGAAAAAGAGGAAACCATACATCTGCTTAAATAAGGGACCGTTACTAGATTCAGATTCAGATCCATCTGACCTGACCTGACCTGACCTGGACTGGAACGATAGGAAAATCCCTTGAGTGTTCCTTCTTGAGCAAATCGTTGAGCCAGGAAATGATAAGGTGTTAGTTCTTGATAGATCTAAAACGAAACACCTGAAACACACCCTGATCAACCAACTACTGCCCACGTTCCCTGCACTAGCAGTCCGCGCTGTGTAGGTTACGTGAAGTAAGAAAGAAGTGGAAAGTAAATGGAAGATAAAGGGGAATGAAAGTCATTAAAATGAAGGATAACACCAAAGAGTGAAGATAATGACAGAATAAGAACTGAAAGTTTGAAGATGGATATGGTCAGGAGAAGGGAAAGGTTTCGTGTTGCCACCCAAGAGCGTCTAACTGACGCTCGAAACCCTTAACCGTAGGTTCACTGACTACATTTTCTGGAAGCGAGTTCCAGCGCTCCATAACTCTACGCGATAACCGAGTTTCCGCCCTGATCCCGTCAGAACGCGGCTTGTGTAGCTTCATGGGATGACCGCGAAGACAAGGCAACCTAGCCGGGCTAAATAGCCAGCGCAAGTCCGGCCCAACCTTCCCTGTTAAAATGCGGTAAGTAAGGATTAGGTCTCCTCGAAGCCGTCGGTAGTGCATTGAATCCATACCCATTCCTTCCATTCGGAAGGTAATGTACAGGTGTCAAGTGATTTCTGAAACACCATCGTCAGCGGTCCACTTAGTTCCCCCGCCAACTCATGCAGAAGCTTCGGGTGAATTGAATCAGGTCCAGCTGCTTTGGAAGGGTTCAGTTCTTGCAGCAGTTTAAGGACTTGCGTTTCCACCACAGTAAACTCAGCTAAATAAGAACCATCAGGTACTCTGGGGACAAATTCAACGCTAGTCAACGCGGCCTCACGTACAAAAGCCCCTGCATACTGTTCCCCAAGTACACGAGCCTTATCTGAGTCCGCATACGCACGAGTTCCATCGGCCCTCATCAAAGTTGGGATTACCGAAGTTGAACCACAGCGTCTCTTAACATAAGCGAAGAACTTCGGATTTTCCGAAGCTCCGTCAGCCAATTCCTTTTTGTACACCAGCCGAGCTTTCCTTAAGTGTTGTTTACACCTATTTCTAGCCTCGCGGTACCTAGCATAGGTGCTAGTTGATAGAGCCGCACGGTAGGTCCTCCAGCACCTAGAACGCTTCTGGAGCAGGTGCTTGCCAGTGGTATCTATCCACGGCGGCCGCGCCCGTGTCTCCTCGCAAGCGGGATGTAGGGAGTAGACACTTCCGTGAGATAAGATTTAAATTTATCCCAGGCCGCCTGAACCGTATCAACCACCGAGATTTCACAATGCATCCCAGCAGCCTTGGTACGCATTGCCTGATAGTTAGCACGCCATATGTTTGGAAATGGCTTAGCAATGCTCTGGTGACGCCTGGTCAGACTACACCTGAACGATAAACAAACATGATCACTAGCACCTAAGGGAGAGCCGTAAGTGATGTCCCCTACGAAGTCTAGTGACTTGGCAAACACTAGATCCAAAATAGACGGGAGTTGGGCGTCCATGTACCTAGTGGGGAGGTCCACGAACTGATACAATGGTACTTGTAGCGTAAGCTCAAGTAGATCTGCCCCGAAAGTACCTTCTGCCGAGTTGCAAGAAAGATCCGCCCAGCAAACTTCTGGTAGGTTGAAATCCCCCAGTATCAAACACCTGTTTGCGGATTGGGAGCGAATAAAGTCAAGCACCTCTTTGGACGCACTTCCAGGGCTTCTATACACAAGTACGACTGTAAGTTGAGCTGAGGAAGTGTTAATCACTACCGACAGCGCTTCGACAGTTTTGTCTGCCGTCTGAAACATGTAGGTGCGTGAAACGTCAAGTTCACACCTAACGTAAAGCGCAACGCCCCCGCCTTGTCGGCCAACGAAGCGATCACATCTAAATAGTGCGTAGCCAGGCAGATGTACTTCACCGTCCGTGATGTCTTGAGACAGCCAAGTTTCAGTGAATGCAAGTATATCGGGATGAGACCCATCTACAAGCAGACCTATCTCGCACATCTTATTCCTTAGGCTCCGCACATTGCTTAGCACTATTTGAAGGTACTCGTAATGTCCAGCCCTGGGTCGTGCGCTACCAGTACTGGCACTGGTAGGGCGGAAACAGACCGCCGGCTGACCACCCGAAAACCCACCAACCGGAGACCTTGTTCACCGGCCGCTCGCCTGGTTTTGAGGTCCTTAATGGCCTCTTTTAGCTTCAGCCTATCCGCTAATGGGAGGTCTGGCTGAACACTAACATTAGTACCCTTCAATTTGAAGGCAAACCGCAACAGCGCGTTGCGTTCCTCCGGGGTAGATAGGACTGCCCGAAGTAAGCGCGGTCGAGGGTTTGGGGCGTTAACTGGGATGTTACCCAATCTAGTCAGTTTCCTGACAGTAACACCGGGAAACCCAGGCGGAAGAAGTTTGGTTACGCACATCTTAAACCACTGTGGGTCGTCTAATGTACGTTCGGCAGGAAGTGCAGCAGTGGATTCCACTGCGTTACGGAATATCACGCTGCTATCCATGAAAGCATCACCTCGACGGGGTGTATTTACCCCACGGGTTTTGGAATTTACATGAACCGCAACCGGCTTAGCCGCAGGAAACGAGACTGGGCGCAAGTTATCAGACGAGGTTGAAGCAACTGTAGCGTACGACTTAGGCTCCAGCTTGTTTGTCCCGTCATTCTTGACGCTTTTCGTACCTGCCTGAAGAGTACGGGCAGTTCAGTTCCGATTTCTCTTTCGTCCTGCAGGCGACAAAGCCCGTGGCTCAACGTCCATGCCTGCCTCCACGACCTGTACCCCTGGAAGACAAGATGTATTTGGAGTAGGCACCGCAATTTGAGTAGCACTCGATGTAGACATCTGGGGTTTTTTACCCCCTTCCTGCACAATCTTAGGTGAAACTGAGGGATTCGCATCACCAGGTGGTGTTTCCCGCTCAGGTGGTTGCACCTTGAGCGTCTTCACACCTCTCGGTTTGGGTGCGGAGGGTTTGCGCACTTTTCTTGCCCTCTTTCGCCCATTCTTTTCCGGCCCAGGAGCCCGTGACTCGCCCTCCGTTTGTGGAGGGTCAACAATGCCATCCGAGGCATATGAGTCATCTATCTCAATGTGTACTGGAGCGTCCGGTAAGATGAACGACCCATCAAGGGATGAACTGTCAGCAGGGGGACAGTTCGCTACAAAGTCCTCCTTTGCAATACTCTGGTGATTCATAATCAAGTCCACTTTAGAGTTGAGCGAGACAAGCCCGACTAACGCCTTCTCAACCAATGTGAACCTGCATGCCAGTGCCTTAAATTCGGCACAGATGATAGCCGGGCACTTCGCTTTTTGAGTACGGCAATCAGCACAGCTAAACAGGAGGTTTTCACTGGATGATAGCATAGCGTACTGGTTCGCTCGGAGGCCGGTGCAACCTTTGTGATACCAGCGGAAGCAAACATCACACTGCATACCACCAGATGAATCCGTAACTGGTCTCGAGCAGGCAGAATTGCCGCAAACTGCAGTGGACTCATCAATCGAGGACCCAAAGATTTCATCCGCCTCGGTTTTTATTAAGACGACCATGTTTAAAGTAGAAAACTGAGCAGAATTGAAAAACACGTATACGGCCGTAAAACGACCACAAAAAGGCAAAACAGGGTGTGAAACGGGATTAAAAAGGGGAACAACCGCAAAAATTACCAGTAAGCGTCAAGGAGACGCTTTGTCCAGTAGCACTTCACGGGTTTCACGGGTTTGCGCAGAACGAATAAGCGTAGCTTTTCGGTGGTTCTGCCTCGGGATCTTACGGCAAGGTCCTGATCTCGTCGGTAGGTACCAGATGTTGTGGGTCTCGACGCAGTAGTGGTGTTCAGCACAAGAATTCAGCGAGTTGACTGTGGGAACGTGGATACCTGAAACAAGAGAGTGGTGTAGGTAAATTCGGCAAAGTTGGATAGAAGCAAAATGATGGAAGCGCCGCGTGTTAGCTTGGCAAGTAGCCAGATCTTAGCAACGTGGAAGACCAGCGAGGTAAGAGCCAAGCGTCTAGGCGCTGTTTGAAGGCCTCCGTATTGGGCGCTGAGACAACAGCTTCGGGGAGGGCGTTCCAAACGAAGGCAGTACGCACACTGAAACTGTTCCTTCGGCACAGAAGGCGACTGCTACGAGTCATCAGTTTGAGGGAGTGCCCTCGAAGATGATCTGTACGGGCGCGGACCAGCAATCCTGCATTTGGGTGTCTGTTATTAGTCAGGACGGAATAAGCTAAGATAAGGTCGCCACGAAGCCTGCGATATTTCAACGGGAATCGATCCAAGATATCTTGGATCAGAGAAAATTTGACAATAGTCAAATTTCGCTTCACGTGTTTATTCAAACACTGTTTTCCACAATACTTCAGCTAGAAAACTCGATCAGTATGGCAAGCCAAAATATCGAGTTACCGCGTAGAACTCACAGTACTAACAAGTTGACCTTGCATAGCACCTCTGACATGGGAAAATATGCCTTCACACTATGATCAGAAGCGATGTAGCTGACAAAGGAATTCTCCTTCTGCTTTCTACAATCCAAAGATCCTATCATGCGGGCTGATGAGATGTTTAACTGCCGTGGAATGCGCAACGGGGCAGCCCAGTATTAACAGACCTAGCAGGGTGCTTTAGAGATGGTGACGTTTGCTGATTGGATGGACGGCATTGATGCAGTTGACTTCTAGACTCTGTCATTTTCGGCAGGAGTACCATTAAAACTGCGTTTAGTGTGTTACAAGGTTATCAACTGCTTGCCATGGATTTGAATGCACGTAAATACGGTTAACGAAATGCTGCAAAGTTCCTAAATAGATTGGACGATAAATATCAACTCACTTATGTCCAATTTTGCATAATATGCGTACTGTAATGTTAACAATCAAAGCTGTCTCCCGTTTTCTTGGACGCTGCATCTAATTGATTGCAGTCTTGGAAGTCCTTTTGTGACCTTGGACTTCCGCAACTTGGACCCTGACAACAATCTTTTGACGACCCTGTCGGCCCCAGAGTGAATGGGCAGTCCGTAGGGCGATGTGTAGGGTACCATTGGATTTTACGGTTGTTTTAACCTTCGAAACGTCCACTTGTTTTACTGTCTGCATGTCCGTTGTGACAAACCGTTTTGGTGAGTACCTCGCTGCACGTTTCTCAAGCTGTCTGCCTAGCTTCCAATCGTTGTAGCCTGCACACTATACGTTGGGTTCGGTCGCACCCGACTTCTATACTGTCGTATTGGACACGTCTTACGTGTCATTGCTTATCCACTAGTATCCCAGGCTCCGCCCAACCAATGTACAAGTGTCCCATCAGCGCCTTGAATAGACAGTTTTAGACGCAAAATCCACCCATCACCACTTGACAGAGGTACGCACTCTTTTAGGTATATGAGGTTGTACTCCGTCCTACACCATAAGTTACCAACATTTATGGTGACCTCCTTCACAGCAACCTTGCTGACCCGTTTTGCCGTATGTGGCGTTACTCCCGAAGAAGTTGCCAAGGCCGTAAAGAAATGGTTGAAGACCGTGCAACACAATACGACACCACAACCGAGGGGCACAACACCGACGTCCACAGAAGAAGTAATGAAATGCAGTATTGTGCTCGTTTATTGACTTCCAGGTTACAGGTTACGATGTACATCCGGCAATAGTCAAGCCACTAGCTGACATCCTTCAACATCCTGTTCTGGAGCTGTTCAACTTGTCGCTCCAGGAATGCAAGTTGCCACGAGACTGGAAGGAAGCAGCCGTAGTTGCAATTCACAAGGGTGGCTCCAAATCGGAGCCCCTTAACTACAGACCCATCAGTCTAACCTGTGTTCTGCTCAAGTGTTTAGAGAAGCTTATAAGAAACCGGATTTGTGAGCATTTGGCGGAACACAGTCTACTTAGAGCAGAGCAGCATGGTTTCATTAAAAAGAAGTCGTGCCTCACTAATCTACTGTGCTTCCTCGATGAGATTACTCGATGTCTTGACTACGGGATTCCGGTAGAGGTCTGCTATCTTGACTTTAGCAAGGCTTTCGACTCAGTAAATCACCGTTTCCTACTTGAAAAATTAGCATGGTTCGGAGTACATCCTAGACTTCTGTCTTGGGTGTCAGAATTCTTATGTGGGAGAACGTTTCGAGTTAGAATCGGTGATGTGAGTTCTAGTGTGGGCTTGGCTTACAGTGGAGTACCCCAAGGATCGGTGCTAGGTCCACTTTTGTTTCTTATGTTTATAAACGACTTGGCTCCTCTTATTGAAGACCCCTGTTACATCTTTGCAGATGACTTGAAGCTAGTCAGCAGGGGCAACCGTGCAACACTGGCCAAGGATATCATCAGTGTGGCAAACTGGTCGAAGCAATGGGACTTGCCCTTGAATGCAAGCAAGTGCCAAATTCTGACCACTAGTAGAGACGTACTTGCAGTTCAGACTTCCTTTGGTCCCTTCCCCTTACAATGCACTACCCAGGCACGCGATTTAGGAGTCATCATGACGAGCAGCTTCAAGCCTTCGATGCAATGTCGATACGCCGCCAACAAAGCGCGACGAGAATTGTTTCGCCTCAGGAGGGCTCTGTGTAATACCAAGCCAGAAGTGTTCCTGCCACTATACAAAGCAGTGGTTAGGCCACACTTAGAGTATTGTGTTCAAGCTTGGTCGCCCTATCTCCGTGATGATGTTCTTTGCCTGGAGAAGATTCAAAGACTAGCAACCAGGATGGTTGAAGGTCAACGGGGGAAGCCGTATGAAGATCGCCTAAAGAGCCTGGGGTTGTTTTCCCTTGAACGGCGTAGACTGAGAGGCGATCTGATAGAAACATTTAAGATCATGAAGGGCTTCAGTGCCATCGTGCCCTCTGATTTATTTGAGCTGGCTGATTCTGAACGCTTGCGTGGACATCGCTTGAAGCTCAAACAACAGAGAGCTAGACTGAACGTCAGGGCTAAGTTCTTCTCAAATCGTGTAGTGCGCAACTGGAATAAGTTGCCTTCGGGACTAATGGATTGTGAGACTGTGGTTGCCTTCAAAGCAGGCCTAGACAGGTGCTGGCCGCGTATTTTTCCGGAATTAATATAATCCTATCCAATTTATTCGCATTGTTATCCGATGTTGATCCTTGTAAAAGCAAAGATTGCTCTCGTTTTGCTTCATTTCTTTTTGCAGAGGCAAGGAGAGGCGATCAAAAGTCGAAGTGCCGGGGGCTCTGGTTCGCTTACCGGTACAAGAAGCTGGACGCTCGTTAGGCGGAAGCCTGTATCGTCCACGGATTTTGACCTGACCTGACCTGACCTGGACAAACTGCACCTGCAGTCATGATACCCATGTACCTATTCGCAACGGCATTTTGCATGCGCATTTATGTACATATATTGGTTTGCTCCCTTTTGCAGATTCCTTTTACAAATCTATAACCTCGGTGAACGTGTGCACATAAACTCTGCTTTTGGAACGTCCACACCTAATTTAAATGCACCGTCAAACTGCTTTCCATGTAGGCGAGATTTATGTCCTACTCGCGGTTTTACGACTGCTTGCAAGCATTGTGCGCCCTGTAAAAACAGTAAGCGGCCCCGAAGGATACAGGGTACCCGCTTGCAGCTTGCCATCAGGTTAGTTGTACCCAGGGTTTCCGGGAAGCAGAAACACCGTGGTCGGATAAATTAATCAGCTGGTTCCTCGAGCAGCTGGTTCCTTATCCGACTGCTTCTTCAATTAGCTGTTCAACGTGGTCAGGCGAGCAGCGGGATGATTGGTGCCGAACATCATCAGAACTTCGCAAGGTCAGACTAGCGTGCTCCGGGACAAATGGATGCTTATATGACGACGGCGTGCAGGGCCTATTCTGATGAAAATACAGCGGTTCGTCATTCAGCCGTCAGCAGGTGCTGGTACGGAAAGGACACAGAACAACAGTACGGTATACCGGTTTTTAGCTGCATGCCACCGAATGCTCAGTCAAGTAGCTTTGCAGCTATGTTGCACAAGTGCCAATACTCAATTCGGGTTAATATGCGTCTACGTAACGATGGCGAAACAACGAAGTGTATAATGCAAGCAGCTATCTTTGCCTTCAACACCCATACCATTAATGCAATTTTCGCCGTTAAAGTAAGAATTATGCATCATAACCTATAAAACACAAACATTTTTCCCGAACGTATTTATCAAAATTAGCTGCCATCCACTGAGATTTTCGTCCTGGACTACTTAGTTATGCTTTCATTCATCCGACAGGAGCGCCACGGAAGTTTAATGTGGAATGCATTAATAATATAATGAAATGAGTAGCACCATGGATTTGTGAGTTTAGTAGCAGTCGCTAACTCATCCCAACCACATAAAACTTTTCCATCTAGACCCTAACCTTTCCTTATATCCATTTTCAATCGGACGGCCGGCTTTACTGCCCTGCCGTGATCGTGCATCACCTAACCAGTCTGTTTCTCTCTGCTTGCTCCTATGCTATTGAGACCTAAGCTGTATACGCTCCGCAAACTATGTAAGATGTTTCCCTTACATCTAGAGCCTGCTAGACTTGCCCACCATTTATTGTTAGCTCTTTTCTCACCTTTACTATATGTCCTTACGCAAACCCGCCGACTAATCAAGTATTACCCGATCGGCATCCTGTTCTCCGGATTTATTCAGACTTCTGAGACGTCACCTCTGTTGGTTCGGCTGACTACGCTATCCCTTTACACTACCTGGAGAGCCTCGTGTGCTTTCCCCACCTTCCGTAAGTAAACCTTGCTCAGCTTGACGCTAATTTATTTTTTATCGCGTCTGTTTTCAATCCTTCTTCAACTGGAGTGCCAGATCTCACTGCCTTGCGATGATCTAGTCCCACTAAGAAGTTTCCTTCTCTCTGACTGCTCCCATGCTACCCAGACTTAAGCGGTAAATGCTATGCAGTATCTACCCTCTTTTTCCCCTACCCCTTGAGGCTGCTGGACTCGTTCACCCTCTGTTGTTGCGGCCCTTTTCCCTACCTTTATTTTACGTGCTACTCCTACGCGCCGACTAATCCAGTCTCGCCAGATTGGCCACTTGTTAACCGCTATCACTCAGAGTTCTTCGACGTTACAAATTTTGGTTCGGCTGACCCAAAGTTTTGTTTATATCACCTGGAAAGCCTCGTGGGCTTTTCCGTTCTTTACCAATAAACCCTTCTCATCCAGACCCTAACATTTTCTTATATCGCATTCTGTTTTCATTCTTTTTTAATCGGACGGCCGGCTATATCCAAACTCCAGCTACCTATGTAATATCTCATTAGCACCCTAGCATAATTTGATTATCTGCGCGTCGCTGCGTCGTAGCCGCTACGCACTGAACTATCTAACAGCCGCATTGCATGCTTGCGCATCATCCGTTCGCTGCCCTTTCTTCATGAAACCTTTCTTAGCTCTCTTCTGTGGAGCAAACATAACTTAAGTAGTCCGCGCACAACGCTCCTTTCTAGTCGTTCATTTTTGTCTATTACTCGCTACGTCTATGACACCTACTTATACTGAAGTCCAGCTCTCTCACCGGCTGTTCCTGGCACAGGCTTCCTTGCTAGATGCACAGCTGTCACCTACTCATCTGCGACACCTAATTAATTGTAGTCCGGCTCTCTCACTGGCTCCTCCCGGCTCGGACTTCCTTAGTTATATCCCATTAGCACTCCAACATGGTTTGATTAGCTGCGCGTCGATGCGTCTTAGTCTATTATGCTCTGAACTATTTAACAACCTCATTGTATGCTTGCGCTTCTCTCGCCCGCTGTCCTTCTATCACGAAATCTCTCTTAGCTTTCTTCTGTCGTGCAAGCGTATCCAAGTACTCAGCGCAAGCCGCAGTTTTGCCTCACATTTCTAGATGTCCATTTATCCCTTACTCGCTGTATTGTCTTAGGCTATTTGATCTGCAATTCTGCAGCTTTCGGGCTAGCATCCCTGGCGCTATCCAGCTTGGTACTATTATCTTAGCACCCTAGCTGCTGCGATTAGGCCTTATATTCTGATATCTTCAGCAACATTAATGTACGCTTGAATTCTCGCTTTCCGTTGTACGTCCGTCAAATAACCTTTCTTAGCTTTTTAGTTCATCAATCCTCTCAGCTGGTCAGTACACAGACGCCCGTTAGCTTCTCATTTAAAAGTGTTCATTTCCCACTTGCTTGCTGCTATGCTTGCGACACTTATCCATGTTTGAGTCCAAACGACGCACTGGCTTTTCCTGGGTCAGCATACGCTAATATTATTTTCTTGGCACCCTGGAATAACTCGTTTCTCTGCGCGACGCTAAATATACATATGTTCCGCACGTTCGCTTTCCTTTAACTGATCCTTATTGCTTCACGTCTATCGATCAATCCTTCCTCACCTAGTGTTCTGTGTCCGTTTTTACAGCATAGGTTTCGACACTTACTTATGTAAGAGGTAAGCTGTCTCACAGGCTTTTCCCATCTCAGTCAGCCATAGCACTATACTCTTACTACCCTCGTGTCGTCGTTCTGGCTTTGTCACCAGAAGATTGTCACTCAGCGCTTGAATCCTATCTATCCGCTGACTTACCACCAATCGACCATTGAATCTCTTTCATCGCAAGCGATTTATGTCTTCACTTAGTTATTCTACGATCCCTATCGAAGTAGCTTGGCTACCAGCTATTTAACCACCATACAAACGCCGCTGGTCTTTGAATTCTGCTTTCTGTCTTCCCACGCAATAGTTGCATCATAGCAAACCGATACTGCGTTTTTTGCTCAATGGCGCAACGCTCTGTATTCCATGTAGATGGTAGCAACCAACCTATACGGCCATTGCTTTCGTAGAACATTCAAAAGACACTTTCAGCACAATCATTGTTGCACATTGTACATCATTTGTCTCCACTAAATGTTATACCATAGGATTTTAACAATGTTTGCTTCCACGCCTGTTCTTTGCGGCCTTGTTTGTCTCTCACCTTCCCTTTTCTCCGAGTCCGGAACTTCTTGGGGATCTGGGATTGGACCGAGAAAAGTTTTTGCCCGGGACAGGACATAACCCACAAAGACCTACAAAGAACATGGCTGTACAACAAATGGATACAACTGCATTCATTGCTATGACCGTTTTCAAGTAATGATAGCTAGACACGAGGCCTTCACACTCCTGAAAAGTATACATAAACCTGAAAAATCCCGACGCAAGTAACTGACATTTTGCTCACCTGGACACTCACAAAGACGACTCTTCGTGAAGCTCTCACCCTCCATGGGCCTCAACCATTATGGCCGCCCCGACCAAAGATACCTGATCAACTAACAGAGGAAATTGGAAGTCAATTGACTGCGGATAACCGAGGGTGAAATCAGTCGGCAAGCTGCTCTGCCAGTTTTACATTAGTGTACAAACGGATTTCTGACAGTGTTCCAGGACGTGGTGGGTTTTCGCCTGGCAAGCGTTCTCCTATAAAAAGCCACAAATGTCCGCTTAACCACACTGCGACGTGGCGGATGTGACTCGCCACTGAATAAAGTCACTGCCCACAACTACATACTGGCAAGTCGACTAGAATCATAATTTAATATTTTCCTGACACGTTCAAGAGTAAGATACTCCCTGCCTACATGTATCGTTTTCACTACACATGTAATGCCCAGACTGTTTACACTACGCACGCTAGAACCCAACGTGTCGTCATGCATTGACGACTTTATTCCTCATGATTACTTTTAAAATTTCAAAAGCCTGTACTGCTTTCGGCTTACTGCCAATTATATACATAGTAACATGTTTGTTGCGAAACATATTTGCATGTAAATGTTGATCATGCCTGCTTTGGTGTGTCTCGACAAATTCGAGAATATACTATTTATTTATTTATTTATTTACACGTTTGTTAGAAGGCCAACCCGACTTACCGTAGAAAGATCGGTTAGCTGATTTGGGTTTGTGCTTAGTAAGACGCTGGCTGGGGGATGACCTACAAGCGACGTTCAACTCATGAAAGGTCTCAATGGTATCAGGTCCACTTATAAGTTTGAACTAGGTACGTCAAAGTTGCGGGACCATTGCATGAAATTGAAGCAGAATGGATCTAGACTGCGGTGAAGAGCCACGTTCTTGGCAAACCGGGTTTTGTCTGTGGTGAATTAACTTCCTTTTGCTCTATAACCATGAGATACTGTGGAGGAAGTTGTACGGAGCCTGGAAAGCTATTGGCTGGCCCTGTTACACGGATTTCCTTGAGCCTTAGTGCCTGCCGCTGATCTCCTTACTTCATGACAGTGTGTTGTTCGGCTTACCCTTGCTTCTGTCATTCCACCATTACAGAAACCAGAAGCTTCTAGCGAGACGCAGTGCGGGGCTCTTTATCGCTTACTGACACAAGTAATCGGACGCTGATTAAACGGAAGTTCATTTCGTCTGTTGATCCTGTCCTGTCTTGTCCTTACCGTAAATGCACTTCCAAAATCCCTGCATCGCTTGTGGCGCACTATGCTGTTCTGATATTGTATGTAAAGGATGAGTTCCTATTTTCGGCCGTAATTTCTAACTTTTGGCCTTAGGATGTCCATGTAGTGGAAACACCGAATTAGTAGGGCTTAAGTACATAACATAGCTCCCAGTCTATAAAGTAAGAAGGCTAGACCTGAACTTCAGTAAAGCGCGATCCTCGGTAGGCCGTCAGTTAGTCGCACAATCAGCTCGGAGGACAAAACGGCCGGTATAAACGTTCGACGCGGTGGATCCGATGAAAGGTGAAGGAGGAAAGCAGACCGACGGTCAAAAGCAGAACGCGCGTAGCCGAAAGCAACGGGGAATAGATACCTGTAAAAGAATTTATCGGTTGCTGAGTAGTTGAAACCACAGTAAAATATATAATGGAAAGGGAATAGGTAGGTACAACTTGTAAGAGAGAAATGTGTAATCGCTACAGCACTCTCCCCTTCGAGCTTGAGGTACTGAGAAGAATACTCGAGACTTGTGTGTCAGTTATCGTAGTTTAGAAGCAACAACAACTGCCGGTCCGAAGCTTGTTCAGTGAGACGAGCTCGAGTTTGTGTCAAACAATGCTTGGGGGCAGAGAGAGAACGGTGGTGTTAGCCATCAGCTAAGTAGGAGAAGTATTTGTGAAGGTGGGCTCGCCGGTGACAGGAATAAGCGTGGGTTCCGGTAGTGGTAACGCCTCGATGTAAGCCGACTTCAAGTGGGCAACCCTCACAGTATCCTGATAACCATTTCACAATAGCACAAAATACTTCTCCTTCAGGGCAACAACTTTAATAAAGATTTATTCTCGACTATAAAATGCGCGCCTATGGAATCGTGATCAGATAGGCGCAAGTTTAAAGACATTTTATGGCAATTGTATCAGCGAAAATAGCAAATTGTTCAAATATACATGATCGAACCTGTTCAATAGTGGAAAGGTGAAACCATAATTTGGCTGACGTGAAATCGGGACCTCAGCTAATAAACGTTTAAGACTCCTGAATGATTAGACAGAAGATAACTGAAGAGCATGATCGAGAGATATAAAAATATACTGAGTTCGTGCGTACGTACCGCAAAGGCCAACGGTGAGCTGTTCGTGAAACCGTAGAAAGAAGAGGCGAAAGTATATGCAGATGTAGAAGTTCCAGTGTGACGAAGCATCTAGAATGGTGACGCTTGACGATCCGCCAGGGTGAAGCTATAGATCCTAGTAAGGCGGTTTCAGAGGGTTAAGGACGGAAGTGACACACAAGAGAACGAAGGTAGAAGTGTGAAAACCTGGGTGTACCTGTTGACTCCGTGGGTTGATTGTTCGTGGTGTTGGATGAAATGTGCTGAAGAGTTACTTCATACGTGAAACGTGCAAGATCGGAACAACTTCACCAGTAACACCTGAGGTTTGCATCATTTCTCCAGGAAGTCTGCGAGTAGTGTCAAAGACCAATTCAGCGGGGCAGCAGCCGATGTTTTCTTTAATGGGGTTACGAGTGCCAAGCAAGATAATTGGTGGAGGTACTGGCCATTGTGCGTTTGACTGCGAACTACTACTTCGGCTTAAAGACAGTGATGGTAACGTTAAGCGATGTCATTAGCAGCTGGATGATAGACCGTTGTCTGTAGGTGGGAACAACCGAGCCAGCGATTCAAGTCAAAAAACAAAGCCGAATTGAATTGCGGCTCTTTATCTTTAGTAATATTGGATGGCGTGCCAGAAACAGGAAGTTACTTCCCAACGAATGTTTGCGCCACAGTTTAGGCGGAAGCACCACGTAAACGCACAGCACGTGGCCAACGCGTATAACGATCAACACATGCCAATAAGTGGATGAAACCGTTGGCTGAAGGCAAGGGTCCAACAATGACAACATGAACATGTTTGAAGCGGGCGTCGAGCAGCTCAAACTTGCCAAGGACGGTAATCGTGCGAGATTGGAGCTTGCTCGTTTGGCAGCTGATGCAGTGGTTGGCCCACTGCTGGACCTCAGACCACAGACTGCACCAAATGAAGCGAACCATAATAAGCTTCACAGTGGCTCGGATGCTGGGGTGTAAAGTTTCATGCGCGTGGTCAAAGACTATTTGGCGGTATTGCTGAAGAAAAAGGGCCGGAGCCTGTGGGTCAAAATAGCACAGTAACTTTTAGCGTCTAAGTTAGTAACTAAATAAATAAATAAATAGGTATATTTCTAGACCTGCTAGAGGCTGCACCCTAAAGGGTTCAGATCAATGCTTACATTAATCCGATGCTCTTGCATGGAAGTAGGCAAAATATAAGTATATCTTCATCATTAGCAATTGCAAATGCATTGGCACTGTTTAGTATACAGCTACTGGGTCGCAGGCGCCCACCTTAACATTTTTCTGGTTCCTTCGGGCGATATTGAGCTCCTTATTCTTTTATTGTAAAAAGTTCGCGAAGGTGTAGTTGTGCCTTTTCTCCTTGGAACAGAATCCAATTCGCCACAAGTTCACTTTAAATTGGTCGCACATTAACTGGCCACTCAGTTGCCCCAATTGTTGTTGCGCACATGGAAGAAATGAGTGACGGGATTATAAGGCATACGAAAAGTTAAAAACAATTCCGATAAAAATGCAGACAAAAATAGAAAGAATTTGTTAAGAGAGAAAATAAATCTGCGTGCTTCAGTAGAAAAATACCAATTACCAAAAATATAGCCCTACTTTTCTTATGCTGATATTGCTCTCCGGCGCGAAATTTCAACCTGACTTATTCTCCGATAAAAATGCCTTTCTACAGTTAGAATACCGCATAAAGTAGCACAAAGTTACACTGGTCTGGACCAGCTTTAGCGCCTGAATACGTTAAACGTAAAAGCAACACAATACGTGCAGTAGTTTGCGAGTTATTCGCAATTAAACGATTGTCTACGAATAAGGCCATTTTTATTTTTCGCTAAAAATGGCTTTCTGCTTTGCAGGCAGATAGCAGAAAAAAGAAAAGAAAATATAAAAAGTAGGGAAGTGGCGTATGTTCTAGGTAGGCATAGCTATCCAGAAATGCTCTAATTAGCCCGTAATACCCTGCGACAACTACGGACTGCGCAGGTGACCGAAAAGTAAACTTTGCAGGCGTACATGACAAATATATGCAACTAAGGGATGAGGTTGAGCGAAAACGCTAGAAAGCCAGCAAGGAATATCATATCTACATGGGAATTCAGGGGAGCTTGTAATTAACTCACGGTTAGAAGGCCACAGCATACCATTTTCAGGGAATACTAAGCCACATAAACAACCAATAAGACAGAGTTTAGCATTTTTTAAGCCTGTAAGGTTTTCTAAAGCTTACAACAAGGCCGCATGAGCCAGGTCTACCTGACTAACTCAGGGGATCTTTCAGATCCCTTGACAGATTTCGGCCTGCAAAATACACACATTACTTAGCTAAACATCACAATATTTATCCCTTAGAGCCGATTTTCTATATTCATGAGGCTCTGTCTCTAACATCAGTGAGCTATAGGTGCCTGTCACTAATAATAAAGAAAAATCATGGGAAAATTTAGTAAAATTTAAATAAATAAATAAATAAATATTTTATTCTCGACTGCGAGGCACGCTCGTGGGGGCATGATCAGATATGTACAACGGTACAAACATTTTAATGCAATTGTAACAGTAACGTAGAAAATTGTTCATATATCCATGATTGGAACTGTACAATGTTGAAAATGCGAAACAATAAGTTGTTTGTCGTGAGATACGGGACCTCAGCTAATAAGAGATTAAGAATCCTGAATGGTCCATTGAAAGGTAATGGAAGAGCCCGCACACAAGGAAGGAAAAGGGCAACGTGTCGTAGGATGTAAAACGACAGCAGTATATACAGATGTAGAAGTCCCAGTGTAAGGATCCTATGTAGAACTGTGACGCTAGTTGACCTGCCAGTGTAAAGTTATGGGCTGTGAGTTTATTCGGTGGCGAGTCACATACGCCACGTTGCAGTGTTGTTAAACGGACATTTGTGGCTTTTTGTAGGGAGAACGCTTGCCAGGCGAAAACCCACCACGTCCTGGAACACTGCCACCAATCCATTGAATGGCAAATTGTAATTGGCTATGTTTCTTGTTAAAAGTCTGTTTGCTCGGTTATTCGCAGTCAGGTTGCGTCCCATTTTTTCCGCTGGTTGATGCAATAACTGGTTGCCTATTGCGTTCCTGGGTCCTGTCAATTGGTAGGTCGGGTACTAAACATTCTTATTGAATATGATGTGTTGATCCTTCGCAGAACCACATGAAGGCTTCTCTGATTATGTATATTTCCCGGGGAGCGAAGAATTCGTGTCCAGCTACCCTCACTGGACATCGGTAGTTGGGTGCGATTAGTTAGAGTGGAAGTGAGGCCATGGTCCAGGTAAGTACTTGTTGGTTATTTCGTCCCATCCCAGGCGGAGGCAGTTCCTCAGTTCAATCCCGAAGCTCTCCGATGTTCACGACCTCAGAGAAAAGGGAGAGAGGAACAAGCTGAGAGAAGACCGAAAAAGAACAGTCAATGTACTAGCGTTTGATCAAAATCCTACCTTAAGACATTTATTTGAGACAACTAGTGTACAAGGTGTAACAGATATTGCGCTAAGGATGTTTTTACTTATGCGGAAGGCATGGCCTGATGGGTAGAATACTTTCATGTGCATAGGGATGAAGAGCAGAATTCCGGTAAGATATTCATGATGTGTAAGCTGATAATGTTCGAATTCTACCTGAGACTAGAAAGTGGGTGTGTAGTCATGATGGGTTGTTATCGGAAACCAAAAGACAGTGACGATGTGGCCGTATTTGTATATGCTCCACTGGATAAGGATTACCTAAGACACCATAACTACAATGTACATAAGTATATGAAGATAGGAAGCTGAACATATTAGAAGCAGGCTAAGGTTAAATGGATATCAAAGGAAGACTAAGTGTTGAAGGTAAGACGAATAGAAGATATCGATAATGGACCGGGTTTCAGTGGCCAAAGGTGCCTGTTGGGTTAATCATTCGAGGTGCTAATGAATAACTACCGTGTCAAAGGATCGGAGAGCAAACCAGCTGAGCTGTGAAAAAACTATACCAGGAGAATAAACATTCTACAGAAGGACTGACCCCTAGCGAGCTAAGGGCTATTCCCAAAATTGAATAGAGCCTACAGCGAAATGCTGCTGCAGAGCAGAGATAGTGGCTAAAGGCAAGGATGTATCAGTGGTTTATTCAACCATATAATTAAGACTTTTGACCACATGTCAAGTAAACGCGGGTAAGGCAGACGACGGATAACGGCGCGCTAGGAGAGATGAATGGCCAGCAATAGAGTTCGGAATAAGGCTTCAGCTACTAGCGGATCCTACGGTGGCACAGAATAAGTCAACAAACAGCTGAGCTGTGACGCAAACAAGCAAAGAGATGAACATGGTAAGAACGGAGCGAGCTCCGGGTATCCGCAAAGTTAAATGGAAGCTACGGCGACTAGCTAATTGCATTTGGGCGTGAACTCCGTTTTGGTCTACATTGGTTGGGCTTTAACAACTCTACTTCTGGTGGTTTAGCTTGCTCATAATTGTGGTATTGTTATGCCTCATGTGTAGATGCACACTATTGTGCAGCTCTTTGATGAATTTCGATTTATTTCTCTCCATTTTTAAGTTCAGAAGATAGTGCCGGTGGTGTTCATCCAGTTAGCAATGTTGACTGGTACTCTAATGTTATACCGACTATTTCTTTTGTGATTTTCTGGCAAGCGGGGTTCTAGCACCCTAAGCAAAGCGCGATAAGGTAAATCAGAAGTAGAATAGTAACAAAAACCAGTGGGAGCTGGTCGTTCACCCGCCATTGCGCATAACGCATGGTAGGCTTTGGAGCCAGCTAAAAGATAAATGACACACGGGCGGCCAAGATAAGTGGTGGTAGTAAGTTACTGGTGCTCCAGCCAGCCAGTGTGACAGGGGCCTCTCTGTCGTTGGTTAGCTTTCGTGCCAGTGAAATGAAGTCAGGAAATACGAGTGTTTAACGAGCAAATGCAGTTAAAAAAGTGGATCTGGTTTTCATTATGCCTGTCTACTAGTGTTGCCAATAGCGAAAGGCACATGTATACCAGATAAAGCTAAGTATTTGGGGCCAAGAGAGAGTAAGTGGAGAGCAAAATGTCTGATTCTTGGGCCTAGAACTTTTAAAGTGCGCTATTTGTCAACAATAAGAAAGACATATTTTTATTTTGCGGTTTACTTACTGATAGTTTTTGGAAACTGCTGAGTATAGTAACTAGTGCTCAGACTTAATGCAAAAGCTTCAAATAGGGCCCGCTGGCAACCGACATCTAGGAAGACACATAAAGGTTCATTTAAAGCCTGCATTTAGACGATTTTGGACAATTCTAATGCTAAGCTTAGGTGCATCAGCAGCAGAAAACGCTTTCAACATCCTATGCAAGGCTTAGGTCTGGTAGCATGCCTTTACTAGGAGCACCATAGAGGTCATAAGCCTAATACTTTTTCCACGGATCCAGTGATCAAGAAGTTGGAAAGTGATTAATGTAAGTCTGAAGAGAAGGAATAAAGATGTAGATAAGAAATAAGGATTGAAGGAAGAGGTCGTTGAAGAATAAGATCATCTTGTATTCAGTTTGCTATTCTTAAACCCTGGAAAATGTGTGCGACGGATACCGTTAAAGTCTCTTAGGTGCTAAAACGGTAACCACAATGAATGTGGATGAGTTTTGAGCTCAAGATGCTTAGATGTCTTGCACTACATCGTGGGCGTCCTCAAGCTACATCAGGGCCAGTTTCAAAGAAGTGGTCTTGCGAATCGCAAATATGGAAGATGCTTTGTAGATTGCCAAAACATAGGAATTTTTGTATCTCCTTCCTGATGACCTGCAAATTTTGGATTTTTCTTATACTGGAAGGCAACCGGTTACATTTGTTCACGTAGATAACTAAGAAGAAACAAGACCGCAGTCTCTTCTTTGCCTTTAGCGGAGTAATGGAATGGCCCCTGTATCGGAGTTTTGATTCAGACGCGCTCCTTTGTTTAAGACAAGTGATATTATTGTGCAACTTTCTATGAATTAGCTTGTGTAAGAAACAAAGTTAAGGATAATGCGCCTTTGCCATAGGGGCTGAATTTTAAGGTGTTCACACCTTTGTCGGTAATTCAGCGCTTGCTGCGGTGGATTCAACATCTTCGTAAAGACTCGCTGAGCTTTCTCAAGCAGAACTCGGTCCGACTTACGTAGACTGCTGCATATAAAAGGGTAATATTCTAGATGTGGCCTGAAGTGACTCTTATAAAGTTCTAGCCTTGCATCGGCGGTTTCTATGCAACGGCGAATGTGGAACGAAAATCCTCTTACCCTTGCGACTTGATAATGCACTTGCTCTGCAAAGTTGAGGCTCATAGAGTAGCGCAAGCCCAGATCTGTTGTTATGATATTCTGTTTGATAGTGATGCCGTTTATTGTTAGGGACCCAGCAGGTATAGATAATCTGTGGGTCATGACGTTAGATTTTTGAGCGGAGAAGGTCATTTGCCAGTGTTCGCACCACTTTTCAAGTGCTTTAAGCTACACACGGATACTAGTAATTGCGGAAAATTCATTACCACGGGGAAAGTAGTAGACAACTTTCACATCGTCAGCAAAGTTAAAGGAGTGACCGTGTTGCAAAACCTTGCAGAGGTCATTGATATAAATCAAGAGTAGGGTGGGGCCAAGGATACTCCCCTTCACCACGCCACTGGGGACGGCGGTCGGGGTGGATATAGTTTGTTCAACCTTAACAGACTGCGTACGGCCTATTAAATAGGAACCCAGCCAGTCTAATAGAGGACCGTCTACCCCATAAGCCTTTAGCTTATGCATCTGGCGCATGTGTGGTACGCAGTCAAACGCCTTTTGCATATCAAGGTACAGAATGACAACTGATTGATTAGAATCAATGGCCTCGGTGACCAAATTAAGGAAGTCCAGCTGACAGGTTGCACAAGACCGAGCACTTAGAAACCAGTGCTGAGGTTCATTTATGTGCTCGCCTGCGTAAAGATGAGTCATGAGGGCTTTTTTAATCAACCTCTCCATCACGCACGAGATAATAGAATTGTGGTTAAAAGGGGCGATAGTTACCAACTTCCTGTAGGCTACCGCCTTTATGCCTTGGCACTATGATAGAATGTTTCCATGCGGCAGCGCATTGACCCTTTTGCATTGATAACGTAAAGGTTTTCAAAAGAAGCATAGGGATATCTTCACCGCCATTCTTCAGTAGACTTGGCGGGATTCCGTCTGGACCAGGGTCCCAGGATGGCTTGGTAGTTGAGATCGGGGAACGGACACTACTTAGGTCAAGCTGTACACAGGACAGGGACTGGCTACCGGGTACCTTCAGGGCCTGAAAGGTTGAGCTTATTTCTAAACACTGCGATTCTTTAAAATGTGAGCTGAAGGCTACACATAAAATTCTTGGGTCACAAGACGTTTCGTTGGGACTGATCTTTAGAGTAGAGATCTTTCGTCCATAGTTAGGGGTTCGAGAACGCAGCAGCCAACTGAGACTCTTAGCTTTGTTCGCACTGTTTAGTGCGGCGATTTCTTGCTTGGTTTGCTGTTGCTTAGCTCTGACAGAAGACTGGTGTGCCATCTCGTTCGCTCACATGATGTGAGCAAAATTGAAGGTTTTGTAATAGGATCGTCTAAGCTGACGCATTCAGTTATGCATTTTGGTTTGGGTCACACTTTTAAAAGAATGCCTTATTAAATGCGACAAGGGAGCTAGAGAGTCGAGACAGTGCAGTATTTCCTCATAAAACAGCTCAGCCGAGCGATCCACAGAAGCAGACCTAAAAAATTCATCCCAATTTTTTGCTCGGACGAGCACAGCAAAGGTTGTCCAGTTGACGAGGTGCATCGGGCGGTATACTAAGACTGCATCTGGTTCTGTTGGGTGGGCAGTATGTTGCTTTAAGTAAACCGAGCAGTGAACTAATCTGTGATAACAACCCGGAAATTCCCGGCCGACTGCCACTCGCGTTGATGGGATGCCGAGAGTAAATATTAGGTCAAGGATGTGTTCCTCCCTGGTTAAATAAATAAATAAATAAATACTTTATTCTTGACTATGCGAGGCACGCCCATGGAGGCATGATCAGATATGTACAACTGTACAAACATTTTATGGCATCTGTGACAGTAACAGTAGAAAATTGGTCGTATGTCCATGATAATATAAATAAATAGATAGTTTATTCTCAGTTTCATAGCGACGCACCAACTTAGGCATGATCAGGGTTTAAAAACTGTTGTGTATCACGATGATACATCGGGTTCAATCGTGTGTAGTTGAAACGGTGTCGGGAAGAGTTGATATGTGAATCTAATCGACTTGCCAGTATGTAGTTGTGGGCTGTGACTTTATTCAGTGGCGAGTGACATCCGCCACGTCGCAGTGTTGTTAAACAGACATTTGTGGCTTTTTATAGGGAGAACGCTTGCCAGGCGAAAACCCGCCACGTCCTGCAACACTGCCGTAAAGCCTTTTGAACATTAATATTGAACTGGCAAAGCCGCTTGACGACTGGTTTCACCTTCGGTTTTTCGCGGGTTAATGGCTTCTAATTTCCTCTGTTAGTTGGACGGGTATTTTGATCTGGGTCGCCATGATTTTTGAGGTCGGTGGAGGAGAGGGACATCGCGATTTTTCTTCTTGTTATATGTCCAGGTGAGCAAAAGGTTCAATTTTTCCACCGTCCAGATTTTTCAGATGTATAGTGTATGGGAGTATGAGGATATGTCCAGTTCTCCATACTGGACAAGGGTTATGGTGATTGTGGGTCGGTCCTTGCGGAGTTTTACCATCCTCCATGTCAGTCCTTGTGGGTTGTTAAGTCCGTCTTGGGCCAAAACTGTTCCTCAGTCCAATCCCAGATTTCCAAGTAGTCCCGGACCTCAGAGAAAAGGGAAAGTGAGGGACAACCGAGAGAAGACCGCAAGAACAGGCATGGAGTTGAACATTGTTAATGTCTTGTGTTAAAACATTTGGGCTTCAGTCAAAAGCATGTACACTGTGCAACAATAATTATGCTGAAAATGTCTTTTGAGTATCCTATATAATCATTAGCCGTATAGGTGGATTGCTATCGCCTGCGTAGAGACAAGAGCGTTGCACCAGTAAGTAAAGTACGAGTATCCGTTTGATATAAGTCGATAGTTGCGTGGGGATAGAGCAAAGAGAGTTAGAATGTTGGCAGTGATTGTCAGGTGCATGAACAGCACGTAGTAAGTGTACTCCGAGAGGGGGGCATAATAAGCGGAAATAAATATGTTGCTGCGAGAGTCTTAAAGATCAATTGGTGGCAGGGCAGCGGAGGGACTAGATGCAGATATTCTAAAGGAGTAAAGGTTATTGAGATACGGGGTGGCTACTAACGAGCACTGGAGCATCGCATATGCATGGGACCAATGGCCATTAGCTACTTCTGAAGAGAGATGCCGAATTTATGATGACCGACTGATGGTGGCGCTAGGAGTGACTCAGTCGCCAGATTCAGCTATTCTAATCAGACGCTTGGTCACTAGTGTATGCCTATAGGGTCGATGAGTGTATCTATAGGCCGGTGAAGGTAAGCGATAGGTCAATAGATCAGCTAAGCTGCGACGCAAACAATCCAAGAGAATGAACGTTGTAAGAGGGAGCGAGCTCCGGATATCCGCAGTTAGATGTGAGCTATAGCGACTAGCTGCAGTTAAGCAGAGATAGTGGCTCTAGAAAAGAATGAATCAGTGGCTGCTGCAGCCATGTCATTAAGAAGTTTGACCAATACTGGATACCTACAGTTTCGATGAAGAAATCGACATGCGAGCGAAGCTTTAAGAAACAGACGGCAGAAGAGAATGAAGCTTGGAGAGTCAGGGGGTGGCTCCATGTAATCTACATGGAGCCAACAATGACTAGCCGTTGTCAAGTGGAGTTGACTCGAGTAGGACGAACGACGCATAACGGCGCGCTAGGAGAGAGGAGAGTGACCAGCAATAGTTTAGACTAAGCCTTCAGTTACTAGTTTATCCTACGGTGGCACATAATAGGTCAACAAACCAGCTGAGCTGTGACGCAAGCAATCCAAGTGAATGAACATTGTAAGAAGGGAGCGACTCCTACAGAGCTCCGGATATCCGCAGAGTTAAATGGAAGCTATGGCGACTAACTGCTGTTAAGCAGAAATATTGGCTCTGGAAAAGAGTGAACCAGTGGCTGATGTAGCCATTTCATTAAGACGTTTGCCCAATACTGGATACCTACAGTTTAGACGAAGGAATCGACATGCGAGCGAAGCTTTAGAGAGGCTGACTGCAAAAGAAAGTAAAGGTTGGAGAGTGGAGTGGCTAATTGTAAGCTACATGGAGCCAAAATGACTAGCTATTGCCAAGAAGAGTTCACCAGAGTAAGATAACGGCGCGCTAGGAGAGAAAAAATGGCCAGCATTGGAGTTCGGATTAAGCCTTCAGTTACTAGTAGATCCTACGGTGGCACATAATAGGTCAACAAACCATCTGAGCTGTGACACAAACATTCTAAGATAATGAACATTTTAAGAAGGGAGCGACTCCTGCAGATCTCCATATATCCGCAGAGTTAAATGGAAGCAATGGCGACTAGCTGTTGCTAAGCAGAGATGGTGGCTCTGGAAAGGAATGAATCAGTGGTTGGTGCAACCATAGCATTGAGACGTTTGTCCGATATTGGATACCTACAGTTTCGATGAAGAAGTAAACATGCAGCAAGGTTTAAGAGAGACAGACGGCAGAAGAAAATGAAGGCTGGAGAGTCAAGAAGTGGCTCCTTGTAGGCTACATGGAGCCAACAATGACTAGCTATTGTCAAGGAAAGTTGAGGCGAGTAAGATGAACGACAGATAATGGCGCGCTAGGAGAGAAAAGAATGGCCAGCATTGGAGTTCGGATTAAGCTTCTAGTTACTAATGGATCCTGCGGTGGCACATAATAGGTCAACAAACCATCTGAGCTGTAATGCAAAAAATCCAAGTGAATGAATATTGTAAGAAGGAAGCGACTTCTACAGAGCAGAGTTAAATGCAGGCTATGGTGACTAACTGCTGCTAAGCAGAGATAGTGGCTCTGGAAAAGAATGAATCAGTGGCTGGTGTAGCCATGTCATTAAGACTTTTGACCACTATTGGATACCTACCGTTTCGATGAAGAAATCAATATGAGAGCGAAACTTAAGAGAGACAGACGGCAAAAGAAAATGAGGGTTGGAGAGTGAAGGAGTGGCTACTTGTAAGCTACATGGAGCCAAAAATGACTAGCTGCTGTCAAGAGGAGTTGATGCGAGTAGGACGAACGACACATAACGGCGCGCTAGGAGAGAAAAGTGAGACCAACAATAGAGTTTGGGCTAAGCCTTCAGTTTCTAGTGGATCCTACGGTGGCACATAATAGGTCAACAAACCAGCTGAGCTGTGAAGCAAGCAATCCAAGTGAATGAACATTGTAAGAACGGAGCGACTCCTACAGAGCTCCATATATCCGCAGATTTAAATGGGAGCTATGGCAGCTAGCTGCTGCTAAGCAGTGATCGTGGCTCTAGAAAAGAGTGAATCAGAGACTGGTGTAGCCGTGTCATTAAGACGTTTGCCCAATACTGGATACCAACAGTCTCAATGAAGAGATCAACATGCGAGCAAAGCTTTAGATAGTCAGACTGGGAAAGGGAATGCAGGTTGGAGAGTCACGGAGTGGCTACTTGTAAGCTACATGGAGTGAACAATGACTAGCTGCTGTCAAGAGGAGTTGATGGGTATGGGACGTACGACACGTAACGGCGCGCAAGGAGAGAGAAGAGTGACAAGCAATAGAGTTTGGGCTAAGCCTTCAGTTACTAGTGGATCCTACGGTGGCACATAATAGGTCAACAAACCAGCTGAGCTGTGACGCAAGCAATCCAAGTGAATGAACATTGTAAGAAGGGAGCGACTGCTACGGAGCTCCGGATATCCGCAGATTTAAATGGAAGCTATGGCGACTAGCTGCTGCTAAGCAGAAATAGTGGCTCTGGAAAAGAATGAATCAGTGGCTGGTGTAGTCATATCATTAAGATCTTTGACCACTATTGGATACCTGCAGTTTCGATGAAGAAATCAACATGAGAGCGATGTTTAACAGAGACATACGGCAGAAAAAGTGAAGGCTGGAGAGCCAAAAAGTGGCTCCTTCAAGCTACTTGGAGCCAGCAATGTCTAGCTATTTCCATGAAGAGTTGACCAGAGTAGGAAAACGGCGCGCTAGGAGAATGAATGGCCAGCATTGGAGTTACTAGTGGATCCTACGGTGGCACATAATAGGTCAGCAAACCATCTGAGCTGTTACGCAAGCAATCCAAGAGAATGAATATTGTAAGAAGGGAGCGACTCCTACAGAGCTCCATATATCCGCAGAGTTAAATGGGAGCTATGGCAGCTAGCTGTTGCTAAGCAGAGATAGTGGCTCTGGAAAGGGATGAGTCAGTGGTTGGTGCAGCCATAGCATTAAGACGTTTGTCCGCTATTGGATACCTACAGTTTCGATGAAGAAGTAAACATGCAGCAAGGTTTAAGGGAGACAGACGGCAGAAGAAAATGAAGGCTGGAGAGTCAAGAAGTGGCTCCTTGTAGGCTACATGGAGCCAACAATGACTAGCTATTGTCAAGGAAAGTTGAGGCGAGTAAGATGAACGACAGATAATGGCGCGCTAGGAGAGAAAAGAATGGCCAGCATTGGAGTTCGGATTAAGCCTCCATTTACTAATTGATCCTACGGTGGCACGTAATAGGTCAACAAACCATCTGAGCTGTAATGCAAACAATCCAAGTGAATGAATATTGTAAGAAGGAAGCGACTTCTACAGAGCTCCATATTTCCGCAGATTTAAATGGGAGCTATGGCAGCTAGCTGCTGCTAAGCAGAGATAGTGGCTTTAGAAAAGAATGAGTCAGTGGCTGGTTTAGCCATGTCATTAAGACTTTTGACCACTATTGGATACCTACAGTTTCGATGAAGTGATCAACATGCGAGCGAAGCCTAAGAGAGACAGACGGCAAAAGAGAACGAAGGTTGGAGAGTCAGGGTGTGGCTACTTGTAAGCTACATGGAGTCAACAATGACTACTTGCTGTCAAGAGGAGTTGACGCGAGTAGGACGAACGACGCATAACGGCGCGCTAGGAGAGAAAAGAGTGACTTGCAATAGAGTTCTGACTGTGCCTTCAGTTACTAGTGGATCCTACGGTGGCGCATTTTAGGTCAAAAACCAGCTGAGCTGTGAAGCAAACAATCCAAGTGAATGAACATTGTAAGAAAGGAGCTAGCTCCGGATATCCGCAAAGTTAAATGGGGGCTATGGCGAATAGCTGCTGTTAAGAAGAGATAGTTGCTCTAGAAAAGAATGAATCAGAGGCTGTTCTAGCCATAACATTAAGACGTTTGCTCACTTTTGGATACCTACAGTTTCGATGGAGAAATCAACATGCGAACTAAGCTTAAGAGAGACAGATGGCAAAAGAAAGTGAAGGTTGGAGAGTCAGGGAGTGCCTACTTGTAAGCTTCATGGAGTCAACAATGACTAGCTGCTGTCAAGAGGAGTTGATGTGAGTAGGACGTACGACACATAACGGCGTGCTAGGAGAGAGAAGCTTGACCAGCAATAGAGTTCGGGCTAAGCCGTCAGTTACTAGTGGATCCTACGGTGGCACATAATAGGTCAACAAACCAGCTGAGCTGTGATGCAAGCAATCCAAGTGAATGAACATTGTAAGAAGGGAGGGACTCCCACAGAACCCTGGATATCCGCAGAGTTAAATGTAAGCTATGGCGACTAGCTGCTGCTAAGCAGAAATAGTGGCTCTGGAAAAGAATGAATCAGCGGCTGGTGTAGTCATATCATTAAGATCTTTGACCACTATTGGATACCTGCAGTTTCGACGAAGAAGTCAACATGTGAGCGAAGCTTAGAGAGACATACGGCATTAAATAATGAAGGCTGGAGAGTCAAGAAGTGGCTCCTTGCAAGCTACATGGAGCCAACAATGACTAGCTGCTGCCAAGAGGAGGTGACGCGAGTAAGATGAACGATGGATAATGGCGCAGTAGGAGAGAGATGTGGAGTCGGGAAGAGAATAGTGCGGGAAGGTAAGTAGAGGCGATTATAAGTGGTCTGGTCCAGTTTCAAAAGACTCTTCTTCAGGACAGTTTATATTCAGTAGTTTGGAAACTTGTGTGCCAGAGTGGTATTTGCTAATAGAGAAGCGGAACTGGTTTATGTTCATGGATGCCCTTATTGTGAGAGGTAACCTATTCCATACGTGTGCGTATATGTAGAGGTAGAAGTTGGAGCGAATGCTGCTGCGCTTTTTTGGTAGGATAATGGAGTAGGGTCTATCACGTAGGGGGTAAGAAGTGATATCTGAGTCTGAGACAGTGGTAATTTAAATAAATAAATAAATAAAGCGTTTATTCTCGGCAAGGCGAGGCACGCCTTTACAGGCATGATCATTTTGAAAAAACAATGCGTGATCAAGAAGTTGCAAAAATCCGATATGTTTGCCATAAAGGTGCTTGTTTGTGTAGGGGAATGTAAGTATGTAATTGTGTGTGCGTTTATGTAGCTGTGTAACTTGCGCTGGTAATTGTGCTGCTCCATTCTTGAATGTTTGCTATCGTCTGCAAGGTGCGATTGGAAGATTGGTGTCCGTGGGTTGGAAAGGATTATCCAGATATCCACGGGGCAGTGACTTTATTTTGTGGCGAGCCACGACCGCCACGTCACAGTGTTGTTAAGCAGACATTTGTGGCTTTTTATAGGGAGAACGCTTGCCAGGCGAAAACCCACCACGTCCTGGAACACTGCCGCCGAACTATTAGCTGGAACGGGTAAAACCCGAACCACCCAGCTGGCATCACGAGGAGGTTGTTCGGCTAGCCAGCCACACTGACGTTGTTAATGAGCGAGTATAGGAAAGCGAGGTTGGTTTTCAATCGGCGCAGCCATAACGGGTCGAGCTTAAGTGTGTTGCACCGATCGCGGTAGCTCAGACTTGAGTGCCCCAGGAGGCGTTTTGTGAAGGTACGCCGAACCTTTTCGAGGGCTATCCGGTCGCACTTTCTAAGGTTGGTGAACACTATAGAGCAGTATTCTAGCAGGGGCCGGGCACATGTTTTGTAGAGCACAGTTCTAGATTCCTGTATTGTCATGGTTTTGAGGATGTAACTGATGAGAGAGCGTGCTTTAGCTGCGGAATAAATTACTTGTTCCGCGAAGTTCAGCGAACAGGAGTAGTGCACGCCTAAGTCACGCACTGTTAGGCAGTTCCCTAATGGCGTGCCTTGCAGCATGAAGGTATTTGGAGGCATGGTGCATCGGTACGTAAGGACATTGCATTTTGATGGTGTAAAAGCCAACTTTCATATGTCGCACCATGCAGTTAGCGATCTTAAGTCGTATTGTATATGGGAAATGGCGGTGTGGGAGTTTGACGGATGAAATGGGAAGACAATTTTGATGTCGTCCGCAAATAGGTAGGGTGTCCCATGTTTGAAAACCTGAAACACGTCATTGATATAGAGCAGAAAAAGTAGAGGGCCTAAAACGCTACCTTGAAATACGCCACTTTTGACTAGTTTAGGGAGTGATATAAAGTCTCCAACCATTACTGACTGTGAGCGAGCTGCAAGATATGATGAGAACCAGGGGTGCAGTTTGCTGGAGATACCGTATGATTCCAGCTTCATCAAGAGTTCTGTATGTGGTACTCTGTCAAAAGCTTTCGTCATGTCTAGGAAGATGATGGTTAGTGCTTGCTTGTTGTCAGTCAGTTGAGTTACATGCTTGAGGAACTCAAATTGGCAGGTCTGACAGGATTTAGACTGCAGAAATCCATGTTGTTGTCGATTGATGAGGTTGCGAGTAAGCAGGAAGGTGAGCATGGTTTCTTTGACTATTCGTTCCATTATTCTTAAAGCTATAGGCGTGTGGCTAATGGGGCGATAGTTTTTCATGTTCTGCTGACTGCCTTTTTGTGTTTGGCGATGACGATGGCATGTTTCCATGTGGTTGGATAAATCCCGTTAGTCATGGAAAGCGTGAATAGGTTGAGAAGTAGAGCTGGAATGTCCTGGCCACCGAGTATCAGCAGCGCGGAGGGAAGACCATCGGGACCAGGATGTGATAAGCATTTGACTGAGCTGATTACTCGGGTGATAGAACGCATGTCGAACTTAATAGTGTCGTGTGAGTCATTGGTGCGCCTAGCTGGCAAAGAAGGCGCGGTTCCATTAGCGTCAGTGAAAGAATTGCAGAAGTATCCATTGAGGATCTCACATATTTTTGATGGATCGCTAATAATGGATGTGTCAGAAAGCCTGCGAGGCAATAGGCGTAGATTTTTGATTGCATTTTTGTCGGAGTAGTTGCCCGAGTGACTTGGTTTTATTGCTAGATTTGAGGGCGGCGTCTTCTTCAGCACTCTTGGTTGATTCCTGCGCAGTTTGCCAGTTAGGCTTTCATTCGTGCGAACAAGGATGTGAAATTCCTTAGTTCTGGAGTATCGCTGTCGCATTTTTTGATCTTCCTAAGTACATCGTAGGCCTTAGCTAATTTCGCTGTCATCTTAAAGCGGCTTTTGCAGGTGAGTGAGGCGAGCACATCTAGGCAGCTGAAGAGATTTAGATACAGGATGTGTGCAGCTGCGTCTACATCGGTAGCTAAAATGAAGTTGTCCCAGTTCGAAGATAAATAAATAAATAGTATATTCTCGGTAAAACGAGACACACCTGTTAATGCGTGATCAAATATGCATACAAGCATAGTTTCTGTGGAATGTTAAAACATTTCGTGTTAATAAAAGTTATAAAAGAAAAAATGTTGTCCGTATGAGTGAGCATACTGTCAGGTAATAGTCAGACCCAGGGACATTTTGGCGCTGTGGCGCGCAAAAATCCGTCAAAACACAAGTTGGGGGTAATTTCGCCAGGTAGTGATCCGTGAGCACAGGAGCCTAAACAAGATTTTGTTGCAACCAATAACCATTACGAGATAGAGATGATCTGTGCTCCAACGAAGCATTCTTCATAGCATAATTAGTTGCACAGGTTCGATGTAGAAGGCTGAGGACTGCGTCAAGGTGAAATGCTTAGCTGTGACTTTATTTTGTGGCGAGTCACATCCGCCACGTTGCAGTGTTGTTAAGCGGACATTTGTGGCTTTTTATAGGGAGAACGCTTGCCAGGCGAAAACCCACCACGTCCTGGAACACTGCCGTAGCTTTCGTTGAACAGTAGTGCAAGTCGGTTATGCATCGTATAGACCGATTTTGCATTCTATTATTCGCAGTCGGTTGACAGCTAAAATTCTTCGTTGGTTGGCCGAATGGCTTAGTTCTGATACGGCAGCAGTCGTTGAAGCCGGTCAATGATGCAAGATTCGAAGATTCGAATAATAATGATGCAGGTGAGTAAACACATTGTTAATAGAGGCCGGTTCTTCTATTATATTCTTGCTCGGCTCGCAAACTATGTCCAGCTATTCTCGCTGGACTTGTCATGGGGTCGGTGAGTGAAGTTGTTGCTTGTGGCTGAATATGTCCTTAATAGGTAAAAACGCCATGCTCCGCAAATTGGATTTGGGATTCCTGCACATGCAGTAAGTGTAACTGTTTCCATAGCCAAATGAAAATTCCATGGAAGACCATCGGAATAGCCACGTATACGTGCGCAACGCTGTCCGTGAAATGACATCAGAATAGCTCCAGGTGACTGGCGAATAGGAATGTTTGAGGCAGTGAAGGTAATAACGCCAGAGTTGTTTGTCTTCGGTTGCGGACCGGGGGAGCAATGTACATATATTATTCCAGGTGGGTAAATTGTTCTCTGAGTACGAGGCAAGCTAAACCCATTTGTTTAGACCCCGTGAAGGTAGCACTAGTATCTCAAAGCTGTCATAGTTAATGTGGTTGAACATTCGAAACTGTTTGACAGAAGAAGAAGTGGCGCTGTGTGGAGTAGACAGTGTAAATATGAGTTTGACCACCTTGTGGTCGCAGCCATTTATATTATCTAATATACCAGCAACAGCATCGGAGACACCTTGCGTAAAGATTAAGTCAAGGGTGTTAGAAAGCCTGGTGTGATGGTGAACTTGTTGGGTCCAGTTATTTGCGTGGACGGTGTGAACGAAACTTCTGTATTTGAGTGGGGCAACCTGGTCGTTCCAGGGGATAAGTGGCATAGTGAAATCGCCACCCACTATCTTGTGCCGTGGGGGCATTTGGGAGATTTCAGTGAAGAGCTTAGTGAGTTTATTAAGCTTTTTGTTAGATGTGTGTGGAGGGTTGTATACGCAACCGATAAGGAGGTCAAGGTGACCTCCTGTCGTCTGGATCCAGATGGAGTCTTCAGGGTCACCTATAGCTAGCAGTTCGAAATCATGTGCACCAAAATCGTCCCGGACATAGATAAGACAACCGCCACCGCGCTGGTTGTCTCGTCCGTTGCAGAATGCATTGTAGCCGGGGATACGTAGTAGGCTGTCAGAAGCATTTGAGGGGTGCCACGTTTCTGTGATGAGAACCAGCTGTGGGTATGAGAGCAGGATAAATGGGCCAATGAGATGCATCTTGTGTGTAATAGATCGCGCATTAATAAGCAGCATACTGTAAGATTCAACGCAAGGAGGGATGGAAGAGTTCGATTGTGTGAGGTAAGTTGCACAGTAAGGTGTAACGGGCGTAGGGTACATGGAGGTGGTAAGAAATGGTGGAGAGTTTGATATAGGATTGTGATCAGGAAGTGGTTGAGGAGGTAGCTGATGGTATTCGGCCTTTAATGAGGCTGTAGTAATAGTATTGAGTTTAGAACCTATCCGGAGGGCTGAAGCCAACCGTGGGGGTTAGTTGTAGTGAGCATATGAGTTGTTGGAGGTAATAGAGGGCTGGTGAGAACTCTTGGTGGAATGGGCGAGGTGGGTCGTGTCCTGCTGCATCCCATAAAAAAGGGGCGGTGGATGGCATGGTCCGGATGTAGTGCTTGTCATCCGGATGTATTTTTCGTTCAGCGGGACGTATGGCCAGGGAGTGCGGGGTGGTGTTAATGGAGCGGTACAGATTTTCAGAAGGGCGTCCTCTTTGGGAGGGTGCTTTGTTCCCCAATCTTTCGAGAGACTGTGGGGATTGGTAACGGGGTTGTGCATTTGATCTTTGGATGCCATAGCGCTTTTTGTAAGGCAGACTGGGCGATAGCATACTAGGCGGATAGTTGGTAGTCAGGGGAATCACTGCGTTGATGCAGCGCGGGCTGTTCATAGTTTTATTTTGTTGCAGTGACTGGTAGAACGCCCTCGGTTTTTGAGAGCCATGGCATTTGTTATATTTCTGGGGCTTAGTAGCATTGTTAGGCGTCTCGAGTAGGTAGGGCTTGCGCAGTGGTTGGGCCGGTTGGGTCGAAATCTGCGTGGAGGGCGGCGTTTGGGATCGGAAGGATTTCGATCTCACGCGATCCATTGGTGCAAATGTTGTTGTGGGCTTATCGGCTGTCCATTTGTGCCATGAGGTCATTGCTTGGGTACGGTTATCTTTGTTATGGTGATGCATCAGCGGGGAGTGCATCCCATTACGAGGCGTGCCGTGTTTCAGCGGTTGACCTTTGTTGGTAGTCGGTCGTGTTGCGAGGGTGGTTACGACTTTGTACGAGGGGGAGGGAAGGGAGTTGATCATCGGGAAGTCTACATTGATAGATTCGGAATCGGTGTCACTCATGTCGGAGGCGTTATGGACTGTCTCGGCTTCTTGTATCGTTAGCGGGGGCGAATTTGGAATGTTAGTTGACTTTTTGTTTATTAGGGCTGTGGGGCTTGAGTCGGGATGTAATGCTGTCGTAGACGCGTGACGCAAGGAAGTTAGATCCAGATCCACGTTAGTGCTTGTAGTAGGGCAAGCAGTAGCTCTGACAACCGGCAATGAATCATGAGGCGCTTGTCTTGCTTTGGTATTAGTAGCCGGTGGGAAAGCTCTTTGCAACGGCGTTAGATCAGGCTTTATAAGAATAGGCCCAATGTTTGTTTTTGTTCTTAAGGTAAATCGATTTGCTATGAAGCTTGTAGCCAGTTCTGGAGTTTTGAATGCGATAAGGATAGGGCAATTGCGACTGATCTTTGATTTTCTGAGCCGCTTACTCACGCACATGTCAGGAGGGATGTTACACATGGACGTAAGTAGGCGGGTGACTTTCTCCAAGAAAAGTTTGTCAGGAACGTTGAAGACGATCACGTTTCGGGCACGGCGGGTTCGCTCGTTTATCTCAGTAGTGATGGTAGTAAGAAGGGCGCCGGCATCTTTGAGCTCGTCAGCGTTGCCATTTGTCCTTATTCCTGCGAGTTGGGCCAATGGCATAAGTTTTGCTAGCTCTGTTTTGGTAACAGCCATTTCCTTTTTGAGAGCAACCATTTCAGTTGAGAGTGCACTGATTTTGTTAAGTGCATCTTTCAAAGGGTCTATAAGAAGGACACTGCAGGGGCGCAGTTTATTCAGTTTGTCTTTTGTAGCAGGACGTTTGCTCGCCTTATCCGCCTTTGCAGTGCATGAGGCAGAGCTGTGATCAACAGAAACTGCGGTATTCGAATGAGTACGTCTACGTTTGACCCGGAGTTTAACTCGGGCAGCTTTACCTTTTATTCCATTGTTGTTAGTCATTATGGAATAGCACGGCTTCATAATTCGTGTTCCAGGAACACTGTTTTGCCGTATATAGGATCTAAAAAGCTTAGAGTATAGCACGTCTAGATATCGAGACAGCGCGTCTAATTATTCTAATAAATAGCTGCTATATGGCAAAATAAGCAACAAAAAGTCGAAAACGCACAGTTTCTAACTTTGCGTGTTCAAGGTCAAGGTTGGAGCAGATACATTTTGCGACCAGCCGCCTAAACTTATACATGCTTGTAGGGCAGCATACTTCGTTGTTGCAGCAGGTGAGAACCAGTTTAACTCAGGCAGGTTGAAACCTCCTGCAACGAGCTTGTACTGGCAGGAAAAGGTTGACGCTTGCGCAAAAGCATCTATAAATGCCTTGTCACCCTTAATTGAGGTATCAGGTGGCCTATAAGCACACCCAAATAATATCGTGGATCCCAGGATATCAGCCGTTATCCATACTGAATCCATCGCCTCAGCCGAGTTCATGATTTCGGACGTTTTTGCTGGGTAAGTATTTTTAAAATAAATGGCGCACCTGCCCCCTCGTTTATGCGCACGCGACTGCATAAGCAGCTGGGAGTCAGGAAGTGAGTAGTCCTCCTCTGAAGCATAAGGGGAAAACCATGTCTCCGTGACAAATATTGCATCAGGGTCGGCGAGGACAGACAGCGGACGCAAGATATGCACTTTATTGTTTAGGGACCTAGCATTTCTAAGTAGAAGTGAGAAAGTACACCTGGGGTCTACTAGATTTACGCATGACGAGATGAAGCCGTTGATGCTTACTTCGCTATCTGCAGTAGTTGTAGGGAGTGGGTGAGAAGACATTGCAGTTGGTAGTTGGGCGACGAGGAGTTTGGTGCCGGGATGGAACTGGCGCGGCTCATCCCCACCTGGTCTAAAAAATGCGCAGGTTGCGGGGTAGGAAGTAGTGGACCATTTGGCCATTTTACCTGGACCGGCGGCGAAAGACTGAGGGATGTAGCAGGTACATAACAGCCTGGATGCGCAGGTAGTTGATCGGAGCTGCGTAAATTAGCAAATGTAGTGCTCTCCTTGGGTGAATTGGTAACGGTGGTGGCACGCGATGCCGTCTCACAAGTATCTGGGGCATGGTTGAGTAGTGTCCCTCTTTGTGGGCTAAAATACAGTTGCCTTAACTTGGGAGCGTTGCGAAGTAGTTCACAATTCAATATTATAGTGCGCAAGATTCTACTATCGTCTGTTATCAATTGGACTGGGGCTGGGAATTTAAGGATCCTTCTGACCATCCTCTCAACGTGTACCAAGTTTTCCGCGATACCGTTAACTTTAAGGATTGTGCTCTGAAGCTCGCCCGTCGAAATGCCATCCGGAACATTAAATACAAGTACGCTACACAACGCATTGTCCCAACCCGGCTGCTGCGACTGCTTGTCTACTGATCTTGCGCTATTTAAGGCTTGTGTGGGTGACATAGCCGTCGTCAGTGAGTGCCTAGGTGAGTTTGCTCCGCAAGCCCGTTTGACATTGGGATCCTTCGTAGTGTTAGACCCAATGCTGTCTAAGCGATTAGGTGTAGCTCGTTGTCTCTTTTTGGATGCGCCAAGCTCCCCTTGCCTGTAGCCTGCAATGATAAATAAATAAATAAATAATTTATTCTCGACTATGCGAGGCACGCCCATGGAGGCATGATCAGATATGTACAACTGTACAAACATTTTATGGCAACTGTGACAGTAACAGTAGAAAATTGGTCGTATGTCCATGATAATATAAATAAATATATAGTTTATTCTCAGTTGTATAGAGATGCACCAACTTAGGCATGATCAGGGTTTAAAAACTGTTGTGTATCACGATGATACATCGGGTTTAATCGTGTGTAGAAACGGTGTCGCGAAGAGTTGATATGTGAATCTAGTCGACGTTAGGATTAGTCGCAGCCCAACCTAAGCTTCTTTTCAGCGGCCCAAATGTAAGCTGGCTTAGCATTGTTACACTGCAAAGCTGTTCACGGTTAGATATGAGAGTACGCAATACCTCCTCCTCCTTTGCGTTCAGTTTAATGGGACCCGCAAATTGGGTTACACGCTTAGTCAATCTTTGAACCTGCAGGGCATGCTCTGCAATGCCATTAACTGCAATGATTGCAGCCTAAATGCCTCCACCAATATGTCGTCTGGAACATTGAACACTAGCGCGCTGCACAATCCATTGACGCACGCAGCGTTGTATGGTGCTAGCGTCTCCGCTTTTCTTATTTTCAAAGCTGGTGGCGTTGAGCCCAGCGGCTCAGGTGAACTCGGTGATGTGGTCCATATACGAGGCCTTTTAGCTCGAGGCGTTGGCGGCTCCGTTCGCTGAGTGTTGGTTATGCTAAGCTCGCTTCGATGGTCGTAGCATTTTGCTAACATTGGTTTAACTGAGCTGTTTAAAGGTTGCCTTAAAGCTTCGGCAGCCATTGGCCCTTCCGTTTTGACTGATCGACTTGTATTAGTAGCTGAGCACTTAGCGTAAACCCAGGGCTTTCCTATATTATTCTCTGGCTGGCTGATTTGCTCTATGTATTATGTGGCTTTACGAATAGCACTGTTCCCAGGGTTTGCAGGTTCTTCCAAGCAATCAAACGATCCAGTATCCATATCAGACGAAATGTCAAAGTCCACAGTACCTGAGCCACTTAGGTGCACTGGCGTCGGACAGTTGTCACAATTCGCCTGAACAAATCTGCTAGGTGCAGAACTCTCGGTTAGCTTGTTGTAACACCGTTGTAATGCCGTTCCCGCTGGTACTAAGTTTAAGTCAAGAAACGTGGTGCGGGTCCTAAATTCCCCTAGATAGGAGTAAAACTTAAGAACCGAGCTCTCGTTATCGCACTTGACTAAGAGAGGGCATTGGTTTTTCATAACCTTTATTCTCAGCCTTGTGCAGCTCAGAAGATTGTGTTTCAAACCACACACTTTCATCAGTATTTTACGAATGGCGTGCAGATGCAGGCGGTCTGGAACATTATAAATCACTAGCTCATTAAGACATTTTCCTCGATCCATTACCTCGGTGCAAATCGTATTAATGAACCTTCCAGCCAATTCCGCATGCTTAGATTTCATGAGGTCCTTGGGTTGCATCATAGCTGCTATGGCTGTCAGTCAATCAATAAAATAAATAAATAAATAAATAGTATATTCTCGGTAAAACGAGACACACCTGTTAATGCGTGATCAAATATGCATACAAGCATAGCTTCTGTGGAATGTTAAAATATTTCGTGTTAATAAAAGTTATAAAAGAAAAGATGTTGTCCGTATGAGTGAGCATACTGTCAGGTAATAGTCAGACCCAGGGACATTATGGCGCTGTGGCGCGCAAAAATCCGTCAAAACACAAGTTGGGGGTAATTTCGCCAGGTAGTGATCCGTGAGCACAGGAGCCTAAACAAGGTTTTGTTGCAACCAATAACCATTACGAGATAGAGATGATCTGTGCTCCAACGAAGCATTCTTCATAGCAGAATTAGTTGCACAGGTTCGATGTAGAAGGCTGAGGACTGCGTCAAGGTGAAATGCTTAGCTGTGACTTTATTTTGTGGCGAGTCACATCCGCCACGTTGCAGTGTTGTTAAGCGGACATTTGTGGCTTTTTATAGGGAGAACGCTTGCCAGGCGAAAACCCACCACGTCCTGGAACACTGCCGTAGCTTTCGTTGAACAGTAGTGCAAGTCGGTTATGCATCGTATAGACCGATTTTGCATTCTATTATTCGCAGTCGGTTGACAGGTAAAATTCTTCGTTGGTTGGCCGAATGGCTTAGTTCTGATACGGCAGCAGTCGTTGAAGCTGGTATATGATGCAGGATTCGAAGAGTCGAATGATAATGATGCAGGTGAGTAAACACATTGTTAATAGAGGCCGGTTCTTCTATTATATTCTTGCTCGGCTCGCAAACTATGTCCAGCTGTCCTCGCTGGACTTGTCAGGGGGTCGGTGAGTGAAGTTGTTGCTTGTGGCTGAATATGTCCTTAATAGGTAAAACGCCATTCTCCGCAAATTGGATTTGGGATTCCTGCACATGTAAGTAAGTGTAACTGTTTCCATAGCCAAGTGAAAATTCCATGGAAGACCATCGGAATAGCCACGTATACGTGCGCAACGCTGTCCGTGAAATGACATCAGAATAGCTCCAGGTGACTGGCGAATAGGAATGTTTGAGGCAGTGAAGGTAATCACGCCTGAGTTGTTTGTCTTCGGTTGCGGACCGGGGGATCAATGTACATATATTATTCCAGGTGAGTAAATTGTTCTCTGAGTACGAGGCAAGCTAAACCCATTTGTTTAGACCCCATGAAGGTAGCGCATCCGGAATGGCGGAATGAGCTTCATTTGGACCAGTGTGTGGTTTTTTTATTTCCTGGAGAAAGGACCAAGCGTTTTGAGGATGGGTCGGCCAGTCCTAGTGGATAAACCTTCTTGTTTTGGCGGATGTACCTGTGGGAATCTCGGGAAAAACGGGCAACGGGCAAGAAGTGGCCAGACAGAGACAGCAATGAATCAAGAAGCACGAACACAGACTGGTGGCGCTCACCGGTGCCTATGATACATTCAAACTTATGTAATTTTGTTTAGTATACATAATTAGCAAGCGCGTTCTATACATTACGTCGCTGGTGTGACTCAGACTACAGCTACTACGTGGGAAGAATGTTCTGCACGCACAGGGTCTAAAGACCGATATAACAAAGCGTTTTAACAAAAGTTAAGCGAATGTTGCGATGGTGTTAGAGAAACAGGTAAACCGATGATGATGGCAGAAGCCAGAATGCGAGAGGCATCTTAGGTGAAACTGAGGACAACTAGGTTGAGACGGAATGCAGGAGCAAGATAGGTAGAGCAACATTCCAAGAGGAAAAGGAATTACAAGGAATCGGCTAGGAGCGAATGAATGCTGACGGCAATACGAGGAGTAGTTAAATAAATAAATAAATAAATATTTTATTCTCGACTATGCGAGGCACGCTCATGGAGGCATGAGCAGATATGTACAACGGTACAAACATTATAATGCAATTGGAACAGTAACGCAGAAAATTGTTCATATATCCATGATTGGAACTGTACAATGTTGAAGGT
>OX104069.1:104877988-105016228 GCA_944474145.2 Dicrocoelium dendriticum
TCCAAAATAAATAAATAAATAAATAAACGTTTATTCTCGACAATGCGAGACACACCAGTACAGGCATGATCATGTTTAGCTAACATAGTGTGATCAAAATGTACAGAGTACATGTTTGGCATAACAGTGAATGTAAGTGTATGGGTGTATATATGTATGTAATTGTCTATGAATGTAGCTTGTATTTTTGTAGGTGCCGCAGAATTCTTGACTGTTTGTTATCGGTAGGAATGTGAGAATAAGCGATCGATGTCCGTGAGTTGGATACCATTTTCCGGATGTCCACGGCCCAGTGACTTTATTTTGTGGCGAGTCACATCCGCCACGTCACAGTGTTGATAAGCAGCCATTTGTGGCTTTTTATAGGGAGAACGCTTGCCGGGCGAAAACCCACCACGTCCTGGAACACTGCCGCCGAACTATTTGCTGGAACGGGTTAAACCCGAACCACCCAGCTGGCACCACGAGGAGGTTGTTCGGCTAGCCAGCCACTACTGCTGGCCCCTTTCTTACCTTTACTACATGTACTTATCCAAACGCGCCGACTAATCAAGTCTTATTTGATCGGCCTCCTGCTCTCCGGATTTATTCAGACTTCTGAGACGTCGCCTCTCTTTGCTCGTCTGACTCCACTATCCCTTTACATTACCTAGAGAGCCTCGTGAACTTCTCCCACCCATCGTCAATAAACATTTCCCATTCTGACGCCAACTCTTATTATCGCGCTGTGCTTTCATTTCTTCAATTGGAGTGCACGATCTTACTGCTCTGAGGTGATCTAGTCCCACTGACTTGCCTCTTTCTCTTTTATGCTCCAATGCTACTCTGACTTAATTGGTATGCGCTATGCAGACTCAACGCTCTTGTCCCCCTACCCGGAGATTCTGCTTGACTCGCTCACCCTCTATTGTTGCGGACCTTTACCTGTCTTTAAATTTACGCGCTACTCCTACGTGCCGACTAATCCAGTCTCGCTAGATCAGACACTTGTTCCCAGTTTTACTTCGAGTTATTCCACGTTACAAACCTTGGTTCGGCTGACTCGACGTCTTGCTCATATCACCTGGAAAGCCTCGTGGGATCCCTCACTACTTATCAGTAAACCTTTTCATACCGACCCTAAACGTTTCTTCGCTCGCTTTCTGTTTTCATTCCCTCTCTTATCGTACGTCCGGCTTTACTCCATTGCCGTAATATTCGCTCACTTGCCTCGTCTGTTTCACTCAGTCTGCTACTACGATACTAAGACCTACACGGTATGCGCTCCGTAGTCTAAACATGATGTTTCCCTTAAATGTAGAGCCTGCTTGACATGCTCACCACTTACTGCTGGCTCCTTTCTTACCTTTACCACATTTCCTTATCCAAACGCGCCGACTAATCAAGTCCTACCCGATCGGCCTCCTGCTCTCCGGATTTATTCAGACTTTTGAGACGTCACCTCGCTTCGCTCGTCTGACTCTACTATCCCTTTACATTACCTAGAGAGCTTATTGGACTTCTCTTACCCATCGTGAATAAACCCTTCTCATCCTGTCTCTAACTTATGTTTTATCGCGCTCTGTTCTCAATTGTTCTTCAACTGGCGTTGTGGTGATCTAGTCCACCGATCAGTTTCCTTCTCTCTGATTGCTGATATGCTACTCTGACTTAAGTGGTATACGCTATACAGACTCAACGCCCTTGATCCCTTACTACGTGGGGCTGCAAGACTCGTTCACCTGCTGTTACAGCCTCTTTTCCTGCCTTTAATTATACGTGCTATTCCTACCCGCCGACTAATCTTGTCTCGCAAGATCAGCCACTTGTTTCCACTTTTACTTAGACTTATTCCACGTTACAAACCTTGGTTCGGCTGACTCGACGTCTTGCTTACATCACCTGGAAAGCCTCATTGGCTCCCTCACTCCTTATCAGTAAACCTATCCCATACCGACCCTAACCTTTTCTTATCTCACTTTCTCTTTTTATTCCCTTTATTACTCGGACGACCAGCTTTACTGTCCTGCCGTGATCCTTTCTCACTGGACTAGTCTGTTAATCTCTGACTGCTTCCATGATACCGAGCCTTAAACGGTATTGGCTCCGCAGAGTTAACTCTATTACCCCACATTATTGTTATAGCCTCATTCTTATCTGCATTGTACGACCTAGTCCCAAAGGGCCGATAAATCCAATACCGCTTAGTCGGCCTCGTAATCACTAAATTCATTTGGACTTCTGAGACATCACTTCCATTGGTTCGGCTGACCAATTGCTGCTGTTTACACTACTTGGAGAGCCTCGTGGGCTTTTCCACTCTTTACCAATAAACCCATCTCACCCCGACCCTAACCTTTTCTTCTCTCGCTTTCTGTTTTCATTTCTTTTTAACTCGGACGTCAGGCTTTACTGTCCTGCCATTATCCTCTCTCACCTGATCCGTCTGTAACTTGCCGCCTGCTTTTATTTCCTGTTATTCTTGGCCTTTTCTCTTATTGCGCTCCAATTTGTATTCCCACAGCTTACACTCATTGCGCCTATCCAAGTTATCCTCGTGCGCATGATCTCATTCGCTCTGAGCTCGTTCCTGAGTATTGGCGGCACTCGGACCATTGCTAATTGTTGCTTGACTAGTACTTCCATTAGTATGCTCAACTTACCACTCTTCCTATTCCTATGCTCTTTACCTTATGCTCGCACTGGTATACTATTGAGACCGTACGTGTCATAACTACTTCCAATGCACGGCAGTTTTGGCCCCATGTGACCATTTTCATATATTCTGAAGGCTTTTGGACTGTAGAATCATGAACGCTTTAGTGTAATTACTCTTACGAACTACTCCTCGTATTGCCGTCAGCATTCATTCGCTCCTAGCCGATTCCTTGTAATTCCTTTTCCTCTTGGAATGTTGCTCTACCTACCTTGCTCCCGCATTCCGTCTCAACCTAGTTGTCCTCAGTTTCACCTAAGATGCCTCTCGCATTCTGGCTTCTGCCATCATCATCGGTTTACCTGTTTCTCTAAAACCATCGCATCATTCGCTTAACTTTTGTTAAAACGCTTTGTTATATCGGTCTTTTGACCCTGCGCGTGCAGAACATTCTTCCCACGTAGTAGCTGTAGTCTGAGTCACACCAGCGACGTAATGTATAGAACGCGCTTGCGAATTATGTATACTAAACAAAATTACATATGTTTGAAGGTATCATAGGCACCGGTGAGCGCCACCAGTCTGTGTTCGTGCTTCTTGATTCATTGCTGTCTCTCTTCGGCCACTTCTTGTCCGTTGCCCGTTTTTCCCGAGATTCCCACAGGTACATCCGCCAAAACAAGAAGATTTATCCACTGGGACTGGCCGACCCATCCTCAAAACGCTTGGTCCTTTCTCCAGGAAATGAAAAACCCACACACTGGTCCAAATGGAGCTCATTCCGCCATTCCGGATGCGCAACCTTTACGGGGTCTAAACAAATGGGTTTAGCTTGCCTCTTACTCAGAGAACAATTTACTCACCTGGAAGAATATATGTACATGGATCTCCCGTTCCACAACCGAAGACAAACAACTCTGGCGAGATTACCTTCACTGCCTCAAACATTCCTATTCGCCAGTCACCTGGAGCTATTCTGATGTCCTTTCACGGACAGAGTTGCGCACGTATACGTGGCTATTCCTATGGTCTTCCATGAAACGTTCAGTTGGCTATGGAAACAGTTACATTTAATTACATTTGCAGGAATCCCAAATCCAATTTGCAGAGAATGGCGTTTTTACCTATTGAGGACATATTCAGCCACAAGAAACAACTTCCCTCACCGACCCCATGACAAGTCCAGCGTGGATAGCTGGACACGGTTTGCGAGCCGAGCAAGAATATAATAGAAGAACCGGCCTCTATTAACAATGTGTTTACTCACCTGCATCATTATCATTCGCCTCTTCGAATCTTGCATCATATACCAGCTTCAACACCTGCTGCCGTATCAGTACTTAGCCATTCGGCCAACCAACGAAGAATTTTGGCTGACAGATTCAGATTCAGATGGACTGGAACGATAGGAAAATCCCTTGGGTGTTCCTTCTTGAGCAAATCGTTGAGCCAGGAAATGATAAGGTGTTAGTTCTTGATAGATCTAAAACGAAACACCCGAAACACACCCTGATCAACCAATTACTGCCCACGTTCCCTGCACTAGCAGTCCGCGCTGTGTAGGTTACGTGAAGTAAGAAAGAAGTGGAAAGTAAATGGAAGATAAAGGGGAATGAAAGTCATTAAAATGAAGGATAACACCAAAGAGTGAAGATAATGACAGAATAAGAACTGAACGTTTGAAGATGGATATGGTCAGGAGAAAGGAAAGGTTTTGTGTTGCCACCCAAGAGCGTCTAACTGACGCTCGAAACCCTTAACCGTAGGTTCACTGACTACATTTTCTGGAAGCGAGTTCCAGCGCTCCATAACTCTACGCGATAACCGAGTTTCCGCCCTGATCCCGTCAGAACGCGGCTTGTGTAGCTTCATGGGATGACCGCGAAGACAAGGCAACCTAGCCGGGCTAAATAGCCAGCGCAAGTCCGGCCCAACCTTCCCTGTTAAAATGCGGTAAGTAAGGATTAGGTCTCCTCGAAGCCGTCGGTAGTGCATTGAATACATACCCAAGCTAAGTACACACGCTCGGGGTACGATTGCCCCCGTAACCCCTCGACCGATTTGGTACCTACTCTCAAAACCCTCTCAAGCTCCGTTTTGTCCCGAACAAGGCAGGGCGCGCAAGCCTGGACGCAGTATTCCAGATGGGGCCGAACGATAGCTGAGAACAGCTGCGCAAGTATGTCGGCAGGTAAGACCCCGAAAGAACGGCGTATTAACCATAACATTCTAAAACCCCTACTAGCGGCCTTCTTCCAGTTGTCACCAGAATGCAAGGACGAGGAATGAACGACACCTAGATCTATCTGGTTGAAGACAAGGGGGAGTTCGACCCCACCGTGTACGTAGCTCGAAGGCGGGAATGTTGCTCCTATACGAAGGACGGAAAACTTAGCCTGATTTATGAGCAGTAGCCACAAAGTAGACCAGTCCCAGAGTCTGTCCAGTGCATGCTGTATGGCCTCAGAACCCCCAGGAAAATTTACAACATTCCATAGCTTAAGGTCATCAGCAAACAATAGGGATGATCCCCCAAGCTCTCCAGGGAGATCGTTTAAGTAGGTGGAGAACAGCATCTGTCCAAGGACCGAGCCCTGTGGGACACCGCTAAGGACCGCTTGCTTAAAGGATAAGCTGCGACCCACGCGTACACACTGCTCTCTTCCGTGCAAAAACGCAGCTACCCAGTGAAGGGCGCGGCTAGATACGCCGTAGGACCTCAGCTTATGTGATGGCCTCAAGTGTGGTACCTTATCAAATGCTCTCGAGAAGTCTGCGAAAAGCACATCCACCACTTGGCCATTGTCCACTGCCTCGGCCCAAGCTTCACGAGCAACTAACAAATTCCTCAAACACGAAAATCCCTTCCGGAATCAATGTTGTGCACTACTGAGCAGATTAAATCTATTCAGGTAACATTCCAACGAATCTCTCACCAGCTTTTCAAGCAGTTTGACCACGACGCTAGTCAGACTAATTGGCCTATAATTGGCTGACAGACCCCTGTTGCCATTTTTGAAGATAGGACAGATGACAGCCTCCTTCCATTCGGAAGGTAATGTACAGGTGTCAAGTGATTTCTGAAACACCATCGTAAGCGGTCCACTTAGTTCCCCCGCCAACTCATGCAGAAGCTTTGGGTGAATTAACTCAGGTCCAGCTGCTTTGGAGGGGTTCACTTCTACCAGCAGTTTAAGGACTTGTGTTTCCACCACAGTAAACTCTGCTAAATAAGAACCATCAGGTTCTCTGGGGACAAGTTCAACTCTAGTTCAACGCTGTCAACCGACTGCGAATAATAGAATGCAAAATCGGCCTATACGATGCATAACCGACTTGCACTACTGTTCAACGTAAACTACGGCAGTGTTCCAGGACGTGGTGGGTTTTCGCCTGGCAAGAGTTCTCCCTATAAAAAGCCACAAATGTCCGCTTAACAACACTGCAACGTGGCGGATGTGACTCGCCACAAAATAAAGTCACAGCTAAGCATTTCACCTTGACGCAGTCCTCAGCCTTCTACATCGAACCTGTGCAACTAATTCTGCTATGAAGAATGCTTCGTTGGAGCACAGATCATCTCTATCTCGTAATGGTTATTGGTTGCAACAAAATCTTGTTTAGGCTCCTGTGCTCACGGATCACTACCTGGCGAAATTACCCCCAACTTGTGTTTTGACGGATTTTTGCGCGCCACAGCGCCAAAATGTCCCTGGGTCTGACTATTACCTGACAGTATGCTCATTCATACGGACAACATCTTTTCTTTTATACCTTTCATTAGAAAGAAATGTTTTAACATTCCACAGAAGCTATGCTTGTATGCATATTTGATCACGCCTTTACAGGTGTGTCTCGTTTTACCGAGAATATACTAATTATTTATTTATTTACTTTTCCAACCGATCGCAGTCAGTGCAACTGGGCGACATCTCATTCAAAATGGCATCCGTAACCAGCGGAGTATTCCAAGGCAGCGTCCTGGGTCCTCTACTGTTTTTGCTGTACATTAATGATGTATTCCAAGTCTTCAAACACGGCACGCCGTACCTTTTTGCCGATGACATTAAGGTTTTTCTCATTTGACCCTAGCTGTCTACGTAATATTCTCTCAAGCATTCAAAGCGATCTCAGTGCTCTGGAAACATGGTGCGATCTACGGAAACTAGAGTTTTCACCAACGAAATGAAACGTCTTTTCCTACCGATGCTCCATACCCCCCAAAATATTAACTCTTAACGGTACAACACTTGATAACAGCCTCACTGTGCGCGATATCGGTGTACACTATTCCTGCTCATTGAATTTTGCGGAACAAGCGAGCAATGGCTCTGCCAAAGCCAGGTCTATCATTGGCTATATACTGAAGTCCATGTGCTTGTTAGAGTCTCGACTCTTGCTCCATAAGTTATGTGCCCGGCCTATAGTAGAGTACTGCTCAATGGTTGTTACTAACTCACGTAAAAGTGACGGGATAGTTATTGAGAAAGGCCAGTATTTGTACACTAAGCGTCTTTCAGGAGCATCTGCGCTCAACTAGCAAAGCCGCTGCAAGCAGCTTGGCCTGGAACCGCTTTGGCTGCGACGACTTAGTACCAACCTTGCTTCCTATATAAGCTAATCAAAACATCGGACTCGTGTCGCTAGTTTTTTCAGCCGCTTGGCGATACACGTTATCCTCTACGCCATAAGGCACACTCATTTTCACTACCCAACACACGCTGATCCATACGTTCTAACTTCTTCCTCCATAGATAGCCGCATGTATGGAATAAGTTACCGGAAGCCGTCAGAGCGTCTGATCGTATCACGCAATTCTTCACAGTCATAAATAGACTATTAAGCGTCCTCAAAGTAGCAGAAATCTGTATCCCCGAGGACGAGCTCTGGGAGAACGACCCCGATCACATACAAACATAAAAATTCTTCAACCAGCACCAATAAAGCTCCCTTCATCCCTTCATCCCGAAACCGTCCGCCCCTTATCTCGCTCTTTCCTTTCATTTCTCTTACAATAGGATGGCAAACTCTGTGTCCTGCATGACCTAGTCTCGTTTGACCAGTCTGACTGCATCCATGACTACGGAGTTGCAAATGGTCTGGGATCTGCAGTCAATGTTAAGTCTACTACACCTTGACAGTCTTCTGGAAGCGCTTACACTTATGCAGTTTATTCCTGTCCATTTCCGCTGCCTATCCCTATTTGTCTTCTCAGCTTAACTATACGCTTCAACCTAAACGCGCTGACTAACTTACTCCTATCTGTTCGGCCTTCTGCTCTGCGACCACCGTAAATACAATGGCCAATACTCGGAACACCGAACACTCTATACCCATTTACACGAGTGCCTCAATGTCTTTCCCACACCTTCAGTAAAATACATCCTATCCCAACCTTTTTCTTCTCCTAATCACTCTTTTTGCTCTTAAGAGGCGAGCATCGTTTGCTTCTCTAAACCCCAGCAAAAAGCTTTTCTATCCTGATCCTGTCATTTGCTGATGCGTCATCTGTTTACAATCCTTATTCAATCGGACTACCAACTCTCAGCGCCAAGCAATAACCTAGTCTCAGCTGACCAGTCTGCTTCCCTTTGACTTCTTCCAGACTACCGGGAGGTTAACGTTCTAGGCTCCGTTGACTCAACGCAATTCCTCCCTCACAGCGACGGCCTGCTGCGCCTGTTCACTCTTTATTACTGTAGCCACATCCATCTTTAACTGTCCACCTCTCGATTCACTCCAACTGTTTCCCAGAACGAAATACAGCCTCAATCACAATGCGTCGACTAATCCAGTCTCAGGCTCCTGTGACATTACTGGCCATCGTTCGATCATTCTTCATTCGAACGGCCAACTCTCAGCGCTCTGCTCTAACTTAGCCTAATCCGATGAGCCAAATAATCTGAGACTACAGGTTACCGAGATGTTAGCTGTCTAGGCTCAGTTGATGCAAAGCGGTGTTTCCCTCACCTCGACAGCCTGCTGGACTTCCGTGACGTTGCCGACAATTGCGCGGAAAACTGAACGCTCTGTCTCCATTACCTCGTGAGCCAGTATAACTGCCGCACTTCTTAGCCCTAAAAGTCTCCTCGCGACGCTGTTCTCCCCTCACCACACTCTGTCTTCCTTTCTTCTTCAACCGGAGAGCGTGCTCTAAGAGCCCTGCCCTATTATCCTTTATGATTGCTTCCTGACTAGCAAAATGTAGGTTTAGGCTCCGCGTCACCAAAACACAACATCTCTCACATGCGAGCATGCCTGACTTGTATACCTTATATTAATTTACCCTCCTCAATCCCTAGCCAGTCCATCTCTGCCGACTTTTTATTTATCTTTTACCTCAAGTTGTCTACGACTTTCCCCGTGGTAATGAATTTCTTGCAATTAATCGTATCCGTGAGGATCTTAAAGCACTTGAAAAGTGGTGCGAACACTGGCAAATGACCTGCTCTGCTCAAAAACCTAACGTCATGACCCACAGATTATCTATACCTGCTGGGTCCCTAACAATAAACGGCATCACTATCAAACAGAATATCATAACAACAGATCTGGGCTTGCGCTACTCTATGAGCCTCAACTTTGCAGAGCAAGTGCATTATCAAGTCGCAAGGGTAAGAGGATTTTCGTTCCACATTCGCCGGTGCATAGAAACCGCCGATGCAAGGCTAGAACTTTATAAGAGTCACTTCAGGCCACATCTAGGATATTACTCTTTTATATGCAGCAGTCTACGGAAGTCGGACCGAGTTCTGCTTGAGAAAGCTCAGCGAGTCTTTACGAAGATGTTGAATCCACCGCAGCAAGCGCTGAATTACCGACAAAGGTGTGAACACCTTAAAATTCAGCCCCTATGGCAAAGGCGCATTATCCTTAACTTTGTTTCTTACACAAGCTAATTCATAGAAAGTTGCACAATAATATCACTTGTCTTAAACAAAGGAGCGCGTCTGAATCAAAACTCCGATACAGGGGCCATTCCATTACTCCGCTAAAGGCAAAGAAGAGACTGCGGTCTCGTTTCTTCTCAGTTGTCTACGTGAATATATGGAACCGGTTGCCTTCCAGAATAAGAGAGATCCAAAATTTGCAGGTCATCAGGAAGGAGATACAAAAATTCCCATGTTTTGGCAATCTACAAAGCATCTTCCACATCTGAGATTCGCAAGACCACTTCTTTGAAACTGGCCCTGATGTAGCTTGAGGACGCCCACGATGTAGTGCAAGACATCTAAGCATCTTGAGCTCAAAACTCATCCACATTCATTGTGGTTACCGTTCTAGCACCTAAGAGACTTTAACGGTATCCGTCGCACACATTTTCCAGGGTTTAAGAATAGCAAACTGAATACAAGATGATCTTATTCTTCAACGACCTCTTCCTTCAATCCTTATTTCTTATCTACATCTTTATTCCTTCTCTTCAGACTTACATTTATCACCTTCCAACTTCTTGATCACTGGATCCGTAGAAAAAGTATTAGGCTTATGATCTCTATGGTACTCCTAGTAAAGGCATGCTACCAGACCTAAGCCTTGCATAGGATGTTGAAAGCGTTTTCTGCCGCTGATGCACCTAAGCTTAGCATTAGAATTGTCCAAAATCATCTAAATGCCGGCTTTAAATGAACCTTTATGTGTCTTCCTAGATGTCGGTCGCCAACGGGCCCAGGACGTGGTGGGTGTTCGCCTGGCAAGAGTTCTCCCTATAAAAAGCCACAAGTGTCCGCTTAACAACACTGCAACGTGGCGGATGTGACTCGCCACAAAATAAAGTCACAGTTATACATTTTACACTGACGCAGTCCTCAGCTTTCTACATCCAACCTGTGCAAAAGATTTCACTATGAAGCATGCTTTCATGGAGTACAGCTCATCCCGGCTTCGTAATGGCATTGATTGCACTAAACCTTGTTTGGGCTCCTGTGCTCATGAATCACTAAATGGCAATTTCCCCCCACACTTATGCCTTGACGCAACAGCTTTCTGCGCGCCACAGCGCCATCATGGTCCTTGATCTGACTATTACCCGACAATATGCTCGATCATATGGACTACATCTTTTTGTTTATTCCATTCATTAAAACGAAATGTGTTAATATTCCAAAGTAGCTATGCTTGTATGCATATTTGATCATGCCTTTAGAGGTGTGTCTCGTTTTACAGAGAATATACCATTTATTTATTTATTTATTTAATTGAAGCATTTTCCTTAAGTCTGGGCACTAGTTACTATGCTCAGCAGTTTCCAAACACTATCAGTAGGTAAACCGCAAAATAAAAAATATATCTTTCTTATTGTTGACAAATAACGCACTTTAAAAGTTCTAGGCCCATGAATCAGACATTTTGCTCCTCGCTTACTCTCGCTTGGCCCCATATACATAGCTTTATCTGGTATACATGTGCCTTTCGCTATTGGCAACATTAGTAGACAGGCATAATGAAAACCAGATCCTCTTCTTTAACTGCTTTTGCTCGTAAAACACTCGCCGTTCCAGATTCCATTTTGCTGGCACGAAAGCTAACCAACGACAGAGAGGCCCCTGTCCCGCTGGCTGGCTGGAGCACCAGAAACTTTCCATCACCAATTTTCTTATCTTGGCCGCCCGTGTGTCATTTATCTTTTAGCTGGCTCCAAAGCCTACCATACGTTATGCGCAATGGCGAGTGAACGACCAGCTCCCACTTGTTTTTGTTACTATTCTACTCCTGATTTATCTTATCGCGCTTTGCTTAGGGTGCTAGAACACCACTTGCCAGAAAATCACAAAAGAAATAGTCGGTGTGACATTAGAGTACCAGTTAACGTTGCTAACTGGATGAACACAGCCGGCACTATCTTCTGAACTTAAAAATGGAGAGAAATAAATCGAAATTCATCAAAGAGCTGCACAATAGTGTGCATCTACACATGAGGCATAACAGTACCTCAAGTATGAGCAAGCTAAACCACCAGAGGTAGAGTTGTTAAAGTCCAACCAATGTAGACCAAAACGGAGTTCACGCCCAAATGCAATTAGCTAAATTTTACTAAATTTTCCCATGCTTTTTCTTTATTATTAGTGACAGGCTCCTATAGCTCACAGATGTTAGAGACAGAGCCTCATGAATATAGAAAATCGGATCTAAGGGATAAAGCTTGTGATGTTTAGCTAAGTAATGTGTGTATTTTGCAGGCCGGAATCTGTCAACGGATCTGAAAGATCCCCTGAGTTACTCAGGTAGACCTGGCTCATGCGGCCTTGTTGTAAGCTTTAGAAAAGCTTAGAGGCTTAAAAATGCTAAACTCTATTTTATTGGTTGTTTATGTGGCTCAGTATCCCCTGAAAATGGTATGCTGTGGCCTTCTAACCGTGAGTTAATTACAAGCTCCCCTGAATTCCCATGTAGATATAATATTCCTTGCTGGCTTTCTAGCGTTTTCGCGCAACATCATTCCTTAGTTGCATATATTTGTCATGTACGCCTGCAAAGTTTACTTTTCGGTCACCTGCGCAGTCCGTAGTTGTCGCAGGGTATAACGGGCTAATTAGAGCATTTCTGGATAGCTATGCCTATCTAGAACATACGCCGCTTCCCTACTTTTTATATTTTCTTTTCTTTTTTCTGCTATCTGCCTGCAGAGCAGAAAGCCATTTTTAGCGAAAAATAAAAATAGCCTTATTCGTAGACAATCGTTTAATTGCGAATAACTCGCAAACTACTGCACGTATTGTGTTGCTTTTACGTTTAACGTATTCAGGCGCTAAAGTTGGTCCAGACCAGTGTAGCTTCGTGCTACTTTAAGCGGTATTCTAACTGTAGAAAAACATTTTTTATCAGAGTAAGTCAGGTTGAAATTTCGCGCCGGAGAGCAAGATCAACGTAAGAAAAATAGGGCTATATATTTTTGTTAATTGGTATTTTTCTACTGAAGCACGCAGACTTATTTTCTCTCTTAACAAATTCTTTCTTATTTTGTCTGCAGTTTTCGGAATTGGTTTTAACTTTTCGTATGCCTTATAATCCCTTCACTCACTTCTTCCATTGCGCAACAACAATTGGGCCAACTGAGTGGCCAATTATTGTGCGAACAAATTAAAGTGAACTTGTGGCGAATTGGAGTCTGTTCCAAGGAGAAAAAGCACAAGTACCCCTCCGCGAAGTTTCCACAATAAAAGAATAAGGAGCTCAATATCGCATGAAAGAACCAAAAAATGTCAAGGTGGGCGCCTGCGACCCAGTAGATGATACCAAACAGTGCCAGTGCATTCGCAATTGCTAACGATAAACATTTACTTATATTTTGCCTACTTCCATGCAAGAGCATCGGATTAATGTAAGCATTGACTTGAAGCCTTTAGGGTGCAGCCTCTAGCAGGTGTAGAAATATACCTATTTATTTATTTATTTATAACTGTACGACTTACTCTAAATGTGCTGACTAATCCAGTCTCGTCTGATTGGTCCCCTGCGCTCCGAGCTCTCTCAGACTGCTGGGACGTTACCGGCATTTATTCGGAAGACCTAACGCTTTGTCCCCAATACCTCATGAGCCTCATGGTCTTTTCCACACCTTATAAGTGGACCTATTTCAATCCGTACCGTCTCTCCCCCTTGTGGCGTTCTCTACTTTCACTCCTTCTCTAATCGGACTGCCAACTCTCAGTGCCTTGTAATAACCTAGTCTCATCTGACCGGTCTGTTTCTTTGCCCTTTTCCAGAGCAGCAACATTTAAACGGTCTAGACTCTGTAGACTCAAAGCTATGTCGCACTTACGTTGACAGCCTGCTAGACTTGTTCACCCTCTAGTTATATAAGCATCTCTACCTCTAACTTGTTCACCTTTCAACCCACACCATTTGTCCTCCAAAACCAATCTCGTTTCGCTGAGTACTCCCGTCTCAACTGATCAGTCTCACGCTCTCCAACTGCTGTGACGTTACTGGCCATCCTTCAGATGACTGAGGGTCGTCTGTATTCAATACTTCCTCATTCGCACCGCCGACCGTGTCATACCCTAATTTAACCTCATTTGATCAGCCAAACCCTCTGGAACTACTACCAGGTTACCGGGATGTTAGCAATCTGGGTTCCTTCGCTCCAAAACTGTTTCTCCCTCACCTTGATAGCCCTCTGGACTTGTTTGCCCTATGTTAATATAACCACTTCTATCTCTGACTAGTCCAATCCTAGAAATGTCTGTTTAACAACACTGCGACGTGGCGGATGTGACTCGCCACTCAATAAAGTCATCGCCCCTAACACATTGGCAATTTGACCGACATCACATTTACAAGTTCGGTGCATATATCGCCTCTCGCACGAACACGCCTACATATCTGATTAGTGACATACCACCATGCTTAAATGTGTTTCACCCATTTCCTCATACTTCACCCACCGACCTACATTGCTTACGGGACCTCATCGGGCTAGTTCCTCATCAACATACCATTTAAGTGATCTGATTACTATCTTTCGCATTCTGCGTACATAGACTACATACAATCGTTGGGCTCTATGGGTCCACTCTACTGTCTCCAACTGTACTAATCCCACTGTTGGTGCTGCTTATTTTGCTATCATGTACAATAATGCAATATGCTGATCATGCCAAAAAAGCGTGTTTCGCTTTGTCGAGAATAAAATATTTACTTATTTATTTATTTATTTACTAACGCTGCTTATCTTCCCAAATGAACCATAGGACTCAAACAACATGCGATGGCCAAATCCAATCTCGTCTGCTCGGTCTTCAACTCTCCGACTTTTGTGACGCTGCCGGCTGTTGCTAGGAAGACTGAACGTTCTGTCTCCATTACCTCGTGAGCCACGTTAACTGTCGAAAATCTTAGCCCTAAAAGTCTCCTCGCGACGCTATTCTCCCCTCACCACACTCTGTCTTCCTTTCTTCTTCAACCGGAGAGCGTGCTCTAGGTGCCCTGCCCTATTATCCTTTATGATTGCTTCCTGACTAGCAAAGTGTAGGTTTAGGCTCCGCGTCACCAACACACAACATCTCTCACATGTGAGCGTGCCTGACTTGTATCCCTTATATTAATTTACCCTCCTCAATCCCTAGCCAGTCCATCTCTGCCGACTCTTTATTTATCTTCCCACCTCAACTGCACAACTTACTCTAAATGTGCTGACTAATCCAGTCTCGTCTGATTGGTCCCCTGCGCTCCGAGCTCTCTCAGACTGCTGTGACGTTACCGGCATTTATTTGGAAGACCTAACGCTTTGTCCCCAATACCTCATGAGCCTCATGGTCTTTTCCACACCTTATAAGTAGACCTATTTCAATCCGTACCGTCTCTCCTCCTTATGGCGCTCTCTACTTTCACTCCTTCTCTAATCGGACTGCCAACTCTCAGTGCCTTGTAATAACCTAGTCTCATCTGACCGGTCTGTTTCTTTGCCCTTTTCCAGAGCAGCAACATTTAAACGGTCTAGACTCTGTAGACTCAAAGCTATGTCGCACTTACGTTGACAGCCTGCTAGACTTGTTCACCCTCTAGTTATAAAGGCATCTCTACCTCTAATTTGTTCACCTTTCAACCCACACCATTTGTCCTCCAAAACCAATCTCGTTTCGCTGAGTACTCCGGTCTCAACTGATCAGTCTCACGCTCTCCAACTGCTGTGACGTTACTGGCCATCCTTCAGATGACTGAGGGTCGTCTGTATTCAATCCTATCTCAATCGCACGGCCAACTCTTTGTGCCGTACCCTAATTTAGCCTCATCTGATCAGTCAAACCCTCTGGAACTGTTACCAGGTTACCGAGATTTTAACGGTCTAAGCTTGGTCGATCCAAAGCAGTCTCTCCCGCATCTTGATATCCTTCCGACCTTGTTCGACCTATTTTAATATAACCACTTCTATCTCTGACCAGTCCAACGTTACGGACTCCACTTATCTTCCCAAATGAACCATAGAACTCAATCAAACTGCGCCTACCAAATCCAATCTCGGCTGATCGGTCTCCTTCTCCCCTACTTCTGCGAAACTGCCTGCCATGTTCGGCAGACTGAAAGCTCTTTCACCACTACCGCGCGCGCCCCATGGACTATTCCACCACTTATAAGTAAGCCTCTTTCTATCCGGACCGTCACCTCGTGTTATGGCGCTCTCTACGTTTGCTTAAATAAATAATAAACAAAAAATAGTTTATTCTCGTCACTGCGAGGCATACCATCAAGGGCGTGATCATGGTATTACAGACATGTATGATCGGCAATTGCGCAAAGTAGTACATTTTGACCAATAGCATAGGAATTTATGCGTGTGTTGAAATGTACAACCATGGTTAACTGTGTTTTTGTAAAGGGACATGTTGTGTGAGTAGGTAAATGTGGCTATGTGTGCTTTTGTTCGTTGTGTTCGACATCTAAAGGGTAAATAAATGAAACGCTTTGAATCAGATGACGTCCGTGGTGTGTGAATGATCCTCCGGAAAAGGGAAGAGACAGTGACTTTATTTAGTGGCGAGGCACATCCGCCACGTCACAAGGTTGTTAAACGGATACTTGCAGCTTTTTATAGGGAGAGCGCTTGCCAGGCAAAATCCCATCGCATGACGGAACACTGCCGCCGAAACATTTGCTGGAACGGGGTTAACCCGAACCACCCAGCTGGCACCACGAGGAGGATTTTCGGCTGGCCAACAGTCAGGGCCCTGTAATAACCTTGTCCCATCTGACCGGTCTGCTCTTTTGAACCTTTCCAGACTAGCAAGATATATTGATCTAATCTCTGTAGACGCAAAACTATGTCTCGCTTACATTGACAGCCCGCCAGACTTGTTTACCCTTTATTAATATGGGCACTTTTATGTGTAACCTGTACACTCACTGCTTCTTCAAACGGACGACCAACGCTTAGTGCCATGCCCTTCGTTATCATCATCTGATCAGTGAAATTCTCTGAGACTACTACGAGGCCTCCGGATGTGTCGACTAATCAAGTCTCGTCTGTTCGGTCTCCGGCGCTCAGAGTTTGCTCAGACTACCGGGATATCACCGGTGATTTTTCAGAACTGAACGATTCATATTTCGCACGCGTGCGTCTTTGGCTTCAACACACTTTAGCAGTAAACCTTTTTTATCCTGACTATCGTCTCCTCGTAATTACTCTCACGAGTTACTCTTCGCACTGCCATCCGCATTCATCCGCTCATAGCTGATACCTTAAATTTCTTTTTCTTCTTGGAACGTTGCTTTACCTACGTTGCTCCCGCGTTCGGTCTTAACCTAGTTGTCCCTAGTTTAACCTATGATGCCTCTTGCATTCGGACGGCTGTCATCATCATCGGTTTACCTGTTTCTCTCCAACAATCCTATTAATCGCTTAACTTTTGTCTACACGCTTTGTTATATCGGTCTCCTGACCCTGGCTTGCAGAACGCTCTTCCTACCGAGTAGTTTTAGTCTGAGCCACACTAGCGACGTGATGTAAAGAACGCGCTTGCAAATAATGTATGCTAAACAAAGTAAATAAGTTTTAATGTATCATAGGCACCGTTGCGCGCCACCAGTCCGTGTTTGTGCTTCTTGATTCATTGCTGTCTTTCTGTTTGGCTGCCTCTTGTCCGTTGCCCGTTTTCTCCCAAGATTTCTACGGATACATCAGCCAAAACAAGAAGGCTTCTCCACGGTGACTGGTCGACCTATTCTTAGAATCCAGCTGGTTTGCAGGCTTGAGCTTTTCTCCGGGTGATGAAAAACCCACACGTTGTTCCAAATGAAATTCTTTCCGCCATTCTGGAGAAGCTACCACCGCGGGGTCTAAACAAATTGGTTTAGCTCGCCTCGTACTCATAGTAAAACAATTTACTCACATGGAATAATATATTTACATGGATCCCCTGTTCCACAACCGAAGACAACAATTCTGGAGTGATTACCTTCACTGCCTCAAACATTCCGATTCTCCAATCACCTGGAGCTTTTCTGATGTCATTTCACGGACAGAATTGTGCGCGTATAAGCGGATTTCCCCATGAGCTTCCATAGAGTTTTAACTTGGCCATGGAGACAGTTACACTTACATTTAAGGGAATTCCTGGTCCACTTTGGGGAGAATATAACTTTTTCCTGTTATAGACATATTCAGACACAAGAAACAACTGCACGCACCCTCCCCATGACAAGTCCAGCATGGATAGCTGGACCCGGGTTGCGAACCGGACAACAAAATAGAAAAAGCCGGCCTCTGCGTCTTTATCATTCAACTCAGCTACTCTTTTACATCATTGACCGGCTTCAACGACTACTGCCGGACCATTAATAGGCCATTCGGCCAACCAACGAAGAATTTTGGCTGTCAACCGACTGCGAATAATAGAGTGCAAAATCGGTCTACACGTTGCATAGCCGACTAGCACTACAGCTCAACGGAAGCTACGATTGTGTTCCGGGACGTGGTGGGTTTTCACCTGGCAAGCGTTCACCCTATAAAAAGCCACAAATGTCCGCGTACCAACACTGCAACGTGGCGGATGGGACTAGCCACAAAATAAAGTCACAGCTAGACATAACACACTGAAGCAGTCCTCAGCATTCTACATCTAACCTGTGCAACTGATTTTACTATGAAGAATGCTGTAATGGATTACAGATCATCCCGGCTTCGTAATGGTCTTTGATTGCACCAAAACCTTGTTTGGGCTCCTGTGCTCTTGAATCACTACCTGGCAGATTTACCCCCAACTTGTATCTTGACGCAACAGTTTTTGCGCGTTACAGCGCCATCATTGCCTTTGATCTGACTATTACCTGACAATATGCTCGCTCATATGCACTAAATCTTTTCTTTTATTCCTTTCATTAAAACGAAATGGTTTAATATTCTAAAGAAGCCATGCTTTTACGCATATTGGATCACGCCTTTAGAGGTGTGTCTCGCTTTACAGAGAATATACCTTTTATCTATTTATCTATTTATGTTATTTAAGGGCAACATGGCGACCTTTGGGTGTGCAACCGCATTCAATGCTTTATCAGCAGGATAGTACCCTCACATAATGTTTTAAACTTGGTTGTCAATAAATAAATAATTAAGTGATACATTATCAGTGTAACGCGTCGCAACTGTGAAGGCGCGATCAAATATACGTACAATCATAGCTGCTCTGGAATGGCAAAACATTTCGTTTTAATGAATGACATAACAGAAATGCTGTAGTTCACACGAGTGAGTGTTTTGGCAGGTAATCGTCCGACCAAGGAACACGATGGCGCTGAAGCGAGTAAAATCATTCATAACCGCTGTGCCGATGTTCAAGTTGGGCGTGAATTTTCCATGCAATAATCCATGCGCGCAGGAGCTAAAGTAAGAGTTCGGTGCAATCGGTGTCCATTAAAATCTCAAAACGTTCAGTACTCCATTAAAGCATTCTCTATAGTAATATCGGTTGCAAAGGTTTAGGTAGAAGTCTGTTGACTGCGTCAGTGTGCAATGTTTAGCTGGGACTTTATCCAGTAGCGGGTCATACCCGAAAAGTGGCAGTGTCGTTAAGCGGATATTTGCAGCTTTTTATAGGGAGAGCGTTTGCCAGACAGCAATTCATCACATCCTGGAACACTGCCTTAGCTTCTGTTGAACTGTAGTGCAAGCCGGCGCTACAGCCCACAGAAAGCTTTTGCACACTAATATTCGTATTCGCTTGATGACCGAATTGCTTTGTTGGTTTACCGATTGGCTTTATAATGAACCGGAAGTAGTCGGTGAAACCCAAATAAGAGGTACCAGAGGCTTATCGTGGAATGATGAGTGGTGCAGGTGAGTGAAACATTGTTCTTAGAGGCTGGCTTCTTCTGTTGACTACTTGTCTGATTGCGCAGACCGTGCGCAGCCATCCACGCTGGACTAGTCAAAGGGATGGGGAGTGCGGCAGTTTCTTGTGGCTTAATGCGTCCATAAAACCCAAATATGCTAATTTTGTGTCCAAAAGGTGTTCCTTACAGATAGCTTATTCCGCAAAATAGAATCAGAATTTCTTCAAACGTAAATAATAATTGGGTGCAGCTGTCTCTGCCTTCAGGCAAAAACAAGAAAGACCATCAGAAAAGCCATCTATTCGAGCAGTATTGAAGAACGTCCAAGCTGTCCGTTAAGATGACAACCGAGCAGCTTCAGTTGAATGGAGAAAAAGAATGATCATCCCGAAATGTAAGACATCAAAACCAATTTTTTAAAAGCCGATGACAATAACTAAATAAATAAATAGTTTATTCTCGAATTTGTCGAGACACACCAAGCAAGGCATGATCAATATTTACATGCAATACTGCTTCGCAACGAACAAGTTGCTACGAGTGCAGTCGGCAGTAAGCCGAAGGTTGTACAGTCTGCGGAAATTGTGTAAGTAGCCACGGGATAGAGTCTTCAATGAATGACAAAATGTTGAATTCTAGCGTGCGTAGTGGAAACAGTCAGGGCACTACATGTGTAATGAAAACGATACATATATGCATGGTGTAAATTATTATTGAAAATGACAGGGCAATATTGAATAATGATTCTGATCGACTTGCCAGTAGCTAGTTGAGGGCAGTGCCTTTATTCGGTGGCGAGTCACATTTGCCACGTCACAGTGTTGTTAAGCGGACACTTGTGGCTTTTTATAGGGAGAACGCTTGCCAGGCTAAACCCACCACCCCCTGGAACTCTGTCAGAAATTTGTCGGTGAACTAATGTAAAACTGGCAGACCAGGTAGTCGACTGATTTCACACTCAGATATCCGCAGTCAAATGAAGATCAGATTTCAACCTTTGAAACAAGCACTGCACAATTGCTCCGCTGCCAGCGAGGAAGAAACTACGTTCACGTTTCCGCCTTGTCGCTTTTGTAAATATCTGGAACATATTACCTTCAAAGCTGCGTGTGATTCACAATTCACAGGATTTCAAGCAGAAGGTACGAAAGTTTATGTGCCTGGACAACATAAGACGCCTTTTCAACATCTGTGCTTCTGATGACAACCTTTTTGAGACCGGCCCCGATGGGGCATAAATCACATTTTGGTCAGCTCTGGCGCAACTTTGTATTGCGCTCAACTAGGCTTCATGACAGGAGAATCTTGGGCTCACAGGTCCTCCCCATACTTTACGGTCCCTGTCACACCACGTGAGAGATCTTGGCTTGATCAGTTGCACGCATCTTACAGATGTTAGGACTGCAAATCCGACCACAAAAGGTATTCAGCCTACCCCAGTAGTAGCTGAGGGCTTTACTGGATCCCACCGACACTTAGTAAAATAGAAAGTCTTGAAATAGTGGACGCTACCGCCAAGACAACCTTGAAACACTAATCGGTAGCTCAAATCCTTTGAAAGCTCCTGCTCGACGTCCAGTTTCTTACTGCTCAACAGATCAGCACGTAAAAGAGCCTTGTACTATTGAATGGGAGCATCGTAAGCCTGTAGGCACTGACCAGGTAGGATATTGCCTATCAATGGGTAAGCAATCCGAACGGACAAACTTTACTTCACTTCTTCCTTCTCTTCTACACTTTGGTTCCTTCGTCTCCATCTTTACCCCTTAGTATTTTCCAAATACCTAGTCCACTTTGTCTCTTGCGAATACTTATACTTGTAACCCATGAGTCACGTCTACTAAAAACATTTTGACCACATTAGGCCTCATGTGAAATGCCAGGTTCTAGCGTTGTTGTCCACACATATGGTGCACCCGTAAGTTACCATTTATCTGTCTAAAATAGTCGTATAAATTGCCTGCTTTATAGGTATTTCTACTAGCCTACGTAATCAGCATCTACTAGTTGCCCATAACCGATGCCCTTCCCTAGGTTTAAGTGTTCGCTACTTTACACCGCTGATTATATAACAGGGCCACCTACCCACCTCAAAGGCGATATCGCCATAACCTATATTCAGGCATTTACTCTCCACTTAAGCTTTCTTGGCCCGTACATTTAGTTTTATCCGAGTTATACGTACGCCTATCACTATCGGAAACGCTGGTAGACAGGCGTTATGAAAAACCAGATCATTTGCTTCAATCCTTTATGCTTGCACAACACGTTTTCCGGTTTCCCTTTCTCTGGCAAAAAGCTAACCATGCGGCAGTGAGTCCCCTGTCACCTGGAAAGCTAGACACCCAGATAGTTTGATCACCACTTCTTTCCTTGGCCGTTCGTACATAATTTTAACCTTTACCTGGCTTCAAAGCCTACCATACGTAATGCGTAATGGTGGGTGAACAACCAGCTCCCACTTGTTTTCCATTATCTTCTCTGCTTGCGTTATATAATTGTTCATTCATTTCGCCTGACAATATGGAAGCTTCCCACCAGTAAACCTCCAAGTTACTAGCTGTTGTGATCGCCCAGTTTTCTATTACCTTACACTGGTGAATATCACTTGCACTCTCATCGGACTCCCTAACAAGAGAGCTAGAGCTCAAAATAGCAACGCGATGCAGAAATGGTGTGCTTTAACACATGAGGCCCAATAATCCGTCACAAATGAGAAAGTGCAACCTCTATAAGATGAGTTGATCATGCCTAACAAAAAAGGCATTCGTGGTATTTCCCACCTGAATGCACTTCGCTAATTTTTGGACACCTAGTTCTCTATTATCAATAAAAGACATCTCTAGCTCATTAACATTGGTGGCACATCCATCAAGGTATATAACATAATCTCAAAGTGCTGAAAGTGATGATGTTTCTTCAGGGAACGTTTGCGTTATTCTGGTCCAACACCACAGGCACTTGCATCGGACTATCAGCTAAAAGAAATAGAGTTCTCAACTAGCAACTTAATGCACAGTTACGTGCTTTAGCACCTGTGGCCCACTAATCGGTCATGCTTGAGATGGCGCAACCCCCAAAAGAAGTGGTATTCGTGTCTAACTAAAGCGGAACACAAGGAGTTTCTCACCTGCACACATTGCTTGAATTTTCTCACATTATTTTTTTTAATTTCACTGGAAGACCACCCTGGCTCATTAGTGTCAGTTATACAACCATAACGATGTATAAAATAGCCTAAAAGAGTCGAAACTGGAAATATTTCGGTAGGAAGTGCTTGCGTTATCCTAGTTCAGACGGGGCAACTGAGTTTTATGTTCCCTTGTCTTATCCATATGGACTCAGCTCATGCGGCTTTGGTATAATTTTCGCATCCACATCGGAGCATTAAAAGCGTAGAACTCCACATTCATAGTTGATTCTGCGGCCCAATATACTCTGAAAATCGCACATGGTCGCACTCTGGCTGTAGGCTAGCTACAACATTTTCCGTGCTGTTCTACCTATATAATAACTCTTACAGCCTACCTAGTATTTCCATAAAACCTTTCCGTCTGTTTTCCCAACTTTTACTACGTTTACTGAGAAAGTATGATTTTCGGCGCACAGCGGCAAACTTCGCTACTGCAGCGAATTACACGTTATCCTAAGCATTCCCAGTTACTACTCCATATTCGGAACTTATTACGCCTAGCCGTTTTTGTATTATTTCTTTCTTTTTTTCTGGATCTGCCTCCAAAGCAGAACGTGAATTTAGCGGAGGCTCGAAAATGGCGCTATCCGCAGCCGACCGATAAAAATGCAAATGTCTCCATAACCACTGCACCTAGCTTAATTATTTTAACTTTGTCGTAACCAGCGCCTAGGGTTTGTCCTAGGCCGTCCATTGTTGTCCCGTTTTAGTTAACATTTCGGCTCCAAAACGGCGTTGATTCCGCTTGTTTGGAGATTTACACTTTGAAATTCGCGCCAGGTTTGCGGTTCTGGTCTGCTGTTTCTGGGCTATATTTTGGCTCCCTTTTCCAATATTAGTGTATTTTCTAGTTAGGTGTGCCGGCCTTTTAGTCGCACTTTTGTAAGAAAGGCTAAATTGTTAGCCACTACTGTTATTTCCCTTGTTTCCACCCTCCACTTTTACGATCTAATTTTGGCTTGCTTATTCCTTTCCATGAGCCCGCTACTAATGGATGCTCGGAATGCGGTGATGTGACCAAAGAAAATGGATCAAATTTCCTCTAGTGATTGATCGTTTACTAATGGAATCAGGCTCCTCAATGTTTGGCAGCGGTAGCCGGTGAAAAGCGCAGAATTCGTACATAAGCTACGGAGACCCAAACTACTGCCTTCAGAAATGTCGAGGCCTACGAAACGTTTGTATTTATCCCTGCTTTACCGTTCGGAAAGATAAACACGATCAAAAGCAGTTGTTAACGATATTTCTTCTCCATGCAAGAGCATGGATGTTATGTACAATTTGATCTGATCCCACGCAGGAACAGCATCTAGGGCTTATCTAGAAATATACCTATATTTATATTTATTTATTTATTAAATTTGTTCTGTTATTTGATCAACTATCTTGGGCAAGGCCGCCATAATAGATGAGGCGAATCGCGAATGTGGGCTTCACGAAGAATCGTCATTGTGGGTATCCAGGTGAGTAAAACGTCAATTTCTTGTGACTGGATTTTGCAGTAGTATGTATTCTTTACAGGGGTGTGAAGTTTTCGAGTCTAGCTATCATCACTGAACAACGGTCCTGGTAGTAAATGCAGTTGTATCCGTTTCTTGTACAGCCATGTGCTTCATAGTTCCTTATTGGCTGTTCTGTCCCGGACAAAGGCGGTTTCGCGGTCCAATCCCAAGTCCCCAAGAAGATCCGTTCCTCGGAGAAAAGGGGAGGAGAGAGACAACCGAGGCCGCAACGAACAGGCTTGGATACAAACATTATTAAACTCCTAGGTTATAACATTTAGAATGGAGACGAATGATGTAATATGTGCAGCAATGATTGCGCTAAAAGAGACTTTTGAAACTTTTTCGAAAGCAGTGGCCCTATAAGTTGGTTGCTACTATCTACAAGGAATACAGAGCGTTGCGCCATTAAGCAAAAACGCAGTATCAGTTTACTATGATGCGACTATTGCGTGGAAAGACAGAAAGCAGAGTTCAGGGACCAGCGGCGTTAGAATGGTGGATGGACGGCTGGTGGCCAGCCTACATCGAAAGAGATGGTAAGTCAGCGGATAGATAGGACTCAAGCGCTGAGTAAAAATTATCGGGTGATCAAGACAGAAAGACGACACGAGGGACTAGGAGTATAGTGCTATGGCCTATTGAAATAGGAAAAGCCTATGAGAGCTAACCTCCTACAAAGGTAAGTGTCGAAACCTTTGCTGTAAAAACGGATCCAGATTAATAGGGGAGAAAGGATTGATCGATAGAAATGAAGTATTAAAGATCAGTTAAAGGAAAGCGCACGTGCGGAACAAATATATATGTAGCGTCGCGCAGAGAAACAAGTCATACTAGGGTGCTAAGAAAATGGTGAGAAATGAACACCTAGAAATGTGAAGCTAACGGGCGTCTGTGTGCTGACCAAGTGAGAGGAGGGAAGAACTAAGAGGCTAAGAAACATTAATTGACGGAAGGGCAGGGAATAGCCGAAATGCAAGCGTAGAGTAAGGTTGCTTAGAGTATCGGAGCAGTGAGGCCTAACCTCAGCAGCTAGGGTGCTAAGATAATAGTACCAAGCTGGATAGTGCCAGCGAATGCTAGCCCGAGAGTTGTATGATTGCATGTAATAAGGTCTAAGACAATACATCAAGTAAGGAATAAATGAACAGTAAGAAGGGTGAGGCAAAACAGCGGCTTGCGCTGAATACATGGATATGCCTGCACGACAGAAGAGAGCAAAGAAAGGCTTCATAAAGAAAGGACAACGAACGAATGAATCCCAGGCATACGTTAAGGCTCTTAACTAGTTTAGAGCAAAAGTAGGCGATGCGCATATAATAGGATCATGCTGTGGTGCTAAAGGAATAAAACTAGGGAAGACTGAGCCGGAGAAGCCAGTGAGAATGCTGAACTATTATTAATTAGGTGTCATAGACGAGTGACAGCTGTGCATCTAGCAAGGAGCAGCTGTGCACTGACCGGATGAGCTAAAGAAGGTCGCCAGACGAGAGCTAAGAAGGTCGGATAAAGAAAGGACAACAGTCAAGAAGAATGATTGAGGGAGTCGTATCATATAATGCTGAACCACGGCGGTGTATAAGTTCTCAATTTATGCTATGGTGCTGGGATATTACTACTTTGGAAAGAGCCTGGGAAAGCTAGTCCAATAGCTGGACGCTTACAGGTGAAAAAGTCGAAGACGTTACAACAATTAAGAGATATGAGAACGTCTAGATTAGAGAGGCTAAGGAGCGGCTGAGCACCGACTTGAAGAGTTGGAAGGAGTGCTAGAGAAAGCTGAAAAGTTTATATGGAAGGACATCAAACAGTCGGAGTGCATGCATAAATTAAGTCTGCTGAGGACATCGCAGCATATGAGTCAGAGGCGCGCAGATACTGAGTCCTGTTATGGTGCTAAGATTTTAGTACTAAGGTAGACTGGGCTGGAAAATGCCAGTGAAAGGTCTGGAATCCTACATGAGCTGGCGTCACAGACGTTGCAGCAAGCAATGGATAAATGGACGTTTAGAAGGGAGAGGCAATGGAGCAACTGTGCGCAGGCCACATGAATTATGTTTGCTTCACAGAAGAGAATTAAGAAAGGTTTTATGAAGAGAGGACAGCGAACGGATGAAGCGTAAGCATACGATATGGTTGTTAAATATTTCAGAGCATAAAAGGCGAAGACGCGGCGAAGCGCAGATGATGAAATCATGCCGTGGTGCTAATGTAATAAAAGTAGTGAAGCCTGAGAAGGGAGAAGCCGGTGAGAGGGCTGAACTACAAGTAATTAGCTGACACAGACGAGTGACAGCTGTGCATCTAGCAAGGAGCAGCTGTGCACTGACCGGATGAGGTAAGGAAGATCGCCAGACGAGAGCTAAGAAGGTCGAATAAAGAAAGGACAACAGACAAGAAGAATGCAAGCATACAGTGAGTTGATTGAGGGAGTCATATCATATAATGGGTCACAGTAGTCGGAAGCAACGAGACCACTGAGACGAGATTAGAGTATCAGCTCAAAGAGTGAAATCAGTTGAATTTAGGTCTAATTACTAAAGGAGAGCATCGACACAATAGGCATATACAGGAAGAATGCGGGCATGGTAGTAAGGATGAATCTTGGCCAACAATTCATTTCAGTTGAGGGTTACAGGTAGTTACGTCGGCAGAGCCTAAGTCACTTAGATCTCGGAAGTCCGAGGTGGGTCAGAAAGTAGTAGACCGTTCAGACGAGTCCGGATAAGCCAGCAAGATGAAGATAGGCCGCCAACTTAAGGTGCGAATAACAGTAATGAGTGCCATAAGATAAGAAGTTATCGGGACGGCAGCGGCTATATGAAAAGCCAGATAGCATGTCAAGGAAAGGTCTCGGGATGAGGGGAACAGAGTGTTTGGAATGCAGAGCTAGAGTAATAATGGCTCGGATGTCGGGAAGCAGTCAGAAACGGGGGCTGGTCAGCCGAGGGTAGATTAGAGCCAGGTCCGAAGGAATATCCGTCCAATTGAAAAAGTAATGCAAAGAGTGCGAACAGGGAAGCGCTCTATTGAGGGGAAGTGGAAAAGCCAACGATGTTTTCAGGGAGATGTGAGCAGACCGATATGTCTGCCCATCCCTGATCATTAGGGTCACAGTAGTCGGAAGCAAAGAGACCACTGAGACGAGATTAGAATATCAGCTCAAAGAGTGAAATATGTAGTAATATGCAGTAATGTGTGTCATAAGATAAGAAGCTTTCGGGATGGCAGCGTCTATATGAAAAGCCAGATAGCATGTCAAGGAAAGTCTCGGGATGAGGGGAACAGAGTGTTTGGAATGTAGAGCCTAGAGTAATAACGTCTCGGGTAAGGGTGAGGACGGTTTTATTGTTAAAGGGTGTAAAATTTAACGAGGCCTCCGAAGGCATTTGAACAGTCAATTAGGTCAACCGAACCAGAAGAGGCAACGTCTCAGAAGTCTGAATGAATCCGGAGAACAAGAAGCCGATCTAACAAGCCTGGATTAGTCGGCGTGTTAGGATTAGGACGTATAATAAAGATGAGAAGAGAGCCATATTAATAAAGGGTGAATGAGTCTAGGATGCTCACGGAGTTAGTAAGTTAATAAAGATTGAGCATATCTTGCAGGCACCTGAGGTGAGGGGAACATAGCATTGAGTCAACAGAGCCTAGCCTGTTTGTATCTTCGTAGTTTTGAAGGCAGCCAGAAGAAAATAGACTGGTCAGATGAGACTCGGTCAGGGCACGGTACTGAGAGTTAGCAGTCCGATGGAAGGAATGAATACAACGAAGTAAGGAAAGAAGAGGGTCAGAGTGAAGAAAGCTTTACTGATTAGGAGTAGCGGAGCCAACGAGACTCTCTAAGGTACTGTGGACAGGGTAGTTGGTCTTCTTAATATTGGCCAGTATCGTCACAGGAGTCAGAAAGCAGGAGCCGAAATACACGAGGCTGTATTAGTCGGCGCATTGAGATTTAATAGTACAGTTACGTTGGGAAGACAAATGGAGAGTGTCAGCATAAATGGACATGTTAGATATGGGGGAGTTTACATTAGTTATTTAGGTATAAGCACTCGGGGTGAGGGAAATAGTGTTTTGGTTGCGCCGAACCTATACCGTTTACAGCTCAGTGCTCTGTAGGCAGTCAGAAAGTAGGAGACTGGTCAGAGGAAACCAGGTCAGCACACTGCGCTGGGTTACTGATAAGGTGTGGAAAGGCAACTAGTGAGGGGAACAGAGTGTTCGGTCTTCCGAACAATGACCGGTACCGTCAAAATATTCAGAGAGGGTCCGCAGAAATGGACAGGTTAGAGATGGAGGTGGCTATGTTAAAAATGGTGAGCAAGACCAGCAGGCTCTCGGGAAGAGGGGTATAGCCAGAAGGCTACAGAATCGTGCTGGTAGTCTGGAGTAAGTCAAAGAGAAGCAGGCAAGTCAGATGAGACTAGACAAAGCAGGGCACGGACAAACGACAGTCCGCTAGAAGCAGGGAGTAAAAGCTAATGGCGTGATAAGGAGAGGACAGGGTCGGTTTTGAAAGGAGCATAATTGGTGCTGGGTGTATAGGCCAACAAGGCTCTTTGCGCATCGGTATTATTCCGCACAATTAAGGCTTTGTATGGAATTCTATATTTGATCCGTGACAGTGCAGGTACTCACGACAGATGTATTTGTCTACCGTTGTGAAACAGGGATCCGGGTAAACATATTAATCCAGGTGAGAAAATTGTAATACTCTGAGTGCAAGGCGAGCTAAACCAATTTGTTTAGACCAGAATGGCGGAAAGAGCCACATTTGCAACGATGAGTGGTTGATCCAAAGCCCGGAGTAAGGATCAAGTGTTTAAGCCTGATGGCTATTGAGAATGGGTCAACCAATCCCATTGGATAAACCTTCTTATGTTGGCTAATATAACTGTGGAAATCTCTGGAAAAACACGGGCAATGGATATGAGGCAGCCAAACTAACAGACGGAAATGAATCAAGAAGCACTATCGCAGTTTTTGTGGCGCCGACTGTGCCTACGTTAATCTAAAACCCACGTAGTTTTGCTTAGTATACATGATTTGCATGCGCGTTCTTTTATCTTACGTCGCTGGTGTGAAGCAGACTGAAACTATAACCTAGGAAGAAGGTTCTGCACGCGCAGAGGCAAAAGACCGATATAACAAAGCGTGCGTACAAAACGGAGCGCAACGTATGAATGTAAAGGAGAAAAATGATTAAACCGATGATGATGACCGCAGTCCGAATGCTAGAGGTTGTTTAGGCGAGAAAAAGGCCAACTTGCTTAAGACCGAACGCGGGAGCAACCAGTAAATAAATAAATAAATAAATAAATAAATAGTTTATTCTTGTCATTGCGAGGCACACCATCAAGGGTGTGATCAAGGTATTACAGACATGTATGAGCGGCAATTGTACAAATTAGTGCATTTTGACAGATAGCATAGGAATGTGTGGGTGCGTTGACATGTAAAAGTATGTTTAGTTGTGTATTTGAAAGAGGCCATGTTGTGTGAGTAGATAAATGTGCCACTGTGGGCTTTTGTTCATTGTGTTCGACATCAAAGGAAAGAATCAATGGAACGCTTTGGATCGGATGGCGGATGTGTGAATGGTCCTCCGGAAAAGAGAAGATGCAGTGACATTATTTGGTGACGAGTCACATCCGCCACGTCACAGTGTTGTTAAACGGATACCTGTGGCATTTTTGGGAGAACGTTTGCCAGGTAAAATCCCACCACATGTTGGAACACTGCCGCCGAACCGTTTGCTGGAACGGGATCTACCCGAACCACCCAGCTGGCACCACGAGGAGGTTGTTCGGCTAGCCAGTAACGTTCCAAGAGAAAAAGGAAATGTAAAAAATCGGCGAGGGATGGGTGAATGCGGACGGCAGTGTGGAGAGTAGTTGGTGAGTGTAAATACGCTGAAGCGCTTATACTTCATAGTCTGAAAGCCGTTAGAATCCAGCGAAAATGTTCACTGGGGACAAACTGCCGTGCATTGTGGGTCGTTAGCCCGGGTACGGTCACAGTGCTAGCGAATGCAGAAATGAGGCTTAAGGTCAAATGCATAAGAACAGTGGTAAGGTGAGCTTGCTACTAAAAGTAATAGCCAAGCAACAGTTAGCAATGCTCCGAGTGCCGCCAGCAGGCAGGAGCGAGGTCGGATTGAAGAAGGCCATACGCACTGGGATAACTTAGTTCGGTGCAATGAACGTGAGCCGTACCATAGAGGTGGGAATAAAAACGGAGCGCAATAGCAGAGAAAGCCATGGATAAGAGGAAAGTAAAAGCCACTGGAATCTAGACTTGAGTGGAAGGGAGAGAAGTTGTTGCCGAGACGTGCTCGGAGATGGCATGGACGTCTGGGAGTAGTAGGAGGGCAGACGACCGACCAGCTAAGAGTAGTTTAGTCGGCGCACTGAATTTGGGTCGTACGGTTGTAGTGAGCAAAACTGTGGGGGGAATCAGTTGGAAATAAACAGGTTAAATATCAGAGAGTATATTACACAGGGGTACTTAAGACCAGCAAGACTGTCGAAGTAAGGGAGACCGATCATATGACATTTGGTTTGTCGGTGCATTAAGATTAAGTCATACAGATAAAATGGAACTAACCTAGAGAGGATCAGCAGAACATGCTAGGACAGAGAGGGAAAGGGCTGTTTTGAAACTGGCTGGTTTTTGAGGTAATACATACACGGCATTACTTCCGCAGTACCTAGACATTTAACATCCCGGTAGTCTGGAAGAAGTCACAGGAGCAAACTGGTCAGATGAGATTAGACCAGGGTATGGCACTGAGACAGTAAAACCGAATGGGTTTTACAAGTGACTGACGCAAATTCGAAACGAGTGAATTGTTTGTTACGAAGTTGGACCTCACTTCGTTGACCTTAGTATCCACCGTTTTCTAGAAACAGGAAAGCTGTAGAGCAGGGACCAAGTTCTTTTGTGAGAATAAGGACGGTAAAATAATCAAATGCAAAATGCATCAGCTGTCGCGAATGTACGAAAGGGTTGCCCGTCTACTCAATGCAGTGGAACATCGTAGGCTACCCAATAGTCACGCTTTAGCTCCACCTGATGCCCACTGTTGACAATATGAGCCAAAATGGAACCATTAATTGCCTAGCTACAACCTTGATGCAACCGACGTAAGCAATATTCATTCACGCGTTAGGACAAGTGCAGCGACGTCCAATCGACATAAAATGCGCAACAGGCGCAAGGAAAAGAGGAAGAGGCACATGAGGCGGTCAGCATGAGCAAAATATCCTACTTCCCTGAACCGACGTGTGTTTTCGTCGAAAACAGTCACCATAACGAAGCCGCAGTATATGTCAAGTTAATTTGCGCCTAAAAGACTTAGGCGCAACGCTCGGTTATTATAAATAAATAAATAGTTTATTCTCAGTTTGATGGAGACACACCAAATCAGGCATGATCAAGGTTGAACAACAGTTGTGTTTCATGACGATACATCGGGTTCAATCGTGTGTAGTTGAAATAAATAAATAAATAAATAAAATAAATATTTTATTCTCGACTATGCGAGGCACGCTCATGGAGGCATGATCAGATATGTACAACGGTACAAACATTATAATGCAATTGGAACAGTAACGCAGAAAATTGTTCATATATCCATGATTGGAACTGTACAATGTTGAAAATGGGAAACAATAAGTTGGCTGTCATGAGATACGGGACCTCAGCTAATAAGAGATTGAGAAACCTGAATGATCCACTGAAAGGTAATGGAAGAGCCCGCACACAAGGAAGGAAAAGGGCAACGTATGGTAGGATGTAAAACGACAACAGTATATACAGATGTAGAAGTCCCAGTGTAACGATCCTATGTAGAATTGTGACGCTAGTTGACCTGCCAGTGTAAAGTTATGGGCTGTGACTTTATTCGGTGGCGAGTCACATACGCCACGTTGCAGTGTTGTTAAACGGACATTTGTGGCTTTTTGTAGGGAGAACGCTTGCCAGGCGAAAACCCACCACGTCCTGGAACACTGCCACCAATCCATTGAATGGCAAATTGTAACTGGCTATGTTTCTTGTTAAAAGTCTGTTTGCTCGGTTATTCGCAGTCAGGTTGCGTCCCATTTTTTCCGCTGGTTGATGCAATAACTGGTTGCCTATTGCGTTCCTGGGTCCTGTCCGTTGGTAGGTCGGGTACTAAACATTCTTATTGAATATAATGTGTTGATCCTTCGCAGAACCACATGAAGTCTTCTCTGATTATGTATATTTGCCGGGGAGCGAAGAATTCGTGTCCAGCTACCCTCACTGGACATCGGTGGTTGGGTGTAAATAGTTAGAGTGGAAGTGAGGCCATGGTCCAGGTAAGTACTTGTTGGTTATTTCGTCCCATCCCAGACGGAGGCAGTTCCTCAGTTCAATCCCGAAGCTCTCCGATGTTCACGACCTCAGAGAAAAGGGAGAGAGGAACAAGCCGAGAGAAGACCGAAAAGGAACAGTCGATGTACCTAGCGTTTGATCAAAATCCTACATTAAGACATTTATTTGAGACAACTAGTGTACAAGGTGTAACAGATATTACGCTAAAGATGTTTTTACTTATGCGGAAGGCATGGCCTGATGGGTAGAATACTTTCATGTGCATAGGGATGCAAAGCAGGATTCCGGTAAGATGTTCATGAGGTGTAAGCTGACAATGTTCGAATTCTACCTGAGACTAGAAAGTGGGTGTGTAGTCACGATTGGTTGTAATCGGAAACCCAAGGACAGTGACGATGTGGCCGTATTTATATATGCTCACGGGATAAGGATTACCTAAGACACCATAACTACAATGTACATAGGTATATGAATATAGGAAGCTGAGCATATTAGAAGCTGGCTAAGATTAAATGGATATCAAAGGAAGACTAAGTGTTGAAGGTAAGACGATTAGAAGATATCGATACTGGACCGGGTATCAGTGGACAAGGGTGCCTGTTGGGTTAATCATTCGAGGTGCCAATGAATAACAACCGTGTCAAAGGATCGGACAGCAAACCAGCTGAGCTGTGAAAAAACTATACCAGGAGAATAAACAATCTACAGAAGGACTGACGCCTAGCAAGCTAAGGAATATTCCCAAAGTTGAATAGAGCATACAGCAAACAGCTGCCGCAGAGCAGAGATAGTGGCTAAAGGAATGGAGGTATCAGTGGCTGATTCAACCATATCATTAAGACTTTTGACCACATGTCAAGTAAACGCGAGTAAGACAGACGACGGATAAGGGCGCGCTAGGAGAGATGAATGGCCAGCAATAAAGTTCGAAATAAGGCTTCAGCTACCTGCGGGACCTACGGTGGCACAGAATAGGTCAACAAACAGCTGAGCTGTGACGCAAACAATCAAAGAGATGAACATGGTAAGAACGGAGCAAGCTCCGGGTATCCGCAAAGTTAAATGGAACCTATGGCGACTAGCTGCTGCTAAGCAGAGATAGTGGCTCAAGAAAAGTATGTATCAGAGGCTGGTGTAGCCATATGATTAAGAAGTTTGACCACTACAGGATACCTACAGTTTCAATGAATAGGTCAACAGACGAGCGCCGAATAAGGAGACAGACTTCAAAAGAAAATGAACGCTGGAGTGTCAAGAAGTTGCTCCTTCCAGGCTACATGAGGCCAACAACGACTAGCTACTGCCAAAGAAAACTGCACGAGAGTAAGACGAAAAACGGATAACTTCGCGCTAGGAGAGAGATGAATGGCCAGCCACAGAATTCGGATTAAGGTATCAGTTACTAGTGGATCCTACGGTGGTACAGAATAGGTCAACAAACAACTGAGCTGTGACGCAAACAATCAAAGAGAATGAACATTGTAAGAATTGAGCAGCTCCTAGAGAGCTCCGGATGTCAGCAAAGTTGAATTGAGGCTATGGCGACTAGCTGCTGCTAAGCAGAGATAGTGGCTCTAGAAAAGGAAGTATCAGTGGCTGGTGAAGCCATATGATAGTTATAGTTTCAATGAATAGGTCAAAAGACGAGCGCCAGAATAAATGGTGCCAGGAAGAGTTGATATGTGATTCTATTCGACTTGCCAGTATGTAGTTGCGGGCAGTGACTTTATTCAGTGGCCAGTCACATCCGCCACGTCGCAGTGTTGTTAAGCGGACATTTGTGGCTTTTTCTAGGGAGAACGCTTGCCAGGCGAAAACCCACCACATCCTGCAACACTGCCGTAAAGCATTTTGAACACTAATGTTGAACTGGCAAAGCCGCTTGACGACTGGTTTTACCTTCGGTTTTCCGCAGCGCAATGGCCTCTAATTTACTCTGTTAGTTGGACAGGTAATTTGATCGGGGTTGCCATGATTTTCGAGGTCGGTGGAGGAGAGGGACATCGCGATTTTTCTTCTTGTTGTATGTCCAGGTGATCAAAAGTTTAATTTTTCCGCTGTCCAGATTTTTCAGATGTGTAATGTATGGGAGTATGAGGAAATGTCCAGTTCTCCATACTGGACAAGGGTTATGGAGATTGTAGGTCGGTCCTTTCGGTGTTCTACCATGCTCTATGTAAGTCCTGGTGGTTTGTTACGTCCGTCATGGGCCAAAACTGTTCCTCAGTCCAATCTCAGATCGCCAAGAAGTCCTGGACCTCAGAGAAAAGGAAAAGTGAGAGACAACCGAGAGACCACCGCAAGAAAAAGCATGGAGTCGAACATTGTTACTGTTTGTGTTACAGCATGTGGGCTTGAGACAAAAGCATGTACACTGTGCAACAATAATTATGATGAAAATGTCTTTTGAATATTCTATAGAATCATTAGCCGTATGGGTGGATTGCTAACGCCTGCGTAGAGACAAGAGCGCTGTACCAGTAAGTAAAGTACGAAGTATCGGTTTAGTATGAGCCAATAATTGCGTGCAGTGAGAACAAGGAGAGTTAAAATATTGGTAAAGAAATAAATAAATTTATAAAAAGTATATCCTGGAAGTTCCGAGACAAACCAGATCAGGCATGATCAACATTTACAAGCAATCATGTTTCGCAACAAACACGTTGCTATGTATGTCATTGGCAGTAAGCCGAAAGTTGTCCAAGTTTTGGAAATCGTAAAAGTAATCTTGAGGTATAAATTCAGGAAAACATGACGACAAGTTGGGTTCTAGTGGGCGTAGTGTAACAGGCTGGGCATTCCGTTTGTAGAGAAAACTTGTCAGGAAAATATTACTTTAGGATTTGGGTCAGCTTGCCAGTATGTAGTTGTGGGCAGTGACTTTATTCAGTGGCGAGTCACATCCGCCACGTTGCAGTGTTGTTAAGCGGACATTTGTGGCTGTTTATAAGGAGAACGCTTGCCAGGCGAAAACCCACCACGTCCTGAAACACTGTCAGAAATCCGTTTGTACACTAATGTAAAACTGGCAGAGCAGCACGTCGACGGATTTAACCCTCGGTTAACCGCGGTCAATTGCCTTCTAATTCCCTCTGTTAGCTGAACAGGTTATTTTTGGTCGGGGCGGCCATAATGGCTGAGGCCTATGGAAGGTTAGACCTTTGTCACCTCCGTGTCCAGGTGAGCAAAACGTCCGATTCTTGCGTCTAGATTTCTCAGGATTATGTATACTTCGCAGGAGTATGAAGGCGTTATGTCCAGCTACCATTACTGGACGACGGTCATAGTAGTGAGTGCATTTTTATCCACTTGTTGTACAGTCGTGTTCTATGTAGCTCCTTGGGGGTTTCTATGTCTTGTCCCAGGCTCAAGCTCTTTCACGGTCCGATCCCAGATCCCCAAGAAGTTCCAGACCTCGGAGAAAGGGAAGGTGAGAGACAAACAGGGCCGCAAAGAAACGACGTGGGAGCAAGCATTGTTTATGTCCTATGGTCTAACATTTAGAGGAAACATATGATGTACAAGGTGTAGCAATGATTATGCTAAAAGTGTCTTTTGGATATTCATCGGAAGCAAAGCCCTATAGGTTGGTTGCTACCGTATACCTTGGATACAGAGCGTTGCGCCGTTGAGCAAAGAAAACACAGGATCGGTTTGCTATGATGCAACTGTTGCTTGGGATGATTCGCTGGGGAGCGTAGAATATGCTGACCCAGGGAAAGCCAGTGAGCCTGTTGGACTCATACATGGGTAAGTATCGCAAACAGCAGTGAATAATTGAGGAATGAACACCTGTAAATGAGAAACTAAGGGGCGTCTCTGTACTGACCAGGTGAGAGAGTGCCGAATTAAAAAGCTAAGAAGGGCTAATTGACGGAAGGACAGCGAATAGCCAGAATACATGCGTACATTAAAGTTGCTGAGGATATCAGAACCTGAGGCCTAACCGCAGCAGCCAGAGTGCTAGGGTAATAGTGCCAAGCTGGCTAGAGCCATGGACTGCTAGCCCGAGACTTGGAGTATTGCAGGTAAAAAATGCCTGAGACAATACTGCAAGTAATGGGTAGTTAAAGGTCTAAAAATGTGAGGCAGAAGAGCGGCTTACGCTGAATACCTGGATATGCTTGCACGACAGAAGAAAGCTAAGAGAGGTTTCGTGATAGAATGACAGCGGACAAGTAAAGCGCAAGCATACAAAGTGGTTGTTAGATAGTTAGAGCACAATAGACTACGACGCATCGACGCGCAGCTAAGCAAATCATGCGGTGGTGCTAATGGAGTATACTTAAGGAGGCCTGAGCCGGGAGAAGCCAGTGAGAGAGCTGTACTACAGTCAATTAGGTGTCGCGGATGAGCAATGGCATTTAGGTGTGGCCTTATAATTGCTAGTGGACACCTGATTAGGTCAACAGACAGCAGGTGTATTTGACGCACGCAGTCCCAGAGATTGAAGCTTGGAGGGATAAAGTGTGGAGCTTGGCAGCTCAGTATATGCGCAAAGGTGATAGTAGCTTATGAAGAGGGACTGCTGCTAAACACGGGAGCCAGAGGTAAGACGAGGAACAGTTAGGGTCGCTGTAAGTGTGAGTATCAGTGATCAGCAATGGAATTTGCCTGAAGCCTTTTAGTTGCTAATGTATGCCTACAATTACCCATAATAAATCAGCAAAAAGCGGATGTATGTGACGCAGACAGTCACAAAGAATGTTTGAGATAGAAGAGAGCGGCTCTTAGCAAGCTCCAGAAACGCGTGGAGCCTACGATTACTAGTTGCTGCTTAGCAGAAGTGCTTAGGTTTAAGAGGATTGACAGAAAATGGCGCTGCGAGAAAATTTCTGTGGCCTGATGTAGCCAGTCCGTTAGGCTATTTGGTTACAAGTGGATTGCTACAGTTTCACAGAACACATCACCAAGCCAGTGAAGGTAAGTGATACAGACAATCTGGGAGATTACAGGATGGAGAAACGAGGAATATCTCCTAGTAGCGCCGGATAGACGCAAAGATGTGCAGTGCGTACAATGAATCTCTGCAGTAAACGTAATGAAGATAAGAAGAACGATGGATAATTGTGCTAAGAGAGAAAACCGGCGGACAGCATCTGAATTTCATTGAACCTTCTAGTTATTTATTAGATACAGTGACAGAGGAAGTCAACAAACCAGTGAAGGTATGTGGTGCTAACCATCCAAGAGAGTAAGTGGGAGAGATACAGTGTGGCTACGAGCGTAGATATGTAGCTAACTACCATGACTAGCTGCATCTGGAAAGTGGTGACATAAGTAATACGAAGAACTGATAATGATGCAATGTGAGATAGAGAGTATCCGCAACTAGCATTGGCATTGGGGTGAAGCCGTCTAGTGGCTAGTGGATACCTAAAGTGTCCCAGGATAAATCAACGGACTGCAAATAAATGTGACGCAGACAGTCAAGAAGAATGAAGGTTGGGGATGGAAGTGGGTGGCAATTAGCAAGCTCCGGATATGCAGAGAGATACGTGGAGCCTACGACTACTAGCTGCTACTAAGTAGAAGTGCTGAGGTAAATTGGATCGACAGAAAATGGCGCCACGAGAAACTTTCCGTGGCCTGATGTAGCCATTCCATTAGACACTTTGGTCACAGGTGGATTCCTACAGGGTCACAGAACACATCAACACGCCAGCGAGAGTAAGTGATACATACAAGCTGAGAGATTACAGGACGTGGAAACAAGGAATGTCTCCTAGTAGCTGCGGATAAGCACAAAGATGTATGGAGCCTACAGTTAGTCTCTGCGGTAAACGTAATGAAGATAAGAAGAACGAAGGATAATTGTGCTAATGAAGAGAACCAGTGGACAGCAACGGAATTCTATTAAGCGTTCTAGCTTTTCCATTGGATAATTACAGTGACAGAAGAAGTCAACAAACCAGTGAAGGTATGTTATGCTAGCAATTCAAGAGAGTAAGAGTTGGTGAGATATGGAGTGGCTCCTTTGCAAAGATGTATGCTACCTAATATGACTAGCCGCCGCCGAAAAGTGGTGGCGTAGATAGTACGAAGAACTGATACTGATGCAAGGCGAGATAGAGCGTATCCATGACTAGCAATTGCATTGCGGTGAAGCATTCTAGTGGCTAGTGGATACCTTATGTGTCCCAGAATAAGTCAGCGGACAGCAATGGATGTGACGCAGACAGTCAAGAAGAATGAATGTTGGGAATAAAAGAGGGTGGCGCTTAGCAAGCTCCGGATATGCGTAGAGATGCATGGAGCCTACGACCAATAGCTGCTACTAAATAGAAGTGCTGAAGTTAAGAGGATCGACAGAAAATGGCGCCACGAGAAACTTTCCGTGGCCTGATGTAGTCATTCCATTAGACACTTTGGTCACAGGTGGATTCCTACAGTGTTTGTGAATACATCAACCAACCAGCAAAGGTAAGTGATACAGACATTCTGAGAGATTACAGGTGAAGAAAGGAAGAATGTATCCTAGTAGTTCCAGATAAGCGCAAAGATATATGGAGCCTACAATTACCCACTGCAGTAAACGTAATGAAGATAAGAACGAACGATAATTGTGCGAAGCGAGAGAACCAGTGTGCAGCAACGGAATTTCATTGAGCCTTTTAGTTTTTTTATTAGATACTTACAGTGACAGAAGTCAGCAAACCAGTGTAGGTATGTTATGCTAACAATTTAAGTGAGTAAGTTGGAGAGATACGGCTTGGCTACGAGCGTAGATATGTATGCTACCTGCAATGACTAGCTGCAGCTGGAAAGTGATGACGTAGGTAACGCGAAGAACTGCTAATGATACAGGGTGAGATAGAGAGTATCCGCAACTAGCATTGGCATTGGGGTGAAGCCTTCTAGTGGCTAGTGGGTACCTATGGTGTCCCAGGATAAGTTAACGGACTGCAAATGAATGTGACGCAGACAGTCAAGAAGCATGAAGGTTGGGGATGGAAGTGGGTGGCACTTAGCGTACTCCGGATATGCGTAGAGATGCACGGAGAGATTGTCAGGTGCATTAACAGCACGTAGCTAGCGTACTCCGAGAGGGTACGCAGGATAAGTGAAAGTACATTGGTTTCTGCGAGAGAGACCTTAAGATCATTTGGTGGCAGGGCAGCGGAAAGATCGGACGCAGATATTCTAAAGGAATAAAGGTTATTGAGATCCGGAGTGCCTCCTAACAAGCACTGGATCATTGCATATGCATGGGGCCTATGGCCACTAGCTACTTCTGAAAGCCACAAATGTCTGTTTAACAACACTGCAACGTGGCGGATGAGACTCGCCACAAAATAAATCCACCGCCCACAACTACATACAGGCAAGTCGACTAGGCTCACATATCAACTCTTCCTGACACCGTTTCAACTACACACGACTGAACCGGATGTATCGTCGTGATACACATACGTTTTTAAACCTTGATCACGCCTAAGTTGGTGTGTCTCTATAAAACTGGAAATAAACTATTTATTTATTTATTTACTTTACGACGGCCGACAGATGGTGGCGTTAGGAGGGACTCAGTTGCCAGATGTCGCCATTCAAATCAGACGCTTGGTCACTAGTGTATGCCCATAGGGTCGCTGAGTGTACCAACAGGCCAGTGAAGGTGAGTGATAGACGTTCCAGTGGAAGGTATGATGGAGAGACAAGGAGTGTATCCAAGCAAGCTGAGGATCTGCGCAGAAGGGACATGGAGCATACGGCGAATTGCTGTAGTAATGAGGAAGATAAGAAGAGTGGCAAATGGTGGCCCTAGGATAGAGAGTAACAGTGGCCAGCAAAGGCATTCGGGTTAAACTTACTGCGAACCAGTGGATACCTACAGTGACAGAAGAAGTCGACAAACCAGCGAAGATGTGATGCAAACAATTCAAGAGAGTAAGTGTTTGAGAGATAAGGAGTGACTCCTGGCGCAAATATCAATGTTACCAACAATGACTCTTTCCAGCTAAGGTGGCGACATAGGTAAAAGGAAGAACTGATAATGGCACTAACGAAGAGAGTATCAACGGCTGGCAATGGTATTGCGGTGAAGTCTTAAATTTGCCTGTGGATACCTAAAGTATCTCATAATGAGTCAACAGACTGCAAATGTATGTGCCGCACGCAGTCCCAGAGATGAGTAGAAAAGTGGCTATTGGAAAGCTCCGGATTTACGAAGAGATAGTTGGAGTCTAATAAAAATAGCTCCTGCAAACAGAGGTGCCCAAGGTAATACGAAGAACTGATAATGGTACTGAGGGACAGAGACTATCGTCGGCTAGCGATGGCATTGGGTTGAAGCCTTCCAGTAGCTAGTGGAGACCAGGAGTATCCCAGAATAAGTCAGCAGACAGCAAATGTATTCGATGCAGGCAGTCTCAAAGGATGAAGGTTGGGGATAGAAGAGAGTGACTCCTAGCAAGCTCCGGAGATGCTTGGAGCCTATGACCAAAAGTTGCTACTAAATGGAGATGTTGAGTTTAATAGGATTGACAGATTATGGCGCTACGAAAATCTTTCGGCGGTCAGATATAACCATCCTATTAAGCAGATTGGTCGCTAGTGGATTTATACAGTGTCACAGAATACATCATCAAGCCAGCAAAGTTAAGTGATACAGGCATTCCAAAAGATAACAGGGTGGAGAAACAAGAAATGTCTCCTGGTAGCGCTGGATATGCGTAAAGATGTATGGAGCCTGCAACGCATCACAGCAGAAAATGTGATGAATATAAGAGGAACGAAGGATAATGGTGCTAAGAGAGAAAATCAGTGGACAGCAACTTAATTCGCATTAAGCCTGCTGGTTCTTAGTGAATACTTACAGTGACAGTGGAAGTCAACAAATATGCGAAGGTTTGTGAAGCAAACGACTTAAGAGAGTAAATGTTGGAGAGATAAGGTATGGCTCCAAGCACAAAGATGTGCTGCCTACAAAGGCTTGATGCAGCTGAAGAGTGGCGACATAGATAATAAGAAGAACTGATAAGGGTACCCAGAGCGAGAGAGAGTATTGGCGGCTAGAAATGGCATTTGGGTGAAGCCTACTGGTGGCTAGTGGAAACCTAAAGGGTCCCAGAATACGTTAGCAGACAGCAAATGTTTGACGCAGGCAGTCCCAATGGATAAAGGTTGGAGATAAAAGAATGTGGCTTATAGCAATCTCTGGATATGCGCAAAGATGCTTGGAACCTACGACCAGAAGTTGCCACTAAATAGAAGTGCTAAAGTAAGAGGATCGACAGATCAGGCGCTATGAAAAGCTTTCGGTGGCCAGGTGTAACTATATCATTTAGCAGTTTGGTGGCTAGTGGAATCCTGCAGTGTCACAGAATAAATAAATAAATAGTTTATTCTCGAATTTGTCGAGACACACCAAGCAAGGCATGATCAATATTTACATGCAATACTGCTTCGCAACAAACACGTTGCTATGAGTGCAGTCGGCAGTAGGCCAAAGGTTGTACAGTCTGCGAAAATTGTGTAAGTAGCCACGGGATAGAGTCTTTAATGAATGACAAAACGTTGAATTCTAGCGTGCGTAGTGGAAACAGTAGGGGAATACATGTGTAATGAAAACGATACATATATGCATGGTGTAAATTATTATTGAAAATGACAGGGCAATCTTGAATAATGATTCTGATCGACTTGCCAGTAGCTAGTTGAGGGCAGTGCCTTTGTTCGGTGGCGAGTCACATCCGCCAAGTCGCAGTGTTGTTACGCGGACATTTGTGGCTTTTTATAGGGAGAAGGCTTGCCAGGCGAAAACCCACCACGTCCTGGAACCCTGTCAGAAATTTGTCGGTGCACTAATGTAAAACTGGCAGACCAGGTGGTCGACTGATTTCACACTCAGATATCCGCAGTCAACTGACCTTCAATTTTTTCTGTTATTTGAGCAAGTATCTTGGGCAAGGCCGCCATAATGGATGAGGCGAATCGAGAATGTGGGCTTCACGAAGAATCGTCATTGTGGTTATCCAGGTGAGTAAAACGTCAGTTTCTTGTGACTGGATTCTGCAGCAGTATGTATTCTTTTCAGGTGTGTGAAGTTTTCGAGTCTATCTATCATCACTGGACAACGGTCCTGGTAGGGAGTGCGGTTGTATACGTTTCTTGTATAGCCGTGTGCTTCATAGGTCATTACCGGTTGTTCTGTCCCGGACAAAAGCGGTTTCTTGGTCCTATCCCAGATCCCCAAGAAGTTCCGGACCTCGGAAAAAAGGGGAGGAGAAAGACAACCGAGGCCGCAACAAAAAGGCTTGGATACAAACATTATTAATCACATATGTTATAACATTTAGAGTGGAGACGAGTGATGTAATATGTGCAGCAACGATTGCGCTGAAAGAGTCTTTTGAAAGCTTTTCGAAAACAGTGGCCTTATATGTTGATTGCTACTATTTACAAGGAATACAGCGCGTTGCGCCATTAAGCAAAAACGCAGTATCAGTTTACTATGATGCGACTATTGCGTGGAAAGACAGAAAGCAGAGTTCAGGGACCAGCGGCGTTAGAAAGGTGGATGGACGGCTGGTGGCCAGCCTACATCGAAAGAGATGGTAAGTCAGCGGATAGATAGGACTCAAGCGCTGAGTAAAAATTATCGCGTGATTAAGACACGAGAGTACTATGACAATAGTGCTATGGCCTATTGAAATAGAAAAAGCATATGACAGCTAACCGCCTACGAAGGTAAGTGTCGCAACCTTGGCTGTAAAAACGGATCCAGATTAATAGGGGAGAAAGGATTGAGCGACAGAAATGAAGTATTAAAGATCAGTTAAAGGAAAGCGCACGTGCGGAACAGATATAAATGTAGCGTTGCGCAGAGAAACAAGTCATACTAGGGTGCTAGGAAAGTGGTGAGAAATGAACACCTAGAAATGTGAAGCTAACGGGCGTCTGTGTGCTGACCAAGTGAGAGGAGGGAAGAACTAAGAGGCTAAGAGACATTAATTGACGGAAGGGCAAGGAATAGCCGAAGTGCAAGCGTAGAGTAAGGTTGCTTGGATTATCAGAGCAGTGAGGCCTAACCTCAGCAGCTAGGGTGCTAAGAAAATAGTACTAAGCTGGATAGTGCCAGCGAATGCTAGTCCGAGGGTGGTATGATTGCATGTAATAAGATCTAAGACAATACATCAAGTAAGGGATAAATAAAAAGTAAGAAGGGTGAGCCAAAACAGCGGCTTACGCTGAATAAATGGATATGCCTGCACGCCAGCAGAGAGCAAAGAAAGGCTTCATAAAGAAAGGACAACGTACGAATGAATCCCAGGCATACGTTAAGGCTCTTAACTAGTTTAGTGCAAAGTGACGATGTGCATAAAATAGGATCATGCTGTGGTGCTAAAGAAATAAAACTAGGAAAGACTGAGCCGGGAGGTGCCAGTGAGAATGCTGAACTATTATTAATTAGGTGTCATAGACGAGTGACTGCTTTGCATTTGGCAAGGAGCAGCTGTGAACTGACCGGATGCGTTAAAGAAGGTCGCCAGACGAGAGCTAAAATGGTCGGATAAGGAAAGGACAACAGTCAAGAAGAATGATTAAGGGAGTCTTATCATATAATGCTGAACAACTGCGGTTTATAGATTCTTAAATTACGCTATGGTGCTGGGAGATTACTACATTGCAAAAGCCTGCGAGAGCTAGTCCAATAGCTGGACGCATACAGGTGAAATAGACGAATACGTTACAAAAGTGAGAATTACGGAAGCGTCTAGAATAGAGAGGCTAAGTAACGGCTGAGTACCGACTTGAAGTGTTAGAGGGAATGTTGAGAAAGCTGAAAACTTTATATGGATGGACATCAAACAGTCGGAGTGCATGCATAAATTAAGTCTGCTGAGGACACCGCAGCATATGAGTCGGATGCGCGCAGATACTGAGACCGGATATGGTGCTATGGTTTTAGTATTAAGGTCCACTGGGCTGGAAAATGCCAGTGAAAGGTCTGAAAGCCTACATGAGCAGGCGTAACGAACGTTGCAGCAAGCAATGGATAAATGGACGTTTAGAAGGGAGAGGCAATGGAGCAACTGTGCGCAGGCCACAAGAATTATCTTTGCTTTACAGAAGAGAATTAAGAAAGGTTTTATAAAGCGAGGACAGCAAACCGATGAAGCGAAAGCACACGATATGGTTTTTAAAGATTTCATAGAATAAAAGGCGAAGCGCAGGGGATGAATTCATGCCGTGATCCTAAGGTAATAAAAGTAGTGAAGCCTGAGCAGGGAGAAGTTGGTGTGTGGGCTGTACTACAAGTAATTAGCTGTCACAGACGAGTGACAGCTGTGCATTTAGCAAGGAACCGCTGTGCACTGACCGGTGAGGTAAGGAAGATCGCCAGACGAGAGCTAAGGTCGAATAAAGAAAAGACAACAGAGAGAAGAATGCAAGAATATAGTGAGTTGATTAAGTAATCGTATTATATAATGGGTCACAGTAGTCAAAATCAAGGCGACCACTGAGACGAGAAATGGGGTATCAGCTCAAAGAGTGAAATCAGTTGAATTTAGGTATAATTACTAAAGGTAAGCATCGACACAAAGGCATATACAGGAAGAATGCGGACATGGTTGAAAGAATGAATCTTGGCCAACAATACATTTTAGTTGAGGGTTACAGGAAGTTACGTCAGCAGAGCCTAAGTCATTTAGATCTCGGAAGTCCGAGGTGGATCAGAAAGTAGTAAACCGTTCAGACTAGTCTGAAGAAGCCGGAATGATGAAGGTAGGCCACCAACCTAAATTTACGAATAACAGTAATGCGTGTACCAAGAAAAGAAGTTATCGGGACGGCAGCGGCTACATGAAAAGCTAGATAGCATGTCAAGGAAAGGTGTCGGGATGAGGGGAACAGAGTGTTTGGAATGCAGAGCTGCAGTAATAATAGCTCGAATGTCGGGAAGCAGTCGGACACGGGGGCTGGTCAGCCAAGGGTAGATTAGAGCCAGGTTCGAAGGAATAACCGTTCAATTGAAAAAGTTATGCAAACAGAGTGCGAACAGAGAAGCGCTCTATTGAGGGGAAGTGGAAAAGCCAACGATGTTTTCAGGAAGATGTAAGCAAACCGATATGTCTGCCCATCCCTAATCATTAGGGTCACAGTACTCAGAAGCAAAGAGACCACTGATACGTGAGTGGAATATCAGCTCAAAGGGGGAAATATGTACTAATATGCAGTAATGTGTGTCATAAGATAAAAAGCTTTCGGGAAGACAGCGTCTATATGAAAATCCAGATAGTATGTCGAGGAAAGTCTCGGGATGAGGGGAACAGAGTGTTTGGAATGTAGAGCCTAGAGTAATAACGTCTCGGGTAAGGGTGAGGACGGTTTATTTTGTTAAAGGGTGTAAAATTTAACGAGGTCTCCGAAGGCCTTTGAACAGTCGATTAGGTCAACCGAACCAGAAGAGACAACATCTCAGAAGTCTGAATGAATCCGGAGAACAAGAAGCCGATCTAACAAGCCCGGATTAGTCAGCGTGTTAGGATTAAGACGTATAATAAAGATGAGAAGAGAGCCATATTAATAATGGGTGAATGAGTCTAGGATGCTCACGGAGTTAGTAAGTTAATAAAGCTTGAGCAACTCATGCAGGAATCTGAGGTGAGGGGAACATAGCATTGAGACAACAGAGCCTAGCCTGTTTGTATCTTCGTAGTTTTGAAGGCGGCCCGAAGAAAATAGACTGGTCAGATGAGACGCGGTCAGGGCACGGTACTGAGAGGTAGCAGTCCGATGGAAGAAATGAATGCAACGAGGTAAGGAAAGAAGAGGGTCAGAGTGAAGAAAGCTTAACTGTTTAGGCGTGGCGGAGCCAACGAGACTCTCTAATGTATAGTGGACAAGGTAGTTGGTTTTCTTAATATTGGCCAGTGTCGTCACAGGTCAGAAAGCAGGAGCCAGAAAACACGAGACTGTATTAGTCGGCGCATTGCGATTTAATAGTACAGTTACGTTGGGAAGACAAATGGAGAGTGTCAGCATAAATGGACATGTTAAATATGGGGGAGTTTACATTAGTTATTTAGGTATAAGCACTCGGGGTGAGGGAAATAGTGTTTTGGTTGCGCCGAACCTATACCGTTTACAGCTCAGTGCTCTGTAGGCAATCAGAAAGTAGGAGACTGGTCAGGGAAACCAGGTCAGCACACTGCGCTGAGTTACTGCTAAGGTGTGGAAAGGCAACTAGTAAGGGGAACAGAGTGTTCGGTCTTCCGATCAATGACCGGTACCGTCAAAATATTCAGAGAGGGTCCGCGGAAATGGACAGGTTAGAGATGGAGGTGGCTATGTTAAAAATGGTGCGCAAGACTAGCAGGCTCTCGGGAAGAGGGGTATAGCCTAAAGGCTACAGAATCGTGCTGGTAGTCTGAAGTAAGTCAAAGAGAAGCAGGCAAGTCAGATGAGACTAGACAAAGCAGGACACGGGCAAACGACAGTCCGCTAGAAGCTGGGAGTTAAAGCTAATGACGTGATAAGGAGAGGACAGGGTCGGTTTTGAAAGGAGCATAATTGGTGCTGGGTGTATAGGCCAACAAGGCTCTTTGCGCATCGGTATTATTCCGCACAATTAAGGCTTTGTATGGAATTCTAAATGTGATCGCGGCCGTTCTTCCACTGCTCGTCCTCAGGGATGCAAGTGCCCTAGATATATGCTACCTTGGGGACATTTAGTAGTCTATTTATGGCCGTGGAGAATTGCAGGATACTATTAAATGCTCTGATGGTTTCTGGTAACTTATTCCACACATGCGCATATCTATAGAGGAAGAAGTTAGAACGCATAGAGCAACGAGTTTTTGGTTGTGCGAATGAGTGTGGCTTTTTGCGTAGAGGATAACGTGTGTCACTCAGCGATTGAAAATATCTTTCAATACTTGAGTCTGATTGTTTGATTAGCTTATAAAGGAAAACGAGGTTGGTTTTCAGTCTCCGCAGCCAAAGTGGTTCCACGCCAAGCTGCTTACAGCGGATTTGCTAACTGAGCGTAGCTGATTCTAGAAGGCGCTTAGTGAACGAACGTTGGACTTTCTCATTGATCATCCTATCACTTTTGCGTGAAGTAGCAACCACTAGCTACTATAGGTCTGGCACATAACTTGTAGAGCATGAGTCGCGACTCTAACAGGCTCATTGACTTTAGTATATGGCCAAAGATTTACCTGGCTTTTGCAGTGCTATAGCTCGCTTGTTCCGCAAAATTCAATGAGCTTGAGTAGTGCACAACGAGGTCGCGCACGGTCATGATGTTATCCATTAGTATTCCGTTAAGAGTTAATATCTTTGGCGGTACAGAGCACCTGTATGAAAGGACATTACATTTTGTTGGTGAGAACTCTAATTTCCACAGGTCACACCAAGTTTCAAGAGCACGGAGAGCTCTATGGATGCTGGAGAGGCCATTACGTATGCAGCTAGAAGCAAATGAGAATACGATCTTCATATCATCAGCGCAGAGGTAGGGAGTGCCTTGTTGGAAGACCGGGAATACGTAATTGATGTACAGCAAAACAGCAGAGGACCTAGTACGCTGCCTTGGAACACTTCGCTGGTTACGGGTGCCTTTTTAGATGAGGCATCACCCGGTAGCACCGGCTGCGTCCGATAGGAGCCGCTCCGGATCTCTCCAACTCTTACTCTCTTGAATTGTTAACATCACACACCTTCACTGGTTTGTTGACTTATTCTGTCACTGTAAGTATCCTATGAAAAAGCCAGAACGCTTAACAGAATTCCGTTGCTGTCCACTGGTTCTCTCCATGAGCACAATTATCCTTCGTTCTTCTTATCTTCATGACGTTTAATGCAGTGCTTCATTGTAGGCTCCATATATCTTTGCGCTTATCCGGAGCAACTAGAATACATTCTTCGTTTCTTCATCCTGTAATCTATCAGAATGTCTGTATCACTTACCTTCGCTGGTTGGTTGATGTATTCCCAAACACTGTAGGAATCCACCTGTGACCAAAGTGTCTAATGGAATGGCTGCTTCTAGCAACCGAATGTATCCCGTACTGCCATTTTCTGTCGATCCTCTTAACTTCAGCATTTCTATTTAGTAGCAACTAGTGGTCGTAGGCTCCATGCATCTCTGCACATATCCAGAGCCTGCCAAGTGTAACCCTTTTTATCCCCAACCTTCAATCTTTGTAACTGTCTACGTGACATTCGTTTGCTGAACGTTGACTTATTCTGGGACACTTTAGGTAGCCACTAGTCACTGGAAGACTACAATTAATTGCCATTGCTAGTTGCGGATACTTCTATCTCGCTTTGTATCATTATCAGTTCTTCGTATTACTTATGTCACCACTTTCCAGATGCAGCCAGTCATAGTAGTTAGCATACATATCTGCGCTCGTAGCCACCCTGGATCTCTCCCACGTACTCTTTTGAATGGTTAGCACCACATACCTTCACTGGTTTGTTGACTTCCTCTGTCACTGTATCTAATAAATAACTAGAAGGTTCAATGAAATTCAGATGCTGTCCGCCGGTTTTCTCCCTGAGCACAATTATCCATCGTTCTTCTTATCTTCATTACGTTTACTGCAGAGATTCATTGTAGGCTCCGCACATCTTTGCGTCTATCCGGCGCTACTAGGAGATATTCCTCGTTTCTCCATCCTGTAATCTCCCAGATTGTCTGTATCACTTACCTTCGCTGGCTTGTTGATGTGTTCTGTGACACTGTAGCAATCCACTTGTAGCCAAATAGCCCAATGGACTGGCTACCTCAGGCCACAGAAATTTTCTCGCAGCGCCATGTTCTGTCGATCCTCTTAAACCTAAGCACTTCTGCTAAGCAGCAACTAGTAATCGTAGGCTCCACGCGTTTCTGGAGCTTGCTAAGAGCTGCTCTCTTCTATCTCGAACATACTTTGTGGCTGTCTGCGTCACATACATCCGCTTTTTGCTGATTTATTATGGGTAATTGTAGGCATACATTAGCAACTAAAAGGCTTCAGGCAAATTCCATTGCTGATCAGTGATACTCACACTTACAGCGACCCTAACTGTTCCTCGTCTTACCTCTGGCTCCCGTGTTTAGCAGCAGTCCCTCTTCATAAGCTACTATCACCTTTGCGCATATACTGAGCTGCCAAGCTCCACACTTTATTCCTCCAAGCTTCAATCTCTGGGACTGCGTGCGTCAAATACACCTGCTGTCTGTTGACCTAATCAGGTGTCCACTAGCAATTATAAGGCCACACCTAAATGCCATTGCTCATCCGCGACACCTAATTAACTGTAGTACAGCTCTCTCACGGGCTTCTCCCGGCTCAGGCCTCCTTAAGTATACTCCATTAGCACCACCGCATGATTTGATTAGCTGCGCGTCGATGCGTCGTAGTCTATTGTGCTCTAACTATCTAACCACCTCTTTGTATGCTTGCGCTTTACTTGTCCGCTGTCATTCTATCACGAAACCTCTCTTAGCTTTCTTCTGTCGTGCAAGCATATCCAGGTATTCAGCGTAAGCCGCTCTTCTGCCTCACATTTCTAGTCCTTTATCTACCCATTACTTGCGGTATTGTCTCAGGCATTTTTTACCTGCAATACTCCAAGTCTCGGGCTAGCAGTCCATGGCTCTAGCCAGCTTGGCACTATTACCCTAGCACTCTGGCTGCTGCGGTTAGGCCTCAGGTTCTGATATCCTCAGCAACTTTAATGTACGCATGTATTCTGGCTATTCGCTGTCCTTCCGTCAATTAGCCCTTCTTAGCTTTTTAATTCGGCACTCTCTCACCTGGTCAGTACAGTGACGCCCCTTAGTTTCTCATTTACAGGTGTTCATTCCTCAATTATTCACTGCTGTTTGCAAAACTTACCCATGTATGAGTCCAACAGGCTCACTGGCTTTCCCTGGGTCAGCATATTCTACGCTCCCCAGCGAATCATCCCAAGCAACAGTTGCATCATAGCAAACCGATCCTGTGTTTTCTTTGCTCAACGGCGCAACGCTCTGTATCCAAGGTATACGGTAGCAACCAACCTATAGGGCTTTGCTTCCGATGAATATCCAAAAGACACTTTTAGCATAATCATTGTTACACCTTGTACATCATATGTTTCCTCTAAATGTTAGACCATAGGACATAAACAATGCTTGCTCCCACGTCGTTTCTTTGCGGCCCTGTTTGTCTCTCACCTTCCCTTTCTCCGTGGTCTGGAACTTCTTGGGGATCTGGGATCGGACCGTGAAAGAGCTTGAGCCTGGGACAGGACATAGAAACCCCCAAGGACCTACATAGAACACGACTGTACAACAAGTGGATAAAAATGCACTCACTACTATGACCGTCGTCCAGTAATGGTAGCTGGACATGACGCCTTCATACTCCTGCGAAGTATACATAATCCTGAGAAATCTAGACGCAAGAATCGGACGTTTTGCTCACCTGGACACGAAGGTGACAAAGGTCTAACCTTCCATAGGCCTCAGCCATTATGGCCGCCCCGACCAAAAATAACCTGTTCAGCTAACAGAGGAAATTAGAAGGCAATTGACCGCGGTTAACCGAGGGTTAAATCCGTCGACGAGCTGCTCTGCCAGTTTTACATTAGTGTACAAACGGATTTCTGACAGTGTTTCAGGACGTGGTGGGTTTTCGCCTGGCAAGCGTTCTCCTTATAAACAGCCACAAATGTCCGCTTAACAACACTGCAACGTGGCGGATGTGACTCGCCACTGAATAAAGTCACTGCCCACAACTACATACTGGCAAGCTGACCCAAATCCTAAAGTAATATTTTCCTGACAAGTTTTCTCTACAAACGGAATGCCCAGCCTGTTTACCCTACGCCCACTAGAACCAGACTTGTCGTCATGTTTTGCCAAATTTATACCTCAAGATTACTTTTACAATTTCCAAAGCCTGCACAACTTTCGGCTTACTGCCGATTACATATATAACAACGTGATTGTTGCGAAACATGATTGCTTGTTAATGTTGATCATGCCTGGACTGGTGTTCTCAAAAATTCGAGAAGATACTATTTATTTATTTATTTATTAGGAAGGTAATATAAAACCAAGAAAGGAGGCGGTCGGAAACAACGAATGCAGTTAATTTTGTCGACAGACCATTGTGTGGGACCCGGTCAAATGCATTTTTTATATCAAGGTAGACTAAGTCCAGCGCTTGACCCAGGTCTATGGAATTCGTAACGTCGTTTACGAATTCCAACTGGCACGTTTGACAAGATTTAGCAGGTAAAAACCCGTGTTGGGACCTATTAGTAAGGTTGCGTTTTAACAGAAAACGTAGCATCCCGTGCTTTATTATTCTTTCCATGTGTCTAGACGCAATGGATGTGTGGCTAATAGGCCGGTAATTGTCAATATTTTGTCGGCAGCCTCGTTTGTGTCGTGGTATGATGGTTGCGTGTTTCCATATAGACGGGTATTGTCCGTTCTTCATAGAGATGGTGAAGAGACTTAGGATGAGGACTGGAATATCCGGTCCTCCGAGTATTAATACGGAAGAAGGTACTCCATCAGGGCCTGGGTGGTGAGACATTTTCAAGGAGCAAAGTGCTCGCTTGATGTTGTTTAAGTCAAAGTCAATGGTATGTATTTGATCCTCAGTGTACTTGTAAATCGTGCTTGGCAATGTCGAGTCATTGCTAGGGAACAAGTTACAGAAGTGCGTGTTAATGCAGTCGCAGAGCTCGACCGCATCAGTGACTATAGTTTTATCAGGAAGCAGAAGGTTGGTGATCGGAGTATCTTTGCTGCCACCTAGCTTCTTCATTAGTCGAAAAAGAGACTTTGCCTTGTTATCAGTGCATAGCGCTGCGTGCTCAGCTAATGTACGGGCGTTGCTTTGTGCACTTCTCCAGACGATTAGTAATTAGTTCATGCAGAAAATCAGATAAAAGTCTTTAGTCTTGCTGTAGCGGGAGCGCATTTTCTTAAGGTTAGTAGCTAGTTTGCGTGTGGGAGCATCATCTAGAGTCTGTTGCCTTCTTATCTTCTTCTTTTGGGGGCAAGGACGTCTAGGCAGTTCGTGAGGTTGTTATAATCTCCCTGACCGCAGTATCTATATTTGCTGAGAGAAAGAAATCGTCCCAGGGTGATGCTCGGAGGAGGGACGAAAACGCTTCCCAGTTGATGCGCTGGAGGAGGCGTGAAACCTCATATTTGTTATCTTCGTTTTCAGGGAATTTAGGCAGTGCAAAAGACGGCTTCAATACCTTGTGGTCGCTGCCCGGTATGTTGTCTAACAAGCTGGCGCATGCGTGTGGAACGCCGTTAGTAAATACTAGGTCCAGTAGGTTAAAGCAATAAATAAATAGTTTATCCTTGACTATGCGGGGCACGCCAATTAAGGCATGATCAAGTATGTACAGCTGTACAGACATTTTATGGGAACTGTAGTGACAGTAGAAAATTGTTCATATGTCCATGCTTGGAACTGTGTAACAGTGAACATGCGAAAGAACGATTTGTTTGTAGTGGGATCGGGATCTATTTGTTTGGACATAATGGCTCTGCCATATATCGCAGTCATACCTCGACTAATAATAGATGGAGAATCCTGAGTGAACCATTGGAAGATAATTAAATAAATAAATAAATAAATGGTATATACTCTGTAAAATGAGACACACCTCTAAAAGGCACGATTAGATATGCATACAAGCATAGCTTCTTTGTAATATTAAAACATTTCCTTACAATGAAAGGAATAAACAAAAAGATGTAGTTCATATGAGCGAGCATATTGGCAGGTAATAGTCAGATCAAGGACCATGGTGGCGCTGTGGCGCGCAGAAACTGTTGCGTCAAGATACAAGTGGGGGGTAAATTTGCCATGTAGTGATCCATGAGCACAGGAGCGCAAACAAGGTTTAGTGCAACCAATGACCATTACGAAGCCGGGATGATCGGTACTCCACTAAAGCATTCTTCATAGTAAAATCAGTTGCACTGGTTGGATGTAGGAGGCTAAGGACTGCGTCAGTGTGAAATGTATAGCTGTGACTTTATTTTGTGGCGAGTCACATCCGCCACGTTGCAGTGTTGTTAAGCGGACATTTGTGGCTTTTTATAGGGAGAACGCTTGCCAGGCGAAAACCCACCACGTCCTGGAACACTGTCGTAGCTTCCGTTGAACTGTAGTGCTAGTCGGCTATGCACCGTGTAGACCGATTTTGCACTCTATTATTCGCAGTCGGTTGACAGCCAAAATTCTTCGTTGGTTTGCCAAATGGCTTAGTACTGAACCGGCAATAGTCGTTGAAGCCAGACAATGATGTAAAAGAGTCACAGTCGAATGATAATGATGCGGGTGAGTAACCACATTGTTAATAGTGGCCGGATTTTTCTATTATATTGTCCGTCTCGCAACCCGTGTACAGCTATCCATGCTGGACTTGTCATAGGGACGGTGAGTGCAGTTGTTTCTTGTATCTGAATATGTCCATAACATGAAAAATGCAATTCTCCGCAAAGTGGACTCGGAAGTCCTTTAAATGTAAGTGTAATTGTCTCTATGGCCAAGTAAGCACTCCATGAAAGATCATCGGAAAAGCCGCTTAAACGCGCGCAATGCTGTCCGTGAAATGACATCAGAAAAGCTCCAGGTGATTGGAGAATCGGAATGTTTGAGGCATTGAAGGTAATCACGTCAGAATTGTCAGTCTTCGGTTGTGGAACAGTGGATCCATGTAACTACATTATTCCAGGTGAGTAAATTGTTCTATTGTGAGTACGAGGCGAGCTAAACCCACTTTTAGACCCCTGGGTAATAGCTTCTCCAGAATGGCGGAAAGAGCTCCATTTGGAACGATGTGTGGGTTCTACGTCTCCCGGAGAAAAGATCAAGCATGTAAACCAGCTGGCGATTGAGGGTGGGTAGACCAGTCCCAGTGGATAAACCTTCATGTTTTGGCGGGTGTATCTGTGGACTTCTCGGAAGAAAACGGGCAACGGACAAGAGGCAGCCAAACAGAAAGACAGCAATGAAGCAAGAAGCACAAACACAGACTGGTGGCGCGCAACGGTGCCTATGATACATTAAAATTTATGTAATTTTGTTTAGTCTACATGATTTGCAAGCGCGTTCTTTACATCACGTTGCTGGTGTGCCTCAGATTACAACTACTAGGTAGAACGAAGGATCTGCACGCGCAGGGTCAAGAGGCGGATACAACAAAGCGTGTTGACAAAGTTAAGCGATAAATATGATTGTTGGAGAGTAACAGGTAAACAGATGATGATGACAGCAGACCGAATGCGAGCGGCATCTTAGGTGAAAGTAAGGACAACTAGGTTGAGACGGAATGCGGGAGCAACATAGGTAAAGCAACGTTCCAAGAAGAAAAGGAAATTTAAATAATCAGCTATGAGCGGAAGAATGCGGACGGCAGTGCAAAGAGTAACTCGTGAGAGCAATTAGGAGACAATAGTCAGGATGAAAAAGGTTTACTACTAAAGTTTGGTGAAGCCATGGACGCTCTGGTGCGAAGTATGAATCGTTCAGTGCTAAAACATTACCGGTGATATCCCGGTAGTCTGAGAGAACTCTGAGAGCCGGAGACCGAACAGACGAGACTTGATTAGTCGACACATCCTTAGGCCTCGTAGTAGTCCCAGAGAATTTCACTGATCTTATGATGACAAAAAGAACATGGCACTAAGCGACGGTCGTCTGATTGAAGGTTTGAGGGTACAGGTTACTGATGGAAGTGCCTATATTAATAAAGGGTAAACAAGTCTAGCGGGCGGTCAATGTAAGCAAGACACAGTTTTGAGTCTACAGAGATTAGCTCGGTATAACTTGCTAGTCTGAAAAAGGTCAAAGGAGCAGACCGGTCAGAGCAAGTTATCCAATATAATGATTCTAATTGAGCTGGCAGTGTGAAGTTATGGGCTGTGACTTTATTCGGTGGCGAGTCACGTTCGCCACGTTGCAGTGTTGTTAAACGGACATTTGTGGCTTTCTATAGGGAGAACGCCTGCCAGGCGAAAACCCACCACGTCCTGAAGCACTGCCGCCAATCCATTGAATGGCAAGTTGTAACTGGCTATGTTTCCTATTGAACGTTTATTGCTTCCTTATTCGCAGTCAAGTTGCGTCCCAATTTGCTGCAGACTGATGCGTTATGCGAGGGGCCATTGCGTGGCTGGGTCCTCACATGTGCCAGATCGGTAGGTAAGGAACTAAACATCCTTTCTGGATATAATGTGTGGATCATCTGCAGAACCACGTGAAGTCTCGAAGAATATACGTGAAATATGTTGAAGTCTTGGAGGACAGGATAGGTTCCGAAGAAAGCAAAGCAGATCCTCCGGGGTATGTAGTGAAATTGATTAGAAATAGGGGAAACCACGGCCACTTGAGCGGTCAAAGCGGATTGAAGAGCTTAGAATGACCGATTGTTCAAGCTTTGTATTGGCAGGAGAATGTGCCTTCCGTAGCCGAAAGTCCTCCAGTCAAGAGATATGTGGAAGAGGTATTGTTAGGTAAATTGAACTCAGTGGTTCATGCCGCGGAAGAATTGTATCAGTGCAAGATATTGAATGATTTGTCCGGTTAGTAAGTTGTAAAACAGTTGATAACTTTCCGCTCATGTCAAGTTAAAGGAACTGTGTGCCTTGTATTGTTGTCGAAACGGAGGACAATTCCTTGGGTGCGTGTCGCCGTACCTGTGACAGACTCGGGAGAAAAAGGAAACGAACAGAGACAGCCACACAGACAGAAGAAGGGAATGCATCTGGAATGCAGTCAATCAATCGCGGCGATGCCTGAACTATTGTACTCCTATGCATGTAATTGTTATTTAAATATCGCATATACACGTATGTCATAAGTGGCGAAATACGACGGGAATCGAGCGGAACACGTATCGGTAAGGGATGCAAGATTGAAGATGAAGCATAAGTGTTTGTGGAGTCCTAAAATAGACACCTGCTTAATCGGTGGGCATAAGAGAGAGGAGAAAGATTTGTGCAGATAATGCTAAAGAATATCAATCAGAGAAGCGACAGAGGGTTATTTCCTTTATCCTAAATTTGTGTGAGTGCAAATGTCATTGGGGACAAGCACATGTAAGTCGGCGTCGAATGAAGAAGGAATGCAACAGAAAGCACAGGAAGGTAAGCAGTGAGTCAGTAAAAGAGGTTCTTTTGAGGGGAAGTGTAAAAGCTTCCGACGTTCACCTGGTGATGCTTCATCTTTGTTAGCAACAAGAAGGATGAATAATGCCCAGTGATGTAATTAGGGTAAATGTGGAGGAGCGATGCGCCTGAATAGGTAGATAGTATGGCGAGCAAAGCACAAAGGATGTGGGGCAAAGAGTGTTGGGACTACAGAGCCTAAATCGTTTATGTCTCGGATGTCTGGAAGCAATCAGAAAGGAGACTGGGCGGACGAGGATAGATTAGAGCCAAACCCGAAAAGTTGCCGTGCAATTGAAAAAAGAATGCAAAGAGGGCCCGAAAACGAAAGAATGAAGTCTGAAAGGAGAAGTAACTATTGGGGAGAAGTGGAAAAGCCTACATTGGTCTTGAGGTGTTGTGAACAGACCACTGGACCTGTCGATGACTCATTGATAAGGCCTCAGCAGTCAGAGAGGAGATCATTGAGACGGTCCTAAAATGTCGGCTCATAGCGAGAAATCGATGTTATTATTGCCAGAATGTTAAAAGTCGGCAGAAATGGATAAGTTAAGCTTGTAAGGGGAGTAGAATAAATAAGATACATCGCGACCAGTACTGTTCATGAAAAGAGTCACAAAGCGGTACGTCGGCCGAGCATAGATCATTTAGATCTTAGACGTCTGGGAGGGGTCAGAAAGCAAAGAGCGTTTACATGAGACTGGATAAGTCAGCAAGATGCAGCTACGCAGTCAGATTAAAGTGGGGATAACAGTAGTGGATGTCACGAGAAAAGAAAACTTGCGGGACTAAAGAGGCTATATAAAAAGCCTGTTAGCATATCAAACGAAGCTTTCAGGCTGAGGGACAGGGTGTGTTGTGACTGCACAGCCTAGAACACGTGCGTCTCTGGTTTTTGGAAACAGTCAGAAAGTAGGAGACGGGGCAAACGAGGCTAGAGTGGAGCCAGGCCCGAAGTGTTATCTGTCCAATGGATAAAGGAAGGCAGACAGAACGCGAAAATGAAAGAATGTAATCGTGAAGGAGACACTGAAGGGAAAGTGGAAGAGTCTACAAAGATCTCGAGGTGTTGCGAACAGACCTTTGAGCCTGTCGATGGTTCAAAAGTATAGGATCAGTATTCGAAAAGCAGGAGACCATGGAGATGAGAGGAGGATATCGGCTCATGGAGAGAAAGCCGCATTATAAATGTCAGAAGGTTAACAGAGCGTCAACAGGATAGAAGTGTTTAGGATAAAAGCGGATATACTAGTGATGAATCATGAGCAGCAGTGCTCTGGAGGCGGGGGAGACAGAGCATAGCGTCTGCAGAGGCTAGATCATTTAGAACTCAAAAGCCCGAGAGAGGTCAGAAGGCAGGAGGCCGTACAGCCAGAACCAGATAAGTCAGACTAGAGTGTGAAAAAGGCTCTATGGGTGAGAAGAGAAAGAAAAAGAATGCCAACGATATGCTCCAGGTGCTGTGCGCAGACCGTTGGAGCTGCCGGTTCCTGATCATTAGGGTCACGGAAGTCGGAGGATACGAGATAGTTGAGACGAGCCCAGAATGTCAGCTCGCAGGGTGAAAGTCGTATTAGTAAATTCTAAGTGCCGACAGAGCATCAACCGAAATGGACATGTTAAGGAAAAATGGGGACATGATAATAAGGTTCTATCATGACCAGCGGTGGTCTTGCGGTGAGGGTAACAGGCTTTCGTCGGCAGGGTCTTGATCATTAGATCACAGAAGTCAGAGCGATGTCAGAAAACAGGAGAGCGTACAGTCAAACCCGGGTAAGTCAGCAAGCTGAAGCTAGGCCTCCAACGTAAGGTGGGAATAAAGTAATGAGTGTCATCAGAAAAGCAGTTTGGGAAGCAAGTGGCTATACGAAAAGGCAGCTGCATGCCGGGAAACGGTCTCAGGACAAGAAAGACAGAGCACCAGGACAAAAAATCCTAGATCGTTAACGATATGGAATGTAAGGAAGTAGTCAGAAAGCAGAAGGCTGGTCAGACGCCGCTAGAGTAGTGCCAGACCCGGAGAGTTGCCTGACCAGTGAAAAAAGGAATGCAAACAAACTGAGAAAGGGAAAAGTTTTCATTGATGAGTGGAAAAGTCAGCGATATTCCCGAGGTGGTATAAACAGACCATTGGGTCTCGTCGGTGTATTCACCTGCTGCGTCCAGTCGTGTGTGAAAATAGTGTCTACCAGGGTTCTATATTTGAGAGGGGCTGATTGCTTAAGCAACGAGACCTGAGGCATATTAAAATCACCAGCAATAATTTTATGGCGTGCAGGAAGGAATGAAACGTCATGGAAGAGCTTGACCATTTTGTCAACGCTAGCACAAGAGGAGTGCGGTGGGTTGTATAACCAGCCTAACCATAAGTCCTGTGGACCTCCGGCGTTCTGAATCCATACTGAGTCTTTAGCATTGCCCAGGGATACGGTTTGGGAAGATGTTGCATGAAACTCGTTCTTGATGTATATGAGACATCCGCCACCTCGGTTATTGGCGCGTCCACTACAAAAGTGGTATACCCTGGAATGTGTAGTGGTGTGTCAGAAGCATCGGCCGAATGCCATGTTTCTGTGACCAGCACCAGATGCGGCCGTGACAGCAGAATGAGGGGGCCAAGGAGGTGCATTTTATTTTTGATCGATCGCGCATTGAGGAGGAAGAATGTATACGTGTAATATCCGCATAGTCCAGTCATATGATTGCCAGCTTCAGCATTGGTGTCGTAACCGGGTAGTTTGGAAGTGCTTGGTAAGTGATACAGGCATCTAAAAGATTATAAAATGGAGAAACACGGAATGTCTTCTAGTAGCTCCGGGTATATGCAAAGATGTATAGAGCCTGCAACGAATCACTGAGGAAAACGTGATGAACATAACAGGAACGAAGGATAATGGTGCTAATGAGAGAACCCGTGGGCAGCAACTGAATACGCATTAAGCCTTCTAGTTATTAGCGGATAGTTACAGTGGCAGTAAAAGTCAACAAACCAGCGAAGGGTTGAGGTGCAAACAATTCAAGAGGGTAAGTGTTGGAGTGGTAATGAGTGGCTCCTAGCTCAAAGAGGTATGCTATCTACAATGATTCGCTGCAGCTGAAAAGTGATGACATAGTTAATACGAAGGACTGATAGCGCTACCTAGGGAGAAAGGGATTATCGACATTGAGCATTAGGTGAATCGAATGTGTGCTTCAGTGTCGTAAACAAGGAACTACCGCATAGATAGAATGGGAAACTCCTTCGTACACTTGCGACGGCATATGCATTTTGAATAAGAAGAAATTCACTGTCCTTCTGTCCGAGATAGAACCTGGTACATGCTCTACAGCTCTCCTGTTTCGCGAAAACGAAGAAACTAAGGTTAAGGAAGTGAGGTCAACAACCGTAATCTATACTTGAGTTTTTCGCTTTTCACCATATTAACGTGCAAAACCTGGTCGATGTAATAAACCCAAGATTAGCCAATATTTTGATTGCACTGATCTGATGATGAAACATTGAATGCAATTGTACGCCAAAAGCTTTTTCTCCCGAGTCTGTCACAGGAACGGCGACACGCACCCAAGGAATTGTCCTCCGTTTCGACAACAATACAAGGCACACAGTTCCTTTACCTGGACATGAGCGGAAAATTATCAACTTTTTACAACTTACTAACTGGACAAATCATTTAATATCTTGCACTGAGACAATTCTTCCGCGGCATGAACCAGTGAGTTCAATTTACCTAACAATACCTCTTCCACATATCTCTTGACTGGAGGACTTTCGACTACGGAAGGCACATTCTCCTGCCAATACAAAGCTTGAACAATCGGTCATTCTAAGCTCTTCAAGCCGCTTTGACCGCTCAAGTGGCCGTGGTTTCCCCTATTTCTAATCAATTTCACTACATACCCCGGAGGATCTGCTTTGCTTTCTTCGGAACCTATCCTGTCCTCCAACACTTCAACATATTTCACGTATATTCTTCGAGACTTCACGTGGTTCTGCAGATGATCAACACATTATATCCAGAAAGGATGTTTAGTTCTTTACCTACCGATCTGGCACAGAAGAGGACCTGGGCACGCAATGGCCGCTCGCATAACACATCAATCTGCAGAAAATTGGGACGCAACCTGACTGCGAATAACGAAGCAAAGAAACGTTCAATAAGAAACATAGCCAGTTACAACTTGCCATTCAATGGATTGGCGGCAGTGTTTCAGGACGTGGTGGGTTTTCGCCTGGCAGGCGTTCTCCCTATAAAAAGCCACAAATGTCCGTTTAACAACACTGCAACGTGGCGAATGTGACTCGCCACTAAATACAGTCACAGCCCATAACTTCACACTGGCAGCTCATTTAGAATTATCATACTGGATAGCCTGCTCTTCAATTATCTTCCAATGGATCACTCAGGATTCTCAATCTATTATTAGTCGAGGTATGACTGCGATATATGGCAGAGCGATTATATCCAAACATATGGATCCCGATCCCACTACAACCAAATCGTTGTTTCGCATGTTCACTGTTACACAGTTCCAAGCATGGACATATGAACAATTTTCTACTGTCACTACAGTTCCCATAAAATGTCTGTACAGCTGTACATACCTGATCATGCCTTAATGGGCGTGCCTCGCATAATCGAGAATAAAATATTTATTTCTTTATTTCTTTATTTATGTAATGTTCTCCTTAACGTACAAAAAGGATTTCATGGTACTTAACTCATCAAACATCGACATAGGTGATCAGCACCTTTAGTTCCTCAGTTACTGCATTTAGCTTGCTAAAGACAAAAGCTGTGTTCGGTTCTTTAATGCTTGCGTTGACCGGAATGTATATCCTGTGAGCTTCTGGAAGCTAGTAAACCGTACTTGGCTTTGGCCTAATACCAGGACGCTTAAACGACGAGCATAAAAGCAGCGTGACACGGCTCATTTTGAGGTTGTTGAGTTCGGAAGATATCTCGCACGACGCCAGGCGTGAAGGGAGGAGCTAGCTGCAGCTGAAAAGAAGGCGCTCTTGGATTAGGTTACGTCTATTGCTCGAAACTGTGTGTAGCGAAGGCGTTATTTTCTAACACAGTCGATGAGCCAGCTTAAGCCGCAAGCCACGTTTCTAGACAGGCCAGGGCGGTACGTGCATAACGGTCCTAGTTTGAAAATGGATAAACCGTAAATCGAATTGCTGTCGCTTGGTCTAAAGTATTACGCTCTTAAACGGAGTGACAAACAGCTCGATGGTGGTTACAAGTTGAAAGTTTATACACCCATACGAACGGGTTAGTTGCTAAGTGGTGTACGGATCTAGGTTTTTAGTACCTTTTGGTGAATTACTGCTAACAATAGCGCAACCATCGTGTGCGTAATCACGGCCCGCTATCACGGAAGCACCTGAACAAACTAAAGGAACTAAAACGCAACGTATTTTAGACATGGGTGCGGGTATTGGGCTCCTAGCTCTAGAAGACTACATAGATAAACTAACAGCAATACTGAGCGAGGAGATTAAGTTTTCGTGTAGCACAGGGGAAATAGAGCGGACGGAACAAATGGAAACACAGCTCACTAAGAGTTTCCAAATCTTCGGCCGAAGGGGTATATTTCAGCTGCCCTGTATGACAGTCTCAAACGTGGTGGCACAGACGTTTCAAGGCTTTACGGATTACCAAAACTGCACAAAGTTAACCTTCCAATCCGTCGCATTTTGTCGATGGTCAACTCGCCCTACCATGCGGTCGCTCATTAGCTTGTAGGAATCCTGGAACCGGTGCGACAGCAGCACGCAACTTACAGCCTATGTTACAGCTTCCAGTTCGTAAAATGCATCAAGAATGCCAAAGCTGACGGGAGATTGATGCTCTTCTTTGATGTTTTCTTGCATTTGCTCAACGTCCTGCTCATTGAGACAACAAATTATATTTGCGATTGTATACTCCGGTCAGGACTAAGAACACGTATACATACACGTGAGCTAAACCGCCTACTGTTTCGCTCCATCTGTAATGTACAGATCCTATATACCGGCAAATACTACCGTCAGAAGGACGGCGTGGCCACGGCATCCCCTGGGTCTACTGCCCTGACACTTTCAGTAATAAGTTACACGGTGCTTATATGTATCGTTTTCATTGCACATATAGTGTCCTTTCTGTTTACACTACGCAGTCTAGAACCCAACGTTTCGTCGTTCAATGCAGACTCTATCCCTCATTACTAGTTACACAATTTCCGCAGCCTGTACAGCCTTCGGCTTACTGCCGACTACACTCATAGCAACGTGTTTGTTGCGAAGCAATATTGCATGTAACTGTTGATCATCCCTTGCTTGGTGTGTCTCGACAACTTCGAGAATAAACTATTTATTTATTTATTTATATCTTCGTCGCAAGTTAGAGAGGCCAGAATCGCTTGCGGATGTGGTCAATTTTAACCGCTATTATCCGTACATGAACGATATATTCGTTGTGCTTGATGAGCACGTTAACATGGAGGAAAGGCTTAACGGTGTTAACCGTGTTCATTCAGAACTGCAGTTGGCTTGTGACAAAGAAGCCAACAATCAATTGCTGTGTCTTGAATTTTTGTTAACTAGGAGACCAGGCGGCTAAAACCAGCAGCAGAATTACAGAAAGCCAACTTGGATTGGCCAGAAAACGAACTTCCACAGCTTCCTCCTTCAGAAATATAAGCGCAAGTTGATTCACTATCTTACCACGCGAGCACGTCGAAACTACTCGTAAGACACCCTAAGTGTGGAAGTGAAATTCATATAAATATAAATATTACTATAGGTATATTTCTAGAAAAGCGCTAGATGTTGTTCCTGCGTGGGATCAGATCAAATTGTACATAACATCCATGCTCATGCATGGAGAAGAAATATCGTTAACAACTGCTTTTGATTGTGTTTATCTTTCTGAACGGTAAAGCAGAGATAAATACAAACGTTTCGTAGGCCTCGACATTTCTGAAGGCACTAGTTTGGGTCTCCGTAGCTTATGTACGAATTCTGCGCTTTTCACCGGCTACCGCTGCCAAACCTTGAGGAGCCTGATTCCATTAGTAAACGATCAATCACTAGAGGAAATTTGATCCATTTTCTTTGGTCACATCACCGCATTCCGAGCATCCATTAGTAGCGGGCTCATGGAAAGGAATAAGCAAGCCAAAATTAGATCGTAAAAGTGGAGGGTGGAAACAAGGGAAATAACAGTAGTGGCTAACAATTTGGCCTTTCTTAGAAAAGTGCGACTAAAAGGCCGGCCCACTTAACTAGAAAATACACTAATATTGGAAAAGGGAGCCAAAATATAGCCCAGGAACAGCAGACCAGAACCGCAAACCTGGCGCGAATTTCAAAGTGTAAATCTCCAAACAAGCGGAATCAACGCCGTTTTGGAGCTAAAATGTTAACTAAAACGGGACAACAGTGGGCGGTCTAGGACAAACCCTAGGCGCTGGTTACGACAAAGTTAAAATAATTTAGCTGGGTGCAGTGGTTATGGAGACATTTGCATTTTTATCGGTCGACTGCGGATAGCGCCATTTTCGAGCCTCCGCTAAATTCACGTTCTGCTATGTAGGCAGATCCAGAAAAAAGAAAGAAAGAATACAAAAACGGCTAGGCAAAATAAGTTCCGAATATAGAGTAGTAACTGGGAATGCTTAATATAACGTGTAATTCGCTGCAGTAGCGAAGATTGACGCAGTGGGCCGAAAGTCATACTTTCTCAGTAAACGTAGTAAAAGTTGGGAAAACAGACGGAAAGGTTTTAAGGAAATACTAGGCAGGCTATAAGAATTATTATATAGGTAGAACATCACAGGATATGGTGTAGCTAACCCACAGCCAGAATGCGACCATGTGCGATTTTCAGAGTATATTGGGCCGCAAAATCCACTACGAATGTGGAATACAACGTTTTTAATGCTCCAATGCGGATGCGAAAATTATACTATAGCCGCATGAGCTGAGCCCATATGGATAAGACAAGGGAACATAACGCTCATTTGCCTCATCTGAACTAGGATAACGCAAGCATTGCTTACAGAAATATTTCCAGTTTCGACTCTTTGAGGCTATTTTATACATCGATATGGTTGTATCACTGACACTAATCAGCCAGTGATAATAAAATACTAATGTGAGAAAATTCACGAAATGTGTCCAAGTGAGAAACACCTTGGGTTCCGCTTTGGTTAGACACGAATACCATTTCTTTTGGGGGTTGCGCCATCTCAAGCATGACTGATTAAATAAATAAATAATTATATAAATGGTTTATTCTCGTCATTGCGAGGCACACCATTCAGGGCGTGATCATGGCATTACAGACATGTATGATCAGCAGTTGCACAAATTAGGACATTTTGACAAATAGCATGAGTATTTACGTGTGTGTTCAGATGTAAAACTATGTTTAACTGTGTATTTGCAAGGGGACATGTTGTGTGAGTAGGTAAACGTGACTGTGTGTGCTTTTGTTCGTCGTGTTCGCCATCAAAGGGGGAACCATGGAACACTTTGAATCAGATGACGTCTGTGATGCGTGAATGATATTCCGGAAAAGAGAAGAGGCCACAGGTGCTAAAGCACACAACTGTGCATTAAGTTGCTAGTTGAGAGCTCTATTTCTTTTAGCTGATAGTCCGATGCAAGTGCCCGTGGTGTTAGACCAGAATAACGCAAACGTTCCCTGGAGAAACATCATCACTTTCAGCACTTTGAGGTTATGTTATATACCTTGATGGATGTGCCACCAATGTTAATGAGCTAGAGATGTCTTTTATTAATAATAGAGAAATAGGTGTCCAAAAATTAGCGAAGTGCATTCAGGTGGGAAATACCACGAATGCCACTTTGGTTGGACATGAGCACCTCATCTTATAGAGGTTGCACTTTCTCATTTGTGACGGATTATTGGGCCTCATGTGTTAAAGCACACCATTTCTGCATCGCGTTGCTATTTTGAGCTCTAACTCTCTTGGTTGGGAGTCCGATGAGGGTGCAAGTGAGATTCACCAGTGTAAGGTAATAGAAAACTGGGCGATCACAACAGCTAGTAACTTGGAGGTTTACTGGTGGGAAGCTTCCATATTGTCAGGCGAAATGAATGAACAATAATATAACGCAAGCAGAGAAGATAACGGAAAACAAGTGGGAGCTGGTTGTTCACCCACCATTACGCATTACGTATGGTAGGCTTTGGAGCCAGGTAAAGGTTAAAATTACGTACGAACGGCCGAGGAAAGAAGTGGTGGTCAAACTATCTGGGTGTCTAGCTTTCCAGGTGACAGGGGACTCATTGCCGCATGGTTAGCTTTTTGCCAGAGAAAGGGAAACCGGAAAACGTGTTGTGCAAGCATAAAGGATTGAAGCAAAGGATCTGGTTTTTCATAACGCCTGTCTACCAGCGTTTCCGATAGTGATAGGCGTACGTATAACTCGGATAAAACTAAACGTACGAGCCAAGAAAGCTTAAGTGGAGAGTAAATGCCTGAATATATGTTATGGTGATATTTCCTTCGAGGTACGTAGGTGGCCCTGTTATATAATCAGCGGTGTAAAGTAGCGAATACGTAAACCTAGGAAAGGGCATCGGTTATGGGCAACTAGTAGATGCCGATTACGTAGGCTAGTAGAAATCCCTATAAAGCAGGCAATTTATACGACTATTTTAGACAGATAAATGGTAACTTACGGGTGCACCATATGTGTGGACAACAACGCTAGAACCTGGCATTTCACATGCGGCATAATGCTGTCAAAATGCTTTTAGTAGGCGTGACTCATGGGTTACAAGTATAAGTATTCGCAAGAGACAAAGTGGACTAGGTATTTGGAAAATACTAAGGGGTAAAGATGGAGACGAAGGAACCAAAGTGTAGAAGAGAAAGAAGAAGTGAAGTAAAGTTTGTCCGTTCGGATTGCTTCCCCATTGATAGGCAATATCCTACCTGGTCAGTGCCTACAGGCTTACGATGCTCCCCTTCAACAGTACAAAATGTCCTGCGCGAAACTTGATAACCCGTCCGATTTATTTTAAGAAGCCTTGTAGAATAGCCTAAAAGGGTGCGAGTGTCAACAGCGGCAAAACCAAAGCTACTCATACGGCCACCATTCAGAGGAGACGCAGTTACTGAGCGTTTAACCCGAAGTCTTTCGAGCGCAATCAAGGCGACCCTCGCAGCCGCTACGCTTTAGTGCGCATTTTCGACGAAACCACGCGTCACTGCACGACATGATGATACGTTGCCCATGTTAACCACCTCAGATTTTATTTGTCATTTTTCAGTGCGCCCATGACGCATACACAGCTTTCGATCGGTGAGGCGTTAAATCAAACGCTTGGAATAACCTCCTCCTCGTTGGTTGCATCAAGGTTGCACCGAGGCAATTAGTAGTTGCATTTCGGCTCACGTTGCTAACAGTAGGCAGCAGGTGGATTTAAAACGTGACTATAGGGTTGCATACTAGGTTCCTCCGCACCGATTGAATGGGCAACGTCTTCGTGCACTTTTGACGGCAGATGCATTTTGTATCTGATTATTTGTAACGTCCTGCTCGCAAAGGAAGCTTGTCCATACTCTACAGCGTCCTGGTTTGAGAAAACGGTGGATACTTTGGTCAAGGACGTGAGGTCAACCACCTTAGCATATACTTATCTAATTTCGATTTTTCATCACTGTTAACTGTACTTACTTGTCGATGTTTTTTAGGCTTAGCCATATATCTGCTTGTGCTGAACCTATAAGGACTCATTGGATGCAATTACGCAACATATGTTCTTCTGGCTTTTTTACTTACTTGGGGTACTTTTAAAACTTTAGCGTCTTACCTTGGCTGGTTTTTTCTTAGTGCAATATATCCGCACGGCCGTCTGATCTGCAGCAGTCTTCAGGATGATGGTGGTGGAAACTTCAATCCACATATGGCTAAGCGCATGAGCCCTGGACAACAGGTGCTTTTTTTGTCTAATGCAGCAATTGGTGCTTTAGTATTTTGTATTTCCTTGACACGACCTTAGGTAAATCTGTCAATGGCTGTAGCCCAGAGCAACATTGTATGTAACGGATGTAGTAGTTTCCATGCCAAAAATGATGGAGACATCTGAAGGATGTTGACATGGGGCAGGCTGCCATCGCTTTTGTATTTTTGGCGAGTAGCCTAGTGCCGTTGCAATCAACTCTTTAACCGAAAAAGAATCAACTAAACTTTAGCCAAAGACGCACTTCGCAACCTCACCCATAAGGTCGTACTCAGAAACACTTTCCAAAATCGAGCGAAGGTGCGACAGATGCTCGTCCTGATAGTAAAGGGGTCAGGAAACGTTGTCTAAAGCAATAAATAAATATTTAGATTTCAACTATGCGTGGCACGCCCATAAAGCCATGGTAAGGCAAATGCAACTGTACAAATAGTTGTTGGCGATTGTAGCAGTGACAGCATAAACTTTTTCAAACCTTTTTGACTAGAATTGTGCAACGGTGCAAATGTCAACTAATAATTTGGCTGCCGTAAGTTAGGGACCCGGTTGCAGGGACATAATCGCCCTGCCCTATCTTGCAGCCATACATCAGACAAAATAAGCTCAAGCATCCCTAAAGATCGATTAAAAGCAATTTCAGGAGCAAGGTAGAGAGAGATGTGATGATGTACCATGTTCGTGTGTACGTAACGCAATGCTCCACGGTAAAGTCGTAAAAAGAAAAACAACCGTGTATGCGTGAACTCTTAGAAAGTACAGACGACAGTTTAGATAGATGTTGTAGTACAAGTGTCACGAACGTAGCCGGAATATGGAACTGTGAAGCTGGTTGACCTGTTAGTGTGAAGTCACGGGCCCTGACTTTATGCCGTGGCCGGTCACATCTGCTACATAACAGTGGAGTTAAACGGACATTGGTGTCTTTTTATAGGGTGAATGCATGCCAAACGAAAACCCGTTGATCCATTGAGTGGCAAGTTGTAACTGCGTATGCATTTTGTTAAACTCGTATTTGCTCGGTTATTTGAAGTCACTTTGCGTCCCATTTGTTCGTTGGCTGATAATCAAAGAAATAAGTAGATTCTCCAAAGTTTCGAGGCACGCTAAACCGAGTAGGATAAAAATTGGTCAAGCAGTGGCGCTTCGCCAAGTTCGAGATAGCTTACCCGAAGGAAAGTAAATATAAACAAATAAATATATATGTAATTCTTGCATATGCCTGGCCTGCCTATGGTGGCATTAGCAGGTAGATGCAAAGGTACAGACATTTTATGGTAATTGTAACAGAGACAGTAGAAATAGTTCATACGTTCATTATTGGAACTGTTCAGTGGGGGAAGTGTGAAACAACAAATGAGCTGTCGTGAGATCGGGCCCTTCTTGTTAAGGAATAATTGGTCTGCCATATATTGCAGACATACCTCAGCTGATAATAGATCAGGCATCCTGCATGATCCACTATAGGATTATTAAAGGGCAGGATCTAGAGTTGTGTGACAATATAATGCTTTCGTGCGTACGTAAGCTAAAGATCAACGGCTAGCCGAACAACCTCCTCGTGGTGTCAGCTGGGTGGTTCGGGTTTAACCCGTTCCAGCAAATAGTTCGGCGGCAGTGTTCCAGGACGTGGTGGGTTTCGCCTGGCAAGCGTTCGCCCTATAAAAAGCCACAAATGTCTGCTTAACACCACAAAATAAAGTCACTGCCCCGTGGATATCCGGATAATTCTATCCAAGCCATGGACACCAATCTCCTACTTGCATATTGATGACGATAGCAAACATTGAAGATTGGAGCAGCACAACTACAAGCACAAAACACACAGCTGCATACACATACACACACAATGACATACATACATACCCCCTACACAAACACGAACTGTAATGGCAAACATATCGGATGTTTGCATATTCTTGATCATGCATCGTTATGTCAAAATGATCATGCCTGTAAAGGCGTGCCTCACCTTGTTGAGAATAAAAGATTTATTTATTTATTTGTTTATTTATTTATGCGTGGTATCGCAGAAAGAAGAAACGAGTTTATATGCAGATGTAGAAGTTCCAGTGTAACGAACGTATCTAGCATGGTGACGCCAGTTCATCTGCCCGTCTGAAATTGTGCTGTGACTTTAATTGGTGGCAAGTCACATTCGCCAATTTGCAGTGTTGTTGAACGGACATTTGTGACGTTTTATAGGAGGAACGCTTGCCAGGCGCAGTCCACCACGTCCTGAAACAACGCCGCCGATTCATTGAAGGGCACGTTGTAATTGGCTATGCTCCTTGTGGAACGTTTATTCGTTCCGTTATTCGTAGTCAAGTTGCGTCACATTGTTCCCTTGGCCAACGCCTTGGGCTGGTGCCTATTGTGTTCCTGGGTCCTGGTCCGTTTTGTACGAATGGCTGTGCCCGATTGGTAGGTCACGAAATAAGCCTTTTTTGAATATGGTGGGCCGATAATCTGCAGAACCACGTAAAGTCTCCTATGGATATCCAATAAAATAGTTCGAAGTCCTGAAGGACAGGATAGGGTTTCGAAAAACAAATAGGAGATCCTCCTGGGGTAAGTAGGAAAATTGATTAGTAAGGTAGGCAACCACCGCCAATTAAACGGTCAAACCGGAGAGAAGAGCTCAAGATGGCCACTTGTTCTGGCCTTCTGCAGGCAGGATAAAATAAAATGAAGATAAATAGTATATTCTCGAATTTGTCGAGACACACCAAAGCAGGTATAAACAACATTTACATGCAATTATGTTTCGCAACAAACACGTTCCTATGTATATAAGCGGCAGTAAGCCGAAAGTTGTACAGGCTTTTGAAATTGAAAATTACTCATGAGGAATAAAGTCGGCAATGTATGATGACACGATGGTTCTAGCGTGCATAGTGTAAACAGTCTGAGCCTTACATGTGTAGTGAAAACGATACATGTGGGCAGGGAGTATCGTACGCTTGCGCGTGTCAGGTAAATACTGTATTATGATTCTAGTCGACTTGCCAGGGTGTAGTTGGGGGCAGTGACGTTATTCAGTTGCGAGTCACATCCGCCACGTCGCAGTTTTGTTAAACGGACATTTGTGGTTTTTAAAGGGTGAAGACTTGCCAGGCGAAAACCCACCACGTCCTGGAACACTGTCAGAAATTCGTTTGTACACGGATGTAAAACTGGCAGAGCAGCTTGCCGACTGGTTTCACCATTGGTTATTCGCAGACAATTGCCTTATAATTTCCTCTGTTAGTTGAGCAGGTATCTTTGGTCGGGGCCGCCATAACGGCTGAGACCCATAGAGGGTGAGAGCTTCAGGAAGAGTGGCCTTTGTGCGTGCCCAGGTGAGCAAAACGTCAGTTTCTTGCGTCTGGATTTTTCAGGTTTATGTATAATTTTCCGGAGTGTGAAGGCATCGGGTCCAGCTATCATTACTGGACAACGATCAAGGTAAAGAGTGCAGTTGTATCCATCTTTTGGACGGCCAAGCTCCGGATATCGCAGCGTTGCATAGTGTCTACGACGAATCAGTGCAACGAAAGGTAAAAAGGAAAAATGACAGTTAATGGCATTAGGAGCAAGCTTATAGGTGGCCAACGAAGGCATCCGGGTTACGTCTGCTAGTTACTAGTGGGTACCTACAGTGGCACTGAATAAGTCAACCAAACAGCGAAGGTACGTGATGTAAGCAATCCAGGGGAATGAAAGTTGCTGAGATAGGGAGTGGTTCCTAGCGCAGTGGTGTATAAAACCTTCTTATGGAACGCAGTAAGTTGCGGACCCCGATCCAAGCGTGCATAAAACCAGATACGGCGCTGTATCACCTAACTCGACTACTGGAAATGATGCAACTGACGCCGTCCAATACGCTCCAGCCACTTGGACGACGTCTTTTAACCCACTGCACTACACCTGACCACGTGCCTGGCCTCACAACGCAAACTTATACACACCCGAATACATCTTACCCTCCCCTACAACTTACTGTCCCTAACCACCGCCAGCCTCTTACCTTATCTTCTGCAGGTCCGTTGTTCATGCACCTCAACACATGTTTACAAACAAGCCTCTCACCAGAACGCGGTTCGCCAGGTGCGCCGTTGGTCGAACCCCACATCCAGACTAATCCGACCGATTCGTATAAAATCCTACTATTTAATGCTCGATCAATCAAAACTAAAATGCACCTTCTTGCCCCTCTCATACTTCTGTCCAGTCCGCATGTGGTGCGGATAACTGAAACGTGGCACACAGCTGATATGCCTGATGCTCCGCCGCACATTCCTGGGTACAAGACTTTCTGCAGCGGACGCATAAATCAACGTGGCGGCGGGTGTCTTATATACGTCAGCAATTAATTCCACGCATGTTCATTTCAAGCCATACCGCTTGGAAAAACCCGAAGATTCTGTCTGGGTTTAGGTCATAGGAGGCCAAGTTGACATTCTGATGGGCTGCATTAACAACCCACCGCATCCGACTAGTACCAGAGCTGACGAACTCGCTAAGCTCTTTCAGGAAGCTTCATTTCTTCCCGCCCGTCATTCAATAATCGGCGGAGACTTCAATATGCCCCACATCTTGTGGCTTACACAGTCAGCACCATCCATGTATAGGACCTTCGTAGACACTTTCTTCACACATGACTGGACTCAGCATGTGCGCGCATCTACAAGACAGTCTAACTCCTTGGACCTAATATTCACCAACGGTATCCCGCATGCAACTGCCAGCGTGTCCGATAACATTCCGGGCAGCGACCACAAGGTTGTGAGGCTATCATTCAGGCTACCCAACTTCCGTCATGTTGGCCCGGTCTACGCTGCTTTTAGACCTCTCCAGCAAATAAATTGGGAGGCCCTCTCTTCACTTCTCCGTGCCGCTCCTTGGGACAATCTTTCTGGCAACTTGTACGAACGCTGCGACCCGTGAACTTTACAATAACGTTACGATTTGCACGGTATCCTAGCCCCACTGGAGCGCTCGATCAGGCGACCTCAAAATCCTGATGACGAACCCAAGCTTAAATTTACCACTAAGCTTAAGAAAATGCGCTCTGGCTACAAGAATACTAAGGATTTTTACCTCATAATTCGTATAAACAAAATACTAGTTGGATGTACAAACCCGCGAAGTCATGTACATAATTAAGCTGAGCGCACTGCGCTGCGCAGTGCGAACAAGGCTAAGTCACTCGTACGACTTATGAAGCGTCGCAGTGGCCGCAACGACTTGCCCATTAACTCACTCGTGCTTCCTGATAATAGGGTTATTACTGATGCAGCAGCGTTGTGCGAGTTCATTAACGCACATTTCTGTGATGTCTTCACCATCACTAATGTGTTACTGCCAAATACGATTTCAAAGTTTACAGACGATCTCATTTATACCATTGCTTGCCAACTGAACAATACAAGTTGAGCTCTATGCTCACTGAAGCTGACACAGAACCCCGGCCATGACGGAGTCCCATCCTCCTTACTATTACTCGGAGGCCCGGATATTCCAATCCTTATTCTCAACGTTTTTACCCTCTCCATGACGAGCAGAAGCTACCCAAACATATGGAAACACTCCATAGTCATTGCACGTCACAAACGAGGTTGTGGACAAAATATCGACAACTTTCGACCTTTAAGCCACACACCTTTTGTGTCCAGGGTTATGGAAAGGATAGCCAAGGAGGGAATGCTTCATTTCTTGTTGTAGCGCAATCTCATAAGCAGGTCCCAACACGGGTTTTTGCGGGCTAACTCTTGCCAAACATGCCAGGTTGAACTTTTGAACTACGTGACACCCTCCATTGACTCGGGGCAAGCGCTAGTCATTATCTTCTTGCACAGGGAAAAGCGTTTGAGCGGGTTCCACAAAATGGACTGCTGACGAAACTAGCTGCATTCGGTGTCTCTGTCCATCTTCTTACTTGGTTTTCTCCCTACCTCTCTAGCCGAACGCAGTCAGCAAAACTAGTTGACACATCTTCCAAAAGAGAACTCGTAACCAGCGGATTATTTCAAGGTAGTGTACTTGGCTTTATACTGTTTCTGTTATACATCAATGAGGTCTTCCGCGTCTTTCGATACAGCACTCCATAGGTTTTTGCCCATGATATCAAAGTTGTGTTTTCGTTTGAGCCTAGCTGCATACAAATTGGCCTTTCAGTCATTCAGAACGATATTCGTGCTCTTGAAATTTGGTGCAATATTTGGAGACTTGAATTCTCCCCAATGGAATGCAATGTTCTCTTCTACCGTTGCACTATACCACACAACACTCTAACTCATAACCGCACATCCTTAGGTAACAGCTTCACCGTGTGCAACCTCGGTGTGCATTACTCTAGCTCGCTAACCGTTTCCGAACGCGCAAGCCGTAGCTCTGCCAAAGCCAGCTCTATTATCTGGTATATACTGAAGTCAGTAAGCCTGTCTGAGTTTTGGCTCACGCTCTACAAAGTATGTGCTCAACCGCTCTTAGAGTACTGCTCAATACTCATCTCTAATTTACGGAAGATTGATAGATTGGGGATCGAGAAGGTTCAGCAGTCTTTCACTAAGCGCCTTCTTGCTCCATCAACGATCAAATATCAAGGACGCTGCAAATTGCTTGGACTGGAGCCTCTCTAGCTGCGTATTCCTCTACAAACTCCTCAACACATCTGACTCATGCATAGGCGAAATTTTTCCACCGATGGGTGATACACGTTACACCAAATGCCAAAATCTTCACTCATTCCTTTTCCCTAAGACAAGTCGCAACATTCGTTCAAACTTCTTCCTCTATAGATATGCGCACGTAAGGAACAAGCTACCAGGAACAGTCAGAGCACCAGAAAATGTAGTGCGATTCTCCTCGGCCATAAAACGACTACTTAGGCTGGCTAGTCCAACAATCTCCTCGTGAGGACAGTTGGGTGGATCGGGTTTAACCCGTTCCAGCAAATAGTGCAGCGGCAGTGTTCCAAAACGTGGTGGGTTTTCGCCTGGCAAGCTTTCTTCCTCTAAAAAGCCACAAATGTCTGCTTATCAACGCTGCGACGTGGCGGATGTGACTCGCCACAAACTAGGGTCACTTTTGCGCGGATATTTGGAAAATGCTAGCCAACCCACGAAACTCAATCGCTTATGCTCACCTTCACGACGATAACAAACAGTCAAAAACTGCGGCGCATTCAAAACACAAGCTACATTTCTACACAATTGGTTGGCGGCATTCGGTTTCGGATTTGTCTGTCACTGTGGCAAGCCACAGGACTCCTGTGCCTACAGAGGGACCATGGGTGGCTTGAGCTGCACCACACACAGCTCAAAACACTTACCCCATTTCCGGTGTAAACCCGAAGGAATAAGACCGGGAGGCATGTGGATGGGAGCCACGTTTTAGCAACCGAGCCGGCCCACACTCCTTCACAGGCAAAAGCAAGCACGCTGTACTTGGGGAATCAACCGCACACAAGGCGATAACTGGACCGTAGTCCGCTTCACACTGAGTGCATGGAACCAATCATTGATCATAAAACGGCCACAAGGACCGTGAATCCCGTCCCATCCAGCAACGATCAACTGTCTCCTGGAGCCAGTATGGACGAGGTAGTGGGTTATAGACAGGTAGGCACCTTGTCAAAATGCACATCAAGCGCAGCCACACCGGGGATATCAAACAACAGCCAATCAATTGAGAGATATATAAAGAAAATAACTCCATTTATGCATAAGATACGCTGACCTAAACCTCAAGTTAATGAGCATATGAAATAAGTTATTTACAAACAAATCCTAGATAAGTTCACGAGATCAGAAAGTATACTTTACGGAAATGCCACAAGCACAAAAATGTTATGGAAATCGAAAACACCTGGCTTAAACGAGATGTGCAAGTTAATGGAATAGAGTACAGATAGACGTTTATATGAGAAAGAAAAGCATTAAGGCAAACTTGAAAACCCACCGCCTAAATTAAAGAGACTTAGTATGCAAGCACGCGGTTAGTAAATCGAATGCAGCGTACCTACAGACGCTGCGCCGGTACTAACTACGTTCTCTGCCGGACACGTCGTCGCTTCGGTAGTGGTCCCGCGTGGTCTTGCTCATGGCTCACTAAGCCTGCCTGACTAGGGCACTCGCGACCGCATGTTCTACAGCACCATGCGCTTGACGTCGATGGAGAACAACCCATCGGTGCTTGCAGCTTCCTCACTTGCCGCTTCTTCTGTGCATGCATGAGGACTTTCGCCTGTACCTCGGCAGCTGCTTTCGTGATCCGATCGCGCCGTGCACTCTGATCAACCGCCTTCGTTTCCCATGGTCTGCAGTCAAGACTAGAACGTGTGAGGCTCACTATAATCATGTCCTGGCAACGCAAATTTGGTTTCCCCACGGGCAGCTTCCCCATACTCAGCTGACCATATAATAGCTGCTTCGGTATCCGCGTCGAATCCATACGGCTCACATGACCGATCCACCGTAGGTGTCTCAATAAAGATATGCAGTCAACCGCATACATCCCACTTCGGCGCAACGCTTCCGGGTCTGCAACTCTGTCGCCCCAGCCGATGCGCAAAATCCCTAGCAGACCTTGCTGATGGAACCGCTCTCGAAACCGCACATCCCGCCGGTAAATCGTCCATGTTTCAATGCCGTATAGAAGAACGGACAGCACCATGAATTTGTACACCATCAGCTTCGAGCCAGTGGTAAGTTGTTGGTTGTTCCACTCTCGGTACTCAAGCTTCCCGAATGCCCCCGCTGCCTTCGACGCGCGGATACGCAGCTCACTGTGTAGCTGCTGATCAGACGACATCACACTCCAAAGGTAGCAGAAGCGGGAGGTGGTTTCTAACACGTCATCACTAATGCTGATTCGCGGCAATATTGAAGACTTTACCTCCACCGAAGGCTGAAAGCGACAGAAAGTTTTGCTTGTGTGGACGGTGAGCCGAGGTTGGCCACTGTCGAAACCAGAACACCAGTCATGTGTTGTAACTCATCCACGCTGTGTACAAACAACGCACAGTCGTCAGAAAACAGCAGCATACGGATAGTTGTCTCACAAACTGGAGTTCTCGCACCAAAACGAAGGATGTTCAGCAACCCACCAACAATACGGTACTCCACACGAACACCGTAAGCACAAGCGGCAGCCAAGGCATAGGACATCATCGCATAAATTATGTATATTAAACGGTGCAGAGCTGAAACACAACCTTGCTTTACACTGGAGACAACTGCAAAGTCATCTGAGGTCTGTCCACGCAGTGGCACTCTCGTCCGCATACCACTGTGCAGACATTCAATTAAACTTACGCGGGCAACCAAATTTACCCAACCCCAACCACAATGCCTCGCGGTTCACCGTATCAAAGGCCTTGGTGAAATCAACAAAAAGCGAGTACAATGACCGGTGTCGTTCTCTGCACTTCTTGCAACTGACGAGACGCAAACACCATATCTATAGTGCTGCGACCCGAACGGAATCAGCATTGATCTTTCGCCACGTTAGGTTGCACTCCCTGACTGACGAGGCGGTTGAGCAGGATTGGGGCAAGCACCTTGCCCACACAACTTGGCAAGTTGATGCCACGATAATTCGTGCAACATTGCTTGCTACCTTTACCCTTGTACAGTAGTAGCACAAGGGCATCCTTCAGCTCAGGAGGCACCTCCTCCTCAATGCATAGGTGTTGCACCAAGTGGTGCAGTGCAGTCAAAAAGGTGGGGCCGCCGTGTTTTAATACTTCAGGCGGGACCTTGTCGGCCCCGGTACACTCACCGTTTCGCAGCTAAGCTAGTGCTCTCTGCGTCTCATCCAGTGTCGGCGTGTCCGCCAGACTCGCCTTCACATTGTGCTGCTTCAGGCCGTTCGGGGTAGGCCAGTCGATCTCTGAAAGGTTGTTCAAGAAACAGCTAATGTGTTTTCGCCAGATCCGCGTTATGTCTGCAGTCTGTGTGCAGGTAGCGCCCGAACTACCATCTATCAAGGTCAGCAGAGGCTTCAATCTCGGTCCATACACCGCCTTCAAGGAGTCAAAGAATTCGTTGTGTTGGCGGCGTTCGGTGTAGCATTCCAGCTGCTTTGCCTTCTCCGTCCAACATGCATTTTTAATGCGAGGGAGCTCTCGGGTCAGTCGCCGTTGAATTTTGCGAAACTGACTATTCTTTCCCAAGTCACTGGGGTCTGCGACACGTACAGCAACTGCTGCATTCTTCTCCGACACCAATGCGCCGATCGTCTCATTGTTGTCATCAAACCAAACAGGCCGCTCAGAGTTTACGCGCCCGATGGTCTCTTCGGCAGCAGCTGTCACTTGGTCGCGAAGTTGGTGCCACAGGTCGCTCACTGTGGCCATGCCTTCCACAGCACACAGGCGTGCAGCCATCGCCTTCTCCAGCTCAGTACGCCTCGCCACAATACCTAAAGAGAGAAAGTTAAATTTACGCCGATTCACGGCGGAAGTGCAATACGTAGATTTTACGAAAATATATGTACAGTTTGATCCGCAGCAACTTGTGATCAGTGCCACACTCAGCTCCACGCAGTACACGTGTCATGCGTACTTCAAGCATATCACGCTGACGTACGATGACATAATCGAGCAGGTGAGCGTGACCACTCCGTGGGTGCGTCCAAGTTGCTATATCACTCGCACTCAGTGCAAACCGAGTGTTCGTGCTCGGCAGGCCGTGGCACACAGTAAGCGCAGCCTGTCACCGTTCGAATTCGTTGAACCAACGCCATGCGAACCGATAACATCTGTCCACGCTGATGCATCACGCGCAACGCGCGCGTTGAAATCACCCAGCAGGCATATTCGGCCGCTCCTCTGCACAGACTGTATCACGGAGGATAGCTCAGTGTAGAACTGACACGCGTGGCATCAGGATAACACATGGTTGGACCGTGCGTGCTTATAAAAGTAGCAAACTTACCTCTTCCGAGTCGTAGGCGAACAGTCATCAGTCTCGCGCTGATGCCCGTTGGTTCCCCCGCCAGCTGGCCATGGAGGAGATTTGATATTGCAAATCCGACCCCATGTTCACGTGGTGCTGTGGCGGCGTTTCCCATTCAGTAGAATGTGTAGCCAGCAACTGCTTCATGTAACTCACCTTGTTCAGCGAGGCTGGTTTCACTGAGTGCCGCAATATCGATGTTGGAGCGCGCCAGCTCCATCTCGACCAGTGCAGTGCGTCGGTCCTGGCGCTCGCTGGAGTTCCGGTCCAGTAGTGTGCGCACGTTCCAGAACCCGATGCTGAGTGCTTTGCGCGCAGGCATACGATTGCATTGGTGGGCAATCGCACACGAGGTGGTTGTTGTGCTTCGGGGATTCGCTTGAGGAACTCCACCCGGAGCCTTCGGCTCAAAAGCCTGACCCACAAGGCAGTGGGGAGCAGGTCTAGCTCGGAAATGTGCTTACAAAGACAGCTTGGGATCTGCTTGACGGCCGTCACGCGCAGCCTTTGCGGTTCTGGAAGTTTTATATATGTTTTGCGACCGTAGTAAATAAATAAATAAATAGTATATTCTCGAATTTCCGAGACACACCTGAACAGGCATGATCAACGTTTACAAGCAATTTATGTTTCGCAACAAACACGTTGCTATGTATGTAATCGGCAGTAAGCCGAAAGTTGTCCAAGCTTTGGAAATTGTAAAATTAATCTTGAGGTATAAATTCGTCAAAACATGACGACAAGTTGGGTCCTAATGGGCGTAGTGTAAACAGGCTGTGCATTCAGTTTGTAGAGAAAACTTGTCAGGAAAATATTTCATTAGGATTCAGGTCGGCTTGCCAGTATGTAGTTGTAGGCAGTGACTTTATTCAGTGGCGAGTCACATCCGCCACGTCGCAGTGTTGTTAAGCGGACATTTGTGGCTTTTTATAGGGAAAACGCTTGCCAGGCGAAAACCCACCACGTCCTGAAACACTGTCAGAAATCCGTTTGTACACTAATGTAAAACTGGCAGAGCAGCTCGTCGACTGATTTAACCCTCGGTTAACCGCCGTCAATTGCCTTCTAATTTCCTCTGTTAGCTGAGCAGGTTATTTTTGGTCGGGGCGGCCATAATGGCTGAGGCCTGTGGAGGGTTAGACCTTCGTCATCTTCGTGTCCAGGTAAGCAAAACTTCCGATTTTTGCTTCTAGAATTTACAGGATTATGTATACTTCGCAGGAGTATGAAGGCGTCATGTCCAGCTACCATTACTGGACGACGGTCGTGGTAGTGAGTGCATTTTTATCCACATGTTGTAAGCCGTGTTCTATGTCGGTCCTTGGGGGTATCTATGTCCTGTCCCAGGCACAAGCTCTTTCACATTCCGATCCCAGATCCCCAAGAAGTTCCAGACCTCGGAGAAAGGGAAGGTGAGAGACAAACAGGGCCGCAAAGAAACGACGTGGGAGCAAGCATTGTTTATGTCCTATGGTCTAACATTTAGAGGAAACATATGATGTACAAGGTGTAACAATGATTATGCTAAAAGTGTCTTTTGAATATTCATCGGAAGCAAAGGTAGGATACGCACCTGCAACCACGGCCAAAGGCAGTTGGGTTTTGGCGGGTTTGCAACAATTTGTTCAGGGGCTGTCTGGCTTGAGGCGGGCAGTAGCAACTCATTGAACACCCGAAGGTGTTCTGCCACCATCTGAGACAATGCGTGGCGCTCGTGCTCTACACCACTCAAGCTGTGAGCTTATAACCCGTAGTCCTGTTGTCTCCCATGGCTAGGTTTTACGTGAAGCGGGCCAGCGACCACCTCTTAACCTCCGAAGAGGATGGACTAAGATACTGCCAGGGCGCCCACTCCTGTCAGGAGAACGACTCGGGTCCTCAGCCAAAGCCTTCGATTAAAAGTACGCCCGAAAGGCAGCGGGTCTAGCACATGGTCAGTTCACTGACTCATGCGGATTGGTGTGGTGTCCTGGATCTTAGCAGGGGAAGGGCGAAACCCAAACTCCCACCCAGCGGTCGCCCCGAGGAGGCGCCTAGGACATGATCAAATGGCACATCAGTAGCAGCAGTGGGTAGGCCATCTGTCAGGATCTAGCCACCACCAGCCTCAGCGTACCATAGGCTCTCCGGCCTACGTATATACACCCATACACTTACCTAAACTATTGGGCCAAGCATGTCCTTTTTGTACAGTTTGATCACACTATGTTAGCTAATATGCGCATGCCTGCAAAGGTGTGCCACGCATTGTCGAGAATAAAAGCTTTTTATCTATTTATTTGTTTATTTAAAAGTGACGGAACTTCTGGGCAGCTGCGTTGCTGAAAACGAGTTCTAGCAACAAAAAAATCTGCTCGCATATAGGACATGTAATCACACAGTCACCGCATCCTCAACTTGACGAATAACTCTCTTCGCCTGGCTGTAACCTAGCCTCGTATGGCCAGTCTACTGTTTCCTGACTACATCCAGACACCAGCGATGTTAACGATTTAGGCTGTACAGTCCCAGCACCTTGGTCTTCTTATCTTTAGATCTTTGCTCGGTATGCCACCTGCCTATTCCTATGGTTACTTACGAGTCAAAGTGCTTCTTTTCTCATGACACTCAGTAACTTTATTCCAGCCTTGATTTGGCGGCCGAACATCATCTTGATGATCTACCCGGTTGCAGCCTGATTTCTGTTCTCCCACGGACTAATGAGGTCTAAAGCATCTAGGCTCTAAAGAAGTAATGCACTGTAACGCTTACTTCAAGAGCATCGCTGAGCACGATTCATTCTTCTTAGTAAATCCCTTCCTTACCTAACATGTCTATTCTGCCGAGGCTCTCTGTCACTATTCCGGCAGTACTAAGACGCCTTTCTTTCTATGAGCCCACATTCCAGTCTCCTGCTTTCCGGCTACTGAGACCTTACCGATGAATCATCGATGGATTCGAAGGTCTGTTTCCAACATCTGGAGATCTTTGTAGATTTTTCCACTTCTTCCCACTTCTTTCCATTTCGCGCCCTCTGTTTGCATTACTTTTTCAATTGGTCAGTTAACTTTTCGGGCCTGGCTCTAATGTAGCCCCGTTTGATCAACCCACTGCTTCCTGATTACTTCCAGACACCGAGACGTTAAGGATCTAGGCTCTGAGGTCCCAATACTGTTCTTCTCAACCTGCGAAATTTCGCTCAACCAGCTAACGACCTTTACGTATAGTCACTTTCGTCTTCAGCTGCTTCCTTTCTGATGACATTACATTTCTCCATTCTTATTCGTTGGCGTATCTTCATGTTGTTGGCTTATCCGGACTCGTCTGAACGGTCTCCTGTTTCCTGATCCATTTTGGACTTCTGAAACCTAAATGACAGGCTCTGCAGATCTAACCTCCTGGAACCCTCACCTCAAATGCATTCTTGGCCATGATTCATCCTTATGTCCACTTTCTTCCTGTACATATATATCTTGCCGATGCTCTCCTTTAGTACTTAAACCGCAACACTACGGATTTCACTATTTAAGCTGATATTCTAAGCTCGTTTCAGTGGCCTCTTTGCCTCCGACTACTGTGCTCTTAATGATCAGGGATGGGCAGACATCTCGGTCTGCTCACATCTCCCTGAAAACATCGTTGGCTTTTCCACTTCCCCTCAATAGAGCACTTCTCTGTTCGCACTCTGTTTGCATAACTTTTTCAATTGGACGGTTGTTCCTTCGGACCTGGCTCTAATCTACCCTTGGCTGACTAGCCCCCGTTGCTGACTGCTTCCCGACATCCGAGCCATTAGTACTCTAGCTCTGCATTCTAAACACTCTGTTACCCTCATCCTGACACCTTTCCTTGACATGCTATCTGGCTTTTCATATAGCCGCTGCCGTCCTGATAACTTCTTATCTTATGGCACTCATTACTGTTATTCGCACCTTAAGTTGGCGATCAATCTACATCTTGCCGGCTTCTCCGGACTAGTCTGAACGGTTTACTACATTCTGATCCAACTCGGACTTCCGAGAGCTAAATGGCTTAGGCTCTGCCGACGTAACTACCTGTAACCCTCAACTAAAATGATTTGTTGGCCAAAATTCATTACTACTACCATGTCCGCATTCTTCCTGTATATGCCTATCGTGTCGACGCTCACCTTTAGTAATTAGACCTAAATTCAACTGATTTATGCATTCACTCCGACTGTTTTATGTCCTCCCATATATAATTTTCAGCATTCTTTAGCACTCCTTCCAAATATTCAAGTCGATGCACAGCCGTTACTTAGCCTCCCTATTCTAGACGTTCTATTATAATAGTTGTAACGTCCTCGACATTTCACCTGTAAGCGTCCAGCTATTGGACTAGCTTTTCCACGCTCTTTCCAAAGTAGTAATATCCCAGTACCATAGCATGCACTGTAAACATATACTCCGCCGTGGTTAAGCATTATAAGATTTGACTCCCCAAAAAACTCACTGTATGCTTGCATTATTCTTGTTTGTTGTTCTTTCTTTATTCGACATTCTTAGCTCTCGTCTGGCGACCTACTTTACTTCATCCGGTCAGTGCACAGCTGCTCCTTGCTAGATGCACAGCTGTCACTCGTATGTGACAGATAATTACTTGTAGTAAATCCCCCTCACCGGCTTCTCCCTGCTCAAGATTCCCTACTTTTATACACCAAAACCAGGGCATGATTTCATCATATACGCGTCGCCGTGTCTACGTTGTTTATGCTCCGGAATACTTAACAAACATATCGTATGCTTGCGCTTCATCCGTTCGCTGTCCTCTCTTCATAAAACCTTTCTTAATTCTCTTCTGTAAAGCAAAGATAATTCTTGTGGCCTGCGCACAGTTGCTCCATTGCCTCTCACTTCAAAACGTCCATTTATCCATTGCTTGCTGCAACGTTTGTTACGCCTGCTCATGTAGGATTCCGGACTTTTCACTGGCATTTTCCAGCCCAGTCGACCATAGTACTAAAATCTTAGCACCATAACTGGACTCAGTATCTGCGCGCCTCTGACCGTTATGCTGCGATGTCCTCAGCAGACTTAATTTATGCATGCACTCCGACTGTTTGATGTCCTTCCATATAAAGTTTTCAGCTTTCTCAACATGCCCTCCAACACTTCAAGTCGGTGCTCAGCCGTTAATAGCCTCTCTATTCTAGACGTTCTCATATCTCTTAATTGTTGTAACGCCTTCGACCTTTCACCTGTAAGCGTCCAGCTATTGGATTTGCTTTCCCAGGCTCTTTCCAAATTAGTAATATCCCAGCATCATAGCATAAATTAAGAAAATATACATTGCCGTGGTTCAGCATTATATGATACGACCCCCTCAAACATGATTCATTACTGCTGTCTTTTCTTTATCCGACCTTCTTGGCTCTAGTCGGGCGACCTTCTTTAGCTCATCCGGTCAGTGCACGGCTGCGCCTTGATAGATGCACAGCTGTCACTCGTCTATGACACCTAATTAATAATTGTTCGGCATTCTCAATGGCTTCGCCCGGCTCAGTCTTCAGTAGTTTTATTCCTTTAGCACCAAAGCATGATACTATTATATGCGCATAGTCTACTTTGCTCCAAACTAGTTAAGAGGCTTCACGTATGCCTGGGATTCATTCATCCGTTGTCCTTTCTTAATGAAGCCTTTCTTTGCTCTCTTCTGGCGTGCAGGCATATCCATTTATTCATCGCAAGCCGCCGTTTTGGCTCACCCTTCTTACTGTTCATTTACTCCCTACTGGATGCATTGTCTTGGACTTTATTAACTGAAATCATACAATTCTAGGGCTGGCATTCGGTAACACTATCCAGCTTGGTACTATTTTCTTAGCACCCTAGCTGCTGCGGTTAGGCCTCACTGCTCTGATAATCCAAGCAACTTTACTCTGCGCTTGCATTTTGGATATTTCTTGCCCTTCCGTCAATTAATGTCTGTTTGCCTCTTAGTTCTTCCCTTCTCTCACTTGGTCAGCACACAGACGCCCGTTAGCTTCACATTTCTAGGTGTTCATTTCTCACCATTTTCTTAGCACCCTAGTATGACTTGTTTCTCTGCGCAACGCTACATATATAGCTGTTCCGCACGTGCGCTTTCCTTTAACTGATCTTTAATACTTCATTTCTATCGATCAATCCTTTCTCCCCTATTAATCTGGATCCGTTTTTACAGCCAAGGTTGCGACACTTACTTTCGTAGGAGGTTAGCTCTCGTGGACTTTTCCCATTTCAATAGGCCATAGCATTATACTCCTAGTACCCTCGTGTCACCTTTCTGTCTTGCTCACCCGATAATTTTTACTCAGCGTTTGAGTCCTATCTATCCGCTGACTTACCATCTCTTTCGATGTAGGCTGGTCACCAGCCGTCCATCCACCATTCTAACGCCGCTGGTCCCTGAACTCTGCTTTCTGTCTTTCCACGCAATAGTCGCATCATAGTAAACTGATACTGCGATTTTGCTTAATGGCGCAACGCGCTGTATTCCTTGTAGATTGTAGCATCCAACTTATAGGGCCACTGCTTTCGAAAAACATTCAAAAGTCACTTTCAGCACAATCATTGCTGCACATTGTACATCATTCGCCTCCACTCTAAAGGTTATAACATAGGAGTTTAATAATGTTTTTATTCACGCCTGTTTGTTGCGGCCTTGGTTGTCTCTCATATTCTCTTTTCTCCGAGGTCCGGAACTTCTTGGGGATCTGGGATAGGACCGAGAAGCAGTTTTTGTCCGGGACAGAACAACCAATAATGACCTATGAAGCACATGGCTGTACAAGAAACGGATACAACTGCACTCCCTACTAGGACCGTTGTTTAGTGATGATAGCTGGACTCGAGAACTTCACACACCTGAAAAGAATACATACTCCTGAAAAATCCAGACGCAAGAAACCGACATATCACCCACCTGGATACCCACAACGACGATTCTTCGTGAAGCCCACATCCTCGATTCGCCTCAGGTATTATGGCGGCCTTGCCTAAGATACCTGATCAGATAACAGAAAAAATTGTAGGTCATTTGACTGCGGACATCTGAGTGTGAAATAAGTCGACTACCTGGTGTGCCAGTTTTATTTTAGTGCACCGACAAATTTCTGTTCTAGTCACTGCCGACGCAACGCTTTTTTACCCTCACCTCAAGAAGGTTGCTGGTCGTGACCAAGTGTTATTATCATATCCCCACTCATCCTTGGCGTGCCCATTCCTGCCGATTCTGTCCGGCAAGATTCCTAGCTCACTATTACGCCTTTCTCCTGTTGTTCCTGGGCTATATTTTGGTTCCATTTTCCAATATTAGTGTATTTTCTAGTTAAGTGGGCCGGCCTTTTAGTCGCACTTTTCTAAGAAAGGCCAAATTGTTAGCCACTACTGTTATTTCCCTTGTTTCCACCCTCCACTTTTACGATCTAATTTTGGCTTGCTTATTCCTTTCCATGAGCCCGCTACTAATGGATGCTCGGAATGCGGTGATGTGACCAAAGAAAATGGATCAAATTTCCTCTAGTGATTGATCGTTTACTAATGGAATCAGGCTCCTCAAGGTTTGGCAGCGGTAGCCGGTGAAAAGCGCAGAATTCGTACATAAGCTACGGAGACCCAAACTAGTGCCTTCAGAAATGTCGAGGCCTACGAAACGTTTGTATTTATCTCTGCTTTACCGTTCAGAAAGATAAACACAATCAAAAGCAGTTGTTAACGATATTTCTTCTCCATGCATGAGCATGGATGTTATGTACAATTTGATCTGATCCCACGCAGGAACAACATCTAGCGCTTTTCTAGAAATATACCTATAGTAATATTTATATTTATATGAATTTCACTTCCACACTTAGGGTGTCTTACGAGTAGTTTCGACGTGCTCGCGTGGTAAGATAGTGAATCAACTTGCGCTTATATTTCTGAAGGAGGAAGCTGTGGAAGTTCGTTTTCTGGCCAATCCAAGTTGGCTTTCTGTAATTCTGCTGCTGGTTTTAGCCGCCTGGTCTCCTAGTTAACAAAAATTCAAGACACAGCAATTGATTCTTGGCTTCTTTGTCACAAGCCAACTGCAGTTCTGAATGAACACGGTTAACACCGTTAAGCCTTTCCTCCATGTTAACGTGCTCATCAAGCACAACGAATATATCGTTCATGTACCGATAATAGCAGTTAAAATTGACCACATCCGCAAGCGATTCTGGCCTCTCTAACTTGCGATGAAGATATAAATAAATAAATAAATAGTTTATTCTCGAAGTTGTCGAGACACACCAAGCAAGGGATGATCAACAGTTACATGCAATATTGCTTCGCAACAAACACGTTGCTATGAGTGTAGTCGGCAGTAAGCCGAAGGCTGTACAGGCTGCGGAAATTGTGTAACTAGTAATGAGGGATAGAGTCTGCATTGAACGACGAAACGTTGGGTTCTAGACTGCGTAGTGTAAACAGAAAGGACACTATATGTGCAATGAAAACGATACAAATAAGCACCGTGTAACTTATTACTGAAAGTGTCAGGGCAGTAGACCCAGGGGATGCCGTGGCCACGCCGTCCTTCTGACGGTAGTATTTGCCGGTAAATAGGATCTGTACATTACAGATGGAGCGAAACAGTAGGCGGTTTAGCTCACGTGTATGTATACGTGTTCTTAGTCCTGACCGAAGTATACAATCGCAAATATAATTTGTTGTCTTAATGAGCAGGACGTTGAGCAAATGCAAGAAAACATCAAAGAAGAGCATCAATCTCCCGTCAGCTTTGGCATTCTTGATGCATTTTACGAACTGGAAGCTGTAACATAGGCTGTAAGTTGCGTGCTGCTGTCGCACCGGTTCCAGGATTCCTACAAGCTAATGAGCGACCGCATGGTAGGGCGAGTTGACCATCGACAAAATGCGACGGATTGGAAGGTTAACTTTGTGCAGTTTTGGTAATCCGTAAAGCCTTGAAACGTCTGTGCCACCACGTTTGAGACTGTCATACAGGGCAGCTGAAATATACCCCTTCGGCCGAAGATTTGGAAACTCTTAGTGAGCTGTGTTTCCATTTGTTCCGTCCGCTCTATTTCCCCTGTGCTACACGAAAACTTAATCTCCTCGCTCAGTATTGCTGTTAGTTTATCTATGTAGTCTTCTAGAGCTAGGAGCCCAATACCCGCACCCATGTCTGGAATACGTTGCGTTTTAGTTCCTTTAGAGTGTTCAGGTGTTTCCGTGATAGCGGGCCGTGATTACGCACACGATGGTCGCGCTAGTTTTAGCAGTAATTCACCAAAAAGTACTAAAAACCTAGATCCGTACACCACTTAGCAACTAACCCGTTCGTATGGGTGTATAAACTTTCAACTTGTAACCACCATCGAGCTGTTTGTCACTCCGTTTAAGAGCGTAATATTTTAGACCAAGCGACAGCAATTCGATTTACGGTTTATCCATTTTCAAACTAGGACCGTTATGCACGTACCTCCCTGGCCTGTCTAGAAACGTGGCTTGCGGCTTAAGCTGGCTCATCGACTGTGCTAGAAAATAACGCCTTCGCTACACACAGTTTCGAGCAATAGACGTAACCTAATCCAAGAGCGCCTTCTTTTCAGCTGCAGCTAGCTCCTCCCTTCACGTCTGGCGTCGTGCGAGATATCTTCCGAACTCAACAACCTCAAAATGAGCCGTGTCACGCTGCTTTTATGCTCGTCGTTTAAGCGTCCTGGTATTAGGCCAAAGCCAAGTACGGTTTACTAGCTTCCAGAAGCTCACAGGATATACATTCCGCTCAACGCAAGCATTAAAGAACCGAACACAGTTTTTTCTTTAGCAAGCTAAATGCAGTAACTGAGGAACTAAAGGTGCTGATCACCTATGTCGATGTTTGGTGAGTTAAGTACCAGGAAATCCTTTTTGTACGTTAAGGAGAACATTACATAAATAAAGAAATAAAGAAATAAATATTTTATTCTCGATTATGCGAGGCACGCCCATTAAGGCATGATCAGGTATGTACAGCTGTACAGACATTTTATGGGAACTGTAGTGACAGTAGAAGATTGTTCATATGTCCATGCTTGGAACTGTGTAACAGTGAACATGCGAAACAACGATTTGGTTGTAGTGGGATCGGGATCCATATGTTTGGATATAATCGCTCTGCCATATATCGCAGTCATACCTCGACTAATAATAGATTGAGAATCCTGAGTGATCCATTGGAAGATAATTGAAGAGCAGGCTATCCAATATGATAATTCTAAATGAGCTGCCAGTGTGAAGTTAAGGGCTGCGACTTTATCCGGTGGCGAGTCACATTCGTCACATTGCAGTGTTGTTAAACGGACATTTGTGGCTTTCTATAGGGAGAACGCTTGCCAGGCGAATACCCACCACGTCCTGAAACACTGCCGCCAATCCATTGAATGGCAAGTTGTAACCGGCTATGTTTCTTATTGAACGATTTTTGCTTCGTTATTCGCAGTCAGGTTGCGTCCCAATTTTCTGCAGATTGATGTGTTATGCGAGCGGCCATTGCGTGCCCAAGCCCTCTTCTGTGCCAGATCGGTAGGTAAAGAACTAAACATCCTTTCTGGATATAATGTGTTGATCATCTGCAGAACCACGTGAAGTCTCGAAGAATATACGTGAAATATGTTGAAGTCTTGGAGGACAGGATAGGTTCCAAAGAAAAATCGCAGGTCCTCCGAAGTATATAGTGAAATTGATTAGAAATAGGGGAAACCACGGCCACTTGAGCGGTCAAAGCGGATTGAAGAGCTTAGAATGACCGATTGTTCAAGCTTTGTATTGGCAGGAGAATGTGCCTTCCGTAGTCGAAAGTCCTCCAGTCAAGAGATATGTGGAAGAGGTATTGTTAGGTAAATTGAACTCAGTGGTTCATGCCGCGGAAGAATTGTATCAGTGCAAGATATTAAATGATTTGTCCAGTTAGTAATTTGTAAAATGTTGATAATTTTCCGCTCATGTCCAGGTAAAGGAACTGTGTGCCTTGTATTGTTGTCGAAACGGAGGACAATTCCTTGGGTGCGTGTCGCCGTTCCTGTGACAGACTCGGGAGAAAAAGCTTTTGGCGTACAATTGCATTCAATGTTTCATCATCAGATCAGTGCAATCAAAATATTGACTAATCTTGGGTTTATTACATCGACCAGATTTTGAACGTTAATATGGTGAAAAGCGAAAAACTCAAGTATAGATTACGGTTGTTGACCTCACTTCCTTAACCTTAGTTTCTTCGTTTTCTCGAAACAGGAAAGCTGTAGAGCATGTACCAGGTTCTATCTCGGGCAGAAGGACAGTGAAATTCTTCTTATTCAAAATGCATATGCCGTCGCAAGTGTACGAAGGAGTTTCCCATTCTATCTATGCGGTAGGTCCTTGTTTACGACACTGAAGCACACATTCGATTCACCTAATGCTCAATGTCGATAATCCCTTTCTCCCTAGGTAGCGCTATCAGTCCTTCGTATTAACTATGTCATCACTTTTCAGCTGCAGCGAATCATTGTAGATAGCATACCTCTTTGAGCTAGGAGCCACTCATTACCACTCCAACACTTACCCTCTTGAATTGTTTGCACCTCAACCCTTCGCTGGTTTGTTGACTTTTACTGCCACTGTAACCATCCGCTAATAACTAGAAGGCTTAATGCGTATTCAGTTGCTGCCCACGGGTTCTCTCATTAGCACCATTATCCTTCGTTCCTGTTATGTTCATCACGTTTTCCTCAGTGATTCGTTGCAGGCTCTATACATCTGCGTATACCCGGAGCTACTAGAAGACATTCCGTGTTTCTCCATTTTATAATCTTTTAGAATGCCTGTATCACTTACCAAGCACTTCCAAACTACCCGGTTACGACACCAATGCTGAAGCTGGCAATCATATGACTGGACTATGCGGATATTACACGTATAAATTCTTCCTCCTCAATGCGCGATCGATCAAAAATAAAATGCACCTCCTTGGCCCCCTCATTCTGCTGTCACGGCCGCATCTGGTGCTGGTCACAGAAACATGGCATTCGGCCGAGGCTTCTGACACATCACTACACATTCCAGGGTATACCACTTTTTGTAGTGGACGCGCCAAAAACCGAGGTGGCGGATGTCTCATATACATCAAGAACGAGTTTCATGCAACATCTTCCCAAACCGTATCCCTGGGCAAAGCTAAAGACTCAGTATGGATTCAGAATGCCGGAGGTCCACAGGACTTATGGTTAGGCTGGTTATACAACCCACCGCACTCCTCTTGTGCTAGCGTTGACAAAATGGTCAAGCTCTTCCATGACGTTTCATTCCTTCCTGCACGCCATAAAATTATTGCTGGTGATTTTAATATGCCTCAGGTCTCGTTGCTTAAGCAATCAGCCCCTCTCAAATATAGAACCCTGGTAGACACTATTTTCACACACGACTGGACGCAGCAGGTGAATACACCGACGAGACCCAATGGTCTGTTTATACCACCTCGGGAATATCGCTGACTTTTCCACTCATCAATGAAAACTTTTCCCTTTCTCAGTTTGTTTGCATTCCTTTTTTCACTGGTCAGGCAACTCTCCGGGTCTGGCACTACTCTAGCGGCGTCTGACCAGCCTTCTGCTTTCTGACTACTTCCTTACATTCCATATCGTTAACGATCTAGGATTTTTTGTCCTGGTGCTCTGACTTTCTTGTCCTGAGACCGTTTCCCGGCATGCAGTCGCCTTTTCGTATAGCCACTTGCTTCCCAAACTGCTTTTCTGATGACACTCATTACTTTATTCCCACCTTACGTTGGAGGCCTAGCTTCAGCTTGCTGACTTACCCGGGTTTGACTGTACGCTCTCCTGTTTTCTGACATCGCTCTGACTTCTGTGATCTAATGATCAAGACCCTGCCGACGAAAGCCTGTTACCCTCACCGCAAGACCACCGCTGGTCATGATAGAACCTTATTATCATGTCCCCATTTTTCCTTAACATGTCCATTTCGGTTGATGCTCTCTGTCGGCACTTAGACTTTACTAATTCGACTTTCACCCTGCGAGCTGACATTCTGGGCTCGTCTCAACTATCTCGTATCCTCCGACTTCCGTGACCCTAATGATCAGGAACCGGCAGCTCCAACGGTCTGCGCACAGCACCTGGAGCATATCGTTGGCATTCTTTTTCTTTCTCTTCTCACCCATAGAGCCTTTTTCACACTCTAGTCTGACTTATCTGGTTCTGGCTGTACGGCCTCCTGCCTTCTGACCTCTCTCGGGCTTTTGAGTTCTAAATGATCTAGCCTCTGCAGACGCTATGCTCTGTCACCCCCGCCTACGGACCACTGCTGCTCATGATTCATCACTAGTATATCCGCTTTTATCCTAAACACTTCTATCCTGTTGACGCTCTGTTAACCTTCTGACATTTATAATGCGGCTTTCTCTCCATGAGCCGATATCCTCCTCTCATCTCCATGGTCTCCTGCTTTTCGAATACTGATCCTATACTTTTGAACCATCGACAGGCTCAAAGGTCTGTTCGCAACACCTCGAGATCTTTGTAGACTCTTCCACTTTCCCTTCAGTGTCTCCTTCACGACTACATTCTTTCATTTTCGCGTTCTGTCTGCCTTCCTTTATCCATTGGACAGATAACACTTCGGGCCTGGCTCCACTCTAGCCTCGTTTGCCCCGTCTCCTACTTTCTGACTGTTTCCAAAAACCAGAGACGCACGTGTTCTAGGCTGTGCAGTCACAACACACCCTGTCCCTCAGCCTGAGAGCTTCGTTTGATATGCTAACGGGCTTTTTATATAGCCTCTTTAGTCCCGCAATTTTTCTTTTCTCGTGACATCCACTACTGTTATCCCCACTTTAATCTGACTGTGTAGCTGCATCTTGCTGACCTATCCAGTCTCATGTAAACGCTCTTTGCTTTCTGACCCCTCCCAGACGTCTAAGATCTAAATGATCTATGCTCGGCCGACGTACCGCTTTGTGACTCTTTTCATGAACAGTACTGGTCGCGATGTATCTTATTTATTATACTCCCCTTACAAGCTTAACTTATCCATTTCTGCCGACTTTTAACATTCTGGCAATAATAACATCGATTTCTCTCTATGAGCCGACATTTTAGGACCGTCTCAATGATCTCCTCTCTGACTGCTGAGGCCTTATCAATGAGTCATCGACAGGTCCAGTGGTCTGTTCACAACACCTCAAGACCAATGTAGGCTTTTCCACTTCTCCCCAATAGTTATTTCTCCTTTCAGACTTCATTCTTTCGTTTTCGGGCCCTCTTTGCATTCCTTTTTCAATTGCACGGCAACTTTTCGGGTTTGTCTCTAATCTATCCTCGTCCGCCCAGTCTCCTTTCTGATTGCTTCCAGACATCCAAAACATAAACGATTTAGGCTCTGTGGTCCCAACACTCTTTGCCCCACATCCTTTGTGCTTTGTTCGCCATACTAACTACCTATTCAGGCGCATCGCTCCTACACATTTACCCTAATTACATCACTGGGCATTATTCATCCTTCTTGTTGCTAACAAAGATGAAGCGTCACCAGGTGAACGTCGGCAGCTTTTATACTTCCCCTCAAAAGAACCTCTTTTACCGACTATCTGCTTACCTTCCTGTGCTTGCTGTTGCATTCGTTCTTCATTCGACGCCGACTTACATGTGCTTGTCCCCAATGACATTTGCACTCACACAAATTTAGGATAAAGGAAATAACCCTCTGTCGCTTCTCTGATTGATATTCCTTACCATTATCTGCACAAAACTTTCTCCTCTCTCTTATGCCCACCGATTAAGCAGGTGTCTATTTTAGGACTCCACAAACACTTACGCTTCATCTTCAATCTTGCATCCCTTACCGATCAGAGTTCTGCTCGATTCCCGTCGTATTTCGCCACTTATGACACACGTGTATATGAGATATTTAAATAACAATTACAGGCATAGGAGTACAATAGTTCAGGCATCGCCGCGATTGATTGACTGCATTCCAGATTCACCCTTCTTCTGTCTGTGTGGCTGTCTCTGTTCGTTTCCTTTTTCTCCCGAGTCTGTCACAGGAACGGCGACACGCACCCAAGGAATTGTCCTCCGTTTCGACAACAATACAAGGCACACAGTTCCTTTACCTGGACATGAGCGGAAAATTATCAACTCTTTTACAACTTACTAACCGGACAAATCATTCAATATCTTGCACTGATACAATTCTTCCGCGGCATGAACCACTGAGTTCAATTTACCTAACAATACCTCCTCCACATATTTCTTGACTGGAGGACTTTTGGCTACGAAAGGTACATTCTCCTGCCAATACAAAGCTTGAACAATCGGTCATTCTACGCTCTTCAATCCGCTTTGACCGCTCAAACGGCCGTGGTTTCCCCTATTTCTAATCAATTTCACTATATACTTCGGAGGACCTGCGATTTTTCTTTGGAATTTATCCTGTCCTCCAAGACTTCAACATATTTCACGTATATTCTTCGAGACTTCACGTGGTTCTGCAGATGATCAACACATCATATCCAGAAAGAATGCTTAGTTCCTGACCTACCGATCTGGCACAGGTGAGGACCCAGGCAAGCAATGGTTACATGCAAAACGCATCAGTCAGCAGAATATTAAGACGCAACTTGACTGCGAATAACGGAGCAAGAAAACCTTCAACAAGAAACATAGCCAATTACAACTTGCCATTCAATGGATTGGCGGCAGTGTTTCAGGACGTGGTGGGTATTCGCCTGGCAAGCGTTCTCTCTATAAAAAGCCACCAATGTCCGTTTAACAACACTGCAATGTGGCGAATGTGACTCGCCACCGGATAAAGTCGCAGCCCATAACTTCACACTGGCAGCTCAATTGGAATCATCATATTGGATAGCTTGCTCTTCAATTATCTTCTAATCGTTCACTCAGGATTCTCAATCTATTATTAGTCGAGGTATGACTGCGATATATGGCGGAGCGATTATGTCCAAACAAATGGATCCCAATCCCAATCCAAACAAATCGTTCGTTTGCATGTTCAATATTGCACAGTTCCAAGCATGGACATATGTAAAATTTTCTAATGTCGCTACAGTTCCCATAAAATGTCTGTACAGCTGTGCATACCTGATCATGTCTTAATGGGAGTGCCTCGCATAGACGAGAATAAAATGTTTATTTATTTATTTATCTATAGGACTTGGTGGAATTTCGCCTAGCAAGCGTTCTCCCTATAAAACTTACAAATGTCCGCGTAACAACACTGCGACTTGGCGGATGTGACTCGCCACCGAACAAAGGCGCTGCCCTCAACTACCTACTGGCAAGTCGACCAGAATCATTATTCAATATTGCCCTGTGACTTTCAATAATAATTTACACCATGCGTATATGTATCGTTTCCATTACACATGCAGTGCACTGGCTGTTCCCACTACGCACGCTAGAATTCAACGTTTTATCATTCATTGAAAACTCTATCCCTTGACTACTTACACAATTTCCGCAGACGGTACAACCTTCGGCTTACTGTCGACTACACTCAAAGCAACGTGTTTGTTGCGAAGCAATATTGCATGTAAATATTGATCAAGCCTTGCTTGGTGTGTCGCGACAAATTAGATAACAAACAATTTATTTATTTAATAATCAGAGATGGGCAGACTTAACGGTCTGCTTTAATCACCTCGAGAATATGCTTGGCTTTTCCACTTTTCCTCAATAAAACCTTTACATTTCGCGCTCCGTTTGCGTTACTTTTTTAATTGGACGGATATCCCTTCGGACCTGGCTCTAATGGACCCGCGGCTGACCAGTCCCCTTTTTCTGACTCTTTTCCGCTAGCCAAGACGTTATCACTCTAGTCTCTACATTCCAAACACTTTGTTCCCCTCATCCCGATACCTTTCCTTGACATGCTACCTGGCTTTTCATATAACCGCTGCCGTCCCGAAAGCTTCTTTTCTTATGACACTCATTAATGTTATTCGCACCTAAAGTTTACGGCCTAGCTTCATCATGCTGGCTTTTCCGGTCACGTCTGAACGGTCTCCTGCTTTCTGACCCAAATCGAACTTCTGAGATCTAAGGGACATGGGCTCTGCCGACGTTCTGTTTGGCAACCTTTACATCAAACGCATTTTTGGTCATGATTCACCATGCTTATGATATTCCACTTTCATTCTTAACATTTTTTCTTTATGCTGATGCCCTCTTTCAGTATTTAGATCTAAATTATCCAGCTTTCTTTCTATGCGCTGACACCCACTTCACGTCCTAATGGTCACCTTTCTTTGAACTACTATATCCTTAATTATCAGGTATGAACAGGCCGAACGGCCTGTTCACATCACTCCGAGGCTAACCGCCGTTTTGTTTAGCTACTTTTATCCTAAACTGCTTCTTTTCTGACGACACTCATTATTTTATACTTGGCTATATTTGGCGGCCTAGCTTCAGCTTGCTGACTTACCTGGTTTGTTCTGAACGGTCCTTGTTTTCTGACCTCTCTCGGACTTCTGAGTTATAACTGATCCAGTTACAGCTGACGCAACGCTCTCCGTAATTACATCACTAGGCCTTATTCATCCTACTTTTTATTAATAAGAATGAATCATTGACTGAAGACGGTCGGCGGCTTTTCCACTTCTCCTCAATAGAACCAGTTTTACCGAACCTTTCCTTCCTGTTCTTTCCGTTGTATTCCTTCTTCCTTCGACGATAACTTATGTGCGTCTGTCCTCTCTGGCTTCTTATATTTCTATCAACTTAAGTTTGAGGCAACGCGTCCCTGTTGCTCTTTATGAGCGATCTTCTTTCCCATAATCTGCGCACCTCGTCCTCCTCTCTGGTTCCAAATGATTGAGCATATGCGCATAAGAACCCCTTAAACTCTCTTTTCTTCATCTTCATTCCTATTTTGGAACAATCTCTCATGCACTACTGATCCTTTTCTGTTTGTTTCTCTTCGTATTTTGCCACTTATGATACGCAGGTATATGCGATAGTTAAATAACAATTACATGTATAGTGGTACACTAGATCAGTCATCGCTGCAATTGATCGACTGCATTCCAGATGCATCCTATCTTTTGTCTTTATGGCTGCTTCTGTTCGTTTCCTTTTTTCCCGATTTGGTCATAGGTACGGCGACACGAACCTAAGGAATTGTCCATCGTTGTGACAACAATACAAGCCACACAATTCCTTTATCTGCACATGAGCGGAAGCTTCTCAACCCTTTTACAACTTACTAACCTGACAAATCATTCGTTATCATGCCCGGATACAACTTTTCCGAGGCTTGAAACTTTGTGTTCAGTTTGCCTACCACTATCTCTTCCACATAACTCGTTCCTGGAGAACTATTTTTGACTTCGGATGACACAGCCTCCTGCGAAACAAAACCAGAAAAATTGGTCATTAAAAATAAATAAATATTTATTCTCGGATATGCGATGCCGGCCAGCGAGGGCCTGATCAAATACGTGCCGTTGTACAGACACGCCATGGCAATTGTAACAGTAAAAAGCAGAAGTTGTTTAAACTTTCCTATTTGAACTAAATAAATAAACAGTTTATTCTCGCATTTGTCGAGACACACCAAGCAAGGCTTGATCAATATTTACATGCAATATTGCTTCGCAACAAACACGTTGCTTTGAGTGTAGTCGACAGTAAGCCGAAGGTTGTACCGTCTGCGGAAATTGTGTAAGTAGTCAAGGGATAGAGTCTTCAATGAATGATAAAACGTTGAATTCTAGCGTGCGTAGTGGGAACAGCCAGTGCACTGCATGTGTAATGGAAACGATACATATACGCATGGTGTAAATTATTATTGAAAGTCACAGGGCAATATTGAATAATGATTCTGGTCGACTTGCCAGTAGGTAGTTCAGGGCAGTGACTTTATTCGGTGGCGAGTCACATCCGCCACGTCGCAGTGTTGTTACACGGACATTTGTGGCTGTTTATAGGGAGAACGCTTGCCAGGCGAAAACCCACCACGTCCTGGAACACTGTCAGAAATTTGTCGGTGCACTAATATAAAACTGGCAGACCAGGTAGTCGACTGATTTCACACTCAGATATCCGCAGTCAAATGACCTTCAATTTCCTCTGTTATTTGCTCAGGTATCTTGGAAAAAGCCGCCATAATGGCTGAGGCGAATCGAGGATGTGGGCTTCACGAAGAATCGTCATTGTGGGTATCCAGGTGGGTGAAATGTCATTTTCTTGCGTCTGGATTTTTCAGGAGTATGTATTCTTTTCAGGTGTGTGAAGGTCTCGAGTCCAGCTATCATCACTGGACAACGGTCCTGGTAGTGAGTGCAGTTGTATCCGTTTCTTGTACAGCCATATGCTTCATAGGTTCTTATTGGTTGTTCTGTCCCGGACAATAGCGTTTTCTCGGTCCTATCCCAGATCCCCAAGAAGTTCCGGACCTCGGAGAAAAGGGAAGATGAGAGACAACCAAGGCCGCAACGAACAGGCGTGGATACAAACATTATTAAACTCCTATGTTATAACATTTAGAGTGGAGACGAATGATGTACAATGTGCAGCAATGATTGTGCTGAAAGTGACTTTTGAATGTTTTCGAAAGCAGTGGCCCTATAAGTTGGTTGCTACTATCTACAAGGAATACAGAGCGTTGCGCCATTAAGCAAAAACGCAGTATCAGTTTACTATGATGCGACTATTGCGTGGAAAGACAGAAAGCAGAGTTCAGGGACCAGCGGCGTTAGAATGGTGGATGGACGGCTGGTGACCAGCCTACATCGAAAGAGATGGTAAGTCAGCGGATAGATAGGACTCAAACGCTGAGTAAAAATTATCGGGTGAGCAAGACAGAAAGATGACACGAGGGTACTAGGAGTATAATGCTATGGCCTATTGAAATGGGAAAAGTCCACGAGAGCTAACCTCCTACGAAAGTAAGTGTCGCAACCTTGGCTGTAAAAACGGATCCAGATTAATAGGGGAGAAAGGATTGATCGATAGAACTGAAGTATTAAAGATCAGTTAAAGGAAAGCGCACGTGCGGAACAGCTATATATGTAGCGTTGCGCAGAGAAACAAGTCATACTAGGGTGCTAAGAAAATGGTGAGAAATGAACACCTAGAAATGTGAAGCTAACGGGCGTCTGTGTGCTGACCAAGTGAGAGAAGGGAAGAACTAAGAGGCAAACAGACATTAATTGACGGAAGGGCAAGGAATAGCCAAAATGCAAGCGTAGAGTAAAGTTGCTTGGATTATCAGAGCAGTGAGGCCTAACCGCAGCAGCTAGGGTGCTAAGAAAATAGTACCAAGCTGGATAGTGTTACCGAATGCCAGCCCTAGAATTGTATGATTTCAGTTAATAAAGTCCAAGACAATGCATCCAGTAGGGAGTAAATGAACAGTAAGAAGGGTGAGCCAAAACAGCGGCTTGCGGTGAATAAATGGATATGCCTGCACGCCAGAAGAGAGCAAAGAAAGGCTTCATTAAGAAAGGACAACGGATGAATGAGTCCCAGGCATACGTTAAGCCTCTTAACTAGTTTAGAGCAAAGTAGACTATGCGCATATAATAGGATCATGCTTTGGTGCTAAAGGAATAAAACTACTGAAGACTGAGCCGGGCGAAGCCATTGAGAATGCCGAACAATTATTAATTAGGTGTCATAGACGAGTGACAGCTGTGCATCTAGCAAGGCGCAGCCGTGCACTGACCGGATGAGCTAAAGAAGGTCGCCCGACGAGAGCCAAGAAGGTCGGATAAAGAAAAGACAGCAGTAATGAAGAATGTTTGAGGGGGTCGTATCATATAATGCTGAACCACGGCAATGTATATTTTCTTAATTTATGCTATGATGCTGGGATATTACTAATTTGGAAAGAGCCTGGGAAAGCAAATCCAATAGCTGGACGCTTACAGGTGAAAGGTCGAAGGCGTTACAACAATTAAGAGATATGAGAACGTCTAGAATAGAGAGGCTACTAACGGCTGAGCACCGACTTGAAGTGTTGGTGGGCATGTTGAGAAAGCTGAAAACTTTATATGGAAGGACATCAAACAGTCGGAGTGCATGCATAAATTAAGTCTGTTGAGGACATCGCAGCATAACGGTCAGAGGCGCGCAGATACTGAGTCCAGTTATGGTACTAAGGTTTTAGTACTATGGTCGACTGGGCTGTAAAATGCCAGTGAAAAGTCTGGAATCCTACATGAGCAGGCGTAACAAACGTTGCAGCAAGCAATGGATAAATGGACGTTTTGAAGTGAGAGGCAATGGAGCAACCGTGTGCAGGCCACATGAATTATCTTTGCTTTACAGAAGAGAATTAAGAAAGGTTTTATGAAGAGAGGACAGCGAACGGATGAAGTGCAAGCATACGATGTAAATGAATAGATAAGTAAATGTTTTATTCTCGACAATGGGAGCACGCTAATTGAAGCGTGATCAAGTATGTACAGCTCTACAGACATTTTATTGGAATTGTAGCGACATTAGAAAATTTTACATATGTCCATGCTTGGAACTGTGCAATAGTGAACATGCAAACGAACGATTTGTTTGGAATGGGATTGGGATCCATTTGTTTGGACATAATCGCTCCGCCATATATCGCAGTCATACCTCGACTAATAATAGATTGAGAATCCTGAGTGAACGATTAGAAGATAATTGAAGAGCAAGCTATCCAATATGATGATTCCAGTTGAGCTGCCGGTGTGAAGTTATGGGCTGCGACTTTATCCGGTGGCGAGTCACATTCGCCACATTGCAGTGTTGTTACACGGACATTGGTGGCTTTTTATAGAGAGAACGCTTGCCAGGCGAATACCCACCACGTCCTGAAACACTGCCGCCAATCCATTGAATGGCAAGTTGTAATTGGCTATGTTTCTTGTTGAAGGTTTTCTTGCTCCGTTATTCGCAGTCAAGTTGCGTCTTAATATTCTGCTGACTGATGCGTTTTGCATGTAACCATTGCTTGCCTGGGTCCTCACCTGTGCCAGATCGGTAGGTCAGGAACTAAGCATTCTTTCTGGATATGATGTGTTGATCCTCTGCAGAACCACGTGAAGTCTCGAAGAATATACGTGAAATATGTTGAAGCCTTGGAGGACAGGATAGGTTCCAAAGAAAAATCGCAGGTCCTCCGGGATATATAGTGAAATTGATTAGAGATAGGGGAAACCACGGCCGTTTGAGCGGTCAAAGCGGATTGAAGAGCATAGAATGACCAATTGTTCAAGCTTTGTATTGGCAGGAGAATGTACCTTTCGTAGCCAAAAGTCCTCCAGTCAAGAAATATGTGGAGGAGGTATTGTTAGGTAAATTGAACTCAGTGGTCCATGCCGCGGAAGAATTGTATCAGTGCAAGATATTGAATGATTTGTCCGGTTAGTAAGTTGTAAAAGAGTTGATAACTTTCCGCTCATGTCAAGTTAAAGGAACTGTGTGCCTTGTATTGTTGTCGAAACGGAGGACAATTCCTTGAGTGCGTGTCGCCGTACCTGTGACAGACTCGGGAGAAAAGGAAACGAACAGAGACAGCCACGCAGACAGAAGAAAGGAGATAGACAGAAGAAAGGTTGTTAAGTAGTTCTAAGCATAAACGGCGAAGACCTGGCGATGCGCAGATAATGAAACCATGCCCTGGTTCTAATGTATTAAAAGTAGGGAATCCTGAGCAGGGAGAAGCCGGTGAGAGGGCTGAACTTCAAGTAATTAGCTGACACAGACGAGTGATGTCTGTGCATCTATCAAGGAACAGGTGTGCATTGACTGCATGAGGTCAGGAACACCACCAAACGGGAGCTAAAAGGTCGAATAAAGAAAAGACAACAGAGAGAAGAATGCGAGAATACAGTGAGTTGATTTTGGGTGTCATATCATATAATGGGCCACAATAATCAAAAGCAACGAGACCCGTGAGACGAGATTAGAGTAGCAGCTCAACTAGTGAAATCAGTTGAATTTAGGTAAGGCGAGCACAATAGGCATATACAGGAAGAATGCAGACATGGTATTAAGGAGGCATCTTGGCCAAAAATCATTTCGGTTGAGGGTTACAGGTAGTTACGTCGGCAGAGCCTAAGTCATTTAGCTCTCGGAAGTCCGAGGTGGATCAGCAAGTAGTAACCCGTTCAGACTAGTCCGGAAAAGCCGGCAAGATGAAGGTAGGCCGTCAACTTAAGGTGCGAATACCAGTAATGAATGCCATAAGGTAAGAAGTTATCAGGACGGCAGCGGCTATTTGAAAAGCCAGATAGCATGTCAAGGAAAGGTGTCGGGATGAGGGGAACAGAGTGTTTAGAATGCAGAGCTAGAATAATAATGCCTTGGATGTCGGGAAGCAGTCAGCAACTGGGCTAGTCAGCCAAGTGTAGATTAGAGCCAGGTCCGAAGGAACAACTGGACAATTGAAAAAGTTGTGCAAACAGAGTGCGAACAGAGAAGTGCTCTATTGAGGGGAAATGGAAAAGCCAACGATGTTTTCAGGGAGATGTGAGCAGACCGATATGTCTGCCCATCGCTGATCATTAGGGTCACAGTATTCGGAACCAAAGAGAGCACTAAGACGAGATTAGAATATCAGCTCAAAGAGTGAAATATGTAGTAATATGCAGTAATGTGTGTCATAAGATAAGAAGCTTTCGGGAAGGCAGCATCTATATGAAAATCCAGATGGCATGTCAAGAAGAGTCTCGGGATAAAAAATAAGTAAATAAATAAATAAATCTTTTATTCTCAACAAGGTAAGGCACGCCTTTACAGGCATGATCATTTTGACATAGCGATGCATGATCAAGTATGTGCAAAACTCCGATATGTTTGCCATAGCAGTTTGTGTTTTTGTAGGGGGTATGTATGTATGTCATTGTGTGTGTACGTGTATGTAGCTGTGTATTTTGTGCTTGTAGTTGTGTTGCTCCAATCTTCAATGTTTGATATTGTCATCAATATGCGAGTAGCAGATTGGTGTCCGTGGGTTGGAGAGAATTATCCGGATATCCACGGGGCAGTGACTTTATTTTGTGGCGAGTCACGACCGCCACGTCACAGTGTTGTTAAGCAGACATTTGTGGTTTTTTATAAGGAGAACGATTGCCAGGCGAAATCCACCACGTCTTGGAACACTGCCGCCAAACTATTTGCTGGAACGGGTTAAACCCAAACCACCCAGCTGACACCACGCGGAGGTTGTTCGGCTAGCCAGCCAGAGTGTTTGTAATGTAGAGCATAGAGTAATAACGTCTCGGGTAAGGGTGATGACGGTTTTATTGTCAAAGGGTGTAAAATTCAACGAGGCCTCCGAAGGCTTTTGAACAGTCGATTATATCAACCGAACCAGAGGAGGCAACATCTCAGAAGTCTGAATGAATCCGGAGAACGAGCAGCTGATCTAACAGGCATGGATTAGTCGGCGTGTTAGGATTAGGACGTATAATAAATATGAGAAGAGAGCCATATTAATAATGGGTGAATGAGTCTAGGATGCTCACGGAGTTATTAAGTTAATAAAGCTTGAGCAACGCATGCAGGAATCTGAGGTGAGGGGAACATAGCATTGAGACAACAGAGCCTAGCCTGTTTGTATCTTCGTAGTTTTGAAGGCGGCCCGAAGAAAATAGACTGGTCAGATGAGACGCGGTCAGGGCACGGTACTGAGAGGTAGCAGTCCGATGGAAGGAATGAATGCAACGAGGTAAGGAAAGAAGAGGGTCAGAGTGAAGAAAGCTTAACTGTTTAGGCGTAGCGGAGCCAACGAGACTCTCTAATGTATAGTGGACAGGGTAGTTGGTCTTCTTAATATTGGCCAGTATCGTCACAGGTCAGAAAGCAGGAGCCAAAAAACACGAGGCTGTATTATTCGGCGCATTGCGATTTAATAGTACAGTTACGTTGGGAAGACAAATGGAGAGTGTCAGCATAAATGGACATGTTAGATATGGGGGAGTTTACATTAGTTATTTAGGTATAAGCACTCGGGGTGAGGGCAATAGTGTTTTGGTTGCGCCGAACCTATACCGTTTACAGCTCAGTGCTCTGTAGGCAATCAGAAAGTAGGAGACTGGTCAGGGAAACCAGGTCAGCACACTGCGCTGAGTTACTGCTAAGGTGTGGAAAGGCAACTAGTAAGGGGAACAGAGTGTTCGGTCTTCCGATCAATGACCGGTACCGTCAAAATATTCAGAGAGGGTCCGCGGAAATGGACAGGTTAGAGATGGAGGTGGCTATGTTAAAAATGGTGCGCAGGACTAGCAGGCTCTCGGGAAGAGGGGTATAGCCTAAAGGCTACAGAATCGTGCTGGTAGTCTGGAGTAAGTCAAAGAGAAGCAGGCAAGTCAGATGAGACTAGACAAAGCAGGGCACGGACAAACGACAGTCCGCTAGCAGCGGGAGTAAAAGCTAATGGCGTGATAAGGAGAGGACAGGGTCGGTTTTGAAAGGAGCATAATTGGTGCTGGGTGTATAGGCCAACAAGGCTCTTTGCGCATCGGTATTATTCCGCACAATTAAGGCTTTGTATGGAATTCTATATGTGATCGCGGCCGTTCTTCCACAGCTCGTCCTCAGGAATGCAAGTGCCCAAGGTATCTGCTAACTTGGGGACATTTAGTAGTCTAGTTATGGCAGTGGAGAATTGCAGGATACTATTAAATGCTCTGATGATTTTTGGTAACTTATTCCACCCATCCGCATATCTATAGAGGAAGAAGTTAAAACGTATAGAGCAACGAGTTTTGGGTTGTGCGAATGAGGGTGGCTTTTTGCGTAGAGGATAACGTGTGTCACTCAGCGATTGAAAATATCTTTCAATACTTAAGTCTGATGGTTTGATTAGCTTATAAAGAAAAACTAGGTTGGTTTTCAGTCTCCGCAGCCAAAGTGGTTCCAGGCCAAGCTGCTTACAGCGGCTTTGCTTACTGAGCGTAGCTGATCCTAGAAGGCGCTTAGTGAACGAACGTTGGACTTGCTCAATGATCATCCTATCACTTTTGCGTGAATCAGCAAGCACTATCTACTATAGGTCTGGCATGCAACTTGTAGAGTATGAGTCGCGACTCTAACAGGCTCATTGACTTTAGAATATAGCCAACGATTTACCTGGCTTTTGCAGTGCTTTAGCTCGCTTGTTTCGCAAAATTCAACGAGCTTGAGTAGTGCACACTGAGTTTGCTCACGGTCATGATGTTATCCATTAGTATTCCGTTAAGCGTTAATATGTTTGGCGGTACAGAGCACCTGTATGAAAGGACATTACATTTTGTTGGTGAGAACTTTAGTTTCCACAGGTCACACCATGTTTCAAGCGCACGGAGAGCTCTATGAATGCTGGAGAGGCCGTTACGTAGGCAGCTAGGAGCAAATGAGAGTACGACTTTAATATCATCTGCAAAGAGGTGGAGAGGGCCTTGTTGTAAGACCGGCAACTCATCATTGATGTACAGCAAAAACTGCAGAGGACCTAGGACGCTGCCTTGGAACACTCCGCTGGTTAAGGGTGCCTTTTTAGACGTGGCATCACTCAGTAGCACTGACTGCGTCCGAATAGAAAGGGAAGAAGAAAACCAAGAAAGGAGGCAGCCAGAAACACCGAATGCAGCTAATTTTGTCAACAGATCATTGTGTGGGACCCGGTCAAATGCTTTTTTCATATCAAGGAAGATAATGACCAGCGCTTGACACAGGTCTATGGACTTCGTTACGTCGTTTAAGAATTCAAACTGGCACGTTTGACAAGATTTAGCAGGTAGAAACCCGTGTTGGGACCTATTAATAAGGTTGCGTTGTAACAGAAAATGAAGCATCCCGTGCTTTATTATTTTTTCCGTGAGTCTAGACGCAATGGATGTGTGGCTAGTAGGACGGTAATTGTCAATATTTTGTCGGCAGCCTCGTTTGTGTCGTGGTATGATGGTTGCGTATTTCCATATAGACGGGAATTGTCCGTCCTTCATAGGGATGGCGAAGAGACTTAGGATGAGGACTGGAATATCCGGTCCTCCGAATATTAATACGGAAGAAGGTACTCCATCAGGGCCTGGGTGGTGAGACATTTTCAAGGAGCAAAGCGCTCGCTTGATGTTGTTTAAGTAAAAGTCAATAGTATGTATTTGATCCTCAGTGTACTTGTGAAGCGTGGTTGGCCATGTCAAGTCGTTGCTGGTGAACAAGTTACAGAAGTGCGTGTTAATGCAGTCGCAGAGCTCGACCGCATCAGTGACTATAGTTTTATCAGGAAGCAGAAGGTTAGTGATCGGAGTATCTTTGCTGCCACCTAGCTTCTTCAATGGTCGAAAAAGAGACTTTGCCTTGTTATCAGTGCATAGCGCTGCGTGCTCAGCTAATGTACGGGCGTTGCTTTGTGCACTTCTCCAGACGATTAGTAATTAGTTCATGCAGAAAATCAGATAACAGTCTTTAGTCTCGCTGTAGCGGGAGCGCATTTTCTTAAGGTTAGTAGCTAGTTTGCGTGTGGGAGCATCATCTAGAGTCTGTTGCCTTCTTAGCTTCTTTTGGGGGCAAGGACGTCTAGGCAGTTCGTGAGGTTGTTATAATCTCTCTGACCGCAGTATCTATATTTGCTGAGAGAAAGAAATCGTCCCAGGGTGATGCTCGGGGGAGGGACGAAAACGCTTCCCAGTTGATACGCTGGAGGAGGCGTGAAACCTCAAATTTGTTATCTTCCTGTTCAGGGAGTATAGGCAGTGCAAAAGACGGCTTCACTACCTTGTGGTCGCTGCCCGGTATGTTGTCTAACACGCTGGCGCATGCGTGTGGAATGCCAATATTTTAAATCCTTTCGTCGGTGTATTCACATGCTGCGTCCAGTCGTGTGTGAAAATAGTGCCTACCAAGGCTCTATATTTGAGAGGGGCTGATTGCTTAAGCCACGAGACATGAGGCATATTAAAATCACCAGCAATAATTTTATGGCGTGCAGAAAAGAATAAGACTTCCTGGAAGAGCTTGATCATTTTGTCAACGCTAGCACAAGCGGGGTGCGGTGGGTTGTATTAACAGCCTATCAATAGGTCCAGTGGACCTCCAGCTGTCTAAATCCATACTGAGTCTTCAGCATTGCCAAGGGATAAGTTTAAATAAATAAATAAAAAATTTTTATTCTCGACCACGCGAGGCACACCTTTACAGGAATCATCATGTTTAGCTAACATAGTGTGAGCAAAAATGTACAGAAAGCACATGTTTGGCACAACAGTGTATGTAACTGTATGTGTGTATATACGTATGTAGTTGTCTATCAATGTAAGTTGCTTTTGAATGTGCCGCAGTACTTTTGACTGGTTGTTATCGTCAGAGATGTGGGAATAAGCATTGATGTCGTGGGTTGGATATCAATTTCCGGATAACCACGGGCCAGTGACTTTAGTGTGTGGAGAGTCACATCCTCCACGTCGCAGTGTTGATAAGCGGAAATTTGTGGATTTTATAGGGAAAAGACTTGCTAGGCGAAAACCCACCACGTCCTGGAACACGGCCGCCAAACTATTTGCTGGAACGGGTTAAACCCGAACCACCCAACTGGCACCACGATGAGGTTGTTCGGCTAGCCAGGCAGAAAGATGTTGCATGAAACTCGTTCTTGACGTATTTGAGACATCCGCCACCTCGGTTATTGGCGCGTCCACTACAAAATATGATGTACTTTGGAATGTGTAGCGGTGTGTCAGAAGCACCGGCCGACTGCCGTGCTTCTGTGACCAGCACCAGCTGCGGCCGTGACAGAAGAATGAGGGGGCCTAGGAGGTGCATTTTATTTTTGATCGAACGTGCATTGAGGAGGAAGAATGTATACGTGTAGTATCCGCAGAGTCCAGTCAGTTGATTGCCAGCCTTAGCATTAGTGTCGTATCCGGGTAGTTTGGAAGTGCTTGGGATAGGTGAGTTAAGTGCAGGGAATATGTGTGCCGGGGGCGGAGGATTGTTACATGGGTGGCAGCCGGCCGCCGACAGGTCACTTGTCGGTTTAAGGTCCAAGGGGATACGCGTAGGGCTGGAACCAACCGTTTTGGGTTGGCTGCAGTGTGTGAATGAGTCTCTGTAGATGATACAAAGCAGGCGCAAGCTCTAGCAGAACTGGGTGTGGTGGACCATGCCCTGTTAAATAAATAAATAAATAATGGTATATTGCACAGAAAAGGGGCTGCAGTATGTGTGGAACTTCTCGGCGACCAGGCATTTCGCAGAAGTCCTGATGTGTGCGAGCGGTTAGTTGAAGTAATAGGTGCTATGATATTCAGGTTGGATGTTAAATTGTCACTAGCAGCACATTGTCGTCTGCAGCTGGGCGCTGTATATCCTTGTATTTTGAACTGATGTTGATAAGTTGGCGTTTGAGCAGTTTGATTCGTTGGTTTTAGTAGATATGGTTTTCTGCATGGATGGCTGTACAAATAGGACAAAAATAAAAATGAAGAAAGCCCATTGCTATGAGTTCGGGTCCGTTCTATTAAGCACATTCGTTCTGCCCTAAATTGCATTAACAATTCAGGCATGAATAGATCAAAACTAGAACTGATCAATTATAAAGGAGCTGGTGAAGAACAGGCCCAGTCGCGATTACACGACACGCTGGGTTCATGTGAGTGTAGCGTAAAAAACAATAGTGAATGCGCAACAAAAGACGGGGCGACGAAATCCGCGGATAAGAAAGTGTCGGGGCGTATCCATCATTGTAGTATATAGTCATGGTCAGCTTGTCAGTGTGAGCTTATTGGCAGTGACTTTATTCAGTGGCGAGTCACATCCGCCACGTCGCGGGGTGGTTAAACGGACATTTGTGGCTTTTTATAGGGAGAACGCTTGCCAGGCGAAAACCCACCACGTCCTGGAACACTGTCATCAACACATTCGAACGACAAGTTGCAATTAACTATTCTTCGTATCGACCGATTATTGGTTCTGTTAGTCGCAGGTAAAATACAACCATAATTTTCGCTGGCTGACGCATGATGGGGCGGGGCTGTATCCTCCATGAGTCATGTCACTTCCTGACAAAATGGCACGGCTTGTACGGTTGGTAAACTAAAAATCAAACATGCTGGCATGTTTTGTATTTGTCGTCGGAAGACCGGCGTAATGTCTCTGATGGGTATCCATAATATGTTGTTGAACCAATTATTAGAGGAAGGAGGATGGCCAAACGTAACCGTTCAGGCCCGAGAAAGCTGCAAGTTGTTCTGAATAATGAACCGGAAATCATCCCAGGGTAGGTTCCCTTGATTGGGGACATTGACATCCACGAACATTTGGACGGTAAACGTTTTGCGGGCAGCTCTAGATGTGGTAAGTGAAGAGAATTTCAGTAGCGTAAAGTGCCGAACCCATTTGTTCTTGCCACAGTGAGAGTATTGTGTGTGAAAGTATTATGTTGGGATATTTCCGAATTACGTGCATGGCACATGCAGGAAAATCTGCCTTCCGGTTAGATGTAATGACCGAGTTGACACTACCTTTCAGCAACTCCGAATAAGAGTTATGCGACGAAGAGGGGAGCTGAACCCCATTGTTAAGGCCGGCTAGCCGAACAACCTCTTCGTGGCGTCAGCGGGGTGGTTCGGGTTTAACCCGTTCCAGCAAATAGTTCGGCAACAGTGTTCCAGGACGTGGTGGGTTTTGCCTGGCAAGCGTTCGCCCTATAAAAAGCCACAAGTGTCTGCTTAACAACACTGTGACGTGGCGGTCGTGACTCTCCACAAAATAAAGTCACCGCCCCGTGGATATCCGGATAATTCTCTCCAACCCAGGGACACCAATCTGCTACTCGCATGTTGCTGACAATATCAAACATTGAAGATTGAAGCAGCACAACTACAAGCACAAAATACACAGCTACATACACGTACACACACAATGACATACATACATACCCCCTACAAAAACACAAACTGCTATGGCAAACATATCGGAGTTTTGCACATACTTGATCATGCATCGTTATGTCAAACTGATCATGCCTGCAAAGGCGTGCTTCACCTTGTTGAGAATAAAAGATTTATTTATTTATTTATTTAATATAGTGGCATCCATCCAAGATAACAGATAAGTGTTTTGTCCATCCGGTAAGTACCAAGGCAGCGGAAGGATTTTCCATCCATTTCCAGACAACGGAATATCGCTCTTTGCTGAAGTGTTGAAGTCAAGACAGTGGACGTATCCTTGGGTTCTGGCCACCGTTACTGTGGAAACATCGGAGAAAAAGACGACGAACAAAAACAGCCACACAAACAGGCAACAACGAGGCATCCGGAACTCCGAGAGAAAGATCAGTCGCAAAAGTGCTTTCACTAGTGAATCTCACATTATTTGTCTCATTATAAACTAAATATTACATGTACGTGTGTTCCATAAAAATTTAGGTTAATCGTACCATGAACAGTGACGCCTCAGAGAGCTGCGCATTATCGGGGAACGAAAGGCCGAGCCGAAGGGCTTGGATTAGTCGGTGGATTGAGAATAAATCGTTTAATTAAGAGGTGAAGACTAGTGGTGAGGATTAAGATTAGGATCGGAATAAGCTGTGATAATAAAGCATGAGCAAGTTCAGCAAAGTTCTCGGGAAGCAATGCTTTGGGTATGCAGCCCATAGATCATATACGTCTCAGTAGTATGGATGAAGGCAGAAATACTGTAAACAATAGCTTAAGGCAAAGCACAGAGCTGTCCCTCCAGTTGGAAAGCAATCACAGACCAAGATAAGGAAAAGACAGATCAGGAATGAGCAAGGCTTTACTTGAAAGAGTGAAAATGTCAACAAGGCTTTTGAGGGACTAAGCAGTCAATTAGGACAGCCAAACTAGGAAAGGTAACGTCTCATAATTTTGAGTGAATTCGGAGTGCAGGGGGACGATGAAGCGAGGCTCGAGTGGTAAGCGCGTTATGCTTGGGACTTACAATGAAGGCAAGAAAAAGGCTAGAAAAATATAAAGTGAAAAAAGCAGCAGGCCCTGGAGGTAGGAAATACGTATAGCTGAGTCTGCAAAACCTTTACCGCTGAAGTCTCAGTAACAAAAGAGTAGGCAGAGTAACTGACAGGTCAAGTGCGACTGAAGCACGGTAAGGCAGTAAAGCTGGCCGTCCGATTGAAAAAAGGAATGAAATCTGAAAGCGAAAAAAGAAACGTATAGGGTCGGTATAAGAAAAGTTTAATTATATGGAGTGGATGTGCCCACGAGGCTTTCCGGGTAATGTAACCTAGAAGTTGAGTCAGCCGAACCAAGGTTTGCAACACCAAATAACTCTGAGTAAAACTGGAAAACAACTGGTCGGTCTGGCGAGTCTAGATTAGTCAGCGCGTAGGAATAGAACGTAAACATATAGGCAGGAAAAGCTCCGCAGAAATAGAGGGTGAGCGAGTCAAACACACTCTCAGGGTAGGGGAACAAGAGCGTTGAGGCTGCACAGCGTATACCACTTAAGTCAGGGTAGCATTGGAGCAGCCAGAGGGAAAGAGGTTAGTCAGTGGGGCTAGATCACCTAGAGCAGTAAGATCGGGCACTCCAGTTGAAGAAGAAATGAAAACAGAGCGCGATAATAAAAGTTGGGTCAGGATGGGAAAGGTTTATTGACGAAAGATGGGGAAGCACACGAAGCTCTCCAGGTAAGATAATCAAGTAGTTGAGCTTTTCAATCCGCGTTGACCGCTCAATTGGCCGTAGTTTCCTATATTTCTAATCAATCTTACTACATACCCCGGGGATCTGTGATGCTTTATTCGGGACTACATTCTATCCTTCAAGCCTTCAACAACAATCCAACATATTTCAATGTATATCACTCGGAGACTTCACATGGTTCTGCAGAGGATAACCACGTCCTATTCAATAAGTACGTTTAGTCCCCGACATACCAATCGGGCACCGGACAGGACTCAGGAACGCGATAGGCACCTGGCTAACGCATCGGCCGGCAGAAAAATGGGACGCAACCTGACTGCGAATAACCGAGCAAACAAACGTTCAACCAGAAACATAGCCAGTTACACCTTGCCATTCAGTGGATTGGCGGCAGTGTTTCAGGACGTGGTGGGTTTTCGCCTGGCAAGCGTTCTTCCCATCCAAAGCCACGAACGTCCGCTTCACAACACTGCAAAGTGGCAAAGGTGACTCGCCACCGAATAAAGTCGCAGCCCATTACTTCACACTGGCAGGTCAACTAGCGTTACCATTCTAGATAGGTTCGTTACACTGGAACTTCTACATCCTCATATACTGTCGTCTTTTTGCTTTCTACGATATCACCGTTGACCTTTGCGTTACTTGTGTACGAACTCACTGCATTGCCATATCTCTCTTGAGCGTGTTCTTCAATTATCATCCAATGGAGCATTCAGGATTCTCAATCTATTATTAGCCGAGGTCCCGGTTTCATAGAAGCCAAATGATTATTTCGCATTTTCGCCATTGTACAGTTCCAATCCTGGACATTTGAACAATTTTCTACTGTCACTGTTACAGTTGCCATAAAATGTCTGTACAGGTGTACATATCTGATCACGCCTCCATGGGCATGCCTCTCATGGTCGAGAATAAAATATTTATTTGTTTATCTACATGGACACGCTGCAGCTGAAAAGAGGTGACGAAGGACAGACACCAACAAAAGGCGTGTGCCTATTTTGTTCATGGTATCTGTCCTGTACTGACTGAATATCTGGGCCCAAATGGCAAGTCCTGAATTGAAGCTTTTTTGAATGCGAGAAATGGGGCATCTGCAGAACCAAGTGACGTCTCCGAGGAATATCCAATAAAATATGTTATGGTGTTGTTGAAGCCCTGAAGGATACGTTATTGTCCCGAAAAACAAATCGGAGGTCCTCCCGGATTAAGTAGTAAAATGGATTTGAAACATAGGTATCTACGGCAAATTGCACGGTCTAAGCGGATTGAAAAGCTCCAGATGAGCAGCTAGGAAAAGAAATCGTCAGTTGCAAGAAATGGTCGCACCAACCGTTTTGGTGTTGCATCGGCTGGCGCATGTGCCCTCTGAAGTCAGAGGAATAACTCCAGGTACGAAGCATGTAAAAAGATATTGTTAGGCGAACTGAACCCAATTGTTCAGACCCTAGGAATATTGTATCCTGGCCAGACAACGAAGAATTCATCCGGTAGATGTTCAGTAAAAACGGTGGATGAATTGCAACCCTATTCAAGATAAAGGAGATTTGTGCCTCCTGTTTTGTTATCGTCACAACTCTGGACGATTCTTTTGCGTTCTTGGCTACGTATCTGTGACAATCCCGGGAAATAAGGCAACTCACAAAGACAGCCAAGCATGCCGATGAAATCAATGCACCCGAAAGGCGGTCATTCAGTTTCAACGGTGACTGAACAATTGCACCCTCTTACAATGTAATCGTTATTTAACTATCGCATATAGATGTGTACCATAAAAGTGAGCAAATACAACAAGAAGCGAGCAGATCACCTTTGAAAAAATAAATGGCATATTCTCGGTAAAACGAGACACTCCTGTAAAGCCGCGATCAACTAATAGATAATGAACGATGGTTCCATATTGAGGATGAAGAAGTAACAAAGAGAGTTTGAGGCGTCCTAAAGCGTATACGCCCAATCTGTGTAACTTAAGCAATAGGCAGACGTGGCGTGCTAAATATGAAAAAATTCGCTCAGAATAAGTAATAGGGACATCTTGACACAGTCCTAAATTGGTACAATCGCAAGACGTCACAGCAGGAGAACACCAGTAAGTCAGCGCCAATTAAATAAGAAATGCAAACGAAGAGAACAGAATGGAAAGCATGAGGTCAAAAAAGGAAAGGTACGAGTGAGAAGAGGTGAAAATGACAACGACGTTCTCCAATAACGTGGTGATTGTTTATCATTGTTATTATTAAACACGTAAATCCTGACAAGCAAGGCACTGGCTGTTTGGGTAAAAGAGCGTTGCGTCCGCAAAGCATAGATCATCAAGATCACAAAATTATGGAAAAGGGCAGAAAAAGGCGACCGTTCACATGCGGCGGCATAAGACAGCGCTCTAATGTTAGGCCGCCCAATTAAGGTAGAAATAAAAGTAGTGCGCCAGCTGGAACGGTACAGTTCAGGACGAAAGTAGCTGTTTGAATAGGTAGTTAGCGTGCAGAGCACAGCTCTCAAGCTGAGGGACACAGAATGTTGAGGCTGCGGAGCCTAGATCCTATAAGTGTCGAACATCTGGAATCAGTCAGAAAGCAGCAGACTGCTCAGACCTGCCTTGGGTAAGGCCAGGCCGACAGAGTTTTCTGTCCAGTTGAAGCAAAAATACAAACAGAGAGCGCGGCAATAAAGCATAGAGGCAGGAAGGAAAAGACTCTATTGCGTGGAAGTGGAAAATGCTAAAAATATCTCGAGGTGATGTGAACACACCTTTGGATCGGTCGATGGTTCAATGGTAAGGTCTCAGCAGTCGGCGAGCAGGAGACTATTGAGACGAGATTAGAATATCGGCTCCTAGGGAGAAAACTATATGATTAAGGTTGGAGTGTTGACAGAGAGCATTGGCAGAAATAGACAGGTTAAGGATGATAGTGGGTTAGAATGCTAGGGATGTGTCTTGAACTTCGGTGCTCTTGAGTTTGGTGTTATGCCAAATTTCATCGACAATTATTGGATCATCTATATCCAACGATCTTAGGCAAGTCGGGATGCCGAGGTCCATTTTGACAAAACTTGATAATTCAGCGCGTTGGTGCTATTTAGCGAAATTATGGTTGGTAGAAAATTATTCAGTGTCATCAGAAAAGGAATAGTTCGGAAATTCGTGTGGTAAGGAATAACGTTCTCGAACGCACGACGCATGCCATGAAAGCCTATGTCAATGCATTTTCTCAGCGAATTTGGAAAGCGTACAGAGATGTCAGAGATTAAGTAGGTAAGGTGTACCCAGGCTCTACATAGATTTTGGCAGCAACGCCCCAATGCGCTCAAGAGCGTTTGGTCAACAGTGGCTAGATCAATTAGGTCCGATAAGTGTAGGAGAGGTCTGGAAGCAGAAGTCCATTTTGACGAGACCGGATAATTCCGTGCATTAATGCTAGGCCGCCAACTTTGGGTGTGGATACACCAGAATGGGTTATAAAAAGGAAATGGTTCGGGTTTAAAATAGTTATAAACAAAAAAGAAATGTCTTAATCTCGACAAAGCGAGACACGCCTTTTAGCATGATCAACATATTGCAATATTGTGCATGATAGCAGGATTAGCAGCACCAAGAGCGGGAGTAGTGCAGTTAGGGACAGTAGGGTGGGCCCATATGGCCTAAAGGTTGTACGAAGCCTATGTCTACAGAATGCGAGATTTAGAGGTAAGAAGCAGACCACTAATGTGGAGCATGTTGATGAGGAATTAGTTCGAGTAAGCTGTGTAAACAGTGCGGGTCACGTGAGTGAAGCATGGGGAAAAAGCAGAAAAATGTTTAAGAGTAGTGGCATGTCACTAATCAAATATGTAGGCGTGTCCGTATGAGAACAGATACATGCACAGAAGTTGTACTTGAAGTGGATCAAATCCGATCCCCAACACAGTCACTTACATCCTGCTCTGATATCACTGGACAACTTGAGCTGGACATCCTTATCCAGGGGATTCAATCAGTCAAATCCCGGCTGCAAAAAAGCCTTCAAAACAAACAATTACCACTACATACCTGAATCAATCCATAACTACCTAACCCTTATCCCGCCTGTCAAGCGTCCAAACGCTCGCGTATGGTGATAAAACCCAAACTGTTCTAGTAGGTGGATAGAATACTATATCTTGGAAGTGACCGGTAGTATTGATGTAGCGGATCAAGTGCTACTGACAAGCAGAGTCAACAAGGTGTCAACAGGAAGTTCACGTGTTTACCAGACTCACTTTTGTATATCGGTTTGGTTGGTTCCAGCTAAGTGGTGACTGGCTGGACAGTTGTATGGTCTGATTCGATGACAGCGCTCCATGTTGGGTTGGGTCCGTATACGACATATGGCTTGTCAGCAATCGCAAGCTGCCGCATCGAAAAGGAAAACCTGACTTCCTCGTGAAATCAACTGCGTTGTTCGGGACTACCCTATTCCGGCATTCGTTTAGCGACCTTGCGGCAAGACGTGGTGGGTTTTCGCCTGACATGCGTTCTTCCTATAAAAAGCCACTGAGGCCTGTTTAACAGCACTGCGACGTGGTAGAGGTGACTCGCCTCCAACTAAAGGCACGGCCCCATGAATACCCAACCAACCCAACACCGACGTCTCGCAACACTTTCATACTATCCATGCGATCAATCATTAGTTTATTGGCACACATATGAACTAGAATAACTAATAAACACATGCACTTCTACATACAGTTATGAACTCCCAGCTTCATTATTCATATCTAACTTGCACCATGGTTTATAGATTCCCGACATTTAGTTGTACCTTTAACATGAAAATGCCTACATAGGTGTGTCTCGCACTGCACGAGAATGAAGAATTTATTTATGTTAAGTGGTTCATTACAAGGTTTGCTCCTACAGTGGGACATACAAATTTACTGGATCGGCAGAGAAGAGTGAAGGAACGTGCCGCATTATTGGTGAAGCAGGAGCCGTGCGCTATCTAGGGAGTGGCAAGTGCTAATGGGCATTCAAACTTGAAACCGTGAGTGGTATTAGACCGGAATACATACTACAGATATGGTGAGTGAACAGTTGCAGAGTGAGCTCTGAAACGGGCCTGGGGTAGCGGAATAAATTAAGCAGCAGCGTCAAAAAGCTACTAAGTGTTGTAGTCCACAGTGGACTTCTACAGTTAACCATATAAGACAAGTAACCGGTAGAGATGGGTAAGGGTGAGCGCATTGTTCCATAACTGAGTTTTACAGGACATCACGTGTGCAGAGCCTGGATTATTTAGGACTCAGGAGTCCGTGAGAGAGCAGAAAGCCGGAGATCGTTCAGATGCGACCGGCTAGGCCAGTGCTCTAATGTTAGGCCGCCCAAATAAGGTAGAAATAAAAGTAGTGCGCCAGCTGGAACGGTACAGTTCAGGACGAAAGTAGCTGTTTGAATAGGTAGTTAGCTTGCAGAGCACAGCTCTCAAGCTGAGGGACACAGAATGTTGAGGCTGCGGAGCCTAGATCCTATAAGTGTCGAACATCTGGAATCAGTCAGAAAGCAGCAGACTGCTCAGACCTGCCTTGGGTAAGGCCAGGCCGACAGAGTTTTCTGTCCAGTTGAAGCAAAATACAAACAGAGAGCGCGGCAATAAAGCATAGAGGCAGGAAGGAAAAGACTCTATTGCGTGGAAGTGGAAAATGCTAAAAATATCTCGAGGTGATGTGAACACACCTTTGGATCGGTCGATGGTTCAATGGTAAGGTCTCAGCAGTCGGCGAGCAGGAGACTATTGAGACGAGATTAGAATATCGGCTCCTAGGGAGAAAACTATATGATTAAGGTTAGAGTGTTGACAGAGAGCGTCGACGGAAATAGACAGGTTAAGGATGATAGTGGGATAGAACAATATTTGATGAGTCGTCCCTAGCAATGCGCTCGAGAGCGTTTGGTCAACAGCGGCTAGATCAATTAGGTCCGATAAGTGTAGGAGAGGTCTGGAAGCAGAAGACCATTTTGACGGGACCGGATAATTCCGTGCATTAATGCTAGGCCGCCAACTTTGGGTGGGGATACACCAGAATGGGTTATAAAAAGGAAATGGTTCGGGTTTAAAATAGATATAAACAAAAAAGAAATGTCTTAATCTCGACAAAGCGAGACACGCCTTTTAGCATGATCAACATATTGCAATATTGTGCATGATAGCAGGATTAGCAGCACCAAGAGCGGGAGTAGTGCAGTTAGGGACAGTAGGGTGGGCCCATATGGCCTAAAGGTTGTACAAAGCCTATGTCTACAGAATGCGAGATTTAGAGGTAAGAAGCAGACCACTAATGTGGAGCATGTTGATGAGGAATTAGTTCGAGTAAGCTGTGTAAACAGTGCGGGTCACGTGAGTGAAGCATGGGGAAAAAGCAGAAAAATGTTTAAGAGTAGTGGCATGTCACTAATCAAATATGTAGGCGTGTCCGTATGAGAACAGATACATGCACAGAAGTTGTACTTGAAGTGGATCAAATCCGATCCCCAACACAGTCACTTACATCCTGCTCTGATATCACTGGACAACTTGAGCTGGATATCCTTATCCAGGGGATTCAATCAGTCAAATCCCGGCTGCAAAAAAGCCTTCAAAACAAACAATTACCACTACATACCTGAATCAATCCATAACTACCTAACCCTTATCCCGCCTGTCAAGCGTCCAAACGCTCGCGTATGGTGATAAAACCCAAACTGTTCTAGTAGGTGGATAGAATACTATATCTTGGAAATGACCGTTAGTATTGATGCAGCGGATCAAGTGCTACTGACAAGCAGAGTCAACAAGGTGTCAACAGGAAGTTCACGTGTTTACCAGACTCACTTTTGTATATCGGTTTGGTTGGTTCCAGCTTAGTGGTGACTGGCTGGACAGTTGTATGGTCTGATTGGATGACAGCGCTCCATGTTGGGTTGGGTCCGTATACGACATATGGCTTGTCAGCAATCGCAAGCTGCCGCATCGAAAAGGAAAACCTCACTTCCTCGTGACATCAACTGCGTTGTTCGGGACTACCCTATTCCGGCATTCGTTTAGCGACCTTGCGGCAAGACGTGGTGGGTTTTCGCCTGACATGCGTTCTTCCTATAAAAAGCCACTGAGGCCTGTTTAACAGCACTGCGACGTGGTGGAGGTGACTCGCCTCCGACTAAAGGCACGGCCCCATGAATACCCAACCAACCCAACACCGACGTCTCGCAACACTTTCATACTATCCATGCGATCAATCATTAGTTTATTGGCACACATATGAACTAGAATAACTAATAAACACATGCACTTCTACATACAGTTATGAACTCCCAGCTCCAATGTTCATAAGATATATAACATAACCTCAAAGTACTGAAACTGATGATGTTTCTCTAGGGAACGGTTGCGTTATTCTGGTCCAACACCACAGGCACTTGAATCCGACTCTCAGCTAAGAGAAATAGAGCTCTAAACTAGCAACTTAATGCACAGTTGTGTGCTTTAGCACCTGTGGCCCACTAATCGGTCATACTTGAGATGGCGCAACCCCAAAAGAAGTGGTATTCGTGTCTAACCAAAGCGGAACCCAAGGTGTTTCTCACCTGGACACATTTTGTGAATTTTCTCACTTTATTTTTTTATTATCACTGGAAGACCACCCTGGCTCATTAGTGCTATTGATACAACCATAATGACGTATAAAATAGCCTCAAAGTGTCAAAGCTGGTAATATTTCTGTAGGAAATGCTTGCGTTATCCTAGTTCAGACGGGGCAAATGAGTTTTATGTTCCCTTGTCTTATCCATATGGACTCAGCTCATGCGGCTTTAATATAATTTTCGCATCCACGTCGGAGCATTAAAAACGTTGAATTCCACATTCATAGTGGATTCTGCGGCCCAATATACTCTGAAAATCGCAAATGGTCGCATTCTGGCTGTGGGCTAGCTACACCATATCCTGTGTGTTCTACCTATATAATAATCCATACAGCCTACCTAGTGTTTCGCCAAAGCCTTTCCGTCTGTTTTCTTAACTTTTACTACGTTTACTGAGAAAGTATACTTTTCGGCTCACTGCGTCATACTTCGATACTGCAGCGAATTATCCGTTATCTTAGGCATTCCCAGATACTACACCATATTCGGAACTTATTACACCTAGCCGTTTTTGTATTATTTCGTTCTATTTTCTACATCTGCTTTCAAAGCAGAACGTGAATTTAGCGCTGGAAAATGGCGCTATCCGCAGCCGACCGCTAAAAATGCAAATACCTCCATAACCACAGTACCTAGCTTAATTATTTTACCTTTATCGTAACCAGCGTTTTGTGCTTGTCCAAGGCCGCCCATAGATGTCCTGTTTTAGTTAACATTTTAGCTTCTAAACGGCGTTGATTCCGCTTGTTTGGAGATTTACACTTTGAAATTCGCGCCAGGATTGCGGTTCTGTTCTGCTGTTTCTGGGCTATATTTTGGCTCCATTTTCCAATATTAGTGTATTTTCTAGTTAAGTGGGCCGGCCTTTCCGTCGCACATTTCTAAGAAAGGCTAAATTGTTAGCCACTACTATTATTTCCCTTGTTTTTTTATTTCCCTTGTTTCCACTCTCTATTTTCACGATCTAATTTTGGCTTGCTTATTCCTTTCCATGAGCCCGCTACTAATGGATGCTCGAAATGCGGTGATGTGACCAAAGAAAATGGATCAAATTTCCTCTAGTGGTGCATTATCCATAGAAAATAACACAATCCATTAGAATAATAGATTGATAGTTTACTAATGGAATCAGGCACCTCAAGGTTGGGCAGCGGTAGCCGGTGAAAAGCGCAGAATTCGTACATAAGCTACGGAGACCCAAACTTCAAAAATGTCGTGGCCTACGAAACGTTTGTATTTACCCCTGCTTTACTGTTTGGAAAGATAAACACGATCAAAAGCAGTTGTTAACGATATTTCTTCTCTATGCATGAGCATGGATGTTATGTTCAATTTGATCTGATCCCACGCAGGAACAGCATCTAGCGCTTGTCTAGAAATATATCTATATTTATTTATTTAGTTATCTAACTTGCACCATGGTTTATAGATTCCCGACATTTAGTTGTACCTTTAACATGAAAATGCCTACATAGGTGTGTCTCGCACTGCACGAGAATGAAGAATTTATTTATGTTAAGTGGTTCATTACAAGGTTTGCTCCTACAGTGGGATATACAAATTTACTGGATCGGCAGCGAAGAGTGAAGGAACGTGCCGCATTATTGGTGAAGCAGGAGCCGTGCTGTATCAAGGGAGTGGCAAGTGCTAATGGGCATTCAAAGTTGAAACCGTGAGTGGTATTAGACCGGAATACATACTACAGATATGGTGAGTGAACAGTTGCAGAGTGAGCTCTGAAACGGGCCTGGGGCAGCGGAATAAATTGGGCAGCAGCGTCAAAAAGCTACTAAGTGTTGTAGTCCAAAGTGGACTTCTACAGTTAACCATATAAGACAAGTAACCGGTAGAGACGGGTAAGGGTGAGTGCATTGTTCCATAACTGAGTTTTACAGGACCTCACGTGTGCAGAGCCTGGATTATTCAGGATTTAGGAGTCCGTGAGAGAGCAGAAAGCCGGAGATCGTTCAGATGCGACCGGCTAGGCCAGTGCTCTAATGTTAGGCCGCCCAATTAAGGTAGAAATAAAAGTAGTGCGCCAGCTGGAACGGTACAGCTCAGGACGAAAGTAGCTGTTTGAGTAGGTAGTTAGCGTGCAGAGCACAGCTCTCAAGCTGAGAAGCACAGAATGTTGTGGCTGCGGAGCCTAGATCCTATAAGTGTCGAACATCTGGAATCAGTCAGAAAGCAGCAGACTGCTCAGACCTGCCTTGGGTAAGGCCAGGCCGACAGAGTTTTCTGTCCAGTTGAAGCAAAAATACAAACAGAGAGCGCGGCAGTAAAGCATAGAGGCAGGAAGGAAAAGACTCTATTGCGTGGAAGTGGAAAATGCTAAAAATATCTCGAGGTGATGTGAACACACCTTTGGATCGGTCGATGGTTCAATGGTAAGGTCTCAGCAGTCGGCGAGCAGGAGACTATTGAGACGAGATTAGAATATCGGCTCTTAGGGAGAAAACTATATGAATAAGGTTGGAGTGCTGACAGAGAGCATCGGCAGAACTAGACAGGTTAAGGATGATAGTGGGTTAGAATGCTAGGGATGTGTCTTGAACTTCGGTGCTCTTGAGTTTGGTGTTATGCCAAATTTCATCGACAATTATTGGATCATCTATATCCAACGATCTTCGGCAAGTCGGGATGCCGAGGTCCATTTTGACAAAACTTGATAATTCAGCGCGTTGGTGCTATTTAGCGAAATTATGGTTGGTAGAAAATTATTCAGTGTCATCAGAAAAGGAATAGTTCGGAAATTCGTGTGGTAAGGAATAACTTTCTCGGACGCACGACGAATGCCATGCAAGCCTATGTCAATGCATTTTCTCAGCGAATTTGGAAAGCGTACAGAGATGTCAGAGCTTCAGTAGGTAAGGTGTACCCAGGCTCTACCTAGATTTTGGCAGCAACGCCCCATTTCCTTAGGTGGAATTTTGGGGTAAAAGGGAATCGGCGGTAAGGAAGTATGGTCGAGAACACGGTGGCATATTAGGTATATAAGGTGATGTAACTAAAAATGCAGTCGATCCATTAACTGCCAAACAGAGGATAAATCGCTGCTAAGTGGGTGAGGCAGTGTCGCTCATTTGTTGTCAGTAGTGCAGGAACTGTTAATTAGCCCTTTACTTCCTTGATCGATAAGCAGTTGTAAAGTCTCTGTGGCCTTTCCTAGACCAAATGGCTTCTAAACGAATTTATAAAACCAAATGTTGTGGTTATGGCGATCTTCGGAATATCGTCGGGGGTTACCGGAATTTGGTAGTAGGCACGCAGTAAGTCGATCTTAGGAAAATTGTTCTTCCATGTAGTTCAGTCGAAAATCATAGATGTGCGGAATCGGTTATCTAACAGAGACAGTCGCATTGTTTAGTTCCCGGTAATCTACACAAAGTCCCCGGTTTTCACTGAACTTTTTGGGAACCATACGAAACGGAGGAAGCGTGTGCCATTGGAAAGACCAATGATACCGAGGCGCAGCATATTCGAACTCCGCCTTAGCACTAGCGAGATTGTCTGGAGATAATCGTCGAGGTTTTGCGGTTTTAGGTTGTCCAGCTGTTATGATGTGATGCGAAATTTTGTCGTTGTCCTCAAGAACGGCATTAGTCTATTGATAAGGTGCATGAAACTGTCGCAGTAGTTCCCTAAACACACTGTCGGCGGGCAATGCCGGGAGAAGACAGACTGAACTGATCGAAGTACAAATATTAGGGATGGAAATGTATGTCAACAGGTCGCGAAGTTCGCGGTTAAGCAGGCCCACAAGCAAGCCGCAATTGGTGAGGAATGCAACACCAAGGATGAGGTGTACCGATGTCAGTAAGGAGGATATAAATAAATAGTTTATTCTCGTCATCGCGAGGCACACCATCAAGGGCGTGATCACGGTAATACAGACATATATGATCGGGAATTGCAAAAATTAGTATATTTTGACAAACAGTATAGGAATGTATATGTTTATTGACATGTAAAAGCTTTTACGTCTGTATCTAAAAGTAGTCATGCTGTGTGATTAGGTAAATGTGACGCTGTGTGTGTTTTGGTTCGTTGAGTGCGCCATCAAAGGGAAAATCAATGGAACGCTTCTTATCGGATGACGTCCGTACTATGTGAATGCTCCTCCGGAAAAGGGAAGAGGCAGCGACATTATTTAGTGGCGTGTCACATCCGCCAATCACAGTGTTGTTAAACGGAGATCTGTGATTTTTTTCTTGGGAGAACGCTTGCCAGGTAAAATCCCACCACATCCTGGAACACTGCCGCCGAACCATTTGCTGGAACGAGATTTACCCAACCACCCAGCTGGCACCACGAAGAGGTTGATGGGTCAGCCAGGCAGGTTGAGTGGCAGCATTCTATCTACTTATTTGTGGTTATTGGTCTTGATACCTGCCAGCAACGTCAGCCCGATTATAAGTAGGTTGCGTAGTTCTACAGCCCTGAGGAATAAGGCTAACTCAGCGCCGGTGCCCACGAAGGCCTACGAATTGATTGAGGAACCGTAGACGTAAACTAGGCGACCATAAGAGTAGCCGGACGCAAGTGTCACCATCGCTGGGTGGCGTGGGTTTCCCTCTCGCAGCTTGTATAATACCTTCGAGTGCTTACAACAAGGTCAACAATCCCCTGCATCATGGCCAAAACGGTGAAGGTACCATCATAAACGACGTGTCGGAATCATGGCGGGGCTAAGTCTACTTCGAGGAAAGCTTAAAGGACTTCTACCACGACAGCGATTAATGCTCGAGGTGGCGGGCTCCAACTTCCATAAACACTCGGAAATGGCTGACATCGGGTACGTCTTATCATGGGCTTTTGCTTTCGACTCCACTGCTTGGCATGCTGCGTTTGCATGAAATCCCTCATAAACCTTGTCTTTTGTCTCGGCCAGCTACTCCAAAGACAAAACACCTGCGAACACAGCGAGGAGCGGTGAGGTACTCGCTGGAAGGCATTTCGTCCATTGCCGTCGTAGAATTGCGTCACTGCTCTATGAGACATCGACCAACTTACGCATGTGCCGGAGCCGTTGTGACAGATTGCGGTCGCCTAGTTCAACCCGGGAGAGTAACTGTACACAGCCTAGCTTCGTCGGAAGCCCTGCTGGGCTTTGTCACGGCAGCTTTCAGCGTATAGTAAGGTGCGTCTGCCGGAATGGCCTCGAGTTAGTCTAAAGGTTAGTTGCGCTAGAAATAGGGAGATGGGCAGTAACATGTGCAACCATTAATGCCTGTGAATTAATGCGCCGAAGGCGAAACAGGGATTTTAATCGTAAAACCCACATCTAAGGCAAGAAGAGAACAACAAAATTTTTCTAAATCTCAGTGCGGGAAACGCGGTTCGACATACAATAGTCATAAAAAGGAGTGCTGAACTTTCACTAAAAGGACTACCTGGTCATCATATGTGCAGTGGAAAGGCAAAACCGAAGGGTTTGCGTACACAAAATAACTTCTAGTATATAAAGTAAGGATGCTGCACCTGAACGTCGGTAAAGCACGATCCCCGGTAGACCGGCAATTAGTTGCATAATCCGTTCGAAAGAAGAGTTAGGCGGCGCAATAATTCGACGTGGTAGGACCGAGTATCAATGAACCAGACAAGCAGATAGACGATCAACAGCATAAGGAGTGTAGCGGAAAGTGGAAGTCGAATCTAAACCCAAAATGCGTTATCAGTGTTGCTCAGTTAATACAAAATGGTACAATAAACAATGGAAATGTGTATAAGAAGGTACAATTAGTAAGAGACAGTGTACAATCGCTAAAGCTTCATATATAGGCTGTAGCGCCCAAACAGATAACACTTATCTTTCATGTACAACTTATTTGTTGACAGATTGTACATTATTCTTTCTTGTTTTAATCGTCCTTACAACCGGCTCAACACTCGACCGCTTTGTAAGTCTTCGCGCGCACGTGTTCGCTAGCGCCTTGCTTCATCCGGCCGGCTTCTTATTGTAGCCCATCGAATACAATCGGATACGTCCGACTCCAATTGCCTTCTGATATCCGCACTTAATTTCGCGCACCGTCTCGGACCAGCATTAAATAGTCCCGCAAGACCTATTAGGTTTTGCAGCCATTTACACACACATCTTATGTGTTAGTAGATGTTCATATAAGCATTCATCCGGAGTTACCATTTCAGGCTTTACAACGCAGCACATAAATAAATAAATAAATAAATATTTTATTCTCGACTATGCGAGACACGCCCATGGAGGCATGATCAGATATGTACAACTATAAATAAATGAATAAATAAATAGTATATTCTCGAATTTCCGAGACACACCTGACCAGGCATGATCAACGTTTACAAGCAATTTATGTTTCGCAACAAACACGTTGCTATGTATGTAATCGGCAGTAAGACGAAAGTTGTCCAAGTTTTGGAAATTGCAAAAGTAATCTTGAGGTATAAATTCGTCAAAACATGACGACCAGTTGGGTTCTAGTGGGCGTAGTGTAAACAGGCTGGGCATTCCGTTTGTAGAGAAAACTTGTCAGGAAAATATTACATTAGGATTCTGGTCGGCTTGCCAGTATGTAGTTGTGGGCAGTGACTTTATTCAGTGGCGAGTCACATCCGCCACGTTGCAGTGTTGTTAAGCGGACATTTGTGGCTTTTTATAGGGAGAACGCTTGCCAGACGAAAACCCACCACGTCCTGAAACACTGTCAGAAATCCGTTTGTACACTAATGTAAAACTGGCAGAGCAGCTCGTCGACTGATTTAACCCTCGGTTAACCGCCGTCAATTGCCTTCTAATTTCCTCTGTTAGCTGAGCAGGTTATTTTTGGTCGGGGCGGCCATAATGGCTGAGGCCTATGGAGGGTTAGACCTTCGTCATCTTCGTGTCCAGGTGAGCAAAACTTCCGATTCTTGCTTCTAGAATTTACAGGATTATGTATACTTCGCAGGAGTATGAAGGCGTCATGTCCAGCTACCATTACTGGACGACGGTCATGGTAGTGAGTGCATTTTTATCCACTTGTTGTACAGCCGTGTTCTATGTAGGTCCTTGGGGTTTCTATGTCCTGTCCCAGGCACAAGCTCTTTCACGTTCCGATCCCAGATCCCCAAGAAGTTCCAGACCTCGGAGAAAGGGAAGGTGAGAGACAAACAGGGCCGCAAAGAACAGACGTGGGAACAAGCGTTATTTATGTTCTATGGTCTAACATTTAGAGGAAACATATGATGTACAATGTGTAACAATGATTATGCTAAAGTGTCTTTTGAATATTCATCGGAAGCAAAGCCCTATAGGTTGGTTTCTACCGTATACCTTGGATGCAGAGCGTTGCGCCGTTAAGCAAAGAAAACACAGGATCAGTTTGCTATGATGCAACTGTTGCGTGGGAAGATTCGCTGGGGAGCGTAGAATATACTGACCCAGGGAAAACCAGTGAGTCTTTTGGATTCATACATGGGTTAGTTTCGCAAAAATAGCAGCGAATAATTAAGGAATGAACACCTGTAAATGAGAAGCTAAGGGGCGTCTCTGTACTGACCAGGTGAGAGAGTGCCGAATTAAAAAGCTAAGAAGGGCTAATTGACGGAAGGACCGCGAATAGCCAGAATACATGCGTACATTAAGGTTGCTGAGGATATCAGAACCTGAGGCCTAACCGCAGCAGCCAGAGTGCTAGGGTAATAGTGCCAAGCTGGATAGAGCCATGGACTGCTAGCCCGAGACTTGGAGTATTGCAGCTAAAAAATGCCTAAGACAATACAGCAAGTAATGGGTAGATAAAGGTCAAGAAATGTGAGGCAGAAGTGCGGCTTACGCTGAATACCTGGATATGTTTGCACGACAGAAGAAAGCTAAGAGAGGTTTCGTGATAGAATGACAGCGGACAAGTAAAGCGCAAGCATACAAAGAGGTGGTTAGATAGTTAGAGCACAATAGACTACGACGCATTGACGTGCAGCTAATCATATCATGCGGTGGTGCTGATGGAGTATAATTAAGGAGGCCTGAGCCGGGAGAAGCCAGTGAGAGAGCTGTACTACGGCCAATTAGGTGTCGCGGATGATCAATGGCATTTAGGTGTGGCCTTAAAATTGCTAGTGGACACCTGCTTAGGGCAACGGACAGCAAGTGTATGTGATGCACGCAGTCCCCAGGGATTAAAGCATGGAGGGATAAAAGTGTGGACCTTGGCAGCTCAGTATATGCGCAAAGGTGATAGTAGCTTATGAAGAAGGACTGTTGCTAAACACGGGAGCCAGAGGTAAGACGAGGAACAGTTAGGGTCGCTGTAAGTGTGAGTATCACTGATCAGCAATGGAATTTGCATGAAGCCTTTTAGTTGCTAATGTATGCATACAATTAGTCATAATAAATCAGCAAAAAGCGGATGTATGTGACGCAGACAGCCACAAAGTATGTTCGAGATAGGAGAGAGCAGCTCTCAGCAAACTCCAGAAATGCGTGGAGCCTACGATTACTAGTTGCTGCTAAGCAGAAGTGCTTAGGTTTAAGAGGATCGACAGAACATGGCGCTGCGAGAAAATTTTGGTGGCCTGATGTAGCCAGTCCATTAGGCTATTTGGTTACAAGTAGATTGCTACAGTATCGCAGAACACATCAACAAGCCAGCGAAGGTAAGTGATACAGACAATCTGGGAGATTACAGGATGGAGAAACGAGGAATGGCTCCTAGTAGCTCCGGATAAGCTCAAAGATGTGTGGAGCCTACAATGAATCTCTGCAGTAAACGTAATGAAGATAAGCAGAACGAAGGGTAATTGTGTTGAGAGAACCGGCGGACAGCATCTGAATTCCATTGAACATTCTAGTTATTTATTAGATACAGTGACAGAAGAAGTCAACAAACCAGTGAAGGTATGTGATGCTAACAATTCAAGAGAGTAAGTAGGAGAGATACAGAGTGGATGCTAGCGTAGATATGTATGCTAACTACTATGACTGGCTGCAGCTAAAAAGTGGTGACATAAGTAATACGAAGAACTGATAATGACACAAGGTGAGATAGCGAGTATCCGCAACTAGCAATGGCATTAGGGTGTAGGCTTCTAGTGGCTAGTGGATACCTAAAGTGTTCCAGAAGAAGTCATCGGTCAGCAAATGACTGTGACGCAGACAGTCAAGAAGAATGAAGGTTGGGGATGCAAGAGAGTTACACTTGGCAGGCTCCGGATATGTGCAGAGATGCATAGAGCCTACGACCACTAGTTGCTACTAAGTAGAAGTGCTGAGGTGAAGAGGATCGACAGAAACTGGCACTACGAGAAACATTCGGTGGCCAGAAGTAGCCATTCCATTAGACACTTTGGTCACAAGTGGATTCCTACAGTGTCACTGAACACATCCACAAGCCAGCGAATGTAAGTGATACAGACATTCTGATAGATTACAGGATGAAGAAACGAAGAATGTATTCTAGTAGCTCCGGATAAGCGCAAAGATATATGGAGCCTACAATGAATCACTGCAGTAAACATAATGAAGATAAGAAGAACGAAGGATAATTGTGCTAAGAGAGAGAACCAGTGGGCAGCAACGGAATTCCATTGAGCCTTTTAGTTATTTTATTAGATACTTACAGTCACAGAAGAAGTCAACACACCAGTGAAGGTGTGTGATACTAACAATTCAAGAGAGTAAGTTGGAGAGATACGGAGTGGCTCCTATCGCAAAGATGTATACTACCAACAATGACTAGCTGCAGCTGGAAAGTGATGACGTAGGTAACGCGAAGAACTGATACCGATGCAAGGCAAGATAGAGCGTATCCACGACTTGCAATTGCATTGGGGCGAAGCCTTCTAGTGGCTAGTGGATACCTTATGTGTCCCAGAATAAGTCAGCGGACAGCAATGGACCTGACGCAGACAGTCATGAGGCATGAATGTTGGGGATGAAAGAGGGTGGCGCTTAGCAATCTCCGGATATGCGTAGAGATGCACAGAGCGCTCGACCACCAGTTGCTACTAAATAGAAGTGCTGAAGTTAAGAGGATCGACTGCAAATGGCGCTACGAGAAACTTTCAGTGGCCTGATGTAGCCATTCCATTAGACACTTTGGTGACGGGCGGATTCCTGCAGTGTTTATTAATACATCAACCAACCAGCGAAGGTAAGTGATACAGACATTCTGAGAGATTACAGGATGAGGAAACGAGGAATGTCTTCTAGTGGCTCCGAGGTTAAGAGGATCGACAGAAAAGTGCGCTACGGAAACTTTCGGTGGTCATATGTAACCTTTCCATTAGGCAGTTTGGTCGCTAGTATTTTGGTCTCCCAGTAGCTTCTTGGGTAAAGGAATCGGTTGACTAGAATTGTAGTGCCTGGATCAGTTAGTTCTGCGTAGTATGCATGCCGTCAGAAAGCAAGCGATTGGTCAGATGAGATTAGATTAATGCAAGGGACAGAGCTGACTGTCTAGTTAAAGAAATGCAATCCGATGGAAGATGGAATGAAGACAGCGAAGTAAGGGAAGAACGGGGTCAGTGGGGAAAGATTTACTGATTAGGCGTAGCGAAGCCAACGATGCTCTGTAAGGCAATGTGGTTTGTGTATTTAATCATCTTAATATTGGCCGGTAAGGGCACAATAGTCAGAGGTCAGAAAACATGAGCCGAAATACACGAGGCTGTATTAGCCGGAGTATTGCGATTTAATAGTGAAGTTGGGAAGAAAAATAGAGAGTGTCAGCAGAAATGGACATGTTAGATGTAGAAGAGTTTGAATTGGTTAGTTAGATATAAGCACTAGGGTGGGAGAAATAAGGTTTGATTGTGCGGAGCCTATACCGTTGACGGCTCAGTACTCTGTAGGAAGACAGAAAGTAGGAGACTGGACAGAGGAAACTAGGTTAGCACACAGCTCTGGGTTAATGATAGAGTGAGAGGAGCGACTAGGGAGGGGTACAGTGTTCCGTCTTCAGATCGATGACCGGTACCGTCACAATATTACCAGAGGGTCAGCAGAACTGAACAGATTAGAGATAGCGGTGGCCGTGTTAGAAAGGAATGAGCAGGGCCAGCAGGCTCTCGTGAAGAGAGGGCATAACCAGATGTCTACAAAATCGTAGCTGTAGTCTGGAGTAAGTCAAAGAGAGGCAGGACAGTCAAATGAGACTAGTGCAGAGCAGGGCGCGGACAATTGACCGACCGATAGAAGCAGAATTAAGAGCGAAGTGCATAAAAAGGAGAGGACAGGGTCAATTTGTAAGGAACCTTATTGGTGCTGCGTGTGTAGAGCAGCAAGCTCTTGGCGCGTTGAGATTATTCCACACAGTTAGCGCTTTGTATGGAATTCTATATGTGATCAGGGCCGTTCTACCATAGCTCGTCCTCAGGGATGCAGATGCCCAAGATGTCTGCTACCGTGGGGACATTTAGTAATCTATTTATGGCCGCGGAGAATTGCAGGATACTATTAGATGCTTTGATGGTTTCTGGTAACTTATTCCATACAAGTGCATATCTATAGAGAAAAAAGTTAAAGCGTATGGAGCAACGGGTTTTGGGCAGTAAGAATGAGTATGGCTTTGTGCGTAGAGGATAGCGTGTGTCGCCCAGCGGTTGAAAATATCTTTCAATACTTGAGTCCGATGTTTTGATTAGCTTATACAGAAAAACTAGGTTGGCTTTAAGTCTCCGCAGCCAAAGTGGATCAAGACCAAGCTGCTTGCAGCGGCTTTGATAACTGAGCGTTGGTGATCCTAGAAGGCGCTTAGTGAACGAACGCTGCACTTTCTCGATGACCATCCTATCACATTTGCGTGAATTAGTAACCACTATGGAGCAGTACTCTACAATAGGTCGGGCACACAACTTGTAGAGCGTGAGTCGCGACTCTAACAGGCTCATTGACTTCAGTATATAACCAACGATAGACCTGGCTTTTGCAGAGCTAAAACTCGCTTGTTCCCCAAAATTTAGTGAGCTTGAGTAGTGCACACCGAGATCGCGCACGGTAACGCTGTTATCTAGTGGTATTCCGTTAAGAGTTAATATATTGGGCGGTATAGAGCACCGGTAGGAAAGGACGTTACATTTGCTCGGTGAGAACTCTAGTTTCCACAGGTCACACCATGCTTTAAGAGCGCCGAGATCTCTTTGAATGCTGGAGAGGCCATCGCGTAGGCAGCTAGGATCAAATGAGAATACCACTTTTATATCGTCAGCAAAGAGGTAGGGAGTGCCATATTGGAAGACCTGGAATACATCATTGATGTAGAGTAAAAACAGCAAAGGACCTAGGACGCTGCCTTGGAACACTCCGCTGGTTACGGAGGCCCTCTTAGAAAAGACATCGCCCAGCAGCACTGACTGCGTTCGGCTAGAAAGGTAAGAAGAGAACCAAGCATGGAGACGGCCGTAAACACCGAATGCAGCCAATTTTGCTAACAGTCCATTGTGTGGAACCCAGTCAAATGCTTTTTTCAAATCAAGGAATATGATGATCAGCGTTCGACCCAGGTCTATGGCGTGTGTTACGTTGTTTAAGAATGCAAACTGGCAAGTTTGACAAGATTTAGAAGGCAGAAATCCGTGTTGGGACCTATTAATGAGGTTGCGTTGCAACAGAAAACGAAGCAACCCGTCCTTTATTATTTTTTCCATGAGTCTCGACGCAATGGGTGTGTGGCTAATAGGGCGGTAATTGTCAATATTTTGTCGGCAGCCTCCTTTGTGTCTTGGTATGCTGGTTGCGTGTTTCCACATAGACGGGTATTGTCCACTCTTCATAGAGAGGGTGAAGATATTGAGGAGAAGGACTGTAATATCCGATCCACCAAGTATTAATACGGAAGATGGTACACCATCCGGACCTGGAAAGTGGGACATTTTCAAGGGGCAAAGTGCTCGCTTGATGTTGTTTAAGTCAAAGTCAATGGTTTGTATTTGATCTTCAGTGAACTTGTGAATCGTAGTTGGCGATGCCGAGTCATTGCTGGTGAAGGAGTTACAGAAGTACGTGTTAATGCGGTGGCAGTGCTCGACCGCATCAGTAACTATAGTTTTATCAGGAAGTAGAAGGGTAGGGATCGTTATATCTCTGCTGCCAACCCGCTGCTTCATTAGTCGAATAAGAGCTTTTGCTTTGTTATCAGTACAAAGCGCTGCGTGCTCAGCTAATGTGCGAGCATTGCTTTGTATAGTTCTCCAGGCGATTAGTAACTCATTCATTCAGACGATTAGATAAAAGTCTTTAATCTTGCTGTAGCGGCAGCGCATTTTCTTAAGCCTAGTAGCTAGTTTGCGTGTAGAAGCATCATCAAGAGTCTTCCGTCTTCTTGGCTTCCTCTTTTGGGGAGCAGGGACGTCTAAGCAGTTAGTGAGGTTATAAATAAATAAATAAATAAATAAATAAATTTTTATTCTCGACAATGCGAGGCACACCTTTACAGGCATGATCATACTTAGCTAACATAGTGTGAACAAATTGTACAAAAGGACATGTTTAGCATAACAGTGTATGTAAGTATTTGGGTGTATATACGTATGTAATTGTGTAGGAATGTAGCTTGTGTTTTTGAATGCGCCGCAGAATTTTTGACTGTTTGTTATCGTCAGGAATGTGGGAATAAGCGATTGATTTTCGAGGATTGGATAGCATTTTCCGAATGTCCACGGGCCAGTGACTTTAGTTTGTGGCGAGTCACATCCGCCACGTCGCAGTGTTGTTAAGCAGACATTTGTGGCTTTTTATAGGGAGAACGCTTGCCAGGCGAAAACCCACCACGTCCTGGAACACTGCCGCCGAACCATTTGCTGGAACGGGTTAAACCCGAACCACCCAGCTGGCACCACGAGGAGGTTGTTCGGCTAGCCAGCCGGTTGTTCGGCTAGCCAGCCTCGTTCGGCTAGCCAGGCAATTGTATTGTAAAGCTCCCTGATCGCAGTATCTATATTGTCTGAGAGGAAGAAATCGTCCCAGGGTGATGCTCGGAGAAGGGATGAAAATGTTACCCAGTTGATGCGCTGCAGGGAGCGTGATACCTCATACTTGTCATCCTCCTGGTAAGGGAATTTAGGCAGTGCAAAAAAGAGCTTCACCACGTTGTGATCGCTGCCCGGTATGTTGTCTAACACGCTGGCGCATGCATGGGAAATGCCGTTGGTGAATATTAGGTCCAGTATGTTAGATTGTATAGTCGGTGTGTTCACATTCTGAGTCCAGTCATGTGTGAAAATAGTGTCTACCAGGGCTCTATATTTGGGTGGGGCTGTCTGATTAAGCCACGAGACATGAGGCATATTAAAATCTCCAGCAATAATTTTATGGCGCGCAGGAAGAAATGAGATTTCCTGGAAGAGCTTGAGCATTTTGTCAACGCTAACACAAGAGGAGTGCGGTGGGTTGTATAAACAGCCTATCAAGAGGTCAAATGGACCTCCAGCGGCCTGAATCCATACTGAGTCTTCGGAAGTACCATGGGACACGGTTTGGAAAGATGTTGCATGAAACACGTTCTTGACGTATATGAGACATCCGCCACCTCGGTGGTTGGCGCGTCCACTACAGAAAATAGTTTACCCTGGGATGTGTTGTGGTGTGTCAGATTCATCGGCCGAATGCCATGCTTCTGTGACCAGCACCAGATGCGAGCGTGATAGAAGAATGAGGGGGCCTATGAGGTGCATTTTATTTTTAATCGATCGTGCATTGAGGAGGAAGAGTGTATACGTGTTTTAAGCACAGCGTCCTGTCGTCTGGTCGGCAGCTTCTGAAGTGGTGTCGCAACCGGGTAGTTTGAAAGCGCTTGGAATAAATAAATAAATAGGTGAGTTAAGTGCAGCGGATATGTGTGCCGGGGGCGGCGTATTGTTACGCTGGAGGCAGTCAGCCGCTGACTGGTTACTTGTCCGTTTGGGGTCCAAGGGGGTTACGCGTAGGGCTGGAGCCAACCGTTTTGGGTTGACTGCAGTGTATAAATGAGTCTCTGTAGGTGATGCAGAGCAGGGGCGAGTTCTTGAATAACTTGGCTTGGTGGACCACACCCTGAAGGACTCCATAAAAAAGGGGCAGCAGTAGGTGTAGCACTTCTGTAACAGTGAAAGCAGAAAATCGTTCATATGTCCATGACGGAACAGTACAATGACAAATAAATAAATAAATAAATAAATAGTTTATTCTCAGTTTCATAGAGACACAATAACTCAGGCATATAAAAATCAAATTGTTGTCTCTTAGTTAGCTGCACACTGCAAAGCTTAAAAGCACCAATTTCGTAAAGTAATGTGAAATAATTAATTAAATAAATAAATAAATAAATAGTTTGTTTTCAAATGCATAGAGACACACCAACTCAGGCATAATCAAGGTTTAAAAACTGATGTGTATCACGACGATCCATCGGGTTCAATCGTGTGTAGGTGAAACGGTGTCAGGAAGTTGATATGGGAGTCTAGTCGACTTGCCAGTATGTAGTTGTGGGCAGTGACTTTATTCAGTGGTGAGTCACATCCGCCACGTCGCAGAGTTGTTAAACAGACATTTGTGGCTTTTTGAACGGAGAACGCTTGCCAGGCGAAAACCCACCACATCGTGCAACACTGCCGTAAATTGTCCATTAGAGGAAATGGGACAGTTATCCATTAGGTCAACGGAGTTACTCTTCTATCGCCCATTATTTGTCTCTGTGTCACTGCTCAACTGACTGCACCTTAGCGGTAAATTAACATTTTCGAGCGTACTGTCTGGTATGCCGTAAATAACGGACTGGCGTGAAACCTTGTGTATTGGGCGTTCTCAGAAGCAGCTGAACATTCAGTGATGGATAAATGACACAAATGTTAATAATAAAGAGTAAAGAAAAATTAAAAAAAATAAGTACTGCAAAGATAAGAGCTAAAGTAATAATTGCCGTCTGTTTCCTAGATCTTCGCTCGCATGTTGATTTCTTCATCGAAACTGTAGGTATCCAGTATTGGTCAAACGTTTTAATGACATGGCTACACCAGCCACTGATTCATTCTTTTCTAAAGCCACTTTCTCTGCTTAGCAGCAGTTAGTCACCATAGCTTCCATTTAACTCTGCGGATATCCGGAGCTCTGTAGGAGTCGCACCCCACTTACAATGTTCATTCTCTTGGATTGTTTGCGCCACAACTCAGCTGGTTTTTTGACCTATTATGTGCCACCGCAGGATCCACTAGTAACCGAAGGCTTAGTCCAAACTCTATTGCTGGTCACTCTTCTCTCTTAGCGCGCCGTTATTTGTTGTTCGTCCTACTCGCATCAACTCCTCTTGACAGCAGCTAGTCATTGTTGGCTCCATGTAGCTTGCAAGTAGCCACTCCCTGACTCACCAACCTTCATTTTCTTTCGCCGTCTGGCTCGCTTAAGCTTTGCTCGCATGTTGATTTCTTCATCGAATCTGTAGGTATCCAGTCGTGTTCAAACGTCAATGATATGGCCACTCCAGCCACTGATACACTGTTTTCTAGATCCACTTTCCCTGCTTAGCAAGAGCTAGTCGCCATAGCTTCCATTTGACTTTGCGGATATCCGGAGCTCGCTCTCTCTTACAACGTTCATTCTCTCAGCTTGTTTGCGTCACAGCTCAGCTGGTTTATTGACCTATCCCTTGCCTACACTGGTCTGTTGCCACACTCAGCGACCCTATAGGCATACACTAGTGACAAAACGTCTGGTTGGAATAGCTGCATCTGGCGACTGAGTCACTCCTAGCGCCAACATCTGCCGGTCGTCGCAAATTCGACATCTCCCCTCAGAATTAGCTAATGGCCATTGGCCCCATGCATATGCGATAATCCAGTGCTTGTTAGTAGGCACCCCATATCTCAATAACCTTTATTCCTTTAGAATATCTGCATGTAGTCCTTCCGCTGCCCTGCCACCAATTGATCTTTAGGACTGCCTCGCAGCAACCTATTTATTTTCGCTTATTATGCCCCCTCTCGGATTACACCAACTACGTGCTGTTCATACACCTGACAATCACAACCAATATTCTAACACTCTTTGCTCTATCCCCAAGCAATTATCGGCTTATATTAAGCGGATACTTCGTACTTTTCTTACTGGTGCAACCCTCTTGTCCCTACGCAGGCGAGAGCGATCCACCTATACGGCTAATAAATAAATAAATAAATAAATGGTATATTCTCTGTAAAACGAGACACGCCTCTAAAAGGCATGGTTCTATAGGATACTCAAAAGACATTTTCAGCATAATTATTATTGCACAGTGTACGTGGTTTTGGCTCAAGCACAAATGTTATAGAACAATAACAATATTCAACTCCATGCCTGTTCTTGCGGCCTTCTCTCGGCTGTCCCTCACTTTCCCTTTTCTCTGAGGTCCGGGACATCTTGGAGATCTGGGATTGGACTGAGGAACAGTTTTGGCCCAAGACGGACGTAACAACCCACAAGGACTAACATGGAACATGGTAGAACTTCGAAAGAACCGACCTACAATCTCCATAACCTTTGTCCAGTATGGAGAACTGGACATATCCTCATACTCCCATGCATTATACATCTGAAATATCTGGACAGCGGAAAAATTAAACTTTTGATCACCTGGACATACAACAAGAAGAAAAATCGCGATGTCCCTCTCCTCCACTGACCTCAAAAATCATGGCGACCCCGATCAAATTACATGTCCAAATAACAGAGGAAATTAGAAGCCATTACGCTGCGAAAACCCGAAGGTAAAACCAGTCGTCAAGCGGCTTTGCCAGTTCAACATTAGTGTTCAAAATGCTTTACGGCAGTGTTGCAGGACGTGGTGGGCTTTCGCCTGGCAAGTGTTCTCCATATAAAAAGCCACAAATGTCTGTTTAACAACTGTGCGACGTGGCGGATGTGACTCACCACTGAATAAAATCACTGCCCACAACTACATACTGGCAAGTCGACTAGATTCACATATCAACTCTTCCCGACACCATTTCAACTACACACGATTGAACCCGATGAATCGTCGTGATACACATCTGTTTTTAAACCTTGATCATGCCTGAGTTGACGCGTCTCTATCAAAATGAGAAAAACCATTTATTTATTTTTTCATGGACATATGAACAATTTTCTACTGTCACTGTTACAGTTGCCATAAAATGTTTGTGCAATTGTACTTATCTGATCATGCCTCCTTGGGATTGCCTCGCATAGTCGAGAATAAAGTATTTATTTATTTATATATACAGTACATTTAAAGCAGGTTAAAATGAACTTAATTGCCACGAGATTTTAGACCCAAGCATCTAGCACATATTACAAAATTATATAAACAAGCTTTGCTTCCGATGAATATTCAAAAGACACTTTTAGCATAATAATTGTTACACATTGTACATCATATGTTTCCTCTAAATGTTAGATCATAGAACATAAATAACGCTTGTTCCCACGTCTGTTCTTTGCGGCCCTGTTTGTCTCTCACCTTCCCTTTCTCCGAGGTCTGGAACTTCTTGGGGATCTGGGATCGGAACGTGAAAGAGCTTGTGCCTGGGACAGGACATAGAAACCCCCAAGGACCTACATAGAAAACGGCTGTACAACAAGTGGATAAAAATGCACTCACTACCATGACCGTCGTCCAGTAATGGTAGCTGGACATGACGCCTTCATACTCCTGCGAAGTATACATAATCCTGTAAATTCTAGAAGCAAGAATTGGAAGTTTTGCTCACCTGGACACGAAGATGACGAAGGTCTAACCCTCCATAGGCCTCAGCCATTATGGCCGCCCCGACCAAAAATAACCTGTTCAGCTAACAGAGGAAATTAGAAGGCAATTGACGGCGGTTAACCGAGGGTTAAATCAGTCGACGAGCTGCTCTGCCAGTTTTACATTAGTGTACAAACGGATTTCTGACAGTGTTTCAGGACGTGGTGGGATTTCGCCTGGCAAGCGTTTTCCCTATAAAAAGCCACAAATGTCCGCTTAACAACACTGCAACGTGGCGGATGTGACTCGCCACTGAATAAAGTCACTGCCTACAACTACATACTGGCAAGCCGACCAGAATCCTAATGTAATATTTTCCTGACAAGTTTTCTCTACAAACGGAATGCCCAGCCTGTTTACACTACGCCCACTAGAACCCAACTTGTCGTCATGTTTTGACGAATTTATACCTCAAGATTAATTTTACAATTTCCAAAACTTGGACAACTTTCGTCTTACTGCCGATTACATACATAGCAACGTGTTTGTTGCGAAACATAAATTGCTTGTAAACGTTGATCATGCCTGGTCAGGTGTGTCTCGGAAATTCGAGAATATACTATTTAATTAAATAATTATTTATTTATTTATTTATTTAAAATTAGTTTTAATAGTTTACACAGGACTGTTGGGTTCTACCTCTGAATGCTTATACATCTTAACCATTGACCAATAGTTACCGCGGAATTGCAGTTCTGTCACCCACCGGATCTATATCATTGGGATGTACTGATGAAGCCTACGATCTAGTCGGCATCATAGTGAACCATTTTAAGCCTT
>OX104069.1:105016466-105051229 GCA_944474145.2 Dicrocoelium dendriticum
GGTATGGTTGGGTTGTGTCCCTCTTGGTGGGCCAAAATACAGTTGCCTTAACTTGGGAGCATTGCGAAGTTGTTCACAATTCAATATTATAGTGCGCAAGATTCTACTATCGTCTGTTGTCAATTTGAATGGGGCTGGGAATTTACTGATCCTTTTTACCATCCTCTCAACGTGTACCGATGTTTCCGCAATACCGTTAAATTTAAGGATAGCGCTCTGAAGCTTGCCCGTCGATATGCCATCCGGAACATTAAATACAAGTACGCTAAACACCGCATTGTCCCAACCCGGCTGCTGCGACTGCTTGTCTACCGATCTTGCGCTATTTAAGGCTTGTGTGGGTGACATAGCCGTCGTCGGTGAGTGACTAGGTGAGTTTGCTCCGCAAGCCCGTTTGACATTGGGATCCTTCGTAGTGTTAGACACAATGCTGTCTAAGCGGTTAGGTGTAGCTCGTTGTCTCTTTTCGGATGCGCTACGCTCGCATTGCCTATAGCCTGCAATGATGTTAGGATTAGTCGCAGCCCAACCTAAGCTTTTTTAGCGGCCCGAATGTAAGCTGGCTTAGCATTGTTGCACTGCGAAGCTGTTCACGGTTAGCTAGGAGAGTACGCAATACTTCCTCATCCTTTGCGTTCAGTTTGATGGGACCCGCAAATTATGTTACACATTTAGTCAATCTTTGAACCTGCAGAGCATTCCCTGCAATGCCATTAATTGCAATGATTGCACGCCTAAATGCGTCCACCGATATGTCGTTGGGAACATTGAACACTAGTGCGCTGCACAATCCATTCCCGCACGCAGCGTTGTATGGTGCTAGGGTCTCCGCTTTTCTTATTTTCGAAGCTGGTGGCGTTGAGCCCAGCGGCTCAGGTGAACTCGGTGGTGTTGTCCATATACGAGGCCTTTTAGTTCGAGGCGTTGGCGGCTCTGTTCGCTGAGTGTTGGTTATGCTAAGCTCGCTTCGATCGTCGTACCATTTTGCTAACATCGGTTTAACTGAGCTGTTTAAAGGTTGCATCAGTGGTTCGGCAGCCATTAGCCCTTCCGGTTTGACTGATCGACTTGTATTGGTAGCTGAGCACTTAGTGTAAACCGAGGGTTTTCCTATATTATTCTCGGGCTGGCTGATTTGCCCTAGGTATGATGTGGCTTTACGGATATCGCTGGTCCCAGGGTTTGCAGGTTCTTCCAAGCAATCAAGCGATCCAGTATCCATATCAGACGAAATGTCAAGGTCCACAGTACCTGAGCCACTTAGGTGCACTGGTGTCGGAGAGTTGTCACAATTGGCCTGAACACATCTGCTATGTGCAGGACTCTTGGTTAGCTTGTCGTAACGTGGTTGCAATGCCGTTATCGCTGGTACTAATTTTAAGTCAAGAAACGTGGTGCGGGCCCTAAATTCCCTTTGATAGCAGAGAAACTTAAGAGCCGAGCTCTCGTTATCGAAGTTGACTAGGAGAGGGCATTGGTTTTTCATAACCATTTTTCTCAGCCTTGTGCAGCACAGAAGATTGTGTTCTAAGCCACACACTTTCATCAGTATTTTAGGAATGGTGTGCAGATGCAGGCGGTCTGGAACATTATAAACCACTACCCCATTAAGACATTTTATTCGATCCATTACCTCGGTGCAAATGGTATTAATGAACCTTTCGGCCAATTCCGCATGCTTAGATTCCATGATGTCCTTGGGTTGCATCATAGTTGCTATGGCTGTCAGTTTACCAGTAAAAGGTTCTAATGTGTTGAGGACCCTTTTGAGCTTCACAACTTAATTTTGAATATCGACTATTTGAGAACTCAAAGAAAAGGTGTTCATTAAGTCAACAGTGCGTGGTGTAGTTGGGTCAGCTAAGTTACTGCTGCCAGTTTTGCTTTGGCCGGAGTACGCCCCACTGCTCGCAAACCCTTGATAGATAGGTTAAGACGACGTCCACTGACCATGTCCAAAAGAAGAGGTGATGAAAAAGAGAAGATAACAGCAGCAAACCTGTAAGTTGAACGTTAAAGTATAGGAGAATATTGCGTTGAAATATACTCTAGCGACACTAAACGCCTTTAATAGCTTGAACAAATTGAGAGCGAAACAAAACGGACCTTGTTATTCCAGGCGAGTCACATTCGCCAGGTTGTCGTGTTGTTAAACGGACGTTTGTGGCTCTTTACAGGGCGAACGCTTGCCAGGCCAAAACACACCACGTCCTGTAACACTGCCGCTGATCCATTGAATGGCAACCTGTAACTAGCTATGTTTCTGGTTTACCGCTTGGTTGCTTGATTATCCGCAGTCAAGTTGCGTCCCATTTGTCTGCTGGCGGATGCGTTAGGCGAGTGCCTATCACGTTCCTGGGTCCTGTGCTGTGCCCGATTGGGACGTCTGTAATTAAATATTCTTTTATGAATATGCTGTATTGATCATCTGCCGAACCACGTGAAGTCACCGAGGGAAATACATTAAAATAGGTTGGTGTCTTGAAGGATAGAATATGGTTCCGAAGAAAGAATGGCAGATCACCCGGGGTATGTAGTAAACTTGACCAGAAATATAGGAAACCTTGGCCAACTGCGCGGTCAAAGCGGATTGAAAAGCTCAGAATGCCCAAGTGTTCTGGCTTTGCATCGGCAGGAGATTGTACCTACCGAAGTCAGAAGGAGTTCTCCAGGCAAGAGATGGGTGGAAGGGATGGTGTTAGGCAAATTAAATCTAATGTTTCAAGCCTCGGAGAAGTTGTATTCGTGCAAGATAACGAATTACTTGTTCGGTTAGTAAGTTTTAAAGGGGCTACTAACCTTCCGCTCATGTCCAGGTAAGGGAACTGTGTGCCTTGTATTGTTGTCGCAACGATGGACAACTCCTGGAGTGCGTGTAGACGTACCTGTGGTAAACTTGGGAAAAGAAGTAAACAAGCAGAGAGAGTCATAATTGAAATGTAGTTGCTCAATTTCAACAAGGACTGAACTATTGTACCCCTATATATGTAATTGTTAGTTAAGTAGCGCATATACACGTGTATCATAAGTGGCGAAATACGACAAGAAGCGAGCAGAACACGGATCAGTAGAGAATGAAAGATTAAAAAAAGCAAAGAGCATTTGAAGGGCCTTATGCGCATATGCCCATTTGGTGGAAACCAGAGATTAGGACGAGGTTTTGGTTATTATGGCCAAGAATATCACACATGTGAAGCGACTGGGACGTGATTCTTTAGTCCTAAACTGGTAGGAATGCAAGAAGTCAGGGAGGACAAACGCATGTAAGTTAGCGTCCAATGAAGAAGGAATGCAACAGAAAGCACAGGAAAGAAAGGAACGGATCGGTAACACAGGATCTATTGAAGAGAATTTAAAAAACCACCGGCCTTTTAAGGTGATGATTCATCCTTGTTAATAAACGGGTAATTGAATAATGCCCAGTGCTGTAATCAATGTAAGGGTGACAGAGCCTTGCGCCGGAATAGGTAGGTAGTACAGTGAGCGAAGCACATAGGATGTTGTGCACAGAAAGTTGGGACTACAGATCCTAAACCGTTTCTGTCTAGGATGCCTGGAAGAAATCAGATAGCAAAAGACTTGTCAGCTGAGGTTAGATTAGGGCCAACCACGAAAAGTTCTCCGTCCAACCGGAAAACGAATGTAAAGAGGGCGCGAAAAGGAAATAATGAGGTCTGGAAGAAAAGTTGTCTATTGGGAGAAGTGGAATATAAATAAATAACTACATATTTTCTTCTCGACAAAGCGCGACACGCCTTTTGGGCATGATCAGCATATTGCAATATTGTACATGATAGCAGAACAAGCAGTACCAACCGCGGGAGTAGTACAGTTGGAGATAGTAGTGTTGGCCCGTAGGGCCCAAAGATTGTATGAAGTCTATGTACACAGAATGCGAGAGGTAGAGATAGTAATCATATCACTTATATGGTATGTTGATGAGGAACTAGTCAGATGAGGTCCCGTAAACAATGTAGGTCAGTGAGTGAAGTGTGAGGAAACGGGTGCAAAATACTTAAGAATAGTGGTATGTCACTAATCAGATACGTAGGCGTGTTTGTGCGAGAGCCGATATATGCACAGAACTTATAAATGTGGTGTCGGACAACTTGCCAATGTGTTAGGGGCGGTGACTTTATTGAGTGGCGAATCACATCCGCCACGCCGCAGTGTTGTTAAACAGACATTTGTGGCTTTGTGTAGGGAAAGCGCTTGCCAGACAAAGACCCACCACGTCCTGGAACACTGCCGGCTGGTGCTATAACATTGACAAGATTGTATCTGACAGATTACCCTCGCGGATATTCGCAGTCACGTAAAGCCAATTTGTTTCCCCTGGCTGTGTTGTCGCCTACGGAGTCCAGTGTAAGTTGTTGGAGCGGTTGAAGTCGGACGACTCAAGTGGCTTGCATTGAGTTACTCAGTTTTCTAGGTTCTTTAGTGTGTCAGGATTATGAAGTGCGGGTTTTTCTTTGTTCTTTATTGAATCCGTGCCCATGGGAGCGTCGCAGTTATGCCCTCAGCGGTGTTCCGTGCAGGTACTGTTATCCTGTAGAACAAGAGGGAGAGGGCGTACAATGGTTTTGCGAACAGCCATTGCATCTCTTGATGATTCATTGATAAGGCTTTAGCAGTCAGAAAGGAGACCATTGAGACGGTCCTAAAATGTCGGCTCATAGAGAGAAAGCAGTAGGTTGCCGGTAGGTTGCTAGTAGGTTAACCGAGTCGGCAGAAATAGACATGTTGAGCTTGCAAGGATAAAAGATGAATAAGATATACTACGACCACTAATGTTAATGAGATGAGGGTCACAGAGCGGTACGTCTAGACAGGCTAGGTCTTATAGACCTCAGACGTCCGAGAGGGGTCAGAAAGTAGGAGACCGTATAGGCGAGACCGGATAAGTCAGCAAGATGAACCTAGACCGCCAAATTAAAGTGGAGATGACAGTAGTGCGTGTCATAAGAAATTGCAGGACGACAGAGACTATTTGAATAGCCAGTTAGCATGTCAAATGAATCTCTCGGGCTGAGGGACAGGGTGTGTTGTGACTGCACAGCCTAAGATAGTTGCTTCGCGGATGGCTGGAAACAGTCAGAAAGTGGGAGACTGGTCAGACGGGGTTGGAGAAGCGCCAGGTCCGAATAGGTATCTGTCCAATGCATAGAGGAATGCAAACAGAGAGGGCGAAAAGGAAAGAATATGTTCGGGAAGCGGAGGCTATTAGGGGGAAGTGGAAAAGCCTAAAAAGATTTCGAGGTTTTGCGAACAGACCTTTTGACCTGTCGATGGTTCTTAAGTACGGGCTCAGTATTCGGATAGCAGGAGATCATGGAGATGATAGGAAGATATCGGTTCATGGAAGGAAAGCCGCATTATACACGCGCATTGCTAAGAGCGTCAACCGAGCAGAAGTGTTAAGGATAAAAGGGAATAATTTAATGATGAATTATGAGCAGCCGTGCTCTGGATGGGGGGACAGAGCGTTGTGTTTACAAAGACTAGATCATTTAGGTTTCAGAAGTCCGAGAGACGTCGGAAGGCGGGAGACCTTATATGCAGAACCAGATAAGCCAGACAAGTACGAAAAAAGCGCTGTGGATTAGAAGAAAAAGAAAAATGCCAGGTGATGTGCACAAACCGATGGGTCTGCAGGTTCCTGCTCACTAAGGTTAGAGAAGTCGGAAGGTACGAGGTCCTTGAGACGAGACTATAATATCAGCTCATAGGGTGAAAGTCGTATTAGTAAAGTCGGAAGGCTGAAGAAGAGCATCATCAGAAATGGACATGTTAAGGAAGAAAGGGGACATGATACTAAGTTTGAATTATGACCAGCAATGCCCTTGCGGTGAGGGTACCAGGCTTTCGTTAGCAGAGCCTAGATCATTAGATGGCAGAAGTCCGAGAGAGGTCAAAAAACAGGAGATCTTTCAGGCAAAACCAGATAAGTCAGCAAGCTGAAGCTAGGCCGCCAAAGTGAGCTGGGAATAAATAAATAAATAAATCTTTTATTCTCAACAAGGTGATGCACGCCTTTACAGGCATGATCATTTTGACATAACGAAGCATGATCAAGAATGTGCAAAAAACCGATATGTTTGCCATAGCAGTTTGTGTTTGTGTAGAGGTATGTATGTATGTCATTGTGTGTGTACGTGCATGTAGCTGTGTATTTTGTGCTTGTGGTTGTGCTGCTCCAATCTTCAATGTTTGACATCGTCAACGATTGGTGAGTAGGAGAATGGTGTCCGTGGGTTGGATAGAATTATCCGGATATCCACGGGGCAGTGCCTTTATTTTGTGGCGAGTCACGACCGCCACGACACCTTGTTCTTAAGCAGAAATTTGTGGCTTTTTATAGGGAGAACGCTTGCCAGGCGAAACCCACCACGTTCTGGAACATTGTTGCCGAACTATTTGCTGGAACGGGTTAAACCCGAACCACCCAGCTGACACCACGAGGAGGTTGTTCGGCTAGCCAGCCTTTTTTAAATAAATAAATATTTTATTCTCGAATCTGCGTGGCATGCCCATGGAGGCATGATCAGGTATGTGCAACTGTACAGACATATTATGGTAACTGTAACAGCGACAGTATCAAATTGATCATATAAATAAATATTTTGTTCTCAAATTCCTTGGGACACATCAAATCAAGCGTGATCAAGGTTTAAAGGCATTTGTGTATCACGACGATACTTCGGGTTCAATGGTGTGTAGTTGAAACGGTCAAGGCACTATAAGTGCAATGTACCCTTGCTTGTAGACGGGGTGTATCATATTCTTGCATGGGTCGGGAAAAGTTGAAATATGAGTCTAGTCGATTTGCCAGTAGGTAGTTGTGGGCAGTGACGTTATTCACTAGCGAGTCACATCCGCCACGTCGCAGTATTGTTAAGCAGATATTTGTGGCTTTTTATAGGGAAAGCGCCTGCCAGACGAAGACCCACCACGTCCTGCAACACTGCCGTAAAACATTTTGATCATTAATGTATGACTGGCAAAGCCGCTTGACGACTGATATCGTATTCAGTAATACGCAGACAAATGGCTCCTAATTTCCTCTGTTAGTTGGATAGGCAGTTTTATCTGGTCTGCCATGATTGCTGAGGCTGGTTGAGGAGGGGAACATCGCGAATAGTCTTCTTGTTGTGTGTCCAGGTGAGCAAAAGATCAAATTTTCTGCTGTCTGGATTTTTCAGATGCAAAATGTATGGAATTATGAGAATATATCCAGTGCTGCACGTTGGACATGAATTTTGGTGACTACAGTGTGGTCCTTTTGATGTTCAACCATGGTCCATGTGGGTCCTACTCGGTGGTTTTGTTCGTTTTGGGCGGAAATTGTTCCTCCGTCCAATCCCAGATCTCAAAGTAGCACCGGACCTCGGAGAAAAGGGAAAGTAAGGGACAACCGAGAGAAGACCGCAAAAACAGTCATGGCGTTGAGCATTGTTAACGACGTATATTACAGCATTTGGTCTTGTGACAAAAGCATGTACATTGTGCAACAATAATGATGCTGAAAGTGCCTTTTGAATATGCTATAGAATCAGCCGTATAGGGGTATTGCTAACGCCTGCGTGGAAACCAGAGCGTTGAACCAGTGAGTAATATACCAAGTATTAACTTGGTATGAACTGAAAGTTGCGTGGGGAAGAGCAAAGAGTGTTAGAATATTGGTGGTAAATGCAAGGTGTATGGACAGCAAGTAGCTTGCGTAATACGATAGGGAGCGCAGAATAATTGAAAATAAATATGTTGCCGCGAGAGAGATCTAAAGGACAGTTTGCGGTAGGGCAGCGGGATGATTGAATGCAGATATTCTAAAAATAGAGGTTGTTGAGGTAAGGAGTGGCTCCTAACGAGCACTGTGCAATCGCATGTGTGGAGCCTATGACCATTTGCTACTTCTAAACAGAAGTGCCGAATTTGTGACGACTGACGGATGGTGGCACTAGGAGACTATGATTGGCTAGAGGTAGCCATACGAATCAGACGCTTAGTCATTAGTGTATGCACATAGGGTCACTGAGTGAATCAACAAGCCAGCGGAGGTAAGTAAAACAGACATTCCAGGAAAATGTATGATGGAGAGGCAAGGAGTGTATCCTAACAAGCTCAGGATCTGCGCAGAGAGGACATGGAGCATGCGGCGAATTGCTGCAGAAGTGAGGAAGATAAGAAGGGCAGCAGATAGTGGCGCTGGGATTGAGAGTATGCGTGGCCAGTAAAGTAACGTGTGTCATGAAAAATAAGCTTTCGGGACGACTTGGCTATATGAAAAGCCAGTTAGCATGCCAAGGCTAAGCCTCGGACTGAGGGGAACAGTTTGGTTGGAATGTAGCCCCTACAGCGATAACATCTTGGATGTCGGGGAGCAGTCATAGACAGGAGACTGGGCAGCCGAGAGTAGATTAGACCCAGGCTCGAAGAGATGTCCGTCCAATTGAAAAAGTAATGCAAACGAAGTGCGAAAAGAAAAATGCTCAATTGAGGAGCGGTGGAAAAGCCAGCCATATTCTCAGCGTGATGTGAGCAGACCGTTAAGCCTGCCCATCTCTGATCATTCGGGTCACAGTAGCCGAAAGCAAAGAGACCACTGAGACGACAGTAGGATATAAGACCAAAGAGTGAAAGCCGCGGAATTTAGATCTACGTACTAAAGGGGATCATCGGCAGAATAAACGTGTAAAGAAAGAAAGTGGGTATAATTATATAATGAATGAATCGTGGACAACACTGCATTTCAGTTGAGGGGTACAGGACGTTACGTCGGCAGAGCCTAGGTCATTTAGATCTCAGAAGTCCGAGGTGGGTCGGAAGGTAATAGACCGTTCAGACGAGTGCCATTAAACCAGCAAGATGAAGATAGGCCGCCAACTTAAGCTGTGAATAACAGTAATGAGTGTCATAAGCAAAGCAGCTTTCGGGACGAAAGTGTCAATAGGTAAAGTTAGTTAGCATGCCGAGAAATGGACTAGGGATGCGGGGGATCCGCATGACGGCCGTCACACGCAGCCTTGGATGTACTGGGACGATTCATGTATGTTTTGCGATCGTAGCAGTGAACGCAACTGCGACAACGGCCAGACGCAGGTGGGTTTTGGAGAGTTTGCAACACTTTGACTAGGGGCTGCCTGGCCTGAGGCGGGCAGTAGCAAAACCATTGAACACCAGGAGGTGCCCTCCCACCGGCAGAGGCAATGCGTGGCGCTCTTGCTCTACGCCAGTCGAGCTGTGCAGACCCGTTGTCTCCCATGGCTAGGTTTTTAACAATTAAATAAGTAGTTTAAATAAATAACTATTTCATTATCGAATTTATCGAGCCAAACCAAATCAAGTATGACCAAAATTTACAAGCAAGTGGGTGGCGCAAAGGATACGTTACAACGCACGTAATTGGCTGTGACCAAAGTTGTACGGGATGAGGGCCACCGACCACTTCCTAACCTTCAAAGAGGATTGACTCTGATACTGAGAGGGCGCCCACACCTGACAGGAGCACCACTCGGGTCCTCAGCCAAAGCCTTCGATTCAACGTACACCCGAAAGGCAGTGGGTCTAGCACCTGGTCAGTTCACTGGCTCATGCGGATTAGTGTCCTGGGTCTTAGCAGGGAGAAGGGCGAAACTCAACTCCTACCCACCGGTGGCCACGAGGAAGCGTCCAGGACCTGAGCCAATGGCGCAACAGTAGCAGCAGTGGGTAGACCGTCTGTCAGGATCTAGCCACCACCAGCCACAGCACAACCTAAGCTCTCCCGCCAATATATATTAACCTAAATAACTAAGTACGTAATATCGTAATTTTTAAAGGTTTCGAGATACGTCAAACAGAGCGTGCGCAAAATTGGACAAGCACGGATGTAATGCCTAGGTCAGGAAACACTACATGCAAGAACCTGAAAATGGGAATTATCCTTGTAGGATGTAGCGTAGTTAACACTGTGTTGATAACAAGTGGGCTACTATAATTATCTAGGGTGTGTAACCAAGTGTAAGCGCATGCATTTGAATAATTAGTAGTTGTAGTAAGTAGACTTTTCAGTGTGATACAAAGTGCAGTGACGCTTCTGTGACACGTCACTTGCGCCACATCGCCGTGTTGTTAAGCAGATAATTATTGCTTTTTGTTAGGAGAACGCTTTCCAGGCAAGAACCAACAACCTCCTGAAACACGGTCAGCAATTGTATTTTGTACCAAATGTCACTGGCAAGGGTGCATTCTGACCGATTTGTCTTGTAGCTATTCGCATTCGCGCTGCATCCAATATCCTTCGTTAGCTGACAGTAGCTTAGTCAGAATCCATCGTAAATGGATGAGACCAGCGGTACGTCCGAAGAGGTTGTAGATGATTAGGAATAGAGCTGGAGCTTTGTGCAGCTTGGGAAGGAGTTAGAAGTATTGGTGTGGTTTGTATGTTTGCAAAATCCTTTGCAGACTTGGCGCTTAACTAGGGTGTAAAGTGGTGTTTCGCATTCGACTGTGGACTGCACATGAGCTACCGGCAGCCAGATGTGAAGCACCGTCGTTCGAGAAGTAGCAACGTCTCATGGCGCTGACAACACATTCAATATCCATACGTTTGCCGACTAACTAATATCAGCGACGGTTGATGATTCCAGTGCATCAGCCCAGGTATGTGATGAGGCTCCCTGGTGGGAAACAATCCCTATGCTTAAGAAGAAGGAAGGTTTGAAAAACCTTTCTATGAAGCCGGACGGGCTATATCAAATGCGCTGGAAACCCGAACACGTATGAAAGCAATAATAAATGTAGTGTAAGTGAACTAGCTTCCTAAAAAACGGTCGCCATTCTGGCAAACGGGATAGCTCGGGATGAAAAATTTGTATGCCGGCTGTATGGCATTGCATAAACACTGATATAAGTATAGCAAAACCTTACAAAAACTGGAGTTGCCAACACATTCTACTCTGTTTTTTCTATCAGCATAAGCCCTGACTTTGATGCCAGTATTATATGACAATGGTCCTTATGTAAATCTTCGACCATTATCTATCTTACTTTTTCCTGCAATTCAGCTGTACTATTCCTATACTATTATACTAATTGTACACAGCTGATCATGCATTTACAGGTGTGCTTCACCTCGTCAAGAAACAATTTATTTGGATATTTATGCGAAGAGAGTGGGCGAGGAGGTAGGCGGCAGTCCAAGGAGTTGCCGCAAGGATTGCCATTGGGATAGATCGACACTGGCTCCGTGGGATAGTGACGGGTGGTCGCTCTCGTCCACATTGAACAGTATCAAAGTCTTGCGGTTGAATTCTGGCAAGCCACTGCTCCGAGGCGTATTGGTGCTTCAGCTGCATTGTAAGGGCCTCGGGTGTGTAACATGTGTGAACTGGGGACTGGGTTCTCCTGCGATTGCATGGCGCACTGAGTGTGCTTGGCGCAGTTTTTAGCGCGGTGTTTGTCCCTCGATTGTTTGGGGGGTTGCGACATTTGTACCGTGGGATTTCGACACTGGTTCCTGTGGTCTACTCACTTGCTGGCGAGTCATCCGTTAGTTTTCGGGTGTTTCTCCCATTTGTAATCAGAAACGGACGCGGGTCGCGTGGAGGAGATGAGCCAAGGAACATAGGTATGGTGTCGTCCAGCTCCTGTTCACCGGAGACTGCTCCTGCAGGCAGAGGGTTGCTTGGACAAACACAACCGAAGCCTTGAGGTTGTGGTGAAGATGTAACTGAGATGTCGACTGATGCCAAGTCACGAGTATCAACGCCTACGTTTGCTACTAAAACGCCAGAAGGTAAGTCACAAGTGTCGACGCCTATAGATGTGGACTTCGTCGAGACTTGCAAATCCCTGTAAAAGTTTCTAAAGGCTGCCACATCTAGAGAGCCAATAGGGCTGCTTTTGAAGCTTCTGTGAAGTAACTCTGCGCAGTCATTGCAAACCCACTTAGCTTTGGTATGTGAAGTGTAGAAGTCCACCTCCGGCTGTGTGAGTTTAGCACAGCGCCCGTGGTACTGTCGCTTGCAACAAAGACAGCGAACATGTGGTGGCGACTCGGAGTGACAAACGTAGCATGTACTGTTACGTGCAACTGTTGGCATCGGGACGTTGATCCGATGGTGATTAGAGTGAATACAGTAAACACAGTAAACAATGTAGATGACAAGATGGGAAAACGACCTAATGCAATCAGAACAGCAGATACGGATGGATGGAGAGCATTTACCAGAAATCTTATTTTGGCTGCTGTGCTCATGGAATAGTACACGGCGAAATCACGCCGATCAAGCATATTGACACACATGTTGTGATTGCTTTTTCAGCGCCTTAGCACGGTTATGTCCCTGACAAGATAAGCACCTGTGTGAACTACGAACATTACGATTATACCTTGCATTAAAACCAATCGTTTAAATTTTTCGACGCAGGTATGATTGTATGCATGTTTTATCACGCCATCGCCGGTGTGCCACGTTGTACCGCTACTATATGTTATGTTATGTTATGACATTAAGCGATAAAAGAACGGGCCGCAAAGTTGAATCAGGTCCCCCAGTGCAAGGCTTCACGCTGTGTAGAGCGACTGCAACAGAAGTAGCGAAATGAATTAAGGTATGGCTGCGCACAGCGAGCCACCGAATTTTAAATTATCATACTAAGTATGCACCGCTTTCACTACGGGGATAAATTTAATTCCCGTGTAGGCTTTATCGACCTAATGGTGGAGCCACACGCGGAACCGCAAGAAAGCTGTCCACGTAAAAATTTAATATGCATAATTAGTTCAATGTGAAAATTTCGTGCATTGCTTTAGCTTCAACTTACCAGCAGACTTACTGTTTTCTCGCGGCCCACTGGCTATTTGCTTTTGGTATAGCGCATTGCGCGGTGAGGCATCCTTAATGCTTGAGCTAGTGGTGTGAATGTCGCGTAAGTAGCGGGTTAGGAAAGTTGTATGACAGGGCTCAGGCGTTGGAATTTGTGAGTTAAAAAGCTAAACCATAAGCGCTGAGCTTCGTAAGGAATATGAAGGTGGAAAGCCAGGGTAGCAGTGTAGAGATGGAAGGGGAATAGAATGCAGTTTATTAAACTACGAATAATCAATTGAGAAAATGGCATACAAGACGCTTTTACAGTTTTACAGTGCTTTTCCTAAGGATTTACGTCAGTGTTCCCTTACTGGTTTGTTTTGCCTGACAAGCGTGCCCATCATAAAAGGCCACAAACGTCTGATATACAATACTGCGACGTAACGATTGTGACACGCCACTTGATAAAGTCCTTGCCCAGAGCTACATACTGGCAAGTCGTAGTTCAATATTACTTCGATATGTACAATAAAAGCTACTATTTGTCTACACCTACAGTCGCTATCGCATTGTTGGTGGGTTTGCTGTTAATTCTTTACAGATACAAACCCAAAATATTGTCATCTACTGACAGTGTTGCTGTGTATGGTTTATTCTTTCATTTCTGCACATTGCACAACTTTAGGCCAAGGCCGACTACATCGATAGCAAGGTTTTGGTTGCGAAACATCATTGCTTGTAACTTTTAATCCTGGTTAATAAATTTAATCATAAACGCTTTATTTATCTATGTAGGGTAAACGTTCAGCGTCGCCGTTAGGTGTTTTCACCATTTCCTTTTACCGTCCGAAAGTTAAAGAGCACAGCTTTGGTGCAAACAGCCCCGGATACTCCAGGGAAATAATAGGTACCATGACAAGACAACTATACGACGCTTTGCTGAATGCGTGTTAATGTTGCGACAATCTCGAAATTTAGAGCATCACTGGTTCCTATTTCTTCCGCGATGAAGGGATAAAATGGCTGTGATCTGCGGTTTCCTATAGTTATTACCAGCAATGCTGTTTAGGTTTCTATGTGCCCTTGAAAGGATGCGTACTAAATCAACGCTGCGGTCGAACGTCTTCCGCAGCAGAAGACCAGTAGCTTCAATGATGTATTATCCACGATGAAAACGAAATTTTGTTTTTGCTTGAAGTCGTCATACCGTTGGGAGCATGAAGTCAAGGAGTGCGCTAGTTCGTTGCAGGATAACAGCAGTGGAGCTTTTAAAGCAGGGTGTACCATGGTCAGACGCTACCACGTTTTGGCGACGGTTCATTGTACCTCATTTGGGCCGGCACCGAGTACAGCTCCTTCGACAGGAGGCGCAACGTTTTCTCTGCACGTTCTTATTCAGATATTATAAATCACTTTGATGAAGTGGGTTGGTTTCACCGCCAATGCGCTGAGAAAGCTAGCCGATGTCCTAACCCCTGCATTACGCGCGACTAAGCAGCCTTGTGGAAAGCGAATATACCCATACGTACACGACCAACGCCTTCAAAAACAACCAAAACCATTGCTACTTTTACATGTAGGATCGACATTTTTTATTACTTTCCTTATCGACACGGGAGCGAGAGTCAGTGTCCTCCCTACGAACTCGAACGACAAGCACTCAGTATTCACGTACAACCTGCGTGCAGCCAACAGTTCTTTAATAGCTTCAGGCGGTCAGCGTCCGCTGAACCTGGACCTCATTCTCCGCCAGGCCTTTCCGTGTTTGTGCATGGTTACGTTTGTACCGTTCGAAATTGTGGCTATGGATTTCCTCCGAGCGGTTGGGTTGCTGATGTTTTGCTCACCTGGAGACTCAAAAAGATGACCCTTCGCTACTCTCCCATCCTCCACTGGCCTCGGCGATTATGGCGACACTGTCCAAGATATTTGGTCAAGTGAGAGAGGAACTTGGAAGTCAATTGGCTGCAGACAACCGCGAGTGAAAGCAGTCGGTAAGCTGCTTCGCCAGTCGTACATTCGTGTACAAACGGATTTACGATGGCGCTTTAGGACATAGTTGATTTTTGCCTGGCAAGCATTCTCCCTTTAACTACGCTGAGACATAGATAATGTGACTAGCCACTGAATAAATTCACTGCCCACTACTACATACTGGCCAATCGACTAGAGTCATAATTGAATATTTTCTTGACACACAAGAATAAGATACTCTCCGTCTACATCAACCGTTTTCACTACACTTTTACTGCCCTGACTGTTTATAATACTCAAGCTCAAACCAGATATCGTCATTCATTGACAAGTATATTTCTCATGATTACTTTTACAATTTCCGCAGCCTTTGCAAATTTGGTTTCACTGCGGAGTACATGCGTGGCAACTTGTATTTTGCGAAACATACTTGCCTATAAATGCAGATCATGCCTGAGTTGAGGTGCCCCGGTAAGTTTGAAAATAACCCATCTTTTTTTTTATTTATGTATCTCAAATCTCACCGCTAGTATGGCATGCCAAACCGCTTTCAGTAAAATGGACTCGGAACGCGTTTACAACCAAATTTTAATAGCAAAAGATGGCACTACCAACACTGCCTTGTTGACTCTATTTGGTTGGTTAGCTTTACTGCTCATGCCTTGTGGGCCAAGGAACGTCGCGCGAGCTTATCATCGTTGCATCAAGCAACTTTGTCTTGGGTTAGATTACGTTTATGCACAACTCGACGACGTACTATTCGCTGGCTCTTCACGCGAATAGCACTTGAACCACGTACGAACACATTTTGACCATTTATCCCAACACGGGGTGACGATCAACGCAGAGATGTGTTTGCTTTTGTCAATTCTGCCAGTTTCCTTGGCCACCATATCCCTCTGCTGGCATGGTGCCACGATACTCTATAACCAATGCCATCATCAACTATCCCGAGGCACAAGCTTTCAAGCAGCTAAGAAGCTTAGCGGGATTGTCCTGTATTATCGTCATTTTGTACCATCATATGCGTTGCTCATGCAGCCCTCCTCTAAGGGCGTTTAGGAACTTCGACTTTTTGGCGTCAGCAAGCTCTACCTGTAAAGCCGTAAAAGTAACTAGCGCTAACATAACTACGATAGCGGCTCCCGAGCCGGCAGCCACACTACCGCTCAGTACCGAAGCCTTTGACGTGGCATGTTGGGCTGCCTTACAACAAATATTTGATGACGATGGGCAGTCTTTGACATTGTTTCCAAACGCTTGCAACTGACCAATCTCGTTACGGTGCTTTTGGTGGGGAACTATTATTTATTTAGTTACTTAACCTTACTTTAGTTCCGACGTGTCTTAGAAGGACGCTTCATGGCCGTCTGCACAGACCATAACCCCTTGCCTGAAGTGCTAAATTTAACTATCGACTGATGCTATCCTAGTCGGTCGCGCCACCTAGACTACAGTGCTCAGTATATAAGCAATATCCCATATGGCTCAGTAGTGTACGACTCAGTCGCCGACACAATTTCCCGAATATAAGCGTTCGCCCTTGCCGCAGGCACTGCTATCAACTTTGCAACCATGACCAAAGCGGAACCCAATGATACTGTGGTTGAACTACTACGCAAATCCCCTTTTTGGGCATGTGGCTCGTGCCGCTGACAGTAAAAGAGTAATACACTTTGCGATATATCTCTCGGCACGCTGCGCTTACTCGTCCCACACGAGTTATGACCGATCGTGTTAGACAAGTTGCACTACTTGTCGCATCCAGGCGATGGGTTATCGGTTAAATTGGCAACAGCACGATTTGTTTGGTGCAAAGTCATCCGTGTTGTCCATACTTGGGCTACCTCTTACCTTGCATATCAAAGCGCAAGCTGCAGAAACGCACAAATCGCCCAGTAGGAATAAGTTTCACGTCAAATGCAAGTTTCCATCACGTGCAAGTAGCGCTGGTAGGTACGCTGCCATCTTCAGAAACTCCTGTGTATCTCAGTGGGCATATATATATATAGATATATATATATAAATGTATGCATATATATATCTGTCTCAATTAATTTACATGGTGGTCGGAAGCTATTCCCGTAGTTAACTACTCTTTGGAAACGGCGGAAAACCCTTTCTGTAGCGCTGGGTAGCTCAACACAGCTGCATCGCCATCACGCCCACTGACCGTAGGTCACATTTCTTATCCACTTTTCAACGTTGCCACCACGTTCAGTGAAAAACGTATTATCCGTCCGATGAGGGCATGGTAAATAGCTTTTACTAAGAGTTGAAGGCAATGCTAATTGAGCGCGCAGATCCTTCATGGTCTGAAAAACATTTCCTTGTTCTGCTAAACTGAAGCAACATAGCTAAAGCCGACTTCAACGCCATGCCAGCGCAGTTATTCTACGACAGCATACTGCCTTTGCCTGAACAACGGTTGGTAGCAAAATCGCCTGGTTTTTTCAATGACTACAGGTTACGCTGGTGGGTTGACTCACTTGACCGCGCGAAGTTTGAAACTGTTCGTTTTCGACATTTTGTTGGTTATTTTGTCGTTTAGCTACTAGGCAGTAGACTAGTTAGACTATCTGTCTTGTCACACTATCTTGTCTCTAGGGCGAATTAACGTAGGCAATGGTGACTGAATAAACACTGAAAACAGAACTTGCCTTACCACTCTCCCGTCTAATCCAAGTAAGACAATGCGAGCAAGGCAGTCTGTGCACAGACCTGCTAACTAATTGGCTAAACCAACTAAGCCACAACCTGATAATACTGACGCAGCCCCAACTTCTGATTGCAGGGTAAGCCTATCAGATCCCCTGAAAGAGGCACGTGACAAAATCAACTTACTTAAGATCGAATTGAAGGCACTCAAAGTAACATTTCTGAACTAACAATACCCTAGCAAAATTGATGCCACTAGCTGAGCTCTCCGGAATCACACACACCAAGGATGTGAATGAACTCAAACTAGCAGGAGAGATACTTACACACATTGCTAATGAAGTTTCCGAACGAGTTTGCCGTACAAATAAAGTAATGATATTCCAGATCCCCGACAAAACCAAATTAGTGAAGGTGAAGCACTCGCTCACCAATCTCTGTAACATGACTCCTGACTCCTTCGAAAATAAACGTCTACGAAAAACATCCAAATGAAAATCGTGCCCTATACTTATCACTTTTGGAGACCAAGTACGGGCCAAGACTTTAGTAGCAAAACGATTCGTTATGCAAGCGTCAGCCAAGTTGGGGCCTATCTTGGTCAAGTCGGACAACACACCTCTGCTAAGAGCATTTGAACCAACCAATAAACTTACGCCTACGTGAAGGGCGGAAGGTTCCCCACCGCGATTGGGCTTGCTACTTCACTCTCAGTAGAGCTTGATCTGTCGCAAGAGCATGTGGACCCAAATGTGACAAAGGCCTACAGCACTGAACTGACTTCGTCCAACACAGTGAAGACGCTAGCCATCTCGGTAGTGCACGGTGAAGCTGCTTTCAGTCAAGATGAGACTGACGTAGATAGATCGGACGATTCGGACATGTGTGACACTGATACCGAACCTCTGACAGAAGAACTTATTGGCACCACATCCAACGAACCTATGTCAAGAACCCCATTGACTACTAAGGAACTCGCATGCAACCGCCCAAAACGAAGGCGCATCAAAAAGCCTGCCTCGTGCAAATCCTACCTGCCGAGACATCAACGAAGTGAACGTCCCGACGAAAACAGACAACCCCCACCCTCCGTTCTACCTTACAAGTATCATCTCAGAACAGACAGATGGCACCTTTAAAGGCAATAGCTAACAAGTATGTACCACCGTGGGAGACCACGACTATGAACAAAAACAAGTCGCGCCCCAGAAAGCCATACTTGCTTCCAACTCCAACTGCTCGCCATATAAAATCCAATACCCTCAGACACAGCCAGAACATGCGCGCCTCCCGCACCGCACCCGGTAGCGCTAACATGAGCAACACCACTGTCCCAGTTCATGGCCCGCAGCCAAACCAGTTTCCCAACCCGAGAGTGTCCAATATAACACGGTCCGCTGGCGAATCCACACCCTACTCCCTAAAGTCGCCACTTCCGCGGTGCTACCAAGCTGACACTAACCATAATCAATTGCAGGTACCCCGCCACAAACCTGCTTCCTATAGAACACTCCGCGAAGTAACGAAACACACCAACCCACCCACGCCTGCAAAGATTAATCACTCGCGCCCTCCAAGCCCAATGGTTACTGAACTGCCTAACACGTCAGTACGCATCCCCGCTCCACTTTTATGGAATATGGTGAGCTACGGTTCGCCTTAACTCACAAGACTGTCGGACAAGTCTGCCTTTTACCATCTTTACAGGATCTTTAACATCTCACAGATGCCCTTGAGCAATCGCTACCAACGCCTCTAACATTTCATCTAATCGCCGTCTCATTAAATCTAACGACCAAAGTTCCCCAACAATTAAGCATGCTCTCTGCATCAATGCGCGATCTATCAGACATAAAATGCATCATATAGCCCCCTCATACTTCTCTCCTCTTCACATGTGGTTCTTATTACGGAAACGTGACATTCACCTCTAACGTCTGATTCGCCCCTACTCATTCCTAGCTAGCGTATCTTTAGCAATGGCCGTGCTGATAACCGTGGTGGAGGTAGCCTCATTTATGTCCATGAAAATTTCGATGATTCTACCTTTGATATCTTTACTATTGGAAATCCTGAAGATGCAATCTGGATTCCGTCACACGATGGCCCTCTTGGCCTCAATCTGCTTATTGGCTGCGTCTGTACCCCCACATTCAACTACGACACGAGTGGACGAACTTGTTAAGCTCTTTACCTATGTGTCTGAACTCCCCTTTAGACATATGAGAGTTGACGGAGATTTCAATATGCCAAACATCCAATGGTACAACCAGACAGCACCTGTCCAATACTCGTCATTCCTGAACACCGTCTTAGCAAATGAATGGGTTCAACACGTAAGGGAACCTACTAGACTGTCAAATATTCTTGACCTCTAGTTTACACGCGGCCTCCCTCATGCGTATGCTAGTGTACAGGATAGCATCCCAGGTAGCGACCACAAAGTAGTAAGTATAACTGTCGTTCAGTCTAGCAAACCTAAAGATTACTACGACTGAACGAGCTTCCATTGCCAGACCAATGCAACACGTCGACTGAAACAGCTTTTCAACACTTCTAAGGTCGATGAATTGGGACTGCTTCGTCCTGACCACTGATATCGGCTCTGCGGTATACGAGCTCTACCGCAATCTAGAATTCTGCACAGGTGTACTTACACCCAAATCAGCCCGACGATTTACGAAACCATCATTGGGTGTAGCTCCCACGCATGCAGCGGATGTCAAACTCCAGAAACTGCTAGCCAAATATCGAAAGACGCATGACTTCTCACTTTTCATACGTATTAATAAGTTCCAGACAGAATGTAGGAATAAGCAGTCAGATGTTATGCTAGCTGAAGAACACAGGGCTCTCTGACAAACCACGTCTAAAGCTCTTGTCCAGCTGATGCAAAACTCGCCGGGAGAAAGTGAGATCTGCCTTGGAAATCCACCATTTTAGCGATTAATCAATTAGTAACGAGTAGCGCATCGATTTCGAAAGTACCGGAACGTTCTTCTTCCGCACGTGATTAAAAACCACCTGACAGTTCGGCAAAAGATATGGGGAACAACTAACCTTGGTAGCTGAGCTTTCAATTCCAACAGTCGAAGGTCAGTGGGGACCCATAAATAAGGCCAAGGTCCGCAGCAGTTCTACAGTGTTCGTTGACGGCGATTAATAAATAAATAACTATTTTATTCTCGACTATGCAAGGCACGCCCACGGAGGCGTGTTCAGATATGTACAACTGTACAGATATTTTATGGCAATTGTAACAGTGACAGTAGAAAATCGTTCATATGTCCATGATTGGAACTGTACAATGGTGAAAATGCGAAATAATAATTTGGCTATTGTGCAACCGGGACCTCGGGTAATAAAAGATTGAGAATCCTGAATGAGCCATTAGAAAATAATTGAAGAGCACGCTCAAGCGAGATATGACAACACAGAGAGCTCGTGCAATAGTAACACAAACGTCAACGCTAACATCGCAAAAAGCAAAAAGACGACAGTATATGCAGATGTAGAAATTCCAGTGTAACGATCCTATCTAGAATTGTGACGCTAGTTGACCTGCCAGTGTGAAGTTATGGGCTGTGACTTTATTCGATGGCGAGTTACATTCGCCACGTTGCAGTGTTGTTAAACCGACGTTTGTGGCTTTTTATAGAGAGAACCCTTGCCAGGCGAAAACCCACAACGTCCTGGAACCCTGCCGCCAATCCATTGAAGGGCAAGTCGTAACTGGCTATGTTTCTGGTTGAACGTTTGTTTGCTCGGTTATTCGCAGTCAGGTTGCGTCCCATTTTCTGCCGGCTGATCCGTTAGGCTGGTGCCCATTGCGTTCCTGAGTCCTGTCTTTTTGAATATGACTTGTTGATACTCTGCAGAGCCACGCAAAGTCTCCGAGGGATATACATTGACATATGTTGAATTGTTGTTAAAGTCTTAAAGGATAGAATATGGTTCCGAAGAAAGAATCGCAGATCCCTAGGTGTATGTAGTAAAATTGATTATCAATATAGGAAATCACGGCCAATTGAGCGGTCAACGTGGATTGAAGAGCTCATAATGACCAATTGTTCTGGCTTTGTATCGCAGGAGAATGTGCCTTCCGAAGTCAAAAGTAGTTCTCCAGGCAAGAGTAATGTGGAAGAGATAGCGTTAGGCAAACGGAACCCAAAGGTTCAAGCCTCGGAAAATTTGTATCCGTGCATGATAACGAATGATTTGTTTGGTTAGTAAGTTGTAAATGGGTTGATAATCTTCCGCTCATGTCCAGATAAAGGAACTGTGTGGCTTGTGTTGTTGTCGCAACGATGGACAATTCCTTGGGCGCGAGTCGCCGTACCTGTGACAAACTCGGGAAAACAGGAAACGAACAGAAACAGCCACAAAGAGAGAAGAAATTGAGTGTCTGGAATGCAGTCGATCAATTGCGGCGATGACTGAAATATTGTACCACTATACATGCAGTTGTTATTTAACTTTCGCATATACATGTGTATCATAAGTGGCAAAATACGACGAGAAGCAAGCAGAACACGGATCAGTAGAGAATGCAAGATTGTTCCAAAATAGGAATGAAGATGAAGAGAAGAGAGTTTGGGGGTCCTAATGCGTATATGCTCAAACGATTGGAACCAGAGAGAAAAGAAGTAGGTGTGCAGACTGTGGGAAAGAATATCACTCAGGAAGAGCGACGGGGACGCTTTGCCTCAGTCTTAAATTGTTAAGAATGTAAGAAATCAGAGAGGACAGACGCACGTAAGTTAGCGTCTAATAAAGAAGGAATGCAACACAGAGCACAGGAAGGAAAGAAGGGGTCGATAAAACATGTCCTATTGGGCAGTAGTGGAAAGCCGCCGACCTTCTTCAGGTGATGATTCATCCTTGTTAATAAAAGAAGGGCATTGGCGTTCTGCTTTTTTCCTTCGTTTGGGCTAATGTTTTGTGGAGCAGAAAATTGTTATATTTGGAATTGCGTCTGGGGATAAGATTATAACAAATACAGAAGCAAAAGAACCTCAAAACTCATAACATCGTTAATGATGTCAGACGGCATAGCAGTTACTGGCCCAGATATGCTGGGCGAATTCGTTAGCGCACTTCTGCTACTTATTCACTGACGTCCATGCGACACATCCCAGAGTAATACCTCGGCTAACTAACGACGAGCTATCCACTGTCCACTTTGACATACGCTCGATTACTAGGACAGTAAAGTCACTCAAGTTGACTTACCACCCTGGTCCCGATGGCACACACCATGCTCTTCTGAAACAAGGTGGTTCTGATATTCCACTTTTACTCCTTAACATATTCACGTTATCTATGAGTAACGGCACCTCTGATCATGCCTTCATGGGCGTGCCACGCATAGTCGCGAATAACTATTTATTTATTTATTTATAACAGCCTGGAAGCACGCGATCATTCTACCAAGACACAAAAGTGGCTGCCGGTTATACATTAACAACTACCGCCCCTTCAGTCATACGCCGTTTGCATCAAGGGTGATGGTGAGGCTGGTTGAGGAAAGAATGCTTGCCTTCCTGCTACCGCGAAAACTTATTAACAAATCCCAACATGGGTGCTTGCCGGCTAAGTCATATCAGACCCGCCAGTTTGAGTTCTTGGACATGGTGACAGGTAACATTGACACTGGAACTGCAAAGCTTATAATCTTTCTCGACATGCGGAAAGCCTTTGACCGAGTCTCACACTATGGCCTTCTGACCAAACATAGATACGTTTGTATCTTTAGCCAACTATTGCTCTTGTTCACATCGTAACTTGATAATCGCACACAGTCGGTTTGACTAGGATACAAGGACTCAGTATCACGGCCAGTAATCAGTGGAGTATTTCAGGGCAGTGTCTTAAATAAATAAATAAATAAATAAATAGTAGGTTCTTGAATTTGTCGAGACACACTAAAACAGGCGTGATCAATATTTACATGCAAGTAGGTTTCGCAACAAACACGTTGCTATGTATGTAATCGGCAGTAAGCCGAAAGTTGTACAGGCTTAGAAAATTGTAAATTTAACCATGAGGAATAAAGTCGTCAATGCATCACGACATCTTGGGTTCTAGCGTGAGTAATGTAAACAGTCAGGGCACTACATGTGTAGTGAAAACGATACATGTAGGCAGGGAATATCTTATCCTTAAACGTGTCAGGAAAATATCAAATTATGCTCTAGTCTACTTTCCAGTATGCAGTTGTGGACAGCGACTTTATTCACTGGCGAGTCACATCCGCTACGTCGTAGTGTTGTTACACGGACATTTATGGCTTTTTATAGGGAGAACTCTTGCCAGGCAAAAACCCTCCACGTCCTGGAACACTGTCAGAAATGCGTTTGTACACTAATGTACCACTGGCAGAGCAGCTCGCCGACTGATTTCACCCTCGGTTATCCGCAGTCAATTGACTTCCAATTTCCTCTGTTAGCTGATTAGGTATCTTTGGTCGAGGCGCCCATGATGGCTGAGGCCTATGGAGGATGAGACCTTAGTCATCTTTGTTCGTCCAGGTGAGCCAAACATCAGATGCTTGCGTCTGGATTTTTCAGGTTTAGGTATGTTTTCAGGTGTGTAGAGGCCTCGTGTCCAGCTATCATTACTGGACAACGGTCGTGGTAGTGAGCGCATTTGTATCCATTTCTTGTACAGCTATGTTCTTTGTAGGTCCTTGTGAGTTACATCCTGCTCCGGCCAAAAGCGGTTTCTCGGTCCAATCCCAGATCCCCAAGCAGTTCCGGACCTCGGAGAAAGGGGAAGGGACCATTGCTGTTCCTCTTCTACATCAACGATGTATTTGACTTCTTTTCACACAGTAAACCGTTTTTATTCGCAGCTGACATCAAAATGGTCTTCACATTCGACTCAGCCAACACACAACGAAATCTCCAGTGTACAGAGCGACCTTAAAGCGCTTGAACATTGGTGCAGCCTGTGGAAATTAATTTCTCACCAGCAAAATGCAAAGTTATATCACATCGTTGCAGTGTGCCCTCCGACGCACTGAAACTACATGGCTCATCACTTGCTGGGTGCACTACAGTCAGTTCACTTAACTTCGCCGCGCAGGTAAGCTGTGGCTCTGCAAAAGCCCGCTCAACTATCGGTATGATTTGCAAATCGATGCTACTTGTGGACTCACGGCTAGCCCTCTACAAGTACTGCGCCCGATTAATTTTGGAGTACTGTTCAGTTGTGTTCAACAGGTCGCGCAAGAGTGACCGCATAGTAGTTGAGAGGGTGCAAAGAACGTTTACCAAAAGTGCTTGGTTCGCTCACACACTCCTGCTTCATCTTCAATCTTTCATTCTTTACTGATCCGTGTTCTGCTCGATTCTCGTCGTATTTCGCCACTTATGATATTCGTGTATATGCGATATTTAAATAACAATTACATGCATAGGGGTACAATAGTTCAGGCATCGCCGCAATTGATTGACTGCATTCCAGATACATTCCTTTCTTTTGTCTGTGGGGCTGTCTCTGTTCGTTTCCTTTATTCTCCCGAGTCTGTCACAGGTACGGCGACACGCACCCAAGGAATTGTCCTCCGTTTCGACAACAATACAAGGCACACAGTTCCTTTACCTGGACATGAGCGGAAAATTATCAACCTTTTTACAACATACTTACCGGACAAATCAATCAATACCTTGCACCGATACAATTCTTCCGCGGCATGGACAACTGAGTTCAATTTACCTACCAATACCTCTTCCACATATCTCTTGACTAGAGGACTTTCGACTATGGTAGGCACATTCTCCTGCCAATACAAAGCTTGAACAATCGGTCATTCTAAGCTCTTCAATCCGCTTTGACCGCTCACCGGCCGTGGTTTCCTCTATCTCTAATCAATTTCACTACATACCCCGGGGGATCTGCGATTCTTTCTTCGGAACCTATCCTGTCCTCCAAGACTTCAACATATTTCAACGTATATTCTTCAAGACTTCACGTGGTTCTGCAGATGATCAACACATCATATCCAGAAAGAAGGCTTAGTTCCTGACCTACCGATCTGGCACAGGAGAGGACCCAGGCACGCAATGGCCACTCGCATAGCGCATCAGTCAGCAGAAAAATGGGACGCAACCTGACTGCGAATAACGGAGCAAAAAAACGTTCAACAAGAAATATAGCCAGTTACAACTTGCCATTAACTGGATTGGCGGCAGCGTTTCAGAACGTGGTGAGGTTTCCCCTGGCAAGCGTTCTCCCTATAAAAAGCCACAAATGTCCGTTTAACAACACTGCAACGTGGCGAATGTGACTCGCCATCGAATAAAGTCACAGCCCATAACTTCACACTGGCAGCTCAATTAGAATCTTCATACTGGGTAGCTTGCTCTTCAATTATCTTCCAATGGATCACTCAGGATTCTTTATCTATTATTAGTCGAGGTATGACTGCGATATATGGCAGAGCGATTAAGTCCAAACAAATGGATCCCGATCCCACTGCAACCAAATCGTTCTTTCGCATGTTCACTATCGCACAGTTCCAAGCATGGACATATGAACAATTTTCTACTGTCACTACAGTTCCCATAAAATGTCTGTACAGCTGTACATACCTGATCATGCCTCAATTGGCGTGCCTCGCATAGTCGAGAATAAAATATTTATTTATTTATTTACTTACTTAGGTATCGAGACAGGCGCAAACAGCTTAAACTGGAACCACTTTGGCTACGCAGAATCAAGATCAATCTTGTGTTTTTGGCTCAGATGATACAAAACCCAGGTGTCAATTCTGATTGGTTTGTTCTACAAGTAGACAATGATCCTTACCCCATTTGAGCTAGACCGTTTTCCATAACCCTTCCCAGGGCTCGATCGGGCATCCGTTCCAACTTCTTTCTTCATAACTACGCCATCGCATGGAATCGGCTGCCGATGACCATCCGGACAGCCAAAACCACCCCAGAGTTTCTAAACTCCTTCCACAGATTTCTAAACACTACCTCAATATCTGAATGCCTAGGTGTATGCATTCCTGAGGATGAGCTGTGGGAGCATGGACCAGTTCGCTACTAAAGCATAACCACACAAGACAGCGACAACGTTTGTTGTCACCAAATTATTGGATACCCATTCCCACCTACAGCTTCCCACTGCTCTCACCGACTTACTTGTTATCTTCTAATGATTCAAGACTTCTGAATCCCATTGCGTGAGGCAGCTCACTTGCGTCGTTAGCATGCATTCTGCTATACAATCCTTTTCGTGTATACTCCATTCGCTGTTTGTGTGGAGCTGTAGACATATTACAAGCTTTCTCCTACACAGCGTGCTTTAGCACTCATCCCAGCGCGATGCAGCGCTAAGCTAAGTAGCTGCAGCAGCTAGCCGTTGTAGGCTCTATGCATCTCCGCGCATACCCGAAGGCTGCTTGGAGCCACCACTTATTTCCAAGCGTTATTCTCCTGGACCGTATGCATCATATCTCAGCAGGTTTGGTGAGTTGTACTGTGACACAGTAGGTATCAATTAGTGCCAAGGCCTAAACGAATAGCTCGACCTGCCCACTGCTACACTTTATTATGGCGCCATTTTCTGTCCAGCAGCATCCAGTCGCATAAGCCCATACAACTCTGCGGATATCCAGAGCTCGATAGGAGTCGCTCTTACCTTACAACATTTATTCTCCTGGATGTTTGCATCACAGCTCATCTGGCTTTTGACCTATTCTGTGCCACTGTATGATCCACTATTAACTGAAGGCCTAATATAAACTCTATTGCTGACCAATCCTTTCTCTCCTAGCGCGCTATTCTCCGTCTTTTGTCTTACTAGCATCAACTCTTATTGGCGGCAGCCAGTCATTGTTGGCTCCATGTAACTTGAAAGGAGTCACCCCAGTACTATCCAGTCTTAATTTTCTTCAAACGTCTGGCTCGCTAATGTCCGCTCGCCTGTGGATTTACTCCTTGGAACTGTAGGTATCCAGTAGCTGTCGAACGTGTTAAGGATATGGCTAACCGAGCCACTGATACATCCTTTCCTAGAGCCACTATCTCTGCTTAGCAGCAGCTAGTCGCCTTAGGCTCCATTCAATTTTGCGGATAGCCGGAGCTGTAGTTATTCAGTAGTAACTAGAATGCTTAACCTAACAAGTACTTCTGGCCACTGAAGCTCGGTCTATTAGCGCCACCTCACGATCGTCTTACCTTCAACACTTACTCTTCCATTCATATCCATTTAATCTTAGCCTTCTGCTAGTGTGCTCAGCTTCTTAGCTTCATATACCCATGTACATAATAGTCATTGTGTGTCTGAGATAATCCTAATCCCGTGGAGTATATATAGATATGGCCACATCGTCACTGTATCTTTTGGTTTGCGATAACAGCCAAAAGTGATTACATACCCGCCTTCTGATCTCAGGCTGAATTCTGAAGCTGTTAGCTGATACCTTGTGACTTACTTACCGGAACCCTGCTCTTCATCATCATGTGCATGCAAGTATTTTGCCCATTAGGTCCTGCATTCTGCTTAAGTAAAAATCATTTTTAGCGTAATATCTGTTACACATTTTACTCCAGTTTTCTCAAGTAAATGTCTTAAAATTAGATTTCCCTAATGCTTGGTGCAATGACTGTCTTGTTTGGTCTTCTTTTGGCCAGTTCCTCTCTTTTTCTTTTTCTTTGAGGTCGTGAACATCTGAGAGATCCGGGATTGAACTGAGGAACTGCCCCGTCTGGGATGGGAGGAAATAACCAACAAGGACGTACCTAGACCATTGCTTCACTTCCGTACTAACCATCTGCACCCAACAACTAAACCACCGATGTCCAGTGAGGGTAGCTGGACAAGCATTCTTCGCTCCCCGGCAAATATACATAAGTAGAGAAGGTGAGACCCCATACTTTGAAAATTCCATTCACCTGCAAAATCATACTTTCTCCTCGACTGGCTCCAACGTCCATGTTGGAATCTGACTGTGCCATTTGTCTGGCCAACAGAGGAGTCACTCAACTGCGAATAACTAACGGAACAACTGTTTTATAACCAGCTTTGCCAGTTGCACAGGACCGATCATGGCAATCGACGACAGTGTTCCAGGACGTGGTGGGTTTTCGCCTGGCAAGCGTTCTCCCTATAAAAAGCCAAAAAGGTCCGTTTATTAACCCTTTTGACGTGGCGGATGTGGCTCGCCAATGAATAAAGTCACTGCTCACTGTTAGTTACAAACTGGAATATCCACTACTAATTTTTCGATATTCTACTGACACGTACAACAGAATTACTCTTTCTTCACATACTGTCCCCACTCTAACTGCTGTGCGATTTTTATTTACTCTGCGCACACTTAAACCCTTTTACTAGCACGCCACTGTTGATTTTGCTCCTCATGAGTGCTTCGAATATTTTTGCAAATAGTAAAACTTTGGCCACAGCCAATCGCGTGCGTTTTTAAATATATGTTGCGCCACCTAGTTGCTTGTAACTTTACAGCATACCTGAGTTGGCATGGCTCAATGAATTCGGGAATAAAATATTTATTTATTTACTTATTTGGATGCGTGAGCTGCGTCTGCCCGCTTCACGTTTGCAGAAGATACCAATGTACATGCACCGAAAAGCGTGTACTTGCGCAAACGCACCGCCACCCGAAGTCGGTGGTCCATAGCCTCTGCAGTCTCCGTGCAACGGATGTACAGCGTAACCAACTGAAAAAATAAGACATAAATAACTAACGAGTTTATTTTTGGCCGTGCGGGGCACGCCTTTAGGAGCGTGACTACGATAACTCAAACATGTGTGTTGGGGAAGTGCATAAAAGTATTACAATTCAACCGGTACCATATGTGTACGTCTACACGTAGTTGTTAATGTATATGTGAAAGTGGCAATGTTGGGTGAGCGTTTAACGAACTATAATGGAACAATGGAACAATATATTTATGCGGGTATAAAAGCTAAAGCTTGACAAATCCCGTAGGATGATCAGTGCAAAAATCGTAGAAGTGTGAACAATTCAATAGAAAACAATTCAGTAAAATCGTTTAACAACGAGTCACTACAAGCTTGTGGACTCACCGAGTTTGAAGTGTCAAAATAATAATCCACTATAACTCCGGAGGGGATAATGAGGTATGGAGTATTTGATTAAAAGAGTCACCACCCCTAGAAATTTGCATGGGGCAAAGTGTTTGAGTTTGAAGCGTCAAAATATAAATCCACTGTTGAAATTTGCGTGGGGAAAATTATTTTTAAAGTATGGATTTTGGATCTTTCCTAATTAGACCGTACTATGGGAGATAGCGCAATGAAGTGAGTGCATTATCAACTCGATTTTTGAACTCGATCAGGTTGGGTGCACTGACTACAGATTCTGGGAGAGCACTCCAGGCTTAGCAAACACGCAGGGAAAAGAAATTCCGTCGACATTCCAAATGGCTGTACTGCACTGCCAGCTTCAGATGATGGCCTCTCAGCTTGTTGTTGTTACTGAGCTCCAGCAGATGGCGGCAGGTATGATTGGGGTCTGTCAGAATCTGATAAGCCAAAATCAAATCTCCCCGTAGTCGTCGATATTGACCACTAAATATCCCGAGCAATCAGTCTGTCTTCGTAACGTAAATGGCCTAAACCTTTCACGTTCTTCGTTGCGCGTCGTTGAGGTTTCTCTAGATCAGAGAGGTCTTTCCTCAGCCACGATTGCCAGACTTGTATTGCATACTCCACGTGTGGTCGTATGTATGCACCTAGAAGTTGGTGAAAAACGGATGGATCGAAGCGTCCAAATGTGCGCCGGAGAAGGCCCAGATTTCGAATGCTCACGTTCGATGCTTTCTTTGCCTGGGCTGAACAACCAAGGTCGGACTGAATCAAGACTCCTAAATCCTTTTCCTCAGCAGTTGTGTAAAGCACATGGTCACCCAGTTTATAGAAAAATGCTGATTGGTGACGTAATTGTAATACTCTGCACTTTTCTGTGTTTAGTGGGAGTTGGTTCTGAACTGACCACGCATACACCTTATCCAGATCCTCTTGAAGTATTGCGGAGTCGTCTGGTGTATTGATCGCTCTCCAGACCTTGATGTCGTCGGCATAGAGTAGGCAGTTGGAAAGAATGAGGGCCGCTATGTCGTCAATATACATCAAAAACAATCAAGGCCCCAGTACTGATCCTTGTTGTACAACACATTCGACTTGTATTGGGTGGGACAGGGACCCAGGCACCTTTACCTCTAAGCTCCGGTGGAGAAGAGAGCTTTTGATTCATCCTAGGAGCGGATCACCAATGCCGAAGCTCTGAAGTTTGCAGATCAGGATTCCATGGTCTAGTTGATCGAAGGCCTTTGAGAAATCTAGGTAGACCACGTCCACTCCTGCACCGCTGTCAATTAATTTGGTCCAACTCGATCTTGCTAGCAGCAGATTTGTGATGCACGATCGATTCCGTCGAAAACCATGCTGTTCATGTGCAAGGAAGGCAGACTCTTCTAGATAGGCTGTTAATACGTCAGCAACAATAGCTTCCATAACCTTTGAAAGGACCGGGAGAAGGGTTTCAGGACGGTAGTTGGCTGGATCAGAACGGCTACCGCCCTTGTGAATTGGGGTTATGATCCCACATTTCCACGTCTCGGGTACATACATCTGATCGAGGCAGCGTTGGAAGAATCGCGCCAGAGGCTCTGCTAAACTTTCTCCCATTATCGCAAGGGACTTAGGGTAAATTTTGTCGATTCCAGGAGAGCTGTGCTTACGCATACACAACAACTTCTTTAATACCATCCCCGCCATGAAAGTTATGTGCGTAAGTTTTGGTTGTAAAACAGCTGCTGACAAAGGAACAGATGACCAAGGAATGCATTGAAAGTTCGAAGCATGTTGCAGCCGCAAGGCGTTCGCCCCATCCTCTGTAGTCAGCGTCATGCCATCTGGCGTTTGAAGAGGAGGGATTCCCCGTTTCACCTTGCGCAGGTTGTTTACATGTTGGTAGAGCAGCTTATGATTCAAAACCATGCGCTCCGTCAGATGCTGCTGGTATGTCAGTTTATCCTCATGAACGAGTTGAATGCAATGATTACGTCAAATTGCATAGGCCGTCCAGCTCTCCGTGCTAGGGTGTTCCTTATAGATACGCCAGGCCGAGTTCCTCACTGCAATACATTTCCGTGTTTTACTTCGCACAAATGAAACAGTCTTCTTCGAGTGGACAACCTTAGTTTCGGATGCCTCTTTGACGAGAGTGCTAAATTGGTTGACGAAATGTGGCCATGCGATTGTCTGCACTTCGTCTGTCAGAAAGTTCCATTTGGCTGTCTCTGCAAGTCGAGCTAGCTCGTCGTACCGTATGATAACTCGGCTTTCCCGTGTAGTATCCGCAGGGTATTCTGCGTAGCATATATAATCGAAGAGTAAAACTGCATGATCGCTGCAACCCAAAGGAGCGTCGATGATTACTTTCTCGACCATGAGTTCTTCGTTGGTAAATATCCGGTCCAGGATGGACGACCTTTCTGCTGCTCTGAATCTGGTGGGATTGTCGATATGGCCATAAAGCGGAAAACTGGAGACAAGGTCTTGTAGATCCGCTTTGAACTGTTCCGTAGGTGTTGCATGGGCATCCAGAGTGTGGATATTGAAGTCACCAGCGATAAGAATATGGCTGTATCTCCTGCTGATCATAAGCCTCAGCGCAGACGCGAGATTGAAGTCCATCTCGGGTGTAGAGGATGGAGGTCGATAAACGACCGCCACCAGACAGACGTCGTTGCCCGTTAAACGCAGCCGACACCAAAGAGTATCCTGCACGTTACTGTACACGTCTTTTTATGGGCTCACATTGGAGGTCACTGCGGTAGTACAGAGCCACCCCGCCCCCTGTACTGGGTCGATCGCGCCGAACGACGGACATGCCTGGTAGCTCGACCTTCGTGTCTGTGATATTCGGGCGCAACCACGTCACACGATTTAAACCTTTGACGTAGTCGCAGTTCGGGTAGTTTGTTAAGTAGACTTTGAGCGTTAGTGTACATACAAGACAGCTGCTTGAGCACCAAAAGAGCTTGTGGAGGATTACACGAAGTTGGATTTAAGCCGGCCGATGAAAGGCCAGCACCTGATAGTTTTTGCGCAGTTTATCGGCGAACATTTTGCACGGGCCTGCAACCCGCCTAACGTCGTTCCTGCACACGCAGAAAGCTCTTCAATAGCGTCGTTTTTAGTGGTTGATAATCTTGATGCAGTGTCTTCGGCTCCGTATATTTTGTCACATTGAGCCACAGATAGTGTCACATCCTCCGGTGGCTTCGATTCAATAAATGGTACCTTAAACCGTAGTTCCGATGGCAGTGCATTGTGCATTTTATGCCAGTTACGCATTAAGTTCGCCGCCATCTGCTGGGACTGAACCACAAGTCTCAGTATCCTTGGACCATTACCTTTTTAATGAGGTGAAACGGACAGTCTAGAAATCGACTGAAGGATGAAGTCGCCTGCAGATAGAGTTTCACGGATGTACCGCCATTCTTCCAGATCGTGAGCATGAACCTCCTCGTCCCTAGCTTTTGGTAGCTCGGGCACACCATGAACTAAAATGGTTTTTCGCCAGTTGGCCGTGTTGCGATCGTCTAAATTGTTTTTTCTCGCTGACGTTCGCTCCATGGAACATCCGTAAAGATGCGGAACTTCCTGTCTTCACCTCAGAGGTGATATGCCGATAAGAGCACCGCCCCTACATCGTCAGTGGATGCCAGTGTTATCCGCAGAATTCTGGGCTCACCATAGTGAACGGAGTTTGGATGTCTCGTCACACGCGTGATGTTAGTCGCCTTGACCCTAGCACCTGTGCGATCGCAAGTGAGATTCCACTGGTTCAAATCGTCCTGTTGCTTACCTCTCAGAGAATTTGCTTTGGATTCAGGAACGTTAAAGCATATGAGTGTTAGAGCACCGTAGTTCCTCCTGGTGTTCGGTAATGTGGGAGACGTCGTGATGGATGGACTAAAACAAGTCTCTGAATTTCGTGCTTGGTCTTTTACACATGTCGCAGATATTGTGCTTAAAGTCTTGTTTACAGTGTCTCTAGCAATAGTCGCTGCGTAAGTTGATTGGCCTTTAGAGATACTCAGACTTTGTTGGTCAGTCGGAAGTCTGGTTCTTACCGAGGCTTTGGATAAGGGCGGAATGGCTGAGGAACTGAGGATGTTTTGTTCGTACGTGATGTCTGATTGTTTCGGGGTTCCCAAGATATTCGCCGCTGTGATTTCGCGAAAACGTCTGGCTCTTTTCTTCGGTTTAGTGGCGGTGAGTACGGGAGATGGTGGAGATCCAAACTTTGCTATAATAGCCTTTAAGGAAATAATTCTTTCATTTAGGCGTAATTCTACTTCTGCAATCCGACGGTCGTAAGCTTTCGACAAAGCAATTATGCATTTTGCTATGGGAACCGTTGTGCAATTAAGACAGAACGAAACAGACTCGGACAGATTGTTGTGCTTGTTAGCCTCAGTAATCGGACTATGATTAACGGAACACAACGCACAATGCTGGCCCGATTCCACTGTCTGGGCAAGTGACTCATCTCCACTTGTAACTTCTCCCCTTGTTACATTGGTCATGGTCGACTGCAGCGAAGTGGCACGGCCCGGTTCACGGGCTAGTTTGGTGTCGTGCGTGGTAGGTGTGCTTCGCCGCCTTGTCCGCTTGTGGTCGGAGGACGCGTTGATCGACTTACGCGTGAGGTGCCTGTGCGTCATGCGGTCACGTTTGAATACGCCGTGTAGGACGTGCTTGGGTCGTCTGAGTGAGTGAATTGATCTGGCCGGGAAGGGATGACGATCGTGAAGCTTCCTGGGCGCTTGAGTGCGCAAGTTAACAATGAATTTCTTCTGTAACTGTTATGCACAGTGGTGCTGTGAAGCGACTAAAGACTTGTTAGCAAGCGAAAAGATTTCTCTATCGAATGATGTAAAATTCCGAAGGGTTGTAAAAAAATCCACGAAAGCTGCAGACTGGAGAGGTTTTGTGTGTGAAATTCCCCGGCAAACTCCGCGAAAAACACAGACACAAACTAGAGGTTGAAGCGATGGGAATAATCCGGGTGAAATGGAACCGCCGTGTAGAGAAGATGATTCCGAGTAGAATGATTGCACGCTAGGTGCTGTGCAGTGAAATGGTGATGAATGGTTCACAAAAAGGCGAGAGCCGCGTGGATACGCGACAACACGTCAGTGATGGCTGACGTTGTGCTTGTGTACGCCGGGTACTCCATCAATGAAAGATCAAAGAAAGACGTCGAATGGCTTGATGTACTTGCTGTGTGTAAGTTTTAACAAAAAGGTAATTAGCAGTGACTTTATT
>OX104069.1:105051574-105072168 GCA_944474145.2 Dicrocoelium dendriticum
TCGAATGACTCCTGAGATCTTCCGACCATTCACCGCGTGCCTACGTCCCATACTACAATATGGACAGCCAGCCGCTTTTCCCCACTTTGATAGAGAATATCCAGGGGCGTGCCTTGTAAGGTGTCTCCGGGCTCTGCGATATTCCTTACCTTCGCCAACTTCACCAGCTGAACCTGTTTTCCATGGAGCCACCGTCGCCGCGGCGCTCTCATCTACACTGGACGCATTCTTCTTTGTGAACTCGGAAACGGGCTACTGCAGTTCTTCCACCCCAACGCGGACTGCTCAACACGAGGTCACAAAGGGAAGCTGTTAAAGCCACGAAGATTCCACGCTCGCTCAGACTTCACCCTGTTCACCCGGGTGGTGAATGAGTGGAACAGTTTACCAAAGAAAATTGTTGACGCGCCTTCGGAGGGATGTTTCAAGGAGCTTTTAGACAAACACAAACAAAGACGCTGGGATCCCGCTGCAACCGCGACGAGCCATCGAGGGATGTCGTCACATGACAACACGCAGCTGTACCACAATGGATAGGAATCGACGGAGCTGACAAGGGTTATCCCCTCTGCTCTCTACAAACTGGTCAACCGAGGTTAGATTAGGTCCAGGTCCGAAGAGAGTTACGTCTAATTGAAAAATTAATGCAAATAGAGTGCGAAAAGGAAAATATTCTTCAGAAGAGGTGAAAAAGCCAACGATAAACATTGGGTTATGTGAGCAGACCGCTAAGTCTGCCCATCCCTGGTTATTCAGGTCACAAAAGTCAGAAGCAAAGAGACTATTGAGATGTGAGGAGAATATCGGCTCAAAGAGTGACAACCGTATGATTTAGGTCTAAGTAATAAAGGGAAGCATCGGCAGAATAGGCACGTAAAGGGAGAAAAGGGACATAGTAATAAGGATTAATCAGGGCCAACAATGCATTTCAGTTGGGGGTTGCAGGACGTTACGTCGGCATAGCCTAGGTCATTGGGATCTCAGAAGTCCGAGGTGAGCCAGAAAGTAGGAGACCGTTCAGACGAATCCGGATAGGCCAGCAAGATGAAGCTAGGCCGCCAAATTAACTTGTGGATAGCAGAGGTGAGAGTCATAAGGAAGGGGACGACAGCGGCTATATGGAAAGCCAGTTAGCATGCCAAGGAAAGGTCTGGAGATGAGGGGAACAGAATGTTTAGAATGTAGAGCCTCGATTGATAACGTCTCGGATGTCAGGGAGCAGTGAGGAAAATAAGACTGGTCAACCGAGGATAGATTAGGTCCACGTCCGAAGAGGTTTACGTCCTATTCGGAAGAGGTGAAAAAGCTAAAGATATTCTACGGGTTATGGGAGTAGTCCGATAAGTCTGGCTATCCCTGATCAATGTGGTCACAGTAGTCGGAAGCAAGGAGAGCAAACCGTTGAAATATGTATAACCGAAACCTGGTTCTGCCCAGACGTTGTGGACGCCGAGGTAGCTATCCCGGGATACGTGCTCTTTCGAAACGATCGTGAAAGCGGCAAAGGCGGAAGCGTAGCTGTGTGTGTATCAGACCGCCTCACATGCGTCCCTCTCAAATCTCCGGAACTACTATCTCTTCCAGAATCCCTCTGGATTCGCGTCCGCGGCTCTGGTTCCACCAGTCTCACCCTTGGATTGGTTTATCGCCCTCCCTCAGCTGCGTCAGAATGACTGCAGTACTGGAACGCCGCCCTCCGAGCAGCTGCTTCAGATTTGGGTGCCCCCCCTACTCGTCGCAGGTGACTTTAATTTCCCGGAGATAGACTTTACCTCTGGCCAAGCTCGCAGTCAGCACAGCCTTGAGTTTCTTGCCAGTGTTCTAGAACATGGCCTAACCGAACACGTACAACAGTACACTCGGTGGCGAGGCGGTCAAAACCCGTCGAAACTCGACTTGCTGCTCACCTACGAGCCACATCTAATTGACAACGTTAATTTGAACGCCCCAGCTGGTACAAGTGATCATGCAGTTATCAGTTTTCGTGTGGTGGCGAACGTCACGCTCAACGCTAAAGCACTGCCCAGCAGGCTTAACTTTCGTCGAGCGGACTATGACGCGATCAAAGATTTCCTCTCACGAGTCGACTGGTCCCTGGCAGCACAAACCCCCACAGTCGACGACCATTGGAACTACATCGCCGCTCACATCCACGACGCAATTAGGGCACACGTCCCCACAGTGCGCGCTTATGCGCCGAAACGCCACAGGCAACTTCAGCCTGCTACGCTTAGGCTGATCAGGGAGAAGAAGGCCCTCTGGGACAGATTCTTACTTTTTGGCGACTCTGGTTCGCGAGCACAATACTGTAGAGTGCGAAATTCCTGTATAGCAGCTGTTCGCCAGGACAGAAAAGCGTACCAGCTCTCTCTCGCTAAAAGCTTCACCGATAACCCCAAGGTCTTCGTTAAGCATATAGCGTCTCTCACTAAATCGCGCGCTGCCGTTGGCAGCCTGCTCAGACCCGTAGGCAATACCACAACGTCGGACAAAGAAGCTGCGGAATTGCTGAAGACTCAGTACGAGTCCGTTTTCGGCACCTTCGCACGCAGTACAACGGAAGGCGCTGACTTTACCCCCATCGCTGCCAGACATCTTGTGCAGTTTACATCAGAGAAAGTCCTGGAGAAATTAAAAAAATTAAGGACAGACAAATCGCCGGGTTTGGATGGGATCCCTCCCATTTTTCTACGAGAGTGCGCTACGGTACTGGCCGAGCCGCTTGCCTTACTGTACAGCCGCTCCTACACCAGTGCCGAATACCCGAATGCTTGGAAGCAAGGGGTCATAACGCCGATATACAAGGGTGGTGACAGGACAAACCCCTCTAATTATCGTCCGATAGCACTGCTTCCCACTGCCTCCAAAGTAATGGAGAGTATCATAGACGATTTCTTACGCTGCCATTTAGAAAGTCTGTCCTTAATAGCCCCGGAACAGCACGGGTTCCGCAGGGCTCACTCGTGCACCACGAATCTTCTCGCAGCCCTTGATTCCTGGACTGCAGAGGCAGACAATCATACTCCAACTGACGTGGTTTACGTGGATTTCTCAAAAGCATTCGACCGGGTCAATCACGCACTGCTGTTGAGTAAACTGCCGAGTTTGGGGATCGAACAGCAAACAATCTGCTGGCTAAGTACCTACCTGTCTGGCCGCACCTACCGAGTTCGTGTAAACGGCGCACTCTCCAGCGCTCTGGCTGCAACGACCGGGGTGCCCCAGGGATCCATCCTCGGGCCCCTGCTGTTCAATTTGTTCATCAACGACCTCCCATCCTGTATCAGCAGCCACATACTGCTTTATGCGGACGACGCTAAGATATGGCGACCTATCCGCAGGCCAAGTGATCGGGTACTTCTCCAGACAGATATCGATGCTGCTTATTCTTGGGCCTCGAAAAATTCGCTCCCGTTTAACATCGACAAGTGCAAAGTCATGCACATTGGGCAAGGTGTGGCTAATCCGTACAATATCGGCGGTGTGCATCTTAAAGCCACATCCCAGGAACGCGACCTAGGGACCATAATATCCGCCGACCTGAGTCCGAGCGCCAACGTAGCTACACTGGCGCGAAAGGCTAGCGTTCGCCTGGCCCTCCTTGGACGTGCACTAGGGTCTTTCCCTTAGAGAGACATTTGTCCGTCTCTATAGCACTTTAGTACGTCCGCTGCTGGAGTACAACATACTTGTCCAGCCGCCGTACCTGAAGAAGGACGAGGCCATGCTGGAAACTGTACAGCGCAGAGCCACTAAGAGAGTGGACGGACTATCCCACTTCTCGTATGAGGAGCGTCTGGCGGCCCTTAACCTCTTCCCGTTGAAATATCGCAGGCTTCGTGGCGACCTTATCTTAGCTTATTCCGTCCTGACTAATAACAGGCACCCAAACGCAGGATTGCTGGTCCGCGCCCGTACAGATCATCTTCGAGGGCACTCACTCAAACTGATGACTCGTAGCAGTCGCCTTCTGTGCCGAAGAAACAGTTTCAGTGTGCGTATTGCCTTCGCTTGGAACGCCCTCCCTGAAGTTGTTGTCTCAGCGCCCAATACGGAGGCCTTCAAACAGCGCCTAGCCGCTTGGCTCTTACCTCGCTGGTCTTCCACGTTGCTAAGATCTGGCCATTTGCCAAGCTAACACGCGGCGCTTCTATCATTTTGCTTCTATCCAACTTTGCCGAATTTACCTACACCACTCTCTTTTTCCAGGTATCCACGTTCCCACAGTCAACTGGCTGAATTCTTGTGCTGAACACCACTACTGCGTCGAGACCCACAACATCTGGTACCTACCGACGAGATCAGGACCTTGCCGTAAGATCCCGAGGCAGAACCACCGAAAAGCTACGCTTACTCGTTCTGCGCAAACCCGTGAAACCCGTGAGAACCCGGGAAGTTCGATACCCATCAAGGCATGCTCTTCAGCAAAATCGGTTGTCTAGGTTGCATGTAGATGTCTGGTGACTGCATCAACCTGAAATGTTTACCTGTGCCTTTATTCAGTGGAGTGTCACTTCCGCAATGCCGCAATGTTGGTAAGCCGATAGTTGTGGCTTTTATGGGGCGATCGATTGCAAGGCAACAAGCCATCACGCTTTTGGAACACTGCCATAGGTTACGTTGAATAGTAGTGCAAGCCTTCAGATCATCGTACAGATGAATTTTGCACTCTGTCATTCGCAGAAGATAGACGGCCATGACTTTGCTGGTTGAGTAGTTGGCTTGCTAATAATCAGGCAGTAGTCGGTGAAACCCGTCAAGGATGCACGAGAGTCGTAGCCTCGAGTGATGAGTGGTGCAGGTGAGTAAAAATATAAATAAATAAATAAATAAATAAATACTTTATTCTCGACTATGCGAGGCACGCCCATGGAGGCATGATCAGATATTGTTAATGGATGCTGGTTTCTTCTGTGGTGTTCTTGTCCGGGTTAGGCAGCTAGTGTCCAGCTTATCACGGCGGACTTGACATGGGGATCGTAAGCGCAGTTACGCCTTGTTGTTGGATACCTCCATGATGGGCAATAATGTCATTCCTTTATCTAATACCGAATGGTTACGAAGTTTTTAGTTCGCCTTTTTGGTTTCAAAGTATATCTTAGGATATGCCTTTAAGACACTCTGCGGTCCTACAGGCGAGCAGCACACCATATAAAACCTAGTATTCAATTCCTGACCTACAAGTCTGGCCGAGCCATTCAGTCAGGACAGAACGAGACCCATGAAGGAAATACTTCGTGCAAAACGCATCGGCTAACTGAAAAACTGAAGGCAACTTGATTGCGAATAACCGAGCAAATAAACATTCAACAAGAAGCATAGCCAGTTAAAACTTGCCACTCAATGGATCGGTGGTAATTTTTCAGGACTTGGTGTGTATTCGGCTGGCAAGCGTTCTCCCTATATAAAACCACGAGGGTCCGTTTACCAACACTGCAAAGTGGCGAATGTGACTCGCAACCGAATAACTTTACAGCCGTAACTTCACACTGGCAGGTCAACTAGCGTCACCACTCTAGATATGTTCCTAGCACAGGAACTTCTACATCTGCATATACTGTCGTCTCTACTGTTTATACGAGTTCGCACATACACGCTCAACAATTCACTTATGGATCTCACCGTTGCTCTTTGCGTTACGTACGCACGAACGCAGTATAGTTTCGCGCATCTCTCGACCTGGATCTTCATTCATTCAGGATACCTAAGCTATTATTAGCTATGGTCATGATCTCACCTCAGCTCAATTATTGTGTCAGCTTTCCACCATTGTACCGTTCCAATCCAGAATGTATGAACGATTTTCTGCTGATGCTGTTACAATCGCCCTAAAATTTTGTACGGTTACACCTACCTGATCATGCTTCCATGGGCGTTCCTCGCATAGTCGAGAATAAATATTTATTTATTCATTTCATATTGACCTAACTTGGTGCCAAACCCAATAAACAGTAGAGTAGGGTTAAGGATAGGAGTGGATATGACCTGAAAAGTTTCAATTGGCCAGAATCTGTGCTGGTGGAATGGGGAGACATTGGTCTGAGGGACGGCAATGTTAACACTAGAGAGCACGGTGTAGCCAAGAAGTTTTAGTAGAATTTAGCCACATAAGGAATAGAATTGGCAAGGATGGGAATGACAGACAGACGGTAATGTGAGCTAAGCAGTGGTAGGGAAGCCGAGAGGCAAAACATGATCAGAGACAGGAAATTTCCATTTCAGTAGGGAGGACCACGCCTACAGATAATGAATCAGAGCGAGACAAGTATTATGATGCTGCTGCTTTTACCAAGAAGTACTGTGGCCAATGGCAGCCGATCCGCAAAAGAAGCGTGGCACTGGTTACAGACCTATGGGCATTTGGTGCCTCAGAGACCAGCCTGGTCCAACAGGTTTAGGAATGTGATGCACAGTAACGAAGGGAAGCCAGCGAGGACTGGGATGTTGCAGTGGCGTGCTGAATTGCAGTCAGGCCCGGATATGGAGGGTGTCCTGTTGTCAACACACCTACTCCGAAACCAAGCCTCTCTCGGCAGTTACCTTTGTCTACCTTCCCTGACATCCCTTGGACTAAGCGCGCTGCGCGCAGACAGCAACTGACGCTACCCACTTATCCATGCTCCATCACAGTGCATGGCGTTCCGGAATTGAATGCCCTTGACGCAACCGCACAACAACGACAACGGTATGGTTGTACTCAAAGGCGGCTCCTTCAGTAATCATTGAGTGCTGTCAACGGAAATACAACGGACGTTCACTGCCTACCTCGTCCAGCAAGTTGTACGAGAGCAGCCCCATCTCTTAACGTGACATTCCTTACCACTAGCATAGTAAACAATGCACTCATCATCTGGTATGCAACTAAAAGACGAGCACCATCAGATATCCGTCTGCGTCCTGATGGACACAAGGTGCCCAGGCGAACAGCTTTCCACGGACCCCTATCAGTGGCAGCAGCAGCAGCCAACTCGGTACCGACACAATCTGACCAAACCGCCTTCAGACGGTACATCACCGAACCATCTGCCTCACTGCCTGGAGTAATCTACACACCTACACACTGCAACATTCCACCTTTCAAAGATCCAGGCGCCAGCATTCACCTGTGCACCGAGGACTCACACCTTGCTTCCCCAACTACAAACATTAGTGGTTTCACCCCTCTAAACCCAAAGTGGTGCACTGCTGGTCATTTGTTGATCGGCAGCACCTTAGTTACTCCCACGATCAACACTCAAACGGGCCTCGCCTCTATCTACACGAAAGCACAAGGCCTCATGCCTAAAATTTCGGAGCTCTAATCCCGACTTTTGTCAACGCCAGCGGAGTTAACAGCCATAATGGAAACGTGGCGCGCCGACGACATAATTGAAGGTCAAATCCAGCTTCCTTACATGTCAGTTCTCCGCTCAGACCGCGCAACCTTAGGTGGCGGAGACGCTCGGTAATATGACATCTCCCTCAGTTGCAGCATGTTAACAAATACTGCCCTCCAGCCTCCAGACGCCATGTAATGCGCGGTCATACTAACCGCCAAACACTCCAGCTGTCTTGGTATAATTTACCGTCCCCTAACAACTCCCCCGAGAAGGATGCACGACTACTGCACGAAGTCCACCTTATGTTATCCCACAAGCGCACACACTTTCTTACCATGGGAGTTTCAATCTGCCCCGTCCACCTCACACTGTCCCGTCTACTGACTCCTTTGCGTCGGGCCTCATCAATCTTCTTCACTCGGCCACGTTGTACAACCACACGGATCTGCCGACCAGATTCCGCTTTAACGAACAACCCCCTTTGATAGGTCTCATCCTCACTAACAAAGACCTGATGGTTGGGCACGTTGAGTATGATGCTCCTTTGGGGCTTCGCGTCCACTGCTTTCTCTGTTTCGATTTTATACGCTTCGCCAAAATTCCGGTCAACGTGCCAACCTGCCAAAAGCTGGACCTATTGCGGTAACTTGAACCTTCCCCTTTCTGCTAACAACTAGTCACCCGAGCCCCAATCGGATGACGGCAGCGTGTGGTCAAAAAACATTTTGTCTTACCCTACGTGTACCGCTCTACTAAGGCGACATGCAAACAAGTCTCTATAGGGAAGAGACGTCCAGCACTCATCCGAAGTCGTACGCAGAAGTGGAGGGCCTCTAACGCCAAGGCATGTAGAAATTATTGCTGCCATCCACCGACTACTCAGTGGGTATGTTGCCAAACCATACGTAACCAATGCGTTCCTCTTGTAAGAGAAGCTAACCGTGAGCTTCAGCGTCAGCATATGCGAAACTTTTCATCCAGTCCTAAAGCCTTGTATAGTCACGTCAGCAGTTTTCGACAAGTCAAGCACTGTGTCACCGCATTGACGCCACACACTGGGCTCACGAAGTCAGCAAACAAGGCAGCAGTGGTCCTGTGCCAGCAGTACGCATCCACATTCGCTGTTCCATCAACGCATACAGCAGTAGTACATTCTTTGGTCTCACCGCCAACTTCCTTGAGGACTTTCATTTCACTCCGTAGAAGGTCTTGGCGAAACTCAAATTCTTGCGGCTAACGGCTTTTCCTGCCTCTGGTAGTTTCCACCCAAGGCTTCGCTGCAGCTCTAGCTTTACCCTTAGCGGAGCTGTTTACGCACTTCTTCTCGCAAGGCAAAGTTTCCAATGATTGGAAAGGTGCTACCATGACACCAGTCTACGAAAGCAGTACTCGCAAAGATCCGGCCAATTACCGACCGTTAACTCTCCTCTCTGCGACCTCCAAAGTGGTGATATCGATCGTCGCAGACGTTTTAATGGACTATATGGAGGCTCGGATACTGCTCTCCGATTGCCAACGCGGTTTGCCGCGGCAATGATCGTGCCTGAGTAACCTGCTACTTGCTAGGGATAGCTGCACGACTGCTGTCGACTCTAGCCTGGAAACGCGTCTTCTATCCATGGATTTCGCCAGAGCCTTTGACAAGTTCGACCACAACATTCTACAACAGAAACGGTTACCTTACGGCGTTTCAAGGGTAGTGATAGACTGCATCCGGAGCTACCTTAAAAACCGTACAGTTCAAGTACGCGTCGATGGTGCGTTGTCTCCCCACATACTTGCAGCAAGCGGAGTTCCGCAGGTGTCTGTTCTCGGGCTGCACCTCTTCCTAGCCATTATGACGACGTCAAACCGAAAGTGGTATTCGCTGCTGTTACATGCAGATGACGCAAAGCTGTGGCACACAGTTAGCCTTCCGGACAATGCCCACGCACTTCAGACGGCCCTGTACCGTCCAGATCAGCGGTAACTCTAAAGCAGCTTGCCATTTAATGCAGCGAAAGGTCGCGTCCTTTCCACTCGCTCTTCCGCTCTTTCTCCTATATATTACCTAGGAGCGTCTATCCTCCAGACCTCTTCAGCCGAAAGGGATTTTACTATCATTCTCCATAAGCGATTTTTCGTTTTGGCTTCCTGCCGGAAAGCAGCTGCTGCTGCTAACCGTGAGGTGGGAGTACTGAAACGAGCCTTTAGTCAAATAAACCCTGGCAACTTCCGCCTCCTCCTTCTCACCGCTTTTCCTCGACCACATTTGGGGTTGGCAAGCCAGGCTTGGATCCCCTGGTTTTTGGACGACCAGCATATACTCGAAGCCCCAAAAGTAGAGCAACAAAACTGGTCAGAGTTCTCAAGCACCTAGATTATCCACAACGACTTCACCGCCTGGGCCTCTACTCGCTCAATTACCGACGCCTCCGGGGCGACTTGATCCCTGTATTAATTACCTTATCCAACCCTGGACACTCCATCGTTACCTACTCACACTACACCCATCGTGCTCCCACCTACTTTGCCACCCACTGAGGCTCACACATCAGCACCGCCGGCTGAACTGCAGACGACGCTACGTCACTTGGCGAATCTGCCGTCTGTGGAATGCTCTGCCAGCCGCTATAGTCTGGGCACCCACCGTGGCGTATTTAAAGATCCGCGTGGACTGTCATCTGGCCGAGCTACACCACGATATAGCCGGATAGAACGACTTTCTACTTGATAAAAATCCTTTCCCCTTTTCTTCTACTTAATTTCTTTCCGTAGCCGTTTCCGAAGTCGTGGTGGGATGTCACCCTCTGAGCCAGCGTGCACGTTGTTTGAAGATCGCATACGCCCAATGGAGATACGGCTAACACGCGAGTACAAGCTGGTAAAAATTTGCTTGGTCTTTCATCAGACGCGTCTGGAACTCTCAGTACCCTATGGGTCATGAAAAGCACGAGACTGTTTTCCCAGAGAATACAATGTTCTAACTTTTCCATGAGGTAGAGAGTGTCCTCGACTTGTCGTTATTGTGACGCTATTTGCGATGGTAAATTGTCGAGTGCCGACTACTCACTAGCCGCGCATGTCGTTGGTGTTGCGACTGGGCTAAGTAGATTGAATGTCCTAGATTTGTGCATTGGCTGAGGTCGTTAGATGACGCAGTTCGGTAGTTCTGCAATAGATGCGAGGGACAGGGCGCTTGCCACAGCAAGGATGGCCGGTGTGCTTTCCTGAGGGCGTTGCATCCACTTTTCGCGGAGGATCCCTGCGTCCATGTTGGCTGCTGTATCGGTCGCAACAAAGCTGCAAGCATCCAGCTCCTATTTGCAGACCCCTAAGCAGTTGCTGCAGTCGGACCTTGTCAGACGTCGTGCTCCGCTGAATGACCGCTTGCTTTATAGTCCTATATTTCGCATCGGGAGGGGCAAGATTTGATGTCTCTCACATGTGAGGATACACTTTGCGGAGGCCGGGCATTCGGACTGCTGTCATCATCATTGGTTTACCTGTTACTCTCCAACAATCATATTAATCGCTTAACTTTGTCAACACGCTTCGTTATATCCGTCTCTGGACCCTGCGCGTGCAGATCCTTCTTCCTACCTAGTAGTTGTAGTCTGAGTCACACCAGCGACGTGATGTAAAGAACGCGCTTGCAAATCATGGAAGCTAGACAAAATTACATAAGTTTTAATGTATCATATGCACCGTTGCGCGCCACTAGTCTGTGTTTGTGCTTCTTGATTCATTGCCGTCTTTCTGTTTGGCTGCCTCTTGTCCGTTGCCTGTTTTCTCCCGAGATTTCCACAGATACATCCGCCAAAACAAGCAGGTTTATCCACTGGGACTGGTCGACCCACCCTTAATAGCCAGCCGGTTTACATGCTTGATCTTTTCTCCGGGTGATGAAGAACCCACACATCGTTCCAAATGGAGCTCTTTCCGCCATTCTGGAGAAGCTACCACCACGGGGTCTAAACAAATGGGTTTAGCTCGCCTCGTACTCACAGTAGAACAATTTACTCACCTGGAATAATGTATTTACATGGATCCACTGTTCCACAACCGAAGACAGACAATTCTGGCGTCATTACCTTCACTGCCCCAAACATTCCGATTCTCCAGTCACCTGGAGCTTTTCTGATTTCATTTCACGGACAGCATTGCGCGCGTATAAGCGGCTTTTCCGAGGATCTTTCATGGAGTTTTCACTTGGCCATGAAGACAATTACACCTACATTTGAAGGAATTACTAGTCCACTTGGCGGGGAATAGCATTTTCCTGTTACGGACATATTCAGACACAAGAAACAACTGCACTCACCGTCCCTATGTCAAGTCCAGCATGGATAGCTGGACACGGGTTGCGAGCCGGACAATATAATAGAAAAAGGCGGCCTACATTAACAATGAGTTTACTCACCTGCATCAATATCATTCGAATCTGCGACTCTTTTACATCATTGACCGGCTTCAACGACTACCGCCGGATCATTACTAAACAATTCGGCCAACCAAGGAGGAATTTTGGCTTTTAACCGACTGCGAATAATAGAATGCAAAATCGGTCTATAGCATAGCATAGCCGACGAGCACTACAGTTCAACGGAAGCTACGACAGTGTTCCAGGACGTGGTGGGTTTTCGCCTGGCAAGCGTTCTCCCTATAAAAAGCCACAAATATCCGCTTAACAAGACTGCAACGTGGCGGATGTGACTCGCCACAAAATAAAGTCACAGCTATACATTTCACACTGACGCAGTCCTCAGCCTCCTACATCCAACCTGTGCAACTAATTCTGCTATGAAGAATGCTTCAATGGAGTACTGATCATCCCGGCTTCGTAATGGTCATTGAGTGCACCAAAACCTTTTTTGTCTCCTGTCCTCATGGAGCACTACATGGCAAATTTACCCCCCACTTGTATCTTGACACAACAACTTGTTGCGCGCCACAGGGCCATCATGGTCCTTGCTCTGACTATTACCTGAAAATATGCTCGCTCAAATGGACTACATCTTTTCGTTTATTCCTTTCATTAAAACGAAATGTTTCAATATTCCAAAAAAGCTATGCTTGTATGTATATTTGATCACGCTTTTACAGTTGTGTCTCGTTTTACAGAGAATATACCATTTATTTACTATTTATTTATTTATTTATCAGAAGAAACGTATAATTGTAGAAAATGGATTCTAAGTGCGCAAACCCTAACAATGGGTCATTCTGCCAAAATAGGGGGAGAGGCTAGCTCTACGGCACAAACCAGCTACATAGATAGTTTATCATCAGGACTGTTCAGCGTGAGAAATGACTAAGTATATGCGGTAAGATAACAAAACGATAGGAAGTAATGAATCAAGGTCATTGAAACGAGTTCACCAACAAGAAAACTCAAAATGGCGGGGCAGTGTTCCAGGACGTGGTGGATTTTCGCCTGGCAAGCGTTCTTCCTAAAAAAGCCACAAACGTCTGTTTATCAACACTGCGACGTAGCGGATGTGACTCGTCACAAACTAAAGTCGTCGCAGTCAGCTGACAATTCAGCTAAGTCAACTACCTATCCGGAAAAGCACCAGTGCTTTTCCGGATAGGTAGTTGACTTAGCTGAATTGTCAGCTGACTGCGACGAACAAAAATACTCGCTAAAATCCTTCTACCCATACGTAATACAAACTAAAGTCACTGGCCCGCTAATATCCGAAAAATGCTATCCAACACACGGAGATCAATCGCCTATTCTAACATTCCTGACGATACCAAGCAGTCAAAAATGCTGCGGCACATTCAAAAACACATGCTACATCCGTAAACATTTACATACGTATATGCACCCATACAGTTACATACTGTTATGCCAAATATGTACTTTTTGGACATTTTGATCACACTATGTTAGCTAAACATGATCATGGCTGTAAAGATGTGCCTCACGTTGTCGAGAATAAAAGTTTATTTATTTATTTATTAGTCGTTGAGTGGAGCCTGGGTACTTGTCGGTAATCAACAACACGTAAGAGACGTGCAAAATACGGGACAGTATATAACCTGGAGGAGACTGAACCCAACGCATATCGTGCAGACATCAAAAATAGGACGCAATTCAAACAGAGAGAGAAACGGCGCAGCAAGGTACTCAGCAAAACGATTTGTGTCAATGGATGCGCGGTCCTTAAACAAAGTGCACATCTGAAACCACCGCAAAATCCAATGTTGCAAAACACTGAAAGAGAATGGCTTTAGGTACACTACAAGTGTGAGGTTCCATGGAGGTGGTCAAAGACGATTCAGCGATGTTACTGAGTGACCAATGGCCTGAGTTTGCCGGCAGACATGTCACAGTAAATTTTGAAGTCTGAGTTAAGCATTGGCCCCCGCGATATTTTGACCAACGAAGTTGATCCTAGTTGCATCAAATCAGGATCTTCCTCCTTGGGAGCTTCTAGGTCTTCTAAGTTACCCGTCGGCCTTGAACCTTCATGAAGACATATACGCGACATAGCATCCGCGACAACGTTATTGGCAGCCTCAGCCTGGTGAATGTCCGTCGAAAACAGTGAGATATAATCCAAGTGACGAGTTTATGTGGGGGAAAAACAGTCGGGTGTACCACGGAAAGCAAAGGCAAGGGTTTATGATCTGTGAGGATGGTAAGCTTGCGACCTTCAAACAAATGTCGAAAAGGTTTGTTAGCGAGGTAGATAGCTAGAGGTTCCGGACCAAACGTGCTGTATCGCGTCTGTGATGGCTGAATTTCGCAAGGGAGAAAGCATAGCGGCTCAGGTTGATCGTCGGGTACCAGCTGGAGAACAGCGCAAACCGCGGCCGGAGATGCATGTTGATGTTGGTCCGCGTGGTTGGTGTTCCGTGTGCTGTTTGTTCCGGTTTGCTGGACCTATGGTGCTGAAAAATAATTCTCTGCTCTCTTTCGGCATCATCTGAAAAGCTGTGTTCAGGAGTATTCGCCCTGCCTCATCCGGAACCAAATGAAGCTAAAGGGGGTTTAACGGGTGGGTGCTCGGTTAGTTGAGGGATTACGGGGATGGACATACCCCAAGCGGCTACCTAATTTAGGAATGCGTTCAAGGTACTACCGAAGGTTTAGAGGAGACCTAATCCTAACCTACCATATATAGCGGAATGGGTCGGTCACTATAAGTAAAGTTCTTCCCGCCTCAAGGAAAATCAGGAAAAGACGGATATTTGGGCGAGATAGACATTTATTGTCAAAAGGTGCAAACCCTCTAGTTAAAGGCACCGCAAAATGGTTTTAGCTAGAGAAAGGTATAGTCTCCATCCGAAACGCAGCAAACGCGCGAGAACGCGGTTCGTCTGGTTGCTTCAAACACACGTAACCATCTTGCGAACACACAAGCTTCCTAAATTCCGAGGTTCGGAATTTCTTGGAGATCTGGCATTGGACCGAGAAACCGCTTTTGTCCGGGACAGAGCAACCAATAAGGACCTATGGAGCACATGGCAGTACAACAAACGGACACAACTGCACTCATTACCGTGACCGTTTTCCAATTATGATAACTGGACTCGATAACTTCACACTCCTGAAAAATCCAGACGCAAGTAATTGGCGTTTCGCCCACCTGGATACCCACAAAGAAGATTCTTCTTAAAACCCCCATCCACGATTCCCCTCAGCCATTATGGCGGCCTTGCCCAAGCTACCTGCCCAAATAATAGAGAAAATTGAAGGTCATTTGACTGCGGCTATCTGAGGGTGTAATCAGTCGGAAACCAGGTCTTCCAGTTATATATTAGTGCACCAACAAATTTCTGCCAGTGTTCCAGGACGTGGTGGGTTTTCGCCTGGCAAGCGTTCTCCCTATAAAAGGCCACAAATGTCCGCATAACAACACTGCAACGTGGCGGATGTGACTCGCCACCGAATAATGTCACTGCCCAGAACTACCTACTGGCAAGTCGACCAGAATCATTATTCAATATTGCCCTGACACTTTCAATACTATTTTACACCATGCCCATATGTATCGTTTTCATTACACGTCATTACACGTCGATTTTCTGTTCATGACCAAGGTGATTTCCGGCGTAATTTCTGGCGAGCCGATCCACAGCGTCTGCAGGAGGCTGCTTCTAACATGGACTGGACCATTCCTCATTTTTTGTGTGCTGACGATGCTTAGACTTACTTTTACTCCAACATGAGGTCGCTAATCAACCAGGTTGTTCCTATTTCTAAAAGTAGAGGTCTAACAAGAGGTCCTCCTTGGATTGACAAAAAGTTGAGGTCTCTGATGAATAAAAGACGCAAATTATGGGCTCGATTCAAGTGTACACAATCGACTGCCGACTACTTGCAGTACAAAACGCTTAGGAGCCTTTGTATCCCAAAGAAGCGGGAGAATCGCCAAAACTATGAATTACAGTTAGCTGTGCAGTCCAGGTGTTCCCCCAAAATGTGCTTCTCATATCTGAAAAGGGGTATCAAAGATGGTAATGGCATTCCATCTCTGTATTCCAGTGAACACGCTGCCGTACTTCAGGAGGATGCTGCGAAAGCGGATCTCTTAGCTCAACAGTTTTCATCCGTTTTTACAAATGAAACTCCGTTTTCTGACGTACTACTCCCATGCTCATCTTTGCTGGACCATCTCGGGATCAGTACAGAAACTGTTACTCAATTCCTTCTTCAGTTAGATCCGAACACCTCGCCCGGTCCTGATGGCCTGCACCCACTGTTTCTCAAGACCGTGGCTAAGTTACATTGCAGCCCCAGCTTGTCAAGTGTTTCGCCTTGCTCTATTGAATCGGACGCTTCCATCAGCCTGGAATGCTGGGTATCTGTCAAGCCCATTTTAATAGGAGGGAACCGCCAAGACCCAGCAAACTATCGGTCCCGTTTGCCCTAACATCAGTAATGTGTAAAATTTATGGAACGGATTTTCAAGGGAGCTCTCAGCCTTTACTTCGAAGACCGGAATGTGATTTCTACTGCTCAGCATGACTTTCGTAAGTCACGCTCGTGTACCACCAATTTGTTAGTTGCCAGAGAGAAATGGACGAACTCTCTGGATGCTGGCAAACGTCTATTGTTGCGGACCTTTACCTGTCTTTAAATTTACGCGCTATTCTTACGCGCCGACTAATCTAGTTTCGCTAGATCAGACACTTGTTTCCAGTTTTACTTAGAGTTATTCCACGTTACAAACCTTGGTTCGGCTGACTCGACGTCTTGCTCACATCACCTGGAAAGCCTCGTGGGATCCCTCACTACTTATCCGTAAACCTTTTCATACCGACCCTAACCTTTTCTTATCTCGCTTTCTCTTTTCATTCCCCTTATTAATCGGACGACCAGCTTTACTGCCCTGCCGTGATCCTGTCTCACTGGACTAGTCTGTTAATCTCTGACTGCTTCCATGTTACCGAGCCTTAAACGGTATTGGCTCCGCAGAGTTAACTCTATTACCCCACATTATTGTTATTGCCTCATTCTTATCTGCATTGTACGACCTAGTCCCAAAGCGCCGGTTAATCCAATACCGCTTAGTCGGCCTCGTAATCACTAAATTCATTTGGACTTCTGAGACATCAATTCCATTGGTTCGGCTGACCTATTGGTGCTGTTTACACTACTTGGAGAGCCTCGTGGGCTTTTCTACTCTTTACCAATAGACTCTTCTCACCCCGACCCTAACCTTTTCTTCTCTCGCTTTCTGTTTTCATTTCTTTTTAACTCGGACGTCCGGCTTTACTCTCCTGCCGTTTTCCTCCCTCACCTTTCCCGTCTGTAACTTTCCGCCTGCTTTTATTTCTTATTATCCTTGGCCTTTTCTCTTATTGCGCTCCAATTTGTATTCCCACAGCTTACACTCATTGCGCCTATCCTAAGTTATCCTCGTGCGCATGATTTCATTCGCTCTGAGCTCGTTCCTGAGTATTGGCGGTCGATTGCTAAGTGTTGCTTGACTAGTACTTACATTAGTATGCTCAACTTACCACTCTTCCTATTCCTATGCTCTTTACCTTATGCTCGCACTGGTATACTATTGAGACCGTACGGGTCACATAGACACCCAATGCACGGCAGTTTTGGCCCCCTGTGACCATTTTCCTAGAATCTGAAGGCATTTGGACTGTAGAATCATGAACGCTTTAGTGTAATTACTCTTACGAACTACTCCTCGTATTACCATCAGCATTCATTCGCTCCTAGCCTATTCCTTGTAATTCCTTTTCCTCTTGGAATGTTGCTCTACCTATCTTGCTCCCGCATTCGGTCTCAACCTAGTTGTCCTCAGTTTCATCTAAGATGCCTCTCGCATTCTGGCTTCTGCCGTCATCATCGGTTTACCTGTTTCTCTAAAACCATCGCATCATTCGCTTAACTTTTGTTAAAACGCTTTGTTATATCGGTCTTTTGACCCTGCGCTTGCAGAACCTTCTTCCCACGTAGTAGCTGTAGTCTGAGTCACACCAGCGACGTAATGTATAGAACGCGCTTGCGAATTATGTATACTAAACAAAATTACATAAGTTTGAATGAATCATAGGCACCGGTGAGCGCCACCAGTTTGTGTTATTGCTTCTTGATTCATTGCTGTCTCTGTTTGGCCACCTCTTGTCCGTTGCCCGTTTTTCCCGAGATTCCCACAGGTACATCCGCCAAAACAAGAAGGTTTATCCACTGGGACTGGCCGACCCATCCTCAAAACGCTTGGTCCTTTCTCCAGGAAATGAAAACCCCACACACTGGTCCGAATGGAGCTCATTCCGCCATCCCGGAGGCGCTACCTTCATGGGGTCTAAACAAATGGGTTTAGCTTGCCTCGTACTCAGAGAATAATTTACTCACCTGGAAGAATATATGTACATGGATCCCCCGTTCCACAATCGAAGACAAACAACTCTGGCGTGATTACCTTCACTGCCTCAAACATTCCTATTCGCCAGTCACCTGGAGCTATTCTGATGTCATTTCACGGACAGCGTTGCGCACGTATACGTGGCTATTCCCATGGTCTTCTATGGAATTTTCACTTGGCTACGGAAACAGTTACACTTACTTACATTTGCAGGAATCCCAAATCCAATTTGCGGAGAATGGCGTTTTTACCTATTAAGGACATATTCAGCCACAAGAAACAACTTCACTCACCGACCCCATGACAAGTCCAGGGAGGATAGCTGGACATGGTTTGCGAGCCGAGCATGAATATAATAGAAGAGCCGGCCTCTATTAACAGTGTGTTTACTCACCTGCATCATTATCATTCGACTCTTCGAATCTTGCATCATTGACCAGCTTCAACGACTGCTGCCGTATCAGAACTGAGCCATTCGGCCAACCAACGAAGAATTTTGGCTGTCAACCGACTGCGAATAATAGAATGCAAAATCGGTCTATACGATGCATAACCGACTTGCACTACTGTTCAACGAAAGCTACGGCAGTGTTCCAGGACGTGGTGGGTTTTCGCCTGGCAAGCGTTCTCCCTATAAAAAGCCACAAATGTCCGCTTAACAACACTGCAACGTGGCGGATGTGACTCGCCACAAAATAAAGTCACAGCTAAGCATTTCACACTGACGCAGTCCTCAGCCTTCTACATCGAACCTGTGCAACTAATTCTGCTATGAAGAATGCTTTGTTGGAGCACAGATCATCTCTATCTCGTAATGGTTATTGGTTGCAAAAAGCCTTGTTTAGGCTCCTGTGCTCACGGATCACTACCTGGCGAAATTACCCCCAACTTGTGTTTTGACGGATTTTTGCGCGCCACAGCGCCATAATGTCCCTGGGTCTGACTATTACCTGACAGTATGCTCACTCATACGGACAACATCTTTTCTTTTATAACTTTCATTAAAACGAAATGTTTTAACATTCCACAGAAGCTATGCTTGTATGCATATTTGATCACGCCTTTACAGGTGTGTCTCGTTTTACCGAGAATATACTATTTATTTATTTATTTATTTATGGATGTTATCTACGTAGATTTCAGCAAAGCGTTTGACAAAGTTCCTCACGAGCGGCTTTTGTTCAAACTTCAAGCAATTGGTGTCTTTGGGAGGGTTTTGTCTTGGATTTCGGATTTCCTTTCAGACCGAATTATGCGAGTTAAGGTCAACAATACGTATTCACCCTCCGTCCTTATGAGCAGTGGCGTTCCTCATGGCTCTGTTCTTGGACCAGAGTTGTTCAAATTCTTCATTAACGACCTTCCTTCAACTCTCCGGACCGAATGCTTGATCTATGCAGATGATTTGAAGTTGTGGAGGGAGGTAACCAGCGCTGAGGATGCTGACCGCCTCCAAAATACACTGGATCGGCTGCACAATTGGTCTCTTAGATGGCAGTTGCCTATAAATCGCGATAAATTTTCTGTACTTCCCATTGGTGCTACTGAACCATTCGGTGTTTACCACCATGTGGTTATTTGCTTAATAATGTGAAACAGGAAAGAGACCTTGGTGTTATGGTATGCTGTGATCTAAAAACCACCCAAGATACTTTGAAGAAGGTTGCTGCGGCTAACAGACTACTGTGTTCTATCCGAAGAGCCTTCTCACGATTGACGCCGGAGATCTTCAGACTTATCTTTTCCTCCCATGTGCGTCCAATACTCGAATATGGATTAAACGCAGTTCATCCACTTTCAAAGCTTGAACATGGCTTGATTGAAACAGTTCAGCGACGCGGTTCTAAGTATGTCTTTGAGTTTCGACACCTGCCATATCACCTTCGTCTCCAGCATTTGAATATGTTCTCCCTGGAACACCGGCGTCGCCGAGGCGATCTGATCTACGCTCGGCGCATTCTGCGAGGCGAGATAGGAAAAGAGCTCCAAGGTTTCTTCCAGGTTAACACTGAGTGTTCAACTCGGGGCCACTGCTGGAAACTGTTCAAACCTAGGAGACTCAGACTTCGCTCTGATTTTACACTATCGACTCGTGTGGTGAACGACTGGAACTGCTTGCCTAATTCCGTCATCAACGCGCGTACGGAAGAATGTTTTAAATGATTGTTATATTTATACCTCTTGAATTTGCAGGGATCTTGTTGTTTCTTATGTAACTGTGCCAATTTAACTTGTTAATTGTTGTTGCGCCAACACCTGCTATGATTGGGAGGTGATGGAGCTGACAAAGGTCTTTCCTTCTGCTCTCTATAATACAATGATTACAATGATTACAATGAATGTAGTGCCCTGACTGTTTACACTACACACTCTAGAATTCAACGTTTCGTCAGTCATCGATGACTCTATCCCTCATGACTACTTACACAATTTCCGCAGCCTGTACAACCTT
>OX104069.1:105072667-105088159 GCA_944474145.2 Dicrocoelium dendriticum
CTAAACAACTGGGTTTAGGTCGCCTCGTACTCAAAGTGGAACAATTTACTCACCTGGAATAATATATTTACATGGATCCTCTGTTCCACAACCGAAGACAAACAATGCTGGAGTGATTACCTTCACTGCCTCAAACATTCCGATCCTCCAGTCACCTGGAGCTATCCTGATGCCATTTTATGGACAGCGTTGCGCTCGTATAAATGGTTTTTCCGATGGCCTTTCATGGAGTTTTCACTTAGCGTTGTGGACAATTACACTTTCTTGCGTTTGAAGGTAATACGAATCCACTTTGCGGAGAATGGCATTTCGCCTGTTATGAACATATTCCGCCACAAGAAACAACTGCACTCACCGTCTCCATGACAAGTCCAGCTTGGATAGCTGGACACGGTTTGCGAGTCGGACAAGCCTATAATAGAAAAACCGGCCTCGGTTAACAATGTGTTTACTCACCTGCATCATTTATCATTCGACTCTGCGAATCTTTTGCAGCACTAACCGGCTTCAACGACTACTGCCGGATCATTATTGAGCCATTCGGCCAACCTAGGAATAATTTTGGCTGTCAACCGACTGCAAATATTAGAGTGCAAAATCGGTCTATACTATGCATGGCCGGCTAAAACTACTGTTCAACGGAAGCTACGGCAGTGTTCCAGTACACGGTGGGCTTTCGCTTGGCAAGCATTCGCCGTATAAAAGCCACAAATGTCCGCTTAACAACACTGCAACGTGGCGGATGTGACTCACCACAAAATAAAATCACAGCTAATCATTTCACACCAGCGCAGTCCACAGCTTTCTCCATCCGATCTGTGCAACTGATTTTACTATGAAGAATGCATCGATGGAGCACAGATGATCCCGACATCTTAATGGTTATTGGTTGCACAATAACCTTCTTGGAGCTCCTGTGCTCACGGATCATTACATGATGAAATTACCTCCAACTTGTATCTTGACTGAATTCGCACGCCACAGCGCCATCATGTTCCTTGGCCTGATTATTACCTGAAAATATGCTCGCTCATATGGACTATATCTTACGCTTCACCTATCATGCAAACGAAATGTACAGCCATTCCAAAGAAGCTGTGCTTGTATGCGTACTTGATCACGTCTTTACAGGCGGGTCTCATTTTACCGAGAATAAACCATTTATTTATTACGTTTTCCCGCCATTTCCTGTGTATTTACGGTTCATCTTTACGCTAAAGTCATATGGACCCAGGAGCCCGTGTAAGCAATATTGAGCTTGTGCTTTACGAGTTCTTTTCAGATGATCAGTTCTAGTTCCTGTCCTATTCGTGACTGAATGGTTACTGCACTTTATAGCAGGCCAACATTGCTCACACGAACGTGCCATAACGCCAGACAATGGGCTTTCTTCATTTTTACTTCGGTTCTATTTGTGCAGTTTGAACTAGGAAAGCCTGAATACTTTCCGATTGTCACAGATACGATTGCTACGACCTATCTGTATACGTGCACTTAGTTGAGCATGCCCTCGCGGGCTGGTCTCGCGTAGCCAAGAATAAAGGTTCATTTATTTAGTTAGTTGGAAAGTCCAACGGTCTTTCCCTAAGCGCCCTCATGGTTCATCTACGCTCAAACATCAAGGATGATGCAAATTACTGGGTCTGGCGCAACTCCGGCTACGTTTGCTTAAAGTCAACCGCTTATTCTTTAATACACTTCGCAAAGTCTCTGAGGCAATTATGGACGCATGCTTTCAGCGGATGTGTGATGCACGTTATTTCATACGTGAATGCCTCACGCTTTCTCTCTTCCTACGACAAGTCGCAATATTCGTTCAATTTTCTTTCACTATAAATATGTGCAGGCATGGTACAAGCTACCAGAAAGAGGCAGAGCGTCAGCAACTGCACTGGAATGCATCTCGACCATAACAGATAACTAAGTGTCCCATTAGGTTATTTGGTTAAAAGTGAAGAAACTTCCAAGAAGCTGAATTGCCGAAGAAGAGCACAATCAACAAAGTCCTGATCAAGTAAAAAGATGTAGCCACCCGACCATCACGTTCTATACCTCCCAACCTTACAGCAACAGCGATTCTAGCGTATAAGTTGCAGTCACTTGATGCATCCATACAGGGATCGTCAGACCTAACGGTCTGTTCACGTCACCACGATAATATCGCTGATTATTCCACTTCTACTCAACAAAGCCTTCTCTTCCTCACCTTGTGCTTCCCTTTGCGCGCTCCCCCTTCGTAGTCCTTGCTCAATTAGACGGATAACTTCGAAACTACTCTAATCTAGCCACGTCTAAACAGCCTCCTGCATTCTGGCTGCTTCCAGAAACCTGAAAATCTACGGACCAAGGATTGGTAGTTTCAACACTCTGTTCCCTTCATCCCCAGAGCTATGCCGGGCCTGCTAACTGTATTTTTCAAATAACCACATTCGTCCCAGACTGCTTCTTTTCTAATGACAATCCTTAATTTTATTTCCACCTTAATTTGGCGGCCAAGCTTTACATGCTGACTTATCCGGATTTGACTGGGAGATCTCCCGCTTTCTGACGCCTCGCGGACTGCCGTAATCTAAATACACTAGGCTTTACCGGCGTAACACTCTGTAACTCTTACCTCAAGAGCCTTGCTGGTCCTGCATTATCCTTATTATTATATTCCCCTTTCATGCCTAACAATTCCTTTTTGCCGGCCCTATCCGTTAGCTTTCCGACCTTAGTAATACGGCTTTCTCTTTCTATGCGCGGGCTTCCTAGTTGGGGCTCAATCGTCCTCTGCTTTCCGACTAGTGAGCCATTACCACTGAACTACCTCCAGATCCAAAGGTCTGTTCACAACGCCTAGAGATATTTGTACGCTTTTCCATTCATCCTCAATACAGCCTTTTTCATCCCGACCCGATGCGTACCTCTTCGCGCTGTCTGTTGGCGTTCCTTACTTAATTTAACGGATAACGCTTCTGGCCTAGCTCTACTCTAGCTTTGTCTGAACAGTATCCTGCTTTCTGATCCCACTCGGACTTCGCTGGTTTAACTGATCTAGGCTCTGCCGACGTACCTCGCTGCAACACAAACTTCAAGAGCATTGCTGGCCACGATTCACCATTAATATTATGTTCTCCTTCATGCTTAACTGCCTTTGCTGCCGACGCGGGCTCTTAGTAGCTGGACGCTATTGTCGCCGCTTTTTCTCTGAGAGCCGATATTATTTGCTCAGCTTAATTATCTTCTATCTTCCGACTACTGCGACTCTAATGCACAATGATCGGCAGACCCAACTGTCTGTTCACATCACATCTATAAGATCATTGGCTTTTCCACTGCACCTCAGTAAAGCCTTTCCTTCCTAACCTCAAGCTTTCCTTTGCGCGCTTCCGGTTTGCCTTTCTTTCTTACTTTGACGGCTAACATTTTAGGCCAAGCTGGAGTCTAGCCTGTTGTGTCCAGTCTCATGCTGTCTGACTACGTACAGATAACCAAGACGCTAAACAGCTATGCTTTAAAGTCTCGACCATTTGCTCAACACAGCCTGTGATGTTTGCCTGACGTGCTTACTAAATTTGTATAAGCCGATTTCGTCCAAGGCTGCTTATTTTATGATGCGAAGCATTACTTTTCTCCCCACCTTACTTTGGCTGTCTAGCCTCACCTTGCTCACATGTCCAGTTTTGTTTGAACCTACTGGTTTTCGGCCCCTAGCGGACATCTGAAATCCAAATGATCAAGGCTCTGCCGACGCGAAACGCCGTAACTCTCACCTAAAGAACACTGCTGGTCATGCCTTCTCCTTATCATTAAATCCTTATTTCTTCCTTAACATCACTATTCTGCCGACGCTCTCTGTTATCGTTTCGATGTTATCCATACCGCTTTCTTTATGTACGGTGATTTTATAGTCTCGGCTTAATGATTTCCTAATCCGTCCCTAATGAGCAAAAACCAGCGGACCTAGCGGTCTATTCACAGCAAGTCGATAGTATAGTTGGTTATTACATTTCTACTCAAAGAAGCCTTTCCTTCCTTACCGTATGCTTCCCTTTTCGCCCTCTCTGTTTGAAGACCATTTTCAAATAGGCGGATAACTCTTCGATCCTGCTCTAATCAAGCCACGTCTGAACAGGCTCCTGATTTTTGCCTGCTTCCAGAAATCGGAGAGGTTAACGACCAATGATTGGTAGTCCCAACACCCTGTTCCCTTCATTCTGAGAGCCTCCTTCGGTCTGCTAACTGTATTTGTCAAATAATCACGTTCATCAAAGACCGCTTCTTTGCTGATGACACATTAATTTTATTCCCAACTTAATTTGGCGGCCTAGCTTTATAGTGCTGCCTTATGCGATTTTGCCTGAATGGTCTCCTGCTTTCTGGCGGTCCCCTCTTCACCTGCACCACCTGACTACGATGTACCAAGTACCTTCATTTCACACGGTCACTCCACACGTTTGTGCGCAGGACCTTAAGTATATAGCGATGATGCCTGCCTACCAATTGCATCGTCTGACCTCTTTAATTACTTTCTTTTACGCTGGCTTTCCTCTCGCCTATGGAACAACACGTACTTACGTTGTCCCACAACTTAGTAAATAACTAAATATTTTATTCTTGACTGTTCGCGGCACGCCCATGGAGGCATGATCAGGTATGTGCAACTGTACAGACATTTTTGGTAACTGTAACAGTGACAGTGGCAAATTGTTCATATAAATAATTAGTTTGTTCACAAATTCATTGAGACACACCAAATCAGGCTTGATCAAGGTTTACATGCAGTTGTGTATCACGACAATACTTCGGGTGCAATCGTTTGTAGTAGAAATGGTCCAGGCACCATAAGTGCGATGTAAAAGTGCTTCTAGACGGAGCGTAACATATTTTTGCATGTGTCCGGAACAGTTGAAATATGAGTCTAGTCGACTTGCCAGTATGTACTTGTGGGCACTTTTTGCGTACGGCTTTAAGCCTTCAGATTTCCCTGGACACCGTCATCCTTCTCCGTAGGCTAAACTTGCTTTCACTAATATTTGCTGCTATATATTCAACCATAACCACACTGCAGAGTCCCGCTGCACCTTGCTTCATATCTCCTGTCTCGTCCTACTACTTCACTTATCTCTTTCGCTCTGGCTTCCCTTTTCACGTATACAGCACCAAACTCCAACGCTCCACTAATTAATACTTGACGTAGTAGTTTCGCGTTTGTATGCCTTGGAATTCAGGCCTCTGGCTATGTTGCCAGCCCTTATACTTACCCACCGGCTGAAACTAAAAGCACTCTTAAGTGCACCTATATGTTCTTATAACTACATTGCATAGTCCATCTTCGCCTCGCCTCGTATTTCTTGGCTAATACTACTCCGCCACTTATATCTTTGGCGTTGGCTTTATTTTCCACTTATGGATAAACGAACACATGCTCCACCGAATTTTATCAACATTGCAGCACCGCATATTATGCGCCGGACCACAAGTATCGGGCTTTGTTGCTTCCTTATTGCCAAGCTGACATCATTATATCTTATCATTGTTATCCTATGAACCACAACAACCTTGAATATTCTCTTTTCTTGCTATCATTTATCGCCTATTACTGCTACGTTTCTTACCTGATTGGCTCTGGCTTGCTTCGCCTTGCACGCATCAACTACCTTAGGTGCCACAACCACAATCTTTACACTGTATCTCTGCGCTATTGTGCTTAGGCCCTCAAGTAGCTGACTATGCTGCCTGCCCTATTCCTTGTCGCATCCTACATCTGCACATATATCGGTAACTTTAGCTTTCCTTTCCTCTTACTCACCACTAACCTCCGATTTTCCGCCAAATCATATGTGACACAGCAGCTCCACACTTTTCTGCGTACGACCTCATTAGTTGGCTGCTTTATTGTTTACGTACTTGTTCCTAAGCTGATATCAACATCACAGACAATTTTTCCTAAATATATCATAAAATACTCTTAATAGTCCATCATTGCCTTGCTTTCCATCCCTTTTCTTGTCCTACTCCTTTACTTATCGCTTTGGCTCAGGCTTTCCACCTACCTTCCATGCTCCAACGACCTACGTGCCACACCATAGCTCCGCACTCCTGCCCTTACAACCCCCTAGTCCTTTGATTTTGCACATCCCGTTATTTTAAGCAGCTGGATGACATTGATACCATCAATATTCCTACTTCTAACCATAACAACCTTGCAGCTGTCTTCTTTACCTTTCTTCGTGTCACTGTCTTGTCTTATTTTTACTTACCTCTGGCTCTGGCTGTTATTCAGCACCTACCTCCGAATCTCCTCCTACTTACCTTTGTCATTCTAACACCTTATTTTTTGTACGTAGGGCCTCAGGTCTTTGGCTAGCTTGCTTGCGTATATTCTTAATATTAAGCTGCCATCGACTTCTCTAAGTATTGTTTCCTGTAGCTCCGCAGTTTTGGCTTATATACTTCACAATATAGCGCACATGTGTCAACCTTCCATGCAAGCGTCATGAAGCATTGTTAGTAATCCTTCGTTTAACCACAACAACGATGCACAGAGTGTCTATACCTTGCTTTCCCTTAATCCAGAGCGGATTCTACTTAACAGTCAAGCAGGCTTTAACACGCACAGCCCACTGCGTCCAACCGCCTTAATTGGGACATTATAACTCTAACGTAGGATGGCTCATTGAAAGTGCTGTTTTTTTACAAAGGTAAGTTTAAATGCTTGCTTGCAAGATGACTCCATCTTCATTGAAACTACGGAATTCCGCCCTATTACTACCGCCCCTCCTTTTAACTGCGTGTTCGGCCGCCTATGGCATTTTCTCTGTCGACCACGTGAGTCCTCTGATACGAAGCTAAACCAACTCTTACTCTCACTGCCCCTGCGCCCATTTGACTTAAGCAAGGCACCGCAGGACTCAACCTTCAAGCGGTTCATTTAATCCATTGACGTGCCGTTGGACCTCTTCCTACAACAACTGCTATTTTCAAACGTAGCATGTTATGCAACCCTAAGTACCACAATCTCGGAAATTTTCCTGTCAATTAATGCCCTTCGCCTGTGTCCGTGGCTCTTTCATCACCCTACGACGCGAATCGCGTCTCAGCTATGCGGGACTGTTTCACGTATTCAGCTACCTAGTTCCTGTATACTGCTAGTCCTTTCGCAAAGCTAATAGACGAAGGCACCCACATACACGTAACTAAATAAATAAATATTTTATTCTCGACTATGCGAGGCACGCTCACGGAGGCATGATCAGATATGTACAACGGTACAGACATTTTATGGCAACTGTAACGGTGACAGTAGAAGATTGTTCATACGTCCATGGTTGAAACTGTACAATGGTAAATATGCTAAATAATAATTTGGCTGTCTTGAAACCGTGACCACGGCTACTAATAGCTTGTGAACCCGGAATGATCCATTGGAGCACGCTCAAGAGAAATGACAATACGGTGTGATCGTGCACAAGTAACGCAAAGGTCAACGGTGATATCATAGAAAGCAAAAAGACGACAGTATATGTAGATGTAGAACTTCCAGTGTAATGAACCTATCTAGCATGGTGACGTCGGTTTATTTGCCAGTGCGAAGATATGGGCTGTGACTTTATTCGTTGGCGAGTCACCTTCGCCACGTTGCAGTGTTGTTAAACGGATATTTGTAGCTTTTTATGGGGAGAACGCTTGCCAGGAGAAAACCCACAATATCCCGAAACACTGCCGCCAATCCTTTGGATGTCAAGTTGTAACCGGCTGTTTCTGTTTGAACGTTCGTTTGCTCGGTCGTTGCGTGTTTATAAACAGAACGAGATAAAGGGTGTGTTAGGGCTCTACGTCGCTAGCTTTACTCACTTCCTCCTTTCCATTTGGAATTGTTCCTCTGGCTGACATTTTCTTCCCTAACCCTCCGCAAGGCCTACATAGGAGAGATAAATACGCTCACACTGTAAAAAGCCACGTACGTCGGTTTAACAGCACTGCAACGAGTCGGAAGTGGCTTGTCTCCAACTAGAGCCACGGCCCCACGATAACCCAACCAACCACATTCCCCCATAGGCGTCACTCAACCCTCCGCACAATAACTACAGGATCAAACGCAAACGCAGTAGCGTGCACTTAATCTCGTACAACAGCTAGACTCATACCCACCCACATACAAGTATGGACCCACAGATCCATACTTCATGGCTAACTTGCACCATCTTTTACATTTTTCCCGATTTGTAGTTGAACATTTAGCCTCAGCATGCATACGTATGCTTGTCTCCTATTGCCCGAGCATAAAGAATTTATTTCTTTCCTTGCTCGTCGTAGTGCGTTATGACCTTGAAGGAAGTCTTCATAGATCCCATGGCCTAAGTAGATAGCCCGGACCGCCATCGCGGGCACACTGTCCTAGTGTAAAACAGTTTGAAAGGTTAGGTACAAAGCCTTATCAACTTCGGAACAGCGCACCAAATAATTATCCTCCGGCAGGTGTTCAGCTTAGTTGCGATCCGATTGTGTTATGTTCCGTCCACCTCCCTAATACATTACTTACCTTGCAATATGCCAAACTTTAATACTTGGCACTGCTATATTGTGAACACCTTAGTCACCTCGCCAATGCGGTCTGCCAATGGCCTTATGCCTCTTAGGTAGGATTTTCCCAGAATATTACTCTGGCCAATATGGAAACTATCGCAAGCACTTGATCGGTGTTTTCTAGTGGCCTAAGCATTACGAAGTAAACCCACTTCAGATATGCAACACCCCATAAAATGCTTTAGCTCCCTGAAAGTGTTCGGCTTACCCGCAATGGTACATCCTCTTGCAAGTGTCTGCGAATCCATCCCTAATAGCCCATGGGTTATTGGCTTGGGGTATTATACCACGTCTAAAATATCCGACCGTCATTACGCTGAGGCTCTTGCTGTCCCACATAACTACCGCTTAAGTTAGATAACCCTATTTCTTCCAGTATTGCCGGTACCAACCATTAAGGGTGTATTATGACTAAGACTCGCTCAGCCGATAGGAAAACGGGTGCGCCATGACCGCGATTAGTCGTGCGGAAAACCGCTCGTACCGTGGCATGCCCAGTGGCGTATTACTATTCCACTTTGGTCATCGGCTGTGTTTCTGGGCGTGGTGGGTTTTCACCTGCAAGCGGTCTCCCTATAAAAAGCCAAACATGTCAACGTAACACCACTGCGACATGGCGGAGGTGAACATCCACCAAATCTTTTAACTGCCCACTGCTAACCACTGACGTGCTACCAGTAAGCGAAATCGTGAACGCAATGGCATAGGCAACAAAGCTGGTCCCTACGTTAAACAGTGTTTATCGATCATTCTGTCAGGTTCAGAAGCATGCCTAATAATTGAGATCAATCTCCTGAACTATTCGAAACCCCAACCAGCATCGTTGTAACGGAAACAAGTATAGATTTTGTGTTGCTTTAGAGCCACACATATACTCGACTGAAATGGGAACATCCATTATGTTTGCGACTTTATTTATTACAAGTACTTACCACTTATTCAACCGTGTATGTTGCGAACACTTATGTAGCTGGTGTGGTGCATGTAAGCTCAGTGGCTTGCTGTGGCTTTGACAAACGCTGGCTCATGCCTGCATTGGTGTATCTCATTTTAACGCGAATAGAGCTATTTCTTTACTTAAATGATCTCGGCTCTGATGACGCAACACTCTGGTATCCTTAACGCAAAAGCATGGCTGGTCATGCTTCTTACTTATTATTATATTCCTCTTTCGTGCTTAGCAAGTGTATATTGCCGACGCTCACCGTTAGTCTTCTGACAATAACAACAGGGCTTCCTCGCTACGAGCAGACATTCTAGTCTGGTCTCCATGTTCTCCTACTTTTTGTCTACTCAGCCCTTACCGATGAACTATCGACCGAGCCAAAGGACTATTCCCAACACCTGGAGGTCTTCGTAGGTTGTTATTCATCTGCTTAATAAATCCTTTCCATTCCCGATCCACGCTTTCGTTTTCGAGCCCTCTTCTTGCATTCCTTTATCAATTGGACTTTGAACTATTTGGCTTGGCTCTAATCTAGACCAGTCTGACCAGCCTCCGGTTTAGACTGCGCCTAGACATCCGTGAAGTTAAGGAGCTAGGCTCTACAGTTAAAATACTATGTTCCGCTTAGATTGAATGTTTTGCTTGACTTGCTAACCACCTTTGCTGGCAGCCGCTTACGTTCCAGACTGCTGCTTTTCTGAGTACACTCATTACTTTTATTTCCACCTTAATTCGGCGGCCTAGCATCAGCCTGCTGAATGCTGTGGTTGGTCTGAACGGTTTCCTTCTTTTTGGCCTCACGCAGACTGCTGAGATCTAGGTCATCTGAGATCTGCCGAAGCAACACTGGTATCCTTATCTCAAGTGCATTGCTGGTCCTAATTCATCCTCGTTCTTATATTCCTCTTTAATGCCTAACAATTCCTTTCTGCCTGCACACGATGTTGGTGTTTCGACGTTAATAATACAGCTTTCTCTCTATAAGCGGGCTTTCTAGTCTAGGCCTAACAGTCTTCTGCTTTCCGACTAGTAAGCCACTATCCGTGAACTATCGCCAGATCCAAAGGTCCGTTCACAACGCTTCAATATACTTGTAGGCTTTCCACTTATCCACAATAGAGTCTTTTCATCCACTACCGTTGCTTTACTTTTCGTGTTTGCCTTTTGCGTTTCTCTTAGTAATTGGACGGATAACTCTTTTGGCCTAGCTCTAACCTAGCTATTTTACAGTCTCCTTCTTTCCGTTTGCTAACAAACATCTGAGAAGTAAAAGCTTTAGGCACCGTAGTTTCAAATATCTGTGCCCCATATCATTAGTTGTTTGCTCAGCATGCCACCTGCCTATTCTCGTGCAACGCCCTGCAACACTTACCTCAATTACAACGCTGGAGATTGTTCATCATCTTTTCGTTAACAAGGTTGAATCAATGCCTTAATGCGTCGTTAGCTTTTCCACTTCTCCTCAATAGTACCATTTTACCGACCGTTTTCTCTCCTTCCCGAGCCCTATGTTGCATTCCTTGTTCATTGTACTTTAACTTTCATGTGCTTGTCCTCTCTGACTTCTTCCCTGTGTGCTAAGATAGGACCAGGAGATGACTTTTTGTCAGCCGCACTTCTCGTCCTCCTCTCGCTGGTATCCCACAGACTGAGCAGGTCCGCATTAGAACTCATCAAACTCTGCCCCATCTTCTTTCTTAATTTGGAACGATCTTTTATTCTCTACTGATTTATGACCTCTCGCTTCTAGCTATATTTCGTCCCTAATGACACCTGTGTTTGAGGCATTTAAATAATAATTAATGGTTGTAACTAATCTACTGCCTTCTGGATGCACTTATTTCCTCTGACTTTGTGGTCACGGCTGCGGCGTTAAGCACCCATGGACTCATCCATAACCGCGACAATACCACAATTGGAGGTATTGTGTTCTCTTACCTGGAAAGGCGCAGAAGATCACCTGCTCCTCCAAAGCATCCAGATCGGGCAAACGATTCAGTAGCTTGCAAGGATACAGTTATGATATGGAAGCAAATGTGGGCAGCTCAGGTTGTTCAGTTGGTAATCTGAGTGTTCGCTGAGACCTGCAGGTGGACTGCAAACGATTCGACATCTTTCGAGGTGACCGTCAGTGCGCGTGTAATTAGCAGAGTGGCGCGTACAAAGCGGCAGTGCGTGTGAGTGATTGATCTCCACTTTGCCACTTAGAGCTTGGATTGTTCGACAAGCACTTGACCATTGAACTCCATCTCTGATGCACTCCTCGTAGTGTACGCGCGCGTGACTCATCGGATGTCGTCGTTTGACTTAGTAGTCTGGCGTTGCGTTCTGTTAGATATATTCCACTAATTCGGTGATCCTACATCCGTGGTGCTGTATATATAGCATCTATATCATGATGTCGGTTTATTGAACTGTCGGTAGGACCCCATGCTTTCATGAATTCTCTAGCTTGCCTTGAATTTCCATGGGCAGGGATCATATCTTTCACTACGTCCAAGTGGTGGTAATGTCTACCCAACGGCGAGCCAGCTGAAGCGTCGTTCGCCCGAATAGCTGCCATATGAAAGCACAAGTTGGTATGAAATTCCAAAAGTGACAATAATAATGACCGTCAACTTGCAGTGGGACCCCAGAACCTTGCGGAGCATTATTCTGCGTGTTAATGTCGATTAAACAACAGCAGAAGCCAGCGCAACTTACAACTGGATAGCATGTTGAATAAGCTTATAAGAAAGTCTGACCACGCCAACGTTGTAGGATGGAGCAAAATTGTGTCTAGCCGTCAACTCAGCGCAACAGAGGGGAAAGGACAAATCAAGGGACTAAAGTTTAACACAAAAGCTGCAGCATATAAGGATCACTAGGCTACTGTAGAACGGATTTCGAGCACAAACGTACTGTCAGAAGAATCGCGGCAGCAAATTAGACCAACAGTCGTCTCCGTTAAAAACGCGCAACGACTTCACACACACTTGTATAAGAAGAACGGGAAGCACTCAGAAGGCTGCAAAGGAAGACAAAATTGTAAGCCTACCAGCGGACACGCGACGCATGCCAGTGATGATGGATAAACCAGATTATTTTGCACAAGCCAAACAAGTTCCGATACGACCACCTACAGCCTCACCGAACGGAACCCTAGTAAAACTGTGTACTCAAATCAACACAGCATTGGAGAAGCGACAAGCAACAAGTAGGGTTACTAAGCAGGAGCTTGGGTAGATGGAAGCTAAGGATACAAACACTGTGAGTTTCTAATGACTGCCAAAAGTCCAAAACGAGGATATCCCATTGAGTAGAATGGTCTCGTAGACGGGAAGCCCCTCGTACAAATTGACAAAGTACAGGTGTAAGAAATTAAAACATCTAATTGCCGGCTCGGAACAAAGCATTATCAATGCAGAACAATTCAACAACAAACTGAAGTGCGTTACAACAAAGAAGGATGAAAGCATGCTGTCGTTTGATGTCACGGCCCTCTTCATGTCGATCAATCTTGAACTTGCACAAGAAACCATGATTTAATTAGTTTGAAATCAACCGAACACAATAGGAAACCTAAAGCCGCAGTGCATATGGAATCTTGCATGACTAGTTATCTTTACTTTTGGTGGGTAAATATATACACAACTGAAGGGAAGACCCATAAGATCGCCCATCTCAGGGCTTATTGCAGAGGCTGTGGTGCAAAAACTAAAGAGTAGCACAATACCATTCATCAAACCAAACTTATGGATCCGATACGTGGACGCCACATTTGACACCATCAAAGAAGATTCTATACAGAATACCCACGAGTTACCCAACATCACATTCCAGGACCACAAGTTTACAACTTAACGCGTAAAAGACAACCAGTTACCCTATTTAGTTGTACTGATCCAAAGAAACACCGCCTGAGCATTGCAGAGGTTTATTTTGAAGATCACTCACACATACCAAATATTTTATCACCCCAACAACCATTCACTGAACCACAAGAGAAGCTGCATTCAAAACCTTTTCAATAGTGCCAATACTCACCGCAGCATGACCTAGTTGAGGACGAAGGATGCGAACAATCTATACCGGGTATTGCAAAACAACCGGTATCCAAGGAACATCACCAGAAGAAGCCTAGCGAAGCAGATGCAGCAACTACAGCAGGAAAACATAGATAAACGGGTAGCGACTCCTTAAATCAAGCATGCATCTGAACTAACCCTAAGGTTGTTAGCCCATACAGGAGCTTGGTGACCAATGAACCAACTGGTGCTTTGCGAAGATGCTTTTCAAGAATGAAAGACAAATTTAAACAAGGCAGTCAGCTCGAGGTCCTCTACAAAATTAACTGCAAAGAGTGCGACAAAATTACATCTGGAAAACCAGAATAAAACTGTTAATATGGATCAACGAACACAGGATGACCATACGGAGACACGACCCGAATTTACTGGTTTCTATGGACGAAAACCAAGAAGGCCACCACTTCGATATAGTGAACGTTAAGATCCCTGCCCATGGAAATTCAAGGCAAGCTAGAGAATTCATGAAAGCATGGGGTCCTACCGACAGTTCAATAAACCGACATCATGATATAGATGCTATATATACAGCACCACGGATGTAGGATCACCGAATTAGTGGAATATATCTAACAGAACGCAACGCCAGACTACTAAATCAAACGACGACATCCGATGAGTCACGCGCGCGTACACTACGAGGAGTGCATCAGAGATGGAGTTCAATGGTCAAGTGCTTGTCGAGCAATCCAAGCTCAAAGCGGCAAAGTGGAGATCGATCACTCACACTCACCGCCGCTTCGCACGCGCCACTCTGCTAATTACACGCGCACTGACGATGTCACCTCGAAGGATGTCGAAACGTTTGCAGTCCACCTGCAGGTCTGAGCGATTACAGACAACCAAGGATAACTTTTTCCCAAATCCTGAGCAATTGAAATTTAATTTGCCAAACATCTCTTACAACGATTTCTTACTAGAACCCTCCTGTAGAATTCGGAAGGTATATGCCTCTGTCGACGCCAGACCGAACAATAGGATTTGGCCATTGTTCGCTACTGATTACTTTAGTACCTTGCCGCTTAATTGGAGTACTTTACTTGGCTTTGCATGTTCTAGTAACCCTGGATGCCTACTTTTATCTCATTTTATAAATTACCCGGGAGGGCACCGATTTGGTTTTTTGGGCATATTTCCTATATTTTAAGGCTTTAACAACCCTTCAACCTATTGCACTGGATATCCCATGGTGAGGTTTCGTTGTTTGGCAGACCATCAATAACCTACAGTGAAAAGATATGCAACACATAAAAACCAGGCCTAGCCATTCGGTCAGGACAGAACAGGACTTAAGGAAGGAATAGCCGCTGACCTAAAGCATCAGCCAACCGAAAAATGGGAAGCACCTAGCCTGCGGGTAACCGAGCAATTAAATGCTCAACCAGAAGCATAGCCAGTTACTACCTGCCATTCAGAAGAGCTTCGGCGGTGTTTCAGAACGTGGCAGGTTTTCGCTTAGCAAGCGTTCTCTCCATACAAGCCACAAATGCGTGGTTAATATTACCGCAACGTGTCAAATGAGAGGCGCCACCTAATAAAGTCACAGCCCACAATCACACTGGCAGGTCAACTAGCGTCCAAGTTCTATATAAGTTCGTTACCAAGGAACATCTACATCTGCATATACTGACGTCTATTCATTCTGCGTTTCCACGCGTATTCTGTCATCGTTTTACTTTCCCCCATAGCAATATCCACCTTTGCGTTAGGTACGCACGAACTCCTTATATTGTCATATTTCCTTCGATCTTGCTCTTTAATTATCGTTTACCCGCCCATTCAGGAGGAGATAGGACTGCAATATATGGCACGCCTAGTAGGTCCTCAAAAACGAGTCACGCTCTTAAGGCAGCTTAATTATTATTTCATATTTCCACCATTGTACAGTAAAAAACCACTAGCGGTCGG
>OX104069.1:105088531-105149723 GCA_944474145.2 Dicrocoelium dendriticum
GGTGTCCAGAAGACACAATTTAAGACGTCAAATGAAAAAAATTGATGAAGCAACTACGATATATAACCAGAGCATAGTGTGAACACCGAATGTGTTGGCGCAAGATTGGCAAAAGCAGTAACATTCAATGGCGGAAACACATAAATACGGTAGATGTGACTCGCAACCAAAGAAAGTCGCTGCCCTTTGCACCACACTGGCAAGTCTCCCTACTTCAGACACCAATAATTCTGATGCATATGTTCACAAATGTTTACATACCCTCGTTAAACATATTCGATCCATCATTAATCACACAGAACTAACTAGGATGCTTATCACAAGTGCACTTTACATTTTCACGTTATTGCTTGTAAAATTTTGATCATACCCGGTTTGGAGCGCCTCAAACAGTGACGCCGGTGGTTGAACAACAGACAAAGCAATCGTAACTAACGGTAAGGAGTACAACGTAAAACATCTGAAGGATGGTGAAAGCAAGCCAGATGTATCACCTGGTCTTTAACTAGAACATTTATTCTCCATTAGACGATTGGAAAGCTCATGTATGCCGATGGATGGACAGGCGATTCAGTACGTGACTGCTATCTAATCAAAAATCGTGTTTATTATCTGTTACAATGAGGTGAAGCAACAACGATCTGAGTAACTTAAAACACTGTCAACGCAGACAAGACAAAAGTTACATGTTACCATTCGGATTGCTCTCATCAGTCGCAAACGCAATACATTTGGGTAATAAATTAACGTATGCACATGTGGAACGAAATTATGCAGGTAAATCTAAGTTGAGCAATCAAGTTAGAAGTTAAATATTCGAAATTTTTAGATAAGTGTTGATAGTGAACCCACTTAGTGGGTAACAACCTCAAAAAGGTTGAGAAACAGTGATCTAGACGAACTGGCTCACCAGCTGTCTGATAAATGAGGTAGTTGAGCCGAACATAAGTGTGGCATAAGTGAGGTTTTGGAAGCCTGCTGTAAGCCTAAACTGAAACATCAACCGGTTTGTTTGAAGCCGGAAAACAGGTTTCAGGGTATTGGATTTTATTACGCCTGTGACCTCATGAAACGATTACTGACCTAGAGTCTAGCAATTGATCGGCAATGTTGGTGGGTGTCAAGGACTTCTGAGATGGAGAAAGCAAGTGCTAATGAGAAAAGCAGTAGTCCCAGCTAATCTTAGCTGCGCGGACTAGCGCGTTGGCTGGAACAGATCGAAGAGTAGTTAAGAAAGCCTTCTGCGACATTGCCGCTTGCTGACTCTCCTTAGTCCACTTTGCAAGTGATTCGATCGAAGCTTGCCACGCTGAAACAAAACAAGCCTCCTGAACCCAACTACATGCATCTTTACTGAAAGATGGAAGAGACTGTTGACTGCACTTGCTGCTCTATATAACTCTACTTGGGACACTGAAGAGTTGCCTTCAAACTGTCATGTTCGTGGTCAAAAATGGTCGGTGTATTTTGCGCGGAAACCGTCGACGCACCAGCCTTATTTCCATTGCCTGCAAAGCTGCTGAAGAGCACTGTCCATCGACGACGTCCTGGTCATCGTGAAAGCTGGTTTCCACTCTGGTTGTGGTTGCGTCGACGACAAAATTTTCTGTTTATTGTTAAAGTACACATATTTAAAGATGGTCGAACGTGGTGGTTTTCCTTGACTTGAAAGCGGCTTTCGATTCTGTTGATCGAGCCATTTTGTGGCGCTGAGTATCCGCAAAAGGAGTGCCTGAACAACTTCCTTCCATTATAAAGTTGCTACCGTAACTACCAAGACCGGGCAAGGTCTATAGGAACGGTCACCTGAGTTCCCACCAACAAGTGGGATTCGTAAGCGCTGTGCCGTCTTCATTCGTCTCCAACTTTGCGACCGAAATGATCAGGAATGAGTCGGTTCTTTCACAGTGACCAACAAGCATTGAGTACGTGGACGACAGCTCTCTTTGGGTCTGATGTGGTGGCTACGCAGGCACTACTAAAAGTATTGATGCGCAGCGCTTCACGCTTTGGCATGTGCCATGCAAGGTGTTGTAGGAATCGACCGATGCACCACCGGTTCAAGCTATTAACGAACAGACAGTGGAATTAGTAGATCGATTTACTTACCTAGGTAGCTGTGTTACCTTTGGTTGCCACATCACTGAGACTAGTCCGATTATCCGTAGAGTCCATGTGACTTTCCAGTAGCTCCATCATCTATGAAGACAGCAGAATATCAGTCTGCCAGTAAGAGAGTGTAAAACGCTGCGATAAGGCCGGTATTACCGTATGGATCAGAGACCTGGCTAATTCGCAGTAAAGACAATAGATCTTTGGCCATGTTTGACTACCAGTTCATGCGGAGTATTGATTCCGTCGGGTGAGGACACTGGTCCGCCAAGGTACGCCAGTTGATTTCTGTCAGAAACCCTCTGATGTTTGATGAATCGTAACTACAGTTTGGCTAGCTGATGTGTGTTAATTGTCCTCTGACTTATTTCGATGGCAGGCATTGTAGGCCATGTGCTAAGCTGGACGAAACTGCGTGGGTCCGGGGAAATATATTATCAGTAGTCTATCAGATAGACAAGAAACGGAAACAATAAATACAGAGACCACCAAGAAAAAAATGAAAGTAACAAAAATGATTTTTGCGTTTTTGAAGCTCATCGTTTGTGTTTTTTCATACACCGTTTTATCCCTTTTGTCTGGTTAATGTTTCGAGGTAAACCAATGAAATCAAAACAAACATTTGTACATATTTCCCACTGGATCCGGTTCTGTGCCATCTTCGACAGAGTTTCCAGCCAGCGGTGTTCTTTATCGTTTATCCCCCAGACCGAAAGACGCACGGGACTTACGACAGTTAAACTGGAAGTCAGCGCTTTAATCGTTTTTCACCACATGATAGGCTGACTACCGCGTGATTTTTTCCAGAATGGTCATGTGCGAACGAGAGCGCAGCGGAGCAGCCGTTCGCATGGCAGGTAATAAACGTGGCAAAGCCATCTCAGTTGGTGGGGCGGTACAAGTCTGTCAAGTTGAAGTCCTGTATTATCCAAGTCCCGATGTCTAACCATGGTTTCGCACGTGGTTCATCTATTACACTCGAGCTATTTTCCGCACATCTATTGTCAAAGGCCGAAACCAGACGCAACTAGTTCAGACGAATCGGCAAGGACTCACTCCCATGCAGCAGCACCGCGCGAACACATGCATTGTAGGCCCTGCTCTTTACCAATGGTGGAACGTCACGGCGTCGCCAGATGCCTCAAGTTAGCGAATGCCGACCGGGCTTTGGCAATGTAAAGGGAAATCTCTTTTTCAATGCTACCATTAGCAGAAACAGCTTCACAGACAAACAAGTTTGTCCACTTGTTCAAGCTGTGTATCTTGAAGAGCAAGCACTGGGGCAGATGGATGCCAATCCAGGACCAGGACTTTGCATTTCGTAGGGACAAATGTCACTCCATATTTCGATGCTTCAGTCGCCAAGTGGTTTAAAACGGCCTGTGTGCTCTGTGTCATCACCAAGCAAGACAACATCAACAGCATAATCTAAATGGGTCACGCGGTTGCCAAGAAGAAGCTGTACACCAAAACACTGAAAGTCTACGTGTTTAAAAGGACATACTCGATCGCAAAACTGAAGAGAAACGGGGGCATGGGGAAATCTTTTAAACACCGTTAGTGAAGGCGAAAAGTGAAGAAAGCTTACCATAAGCCCTCACCTTATCCGAGACATTGCAAAATAGTGCTCGAAGGATGGCTATATACTTTTCGGGTACTACATTCCTTTGTAAGCAATATCATAAAGCTGGCCGATCGACGGAATTGAAAGCGACTCGAATGTCTAGAAACACAACGACAATGGGCTGACAGTAAATATGAGGACTTTCAAGGAGTTGGCAGGGCGTAAATAAGTGGTCCATACACCCACGAACGGGGCGGAAAACCAGTCTGTTCTCCACGGGAGCGCAATTCTCGAATCAGGATTAGTCTGCGGAGTAGAATGGATGTTAACAGCTTAGAGACAACGGACATTAGACTGATTCCTCGGTGAAGATTGGGAGGATAATTGACTTGCCCCAAACGGATGGAACTGTTTCTTCACACCAGATCTTAGAGATTAGAGCTGTTAGCTGGTTGACAATTACTCCGCCCCCGAAGTTGAACAGCCCTGGAAGAAGTCCGTCTGGGCCAGCAGACTTGAATTGCCTCAGGTGTCGGAGCTCAAGGCAGATCTCAGATTCAGTGGGTGGTTCCAATAAGACGTTCCAAGGCACGCAACTAGGTATACTCAATAGGATGGTCTAGAAAAGTGGTTGGAGACTACCTGACATGGTGCATTCGCGCAGCCAGTCAACAACAATTTGAACTGATGCTTCGCTGCGGTAGAACCACGACGACTTACGGAGTGAATACTAAGAGGGAGAGAAGGAAAACCTAGCCTAAGAAAGTAATTTCTTAAACCAATAATCAGAGTCAAGGCGCCTATACCTCGGCAAAAATATACCGTCATAAACAGCTGGTCATTGTACAAGGATAACGCGGCATCGGCGAGACAGCTTCCCTGAGATGTTCATTGCCCGGCGTCATAACCAGCCCATACGTTGCAAATAACTTAGCAACAGACACACTTTAAACAGGCAGTCCGACTAGGAGAGGACAGTAGACACGCCACTGGTGTCGAGTGCAAGCCATGTCTTGTAACATGTCAAGCGGATAAGGTGGACTCTAGCCCAGAAAGAGAGACGGACCGAAAGCACCCAGTTTGGTCGTCAGTGATTTCATTTCCAGCTGCCAAGTTAATTTTTGCTCACGTCGAGCTTGCCGCCGCCCTACATCTGGCAAACAAAACGTCATCCTTGGTAGGCAGTGCTCACTTACGTTGTATGTACTCAAGCCAAGGCAAGTTAATACTACCTGTAGTTCTGAGGAGTTTGCATGATTATCACTGTCTAGCACTCGCCTATGCATATCATCGTTGAGCGCAAGCTGGCACCGTCCGACATCAGCAATGCTTCACAAAAAACATGATCATAGACTTAAAGGAGCCGCAGGTCCTTAGATCAGAGAGGTCAAGTCACATCTATAGAGTAGGACAACCCTCAGTGTGGCCTCGTGCACACGGCCTTTTAGACCGAAGGAAACCATTTTCTGACCACAAAGATGTCGCAGACTTAAAAAGCAGTGCTAGCTCGTGTAAGACATTAACTGACTTCAGTCGTTGCTGATGCAGCTGTCAAGTAAAGTGAATTGATCAAGTGGCTATTCGTTCTGTAACATTACACTGCGCATGCCAAATAGTAGAAGCAGAGTTGATTGGGTCTCCCCACCATCGTTAAAAAGCAAGACAATATCGTCCACATAATCAAGATCAACTAGATTTTCACCAGGCAGCACCGCAAGGCATACTTCTTGAGGTCCCGCAAGGGAACACTCCATGATGCAGTCCAAGACGAAGTTGAACAAATAACGGAGAAATTGGACTATCCTGACGAACGCTAAGCGTTGTCGGAAAATCATCCGATAAATCACTGTGCACCCTGACCCGGCCTGTGGTGTTCGGGAACAGGGCACGTAAAATGTTCACATATTTCATGGGAACATACAAGTATTTCCATCGATCGACTGAATCGCACGCACGTTTGAAGTCGAGGAACACAGCTACTGTCCAGCTGCGGGACGTGTGGGATGCTCTGGCACCGGACAGAGTGTAACAACTAGACAGAGCCAATGAAGAGTTTCGAACCTCCGCTGCCGACGGAGCCTTAAAACTAACCGGCAAAGGCACAGTTTGATTACCCGAGCAGGAAGAGACCCGGAAGCAGGGGGGCAACTGAACTGATATTGAAGGTGCTCCGCCCAATGATTTATTCGGCACTCCTTATCGTGAATCAGCGCATATACGCTGTCTCTGATTGTCTCGCTGACGTTTGGCTTTCCGGGACCAGCAGGGCGGATCAGTTGAAAGAGCTTGTAAGAATTGTCTAGTGCTCCTGCTTCCTCCATACCTTGAGACATACTAGCCCACCAATCTATTTTGTCAGCACACAGACCCGTTTTAGTTCTCGCCTACTAGTCCGCCTTGTTACACTGTGCTCGGAACCAGCCGGAAGTTCTCTACTGGATTCCAACACGTTCAACGACCGCGGGGTGAGCTAGTGATTGGCGTGGTGACGTTTGCTAGTGCCGCAAGCGCAGGCTCATGCATGCTGCACCAGGGGACAATATCCTATTACGCTGAAGCTCCGTGTCATTAGAACAAGAGAGCGAAAGTTCGGGACGCAGGGTATCTTAGTAAGCTTGCCCGACCGAGGGCTGAGATGACTTCTCAGCTGCCAATCGAGGGAAATGTTTAGTACGCCTCCGAGTAAAGTGTACGGAAAAACGACAAGGTACAAAGGCATGATTAGGGTAGACGCAAGCACCGGATATTACCGAATATAAACAGATGATTTCTAGTTTTTCACGTCTGCAAAGGACAAAATCGTAGAGAAAGGAGTTCGTTTCCTTTTTGATGATATTTCTGGGGGTCGGCTCGTATAGGGACAAACGATATTGCAGTTACACTGTCGTCAGTTATAATGTCGGCTCAAATTCGGTAACATACGGGACTCCAAAATGAGCGAAAATCAAGGATGGAACCACAGCACCTGTAAATTACGGCAATGTGATTTAACTGTGCCCATCGTTAGTCAGCTATAGGTGAACACCAAGTAGCATTTTAGCGCCCATTGTGTCTAAAAGTGGTGCTACTAATAAACAACCGGTGCCCCGCACACCGCTGTAACAGACGCTTGCCGTGGTCCGTCCGGTCGGAATTAAGTAAATACTTACCATCCAGCACAGCTTCAGAAGAGCGCAGACGGCCCATCTGTGCATCCATATCCCCTGCAAGAACTGTGATATCTGAACTGGTAATCTGCGTAGCAGCGTGTTCAGTTCGTGGTAGATGGCGCTCTTGGCATCATCAGAACTGTAGTCAGTGAAGCATAGGTGGAAGTCATAAACGGCATCTAGTGTTACTTCGTGGATCAAACAGACTAAATGTCGTCAAACGGATCGTACACACATGGCTACTCACGGGAACCCAGTCAACCAACGATGACTCGGCCTTAGAACTGAGATCAATGTCCACTCCATCGTGACCAGTGGTTGTTGCAACAACGTCGCCGAATGCGTGCAACCAATACCGAGAGGACAAGCCAGGCGAAGTTAATTCAAAAACCCCGTGAGGGTCATTGATCCTAGTTTCGGATAAAGCAACACACGTTAATATCCAAAGTGTCCAACAAGCGTACGAGTGTAACCTGTTGACCAGTTTTTCTTAGTGTGAACGTTGAACGCCGCCAGGGAAACAGGACAATGTGGCCCTATAAGGAGCTGTAGGCGAACGGCGTAAAGTAAATCGTTAGCTGTACGCCGTAACGGCGCTTCGCTGCCACGCGACCACCACCAGTCGCGCGTGGACTGAGTATACCGAGAGGACGCCCGCCCCTATGCGGATTCGAACCGGTGACCTAATGGTTGCAAACCAGACGCGCATACCACTCGGCCACCGGCTGGCGTCTAGTGGATGAGGCGGGATGATAGCTGCAGATGGTAAAACTGCGGTGAAGTTGAGGCTGCTGTCATTTAAGCTGGGAAGGAAGGCTGGTAATGGGGATGGGGAGAGGTGTAAGGTGAGGAAGGGAGACGTCGTCGGTAGCATGTTTTCGCTTAGCCACCGTGCTGTAGGCAGCAGATAAGGTGACACATGATTAGCTGTGAAACGGCCGATGAATGTGGTTGAATTTGAAAATATAATCATGGTTTTACGTGAGCTGAGATACTGTTATAGCGTCCAGATATATGCGGAACCACTAGAGCTCTCAATCAAAGCCTTTGGCTCAGAACTCTGCCAGCAACACAGCGGAGCTGGCGACTTTTCGGTTTCACAGAGATGCACGCTGACCCATTTCAAATTAGCAATCTGATATTGAGGACCCAATTTGTCTGACATTTAACTATTGACTAATATGAAAGTAGCTCTAAGGGGCTCAAGAGTCCCACTCAGTATGACTCAAGGGGTCGACGAGGTATGCAAACCGTTACACCATGTGAAGGTCCAGCCTTGTTGCGCAGTCAGTGGCTTCCCTGTATTCGACTGTTAATATTCGATACTTGTTAGTTTTACGCCATGCTCTTCGAATTTAATCTCATGTTTCCACTTGTTATTTGTTGGTGAACTGGCAACTGGGTCCACGAACCACTAGACTTTCCTTTTTCTTCCAGCTACTATGGAATATCGTTGGCCTCGGTGCAGTCTCGTTTCAGCAGAGCGATATTGCTAGAACCTCTTAGTTAGATTTAACATGGCGCGTGACGGCTCATCGAACTAAGGAAACAGTTGTCACTGCGGGCTAACGCATCGTAACCGATGGCCAACAAACGCGGTTGAGAACAGACCCCTTTTAATCTTAAAAATGAGAGTTCTCCAAAGCGAATGTTCCTGGCAGGATGAGACGGTACTAGACTGATCGCAATCACGATACCTTAATGAGCTCAAGAGCCCAGCCTATTCAACAGGACATGTGAACATTTTAAGACGCCTAGCCAGGTTTCGAAAAGGAGTAATAAGTACAGTAAAACTGAATGCATTCAATGAAGTCAACCCATATGAACCAGTAAAAAATTTAGTAGTTTATTTACGGTTAAACGCCTTAACCTAGGTAAACAAGTAGTTATAATTAACTCTTCAGTGATGACTATAGTGAGGATAAAACTAATCGTAGCAGCTATGGAGTCGATCAGTCATGAGTGCGGATTGTATGTTCAGGCTACGATGTGAAGAATCAGGGATGAGTAATTCGCTGAAGACATGATGTTGAAAACCACATGAGCGTTGGGCTTATCTAGTGGGTTCATCATTTAATGGGCCAGCTCGGTATGATTGTTGGATTGCGGAAAGTGCATCTGAATGACAAAACCTAAAAACTTAACGCTTCGCTGAGGCGTGATTTAGTGCCAGTGTGTCCGATCAAGATCAAGGCACACGCACCAAAGTGACAGGCAACTTTCAGCTAGCATGCACTTTCAGTAGCTGACAGTAAGATAGTAACTTGGGTCTAAATCATCGTTAAGTTCGGCTGAATGTCAGATAGCGCGATGTGAAAGCAAGCGCCGTAAAGCAGTGCTGTAGTTAGCTGAAATTGATCATAGTCCATTTAATGTGCGTTAACTCAAACGCTGCCCGGAGTGCTATAGAAGACTTATCTGAAGATTCGTGTCACCAGCTACAGTTAAGAGACGGGAAAACGTTAGTCTGGCTGAACGTCGTGCCGACTTAGCAACGTGCATAGCCTAAGGAACAAAGTGCACCAGTTGGGTCTGAATGGAAACAAATCTCTTCCCGACACAGTTGCTATTGCTGAAAAGTGCTTGTCTCCGGAGATCACGCACGGTGAGGTCTGTTTAGCGGGTTACGCACCGCGTAGAACAGATCGCCCCGTTGGTCGTTGAGGCGGAGACGCACTTTACGTGAGCTGTAAATAAGATGCATTGGAGAACTGCACGTTTCAGTTGTCCGATCAGACCGTTGAAGCGCTACTGGCTGTTTTGTGCACTTCCTCCACCCAGATTGGATCTTAACGTGGTGCGACGGTTTGCGTACCTCATTGACCCATTGAGCTATACTGGGTGATGCCTCCGAGCATCTTGAGAGCTACTCCTACCAGGTTGGTCAATGGTGAGAGGTCAGAAAAACTCAGTCTCCTGGTCCTCCAGGTTGGGGGTTTGAAATGGGATGGCATCCATTTCTGTAAAACTAAATCACTGCCACCCCGCTGCCTTGCGGACAGGCTTTTGAGCCAAAGCCTTTGGATGAGGACCCTAATCGTCCTCCTGTCTAGGTCTGGGCGCCCTGACAGTATCTCAGCCCACATACAACCATGACATTTTCTTCAAACATAAACTTCATCTTGCGGCGGTCGTCGCGCAGATTAGAAAGGGTCGCCTTATCTGCTGCATACAGCAGGGCGGATAAGCGAAAACATGCTACTGCTGGCGCCTCCTTTCTTTTACACCTGTTCCTCTTACTCCCATCCCGACCCCCATTACTAACGTTCCTTCTATAATTCCCAGCTTAATTAACAGCAACCGAAGTGTCACTGGAGTAGAACCATCTGCAGCCACCATCCCATCACTCCTATCGGATGCCTATCGGCAAAAGTCCCTTAAGGTCACGCTATCCCGTTTCCATGGCGACATTCAACGTTCGCACTCTAAGACAAACAGGTCAACAGGCTGCACTCGCACGTACCTTGGACACACTGGGTATTGATGTGTGTTGTGTGTCCGAAACTACGATCAATGACCTTAACAGGGTTACTGAATTAACTGCACCCGGCTTATCCTCTCGTTATTGGTTGCACGCATCCGGAGACGCCGATGCAGCACTCACGGGTCAAGCTGGTGTAGATACCATTCTAAGCTCCAAGGCTGAACCATTGTTGGTCGATTGGATTCCGGTGGACCGCCGTTTATGTGTTGCCCGTTTGACGACATCATCTAAGGTCGGTTCACGACGTAGTACAAAACGCTGTTTGTTAGTGATTTCCGCTTATGCTCCCACCGACGGCAGTTCAAATGGTGTCAAGAACACATTCTATCACGAACTGAACGCGCTGTTGCGCAGTGCTACTAGTTCAGATATTATAGTGCTTGCAGGGGATATGAACGCACAAGTAGGGCGTCTGAGCTCTTCAGAAGCTCAGCTGGGTGGTAATTGTGGTCTTAACGCCGAACGGACTGATAACGGCGAGCGCCTGCTGCAACTGTGTGCAGAGCACCAGTTGTTTCTTACTAGCACTGCTTCTAGACACAGTGGGCGCCGAAGTGCCACTTGGCGTCCACCTGTAGCTGACCAGCGATGGACCCAAATTGACCACATAGCCATAAGTTACAGGTGGCGCGGTTCCATACTGGATTGCCGCTCGTACTGGATTACCTGTGTCGAATCTCATCATACCTTGGTGCGCTGTCGTTTCTCCATGAACTTTACCGGAAGGCGCACCAAGCGTCTCCCCCGATTGGCAACGGAGAAATTGTCCCAGCCCTCTGTCAGGCAAGCCTATCAAGAAGCCCTGCATAGCGAACTCTCGCTGTCTTGTCCTAATGACACTGAACTTCAGTGGAATAGGATCTCGGCCGCTATGCACGACGCAGGAGCATCTGTTTGTGGCACTATCAGTCGTCACCGCACCAGTCACTGGATATCCGAGAGGTCGGTGAACCTATTGGAAGCTAGAAGACACCTCCCGGCTGGTTTTGAACACAATGTGACCAGACGGGCTATTAGGCGTGAACTAAAGCGGAGCCTACGTGCTGACAAGGAAGCCTGGTGGACCAGTCGGGCTCAAGAAATGGAGGAGGCAGGAGCAGTAGGCAATTACCGCAAGCTCTTCCAGCTAATCCGCACCACTGGTCCCAGAAAACCAGGCGTCAATGAGACAATCAGGGACAGCGCGGGTGCGCTGATACACAATAAGGAGCGCCGTATCGCTCGTTGGGCTGAACACTTTGAACATCAGTTCAGCTGGCCCCCTGCTCCCAGACCACTTCCTACTCAGGTGATGCAGGACTTGCCATGGACGGTTAGTTTAGAGCCTCTGTCGGAGGCCGAGGTCCGAAACGCGATCACAGTCCTCAGTCGTTTTCGTGCCGCTGGCCCGGATTCCCTCCCACCTGCACTATTTAAAAATGGAGGTGAGGTCCTCTGCAGGGCAATGACCTCCCTATTCTAACGTATCTGGAACGACGAGTGTCCCGGATAATTGCAGCGAATCGATTATAGTGGCAATATACAAGAAGGGGTGTCGCACAGACTGTGCGAACCACAGCGGTATTAGACTAACACCAGTAGTGACACAATTACTGGCCTCGATTATCGTTCGTCACCTCACTGCAGAACGGGAATTTCGGATTAGGGAAGAGCAGGCCGGTTTTCCCCCAGGACGTGGCTGTATAGACCATATATTTACTTTGCGGTAGTTGCTAGAGCAGCGACACGCATACCGCAGACCGACAATTGCTGTGTTCCTCGATTTTAAGAGTGCGTTCGATTCAGTCGATCGATCGATTCTGTTCGAATTACTTGCGCGAAAAGGTGTTCCCACGAAATATGTGAACATCCTTTGTGCTCTATACTCGAACACTACAGGCCGCGACAGGGTCTATGGTGCCCTATCGGATAGCTATTCGACTGCAAGTGGCGTTCGTCAGGGTTGTCCGATTTCCCCGTTTTTGTTCAATTTCGTCGTGGATTCTATCACGGAGTGTTCCCTTGCGGAATCTCATGATGTAGGCCTTGAAGTGCTGCCTGGTAAAACGTTAGTTGATCTAGATTATGCGGACGAAATCGTCTTGCTTTTCGACGATGTTGGGGCGGCACAGTCAACCCTGAATAGCCTGTCCATAGTGGTCCCATTATTTGGTATGCACTTCGCATCTTCAAAGTGCAAAGTGTTGCTACAGGACCACCAGCCACTTGATGACCTCTTGACGCTTGTTAACCAGAAGCTCGAGGTGGTTGATCATTTCACTTATCTTGGCAGCTGCATCAGCAATGATGGCCGCATAGAAACTGACGTGAGCTCACGCATTGCAAAGGCCAGAGCTGCCTTCTTGAACCTGCTGCATCTTTGGCGACAGAAGGGAGTTTCCCTCCGTCTGAAAGGTAGGGTATACAAGGCCACAGTGAGGGCCGTTCTGCTCTATGGTAGTGAGACTTGGCCCCTTCGGTCTGAAGATCTGAGACGTCTTCAAGTCTTTGATCATCGTTGTTTGCGAAGCATTGCTGGTGTCGGATGGCACCAGCGTGTTCGCAACGATGATGTGCGTAGGCGAGTACTAGGTGGTGATAATCATGCTAGCTCCCTAGAACAACAGCACTGAATAAGTTGCGTTGGCTCGGGCACGTGCTACGTATGTCTGGTCACCGCTTACCTAGGAGGGCCTTGTTCAGTCTACCAGGTGTAGGATGGCGCAAGGCTCGAGATGGACAGAAGTTGACTTGGCAGCGGGAAATGAAGTCATTGACGACCAAACTGGGTGCCGTTGGTCCGTCTCGCCTTCCGGGCTGGAGTCCACGTGACTTAACTTGTGCTTGGCTCGAGACTTTACAGGACACGGCTCGCAGTAGACACCAGTGGCGCGTCTGCTGCCGTCTCCTAATCGGATTGTCTGTCTAAAGTGTGTTTGGTGCTGAGTTATCTGCGGGGTAATGGCTGATTATGACGCGGGGCAGTGAAAGCCGCAAGGAAGCTGTCTCGCCGATGCCGCCTTATCTTTGCACGATAGCCAACTGTTCGTGGCGGTATGTTGTCTACACAAGGTGTAGGCGCCTTGACCCTGAATGTTTGCTTAGGGCATTAAGGTTTTCAAGTAAGTCCCCCTTCTCTCCCTCTTCTTATTCTTTATTTCATAGGTTCTCATGGTTGTATGGCAGCGAAGCATCAGTTCAAATGGCTGATGTACTGCTGTTGATGATGATGATTGGTCTAATGATAGAAGAGAACAGGCGGGTGGCAACCTCTTCAGACCATGTGCCGAAGCTACGTTTGAGCGCCCAAAACATGCACAGTCCGTTACGATATAACCTGTTCGTGTTGTCCACGGAGTTCAAATCGTTGCGTGAGAGTACACCTAGGTCCTTCACGAAGGGTGTGGGATATAGCGTTTGGCCGTCAAGGGTGTAGTTTCGGTCGTTAGCACCCTTCCCGAAGCTCATAAATACAGACTGGGCTGGGTTGACCGGGAGAAGAACTTCTGCAGACCATGTGGATAGGCGGTTGAGGTCTTGCTGAAGTAGGCCACAGTCATCGGGAGCGTCCATTCCTCTCCAAATCTTCATGTCGTCCGCAAACAAGACACACGGCGACCGGAGAAGCTGCGGTAGATCGTTGATGTGGATCAGGAACAGAGTGGGCCCCAGCACAGTGCCTTGAGGCACGCCACTTGTAGAGGGATACCAGTCAGTTACATGGTCGTCGACCTATACCCTTTACTTTCGTCCAACAAGAAAGTCGCGGATCCAACGGTGCAGTGAGCCACCGACACCACACATGCTGAGTTTGTGAAGGAGAACCTCATGAATGATCTTGTCGAACGCTTTACTGAAATCGATGAATATCACGTCGACGGACTTCCCCTTGTTTATTGCCTTCAACCACTCATTCCACGTCACAAGCAGGTTCGTAATGCATGAGCGACCTTGCATAAAACCGTGCTGTGCGGGCGTCAGGACCTCGTTTGACTGTAGCAATTGCAGCAATCCCTTCTTCACGATTTTCTCAGCAACCTTTGCCAAAATAGGTGTCAGACAAACTGGCCTGTAATTGTCTACTTTGCTAGGGTCGCCGCCTTTCGGAATAGGCTTCACCACCGAACATTTCCAGTCAACCGGCAACAAACCTGCGGACAGCAACCTGTTGAAAAGGTCAGTCACGACAGGAGAGATGATAATCGAAAGTGACCTGAGAACCAGTGGGTGAAGCCCATCAGGTCCGGCAGGTTTGGTGCCGTCCAGGTTGGAGAGTAATTGAGCTACCACTCCAACGCCGCAATGCAGACTATCGAGTTCGGTAAAAGCGGTACACGTCGAACTCGGAACAGACACCTGGTTATTCGCAAATACAGAAGCGAAGTGCGCCGCCAACGCGGACGCACGCTCAGTGCTGGAGGTTAGGGGCTGTCCATCCGTACCATCCAGCACTGGCACATCACCTGACGGCTTCAGGCGTCGCTTCACGTATGCAAAGATTCTCTTTGGGGCGGTTTCCGCGGCTAATGCGAGCTTCTCTTCAAAGTGTCAGCGTTTATTCTTTTTTGCACTATTGCAGAGATTCCGCTGACATTTATACGGTTCGTAATCATTGGCAGAGCCAGAGAGGAGGAATTTGTCCCACAGTCTGCGCCGCCTCCGAGCCAGGTTTCTATACTCCTTGTCAAACCAATGAGGTTTAATCGGTCCAACCTTTAGACATTTCAATGGCACAAATTGGGAACATAATGATGTCAATCTCTCTTTAATAAATATCCAACAGATGCAGCTTGTGACAGAGACCAATCCAGTTGGCTCGCGGCTCGAGCTAAACCATCGAAGTCCGTTTTCCAGTAGTTGGGAGCTTGTCGCAGCGGATGTGAATACGGCAAATATAATTCCATATCAGCTATCAGTATTGAGTGGTCGCTCGTAGCCAGGGGCTCCAGAATCCTAATGTTACGCACTCGTTGTTCGTAGCTCGTTAACATCAGGTCGAGACAAGACGGGGTTGAACGTGTTGATATGCTTGTTGGCTGGCATATGTGTTGCGATGCACCCGTTTCAAGTACCAAATCCACGAACTTTGCTTCAAGCTCACTATGTCCAGACATCAAATGCACATCAGGCCATCGTATTCGAGGACAGTTAAAATCGCCCATAAGTAGAAAGTGTGGACGACTCATGTGGGTCCGAAGAATGGGCAGCCAATACAAACAACGACTCAGGGGACTGCGATAAAATGCGCCCACAAACAGTTCTCCGCGCATGAGGCGGATGGAGCACCACAGTAGCTCACACAGACCACCGTCACTTCGGTAGGTGCTCACAAGTCTCCCACGCAGGGAAGACCGGATGTAAAGTAAGACACTACCGTGGGCATTCTTTAGTCTATCGCATCGGAAACGCGAGTAACCGTTGAGTTCAAGTTCTTGGGTGTATAACTCTGCATGCAGCCATGTCTCTGCGAGTCCCACTACGTCTGGCCGCTCAGACGCAACGAAACAACAAAGCTCATCGCGCTTATTCATAATACTGCAAACGTTTGTGAAGGCTACTCGCAGGTCGCAGCAGGAGCCGCCGGGCGTGCTTGAAGTGTGAGCAGCCTGTTTATCCTGATTCGCGGATTGTTGGAAACCACCCGAAAATTTACGATACGAAGATTTGTTTCCTCCTCACCAGTGCGTCTTTTCAGCTCAATGATGGCAGACTTGAGCCGCTCCCTGTCTACTGGGTCTAGGTCGGGACGAACATGTATTTTCAAACCTTTCAGTCTAGTTAGGCGAGACATAATCAGTCTTGGACTGGCTTCGCCCACAAAAGTGATTCTCATAGGCCGATTTTGTTGATCACCTTGCTTTCCAAGACGGGTAATCTGCCTCACTTTTACCGAGTCCTCACCAACGTCGAGGAGTCTATCAATTAGACCCTGTAAAAACTCGACATCGTGATCGTAGCGCACTTGGGGTGATGGATCACTGGACTCCGGTGCGTGAAAGATCACGAGATTATAACGCCTCTGGTCGGACGAGGTTGGCCTTGCAGGGCGAAGTATACTACCAGCCTCAAATGGTTTGGCTAACTGTTGACTTACAGAACGTAAACGCCCAACGTTCCTTCGTAATTTCGTCCTCTGTTCTTTCCACTGGTCTTCAGCATTCAGACTTTCACCTGCTGGGACATCAGTGTCCGTTGGACACAACAAAGGTAAACAATTTGAGGAAACCCTCAAATATGGCAGGTGCCAAGTGGATCAGACTCCCCAACCAGGACGCATTTGGCATAGTTGTTAGGTAGACCATATTTGGTGGATCAGTCGTGTAGTAGATCCAGATTGGCCTGTAGTTTACCAGCAGTATCGACGTCCGAGACCGAGCAAAGCTAGAGGTCATCAGCAGCAGGCGTTCCAGGAACGTCCTTGATGAACAAGTTGAAAAGTTCATATCAGAGGACAGATCCTTGCGGGACCACACTGGTAATTAGCAATGACTGAGAAGAGTTTCATTCACTCGCACCTGCATGGTTCTGTCTCCTAAGAAGTCGACGATTGACTGACATCAGTTTCCCGGAGCTTGTGCAGAAATCACTGATGTGGGACCTTATCAAACGCTTTGCTGAAGTGAAGTAAGACAAGATCCAGGTGTTTGCCGGCGCCAGTTGACCTCGCCCATTTTTTCCTCGACACTAGTAGTTTGGTAGTGTAGGAGCGACTCTTCTGAAAGCCGTGCTGTGTAGTGAAGATGATGTCCAGGTCAAAACAGTGCTTCTGTAAAACAGGTCTAATAATCTCCATGGCCTTGGAAATTATCGATGTCAGTCCGTAGGGTCAAGGAAATTCCAACCTGTGCGTTAACATCAATATTCCCAGTCGGCAGGCAGACGCCCAGATTCTAGAAAGCCGAAAAATCTGGCAGATGAAATGAAACCAGTCAGGGCCAGGCGACGAGTTAAGATCTAGCTCGAGCAACATTTTCCGTGCTGAAATTGATGTCCTCAAGACAGCTGAAATGCGAAGCATGGAGATTGTTGAGCGGTGGGTCTTCCATTGCGTAAACGGATGAGTAATGCCGAGCTAGGAGATCTACTTTCTAGCCGTCTTCGTATGGAAGGGAATCTGTTGTATTGAATGACAAAGCGGTTAGTCACAGCCGACTTTGTTCCTTTCGTTAATATAAGCGGTATTTTTATGTCTGAACACAGACTGTTCTGCCAAACTCTGATCACATTGCTGCTTCTCACTTTTTCGTAGTACGTAAATTCTTGAGTATCTGGTAGTTTGAATAGCCCGAGGCCACTTTAGTAGTTGCATTCGCTGAGTCCTTAGAAACCGTATTTCCAGAGCAATCCAACGAGCTCTCGCGTGGGTTTTTTCTTTAGTTTGGGACCACCTGTTCAATGAGACGACTCATTTTGGAGCATAAAAACGTCAAAGCGCTACCGAGGTAAATATTTTGTGAAGTATTCCAGTCTAACATGCTAGCCGCCTCCTTTAGGCAGGTAGGATTGGCACACCATAAGTTTCGATAGTAAACCCTTCGGTCTTAGCTGACAAATCGTCGCGTCCAGCGATGCCAGAAGGTGCAGGCGAGAGCACCAAATCAAAGTGCGGTGTCTGACTTTGAGTACTCTGGTGAGCGTGGAGAAGTACCGAGATACGTTGGCATCAAGGAATGCTTCAAGACCAGCATCAAATGACTGCGGAGTCCGTAGTGAAGAAGATCACAGTCACTGCTACACCCAGAGGTTTTGAGTGAATCCAAACGCGGGGCCAAGTACACCACTCTAATGATAAGGGAACTGCACCCGAAGTGGATCCGACATCTGAGCATTTCTATACTGTCGTCAGTAATGGACTGATGTCCAGTACAGTATTACACCGTTCCTAGTTCCCGCCCCACTGCGATCCGCACGTAAGAGCTGAGATCCTGGAATAGGTATCCAACCATCCGGCATATCCGAGGATGCAACTTAGGACTATTGGATGGCGTCACAGTTCCAGATGAGAAAGCAGAAATCACATCAGTTGTTGATGAGCCCACATCGTTAGTAGTGTGGATGCACACGCTCAAGCCTTTAAATGGGTTCTTTAGAACAGTGACACTACAACCAATTTAATTGGCGATTAAAAAAGGAAAAGCAATATGGAACACCTATGCGAAAATAAGTCTAAGTAGGAGTGAATCAGTAGGAAGTCAGTGACTTATTTCAATGCATTAAGAATGGATGGCATGTTACTTACCTTTTGACGCCCTGGGAACTTCATTTTCGCTCGTCTGAGGGCCTCAATCACTGCACTTTGGTGTTGATCCTTAGCTCTGACCGAAATGATCACTTGACCGATATTGACCCTGGCAACAGTTCCCTGAGGCTTGCCAAACGCGCCGCGCATTCCGGTCTGAAGTCTGAGAAAGTTAAGCGCTCACACAAGCATACCGATCAGCACCCGCACACGACAACATTTTGTTTATTCGAATAACGTGAAAAGGGTGAACACGAACTCGGCCGTGAAAATTTTCTTTCCCGCAATGCTTCAGCAAGTATTTGTTAGCGCAAATTCGAGCAGCTTCAAGCGCTTCGCTAGATAGCTGCTCGTATTCGTCAGAAATAAGGTGAACACAAAGTGGGAACTCCTCAACATCGGCCCTCTTTTTGCCCAAGTCATAAATCCGAATTTTGGGATCCGGGACGCCCCGGCAAAATCGAGACTTTGGGTAAGGCTTATTTTTACAATACCGATAACTAGAAACAAATAGTAAAATCTTAGGGAAACTAACCAGCGTGCAGGACGACGACCCATGGCAGATATCGGGGGATTACTGCGAACGACGTGGATAAAGCAGACGACTGTGAATAGCACCAAACTACAATGGAGGCCAGAGTGGAAAATACTGCTGTTATAGGGAACAGTAATTCGGTGCAATTGTTGGCTTTGCTCGCGCACCGCGCAAGTTGTGTACGGAAGACCACGAATATTTGATCCTATATACTAACGTCGCGCAACTAAACTGATGCAAACTTTTCCGGCTGCCATGATTTTACGAATCAGCATCAACATGTAAACGGAGGTCATGCGCACAGTAACTTTAAACGTTGGAAATGTGTTAATCATGACAATAATACAGTTGGTTGGTACTTTTACTAACTATTTAGCAAGTGAAAAGATGAGGCTGTTCACCTAAAAATAGCATATCGTGATAGTCATTAGCCTTAATAGTTTCATGTGTTTAGGTAAACATAGGCACACTTGGAAGTCTGATAGCAAGACACATGACTTAAATCGTTTCTATGTTGCCGTGCGGTAGCACGCTAATAAGTACCATGCATTGCAAACGAAAGGTGCGCTATACCTGACGTTGCCTATTAAAACGCATGCCGATAATTTTAAGTTGGTTGATTTGCTGTGCTTTTCGAATATCCTTTAACTTATTACTTCTCCGTGAGTCTACTTATCTTTTGTTGGCATGCGTATGTTTGTATGCGTCGTTATTTTAAAACAACAGCCATCATGGTATAAAACTTTCTCTACCAGAGCGTAAACACGCTATATTTTTTGAGTCTATATTGGCATTTTTTTTGCTTAGACGCGCAAGCAATATCATTCGTTTTCTTCCATCCATGAGCTGGCTACTGCGCAAATGCTGATTCCATACCCGAGTACAAAATTATTTTACCTACGGAGCACATAGCTTATATCAACAACGTAAATAACTGCACCTTTCCCCGGTGTTTGCGTTTGTAATATTTGGGTAACCTGTCTGTAGAATATGGTAAGACTGTAAGCTACCGATTCGCTTGGGGCTCCGATGACTCTTATAAACGCCCTGGTCCATCCAAACAAGGAATCCTAGACGTTAACTGCGGTACGCAACTTTGCTCCTTTAGTCCTGAAACAACCGGGTCTTCTTACTATTACACACTGAATGGCCGTCACGGCACTTGCTACCGTACAGGAAGGCCACACTAGCGAGGATTCAAAGAGAGGGTCACGAGGGTGCTTTTTAAGTTTTATGAAAAAGATTTTCTATTGGTCCTGGTCACGGCGCACAGGAAGATACTAGGTTTTATTACCTTTTAAATGGAATGAGAGCAACTCATATCGGTGGGTATATAGGATCAAAGACCAACGATTGCCCGGATGCCCTTAGGTTTATTTGCACGTGTGGGGGTGCACAATCGTCTAGTTCAAGTTCAAGTTCAATTGGGACCGGAACAGTAGGAAAATCCCGCGAATGTTCCACCTTTGAAAACGTCGTTGATCCAACAGGAAACCGGTGCCTTGATGTGCCAAAGGAGAGCCAAATCAACACACACGATTCATATGGTCAACCAAACAATGCCCAAGTGCCCTGCACTAGCAGTCCCCGCTGTGCCGGCCATGTAAAGAATAAAAGAAAACAGTAGTGTCAGTACAGAAAAGAAAACAGAGAAGACAAGCTTATCTAATATCGTAGGCAATATTAAAATGTAAGTTAAAATGAGTTAAAGAAGCGTTAGCCGTAATAGACGCAGAAAAGTTTAAGACACGAAGGGGAAGACTTTAGACTGCAGACCGAGAGCGTCAAGTCGATGCTCGAACTCTTTCAACATCGGTGCCATCACGACGTCTGCAGGCAATGTGTTCCAATAAGCTATAACCCTACGCGATAATCTAAAAGTTGCCAAAACCCGGTCAGACCGGGGTTTGTGCAACTTTAATGGGTGGCCGCGAAGGGTTGGCATTCGAGTTGGGCGAAACAGTCCAGTCAAATCAGGACCAATCTGACCCATTAATATACGATATGTAAGGACCAAGTCGCCCCGAAGCCGCCTGTAATACATGGAAAACATATCCAACTTACGTAGCCTCTCTGGGTACGTCAGCTTCTTTAAGTCGTACACCATTTTCGTCCCGGACCGCAGGACTCGTTCAACTGCCATCTTATCACGAACCAGGCATGGAGGACAAGCCTGGACGCAGTATTCCAAGTGCGGCCTTACAAAAGCCGAAAATAGTCTAACAAACATGTCGGTGGTCATGATCCCGAATGACCTGCGGATCATCCACAACATGTTGAAGCCTTTACGAGCAGCTGTCTTCCAGTGTTCACTGGACTTGAAGTCAGATGACAGCAAAACACCGAGGTCAGATTGGAGTTGAACTCGCGGTACCTCGTTGCCGCCAAGCAAATAACGCGTCGGCGGGTCATTCGGACCAACGCGTAGAACGGAACATTTTCCTAAATTAACTGGCAACTGCCACAAAATTGACCAGTCCCAGAGTCTATCCAGAGCCTCCTGTAGGGTCAGTGGACCAATCGGCTCGTCTATCGTGAACCAGAGTTTTAAGTCATCCGCAAACATTAGGGATGGCACACCCAATTCATCAGGTAGGTCATTAACGTATAAAGTGAAGAGAAGGGGGCCAAGAACCTAACCTTGCGGCACGCCACTGAGAACACATTGGCGGAAGGACAAGCTTGAACCCACCCGCACACACATTTTCCTTCCGATTAGGAAAGCTGAAATCCATCGTAAGACTGGTCCAGAAATACCAAAGGAATTCAGCTTGTACAAAAGGCGCGAATGTGGAACGGTGTCAAAAGCTTTGGAAAAGTCAATAAACAGCACGTCTACTGCCTTCCCGCAATCAACGGCTTCGGCCCAGTGTTCACGAGCGGTTAACAAGTTAGTAAGGCAAGAATAGCCCTTACGAAAACCGCGCTGAGAAGGATTAAGCAAGTCAAACGCTTTCAAATGTCCTTCGAGAGCGTCCCTCACGAGCTTTTCCAATAACTTGACCAGCACGCTCGTTAAACTGACCGGTCTATAGTTATCAGGGAGGTGCTTATCACCTTTCTTAAAAATGGGGCAAACAATAGCCTCCTTCCAGTCCTTGGGTAGAGAGCAGCCTTGTAGAGACTTCACAAAAAGATGCGTAATCGGAGAGCAAAGTTCATCAGTCAACTCGTACAACAGTTTGGGATGAATAGCATCTCCACCGGCAGCTTTACTGGGATTTAACTGCCTCAAAAGCCGGAGCACTTGAGCCTCGGTTATAGAAACCTCCTCCAAGTGGGAACCCTCAGGAACTTTTGCCTGGAGACTGATATGCGGCGGCTGTGACTATCTAACATAAACCCCAGCATACTGTTCTCTAAGCAAACAAGCTTTTTCGTGATCCGTGACAACAGCAGGGTACTTATGAGAGCAAATTCATGACGAGCGGTGGGACACCTGGTTGGGCTACACAGCATGGGTGCGATCATATCTTGCAGCGATGTTGAAACGAGACGACATAGACTGGTTAGGAACACAATGGATCGCACAATAGCCTGTAGGAGCCCGTGTCAGATAAGGTAATCCGAGGGGGAAATTCACGATACAATGTTACGTGTTGCAATGAAAACATGGAGCTTTGTATAGCTAAACTCGTGGGATCACGGCAGAATGCGCAGATGGTGTTGTTATCTGACTACGAGCTTGACGTGCAGGCTGCGGTGTTCGTGGTAATTCCGCCAAATCAGCAAACCAGCCGAGCAACCTAACACTGGTGTCAACGCGGTCGTTCAAGTTTACTCAGTTCAGTTCAGTTCAGTTCAGATGGGACTGGGACGATAAGAGAATCCCGTGAGTGTTCCATCTTGAGTGGATCGTTGAGCCAGGAATTGATGCAGTGCTCAGTTGTCGATGGATCTAAAACGGAACACCCGTATCGCACCCTGGCCAACCAGTTAATGCCCACGTTTCCTGCCCTAGCAGTCCTTGCTGTAGCAGTCACGTGAAGTAAGCAAAGGATAGGAAGAGAAATCGTAGGTACAGAATATGGAAGTGCACTTAAATAAAAAACTATACCAATGCGTGAAGAAAAGTAGAGAAAAGAAAATCGAAGTACGAAGATGCGAGTTACTCAGGAAAATGGAAAGGTTTCATGTTGCCACCCAAGGGCGTCAAGTTGCCGCTCAAAGCCGCTAACCGTAGATTCCCTGATAACACTTCCAGGAAGCATGTTCCATCGGTCGATGACTCTGCGTGACAGCCGGATTTCCGCCTTAATACGATCAGACCGCGGTTTGTCCAGCTTCAACGAATGACCACGTAGAACGGACAGTCTAGCGGGACTGAATAGCCAAGATAACTCTGGACCAACCTTCGCAGTTAAGATATGGCAGGTTAGGATTAGTTCTCCTCTAAGCCTTTGGTAGTGCGTTGAATGCATGCCCAAACTAAGTAGACGCTCGGAGTATGTCCGTCCTCGTAATCCCTGGACTAACCTAGTACCCAATCGTAAAACCCTCTCTAGCTCCATTTTGTCCCGGACAAGGCGGGGCGGACAAGCAAATGATTCAGCGGGCGCTGTTTCAATGCCCAGTGGATATAAACCTGTGAAGCGTTATCGCTACAACATGTAGCAAATATCCATTTTCCAAACCTGTAAGGTTTTTGTTGTGTCTCAGGACCAAATAAAGTCACCGATACTTTGATTATGCACAAGAATGCCCCCAATGCATGGATGTCATGTAGTCCTTTAGCACTGACGATCCGTTCAACCACAAGCTGCGGTGAAACGCAACCCTTCAACATTGAATGCCTATCATTATATGCCTCTTCTTTAGATGAGGAGTGACACCTTCATCCCATTTAACCCGCACGCGCCGTTATTCGTCTATACTGTCGTTATGACTTATATGCTTTGCGGTAGAAACCATCCTTTGAGTGGAACACTTAGTATCGTTTGACGCTGCTGCCCAACTTATTCCGGTGTTCCCGTCCCGTTGCAGAGCCCGCTCTGTAACTGTTCTCTCGCCATAGCTGTATTATTTAGTCCAGCTACTAATGCTCCTGGTTTCAAGTATGAAGGCCTGTTACAACGTGCCACATCTCTAGATGGCGTGCGGCTCCTGCAGCACAACTATTCCGGCAGGCACATTTGCTCTTCTTTAGCTACCTATTAGAGTTGTAGTTTGCAATGTAGAAGCAAACGTAGGAGTGAAATATTTAGCACCTTCCGGCTGTGCTATTTGTATTATTCCCTCATCCCTAGTTGTTTCCAGGTCTGAACTACAACCGCTTTCTCGCTACAGCTGTCGCACGTAGTGCTGTCGGTTCTTCCGCTCATTTTCAACACTGTATACCTTTTACTCCGTGAATGAGCCCTTAAATGTGTGCCCGAGCTGATTATTAATTAATCGGTCTGCCAACAACTCACTCCTCAGTTGTATATTGAACTTTTACGTTCCACCTTGGATGCCCAAATTTAAATGAAACCTCGTTATATTTGGCGCTGTTGCACAGGACATTCTGCTAACCCTGGCCCCCTCAGAGCTGGCACTGTAACCGTTTTCCCGCTACAGCCGCGGTAGGTAAGCTCTTCTCGCTCGCTTTAATATTAACTGCATAGGAGACAGTGCTTCGTCATACGACAGCAGGTATTTTCTTTTTCACAATTAATCCACCAGACAATATCTCTTGTTGCTGCAGTCTATTTGACTTCTATTCTGTACTGTAGAATTCCAACTAGAAGTGGAACACTAAGTATATAGTAGCTCTGCTGCCCGTCACTTTCTGCAATTCCAGGTCCCTTTCAGAACTGACTTTGTAACCGTATTCGCGATAAAGCTGTAATATGTTGCAAATTATACTCTAGGCACAACTTCACTAACCGCGAGGATAATCGGTTAGACGCAGATTTGTCCATGTCCTTTAACCGGTCGGCAGAGTTCCAGGACGGGTTGGGTCTTCACCTGGTAAGCGTTTTCCTTACAAATAGCCACAAATGGCTGGTTAAGAAGACTGCGACGTGGCGGGTGTGACGCGCCACTACTAACTGTGAGTTCTACGCGGTAACTCGATTTTTTGGCATGCCATACTGATCTAGAGTTGTTAGCTAAAAACACCGTGGAAAACAGTGTTTGAATAAACACTTGAAAGGAAACTTGACTATTGTCAAATCCAAGATAGCTTGATCAAAGATATCTTGGGTCGATTAAAGTGGTTTGGCCAAAGAGTCTCCCTGAGGCTTATTGGTAATTTTAGCGGTTGTTCCCTTTTTTAATCCAGTTTTACACCCTGTTTTGTCTTTTTATTTTTGTGGTTTTACGGTTGCATAATTGTTTTTAAATTCTGCTTTTTTTCCACTTAAACATGGCCGTCCCACGAAAAGCCGAGGCGGGTGAACCCATTGCGTCCTCTTTTTGATGAGTCAATTGCGGCTTGCAGCAATTCTGCCTGTTCAAGGCCAGTAACGGATCCATCTGGTGGTATGCAGTGTGATGTTATCTCGTTGGTATTACAAACATTGTACCGGCACCCGAGCGAATTAGTACAATATGCTATCATTCAGTGAATACCTTCTGTTTAGATCTACTGATTGTTGCGCACAGCAAGCGATGCTCCCGGCTTTCACCGGTGCATCCAGATCCACAGTTGTTGAGCAGGCATTAGCCGAGCTTGCCTCTCTTGCCTCGCTCAACTCTAAAGTGGATTTGATTATGAAATTCCTGAATGTTGCGAATGTGCACGCTGTAACGGATTATCCTACTGACAGTCAGACCGTTGGCGAGGCGTTCATCCTACCGGATGCTCCTGAGAAAGTGAATATAAATGACACAGATGCCTCGGACGGCATTGTTGACCCGCCCCAAATGGGAGACGAGACACAGGCTTTTGAGCCATTAAAGAATAAGCGTAAGAAGGCTTGGAAAGCACGCATACCCTCCACACTCCAAACCGGAAGGTGATAAAATGCTCAAGAAACGAGCGCCTGAGGTGGAAACACCACTTGATATGACCATTCCCTCAGTGAGACAATGAGGTGCCGTCGCCTTGGTTCCCACCGATCCCTGTCAAACAACCAGGTGGCATGGATGGTAGAGCATGTGGTGTAAATACGCCTCGTCGAGGCGATTCTTACACAGACAGCAATGTGATTTGCAGAAACGTCACTGAATCCACTGCGCATGCTTGATGCTTTTGGTTAGCTTAAAGTTTGCGTGACCAGGCATTCAACATCAGGTTTCCCTGGCGTTACTGTCAGGAAGCTCATCAGATTGGGAAACGTTCCGGTTGGTCAACCAGATCCTTGACCCCGTCTGCTTAGGGTGGTCCTCTCCACCCCAGAAGAGCGCAGGGCGTTACTGAGATTTGCCTTAAAGCTCAAATGTACCAATGTTAGTGAGCAACCAGACCTTCCGTTAGCAAATAGGCTAAAGTTAAAGGAAGCCATCAGAGACCTAAAAGCCCGGCGTCCAGCTGGCGAGCAAGGTCTCCGATTGCTGGGTTTTCAGGTTGTCAGCCGGCGGTCATTCTTCGCCCTGCCAGAACCTATACTACTTGCGTACGACCCAGGGCTGGTCGTGCCGAAGCCCTCCGACTAGTACTTAGTAACGTGCATAGCCTGAGGGAGAAGATGTGCGAGGTGGGTCTGTTCGTAGACAAAGCTCGTCCAGATTTACTTGCTTTCACTGAAACGTGGTTGTCTGACGAAATCACAGGTGGCAAAGTATATCTGCCTGGCTACGCACTGTTCCGCGCTGACCGCTCCATTGGCCGTCAAGGGTGTGGCGTGGCTCTTTGTGTGAGTTATCACATCGACGTACTGAGGAGCAGCGTTTTTCAGTCTCTCGACAAGTCTGTTGAGGCACTCGCAGTATTGATTTGCGCTTCCTCGGTTCAGATTACGGTCATGTTAGTGTATAGAAGCCCTATGAGCACCTCAAATGGAACCATTGAGTTTATACACACTCACTCTGCAAACAAGAGTCTGGTGCTGGGAGACTTCAACCTCCCAGGTGTTTGTTGGGCTGAGCTATCTTGCAGTAGGGCTCTGGAATCGTTCGGTACAGAATTGCTGGAATTAACGCTGCAGGTGCCACTACCTCAGTTCGTGGGCCTCCCCACTAAGTACATGAGCAACCAGCAGCCGTACATCCTAGATCTTGTTTTTGCTAAGTCAGTTGACTTTGTATAAGACAATAAATACGACTCGCTTCTTGGCGCTAGCGAGCACGTTTGCTTGTCATTTCAGTATAACCTTATCAGGCCTTGCCAAGCTACTACCAGTTGGGATCCGAACATTTGGGCCGCGGAATTCCAAGCGATGCTAGATAAGGGTAGGTAGTCGCCTTGTGTGATATGGGAGAATGACACTGTTCACATAGCCTTGGAAAAGCTTAAGGCTCACCTCGTCGACATTTGTGCACCTCACCTCCTGCTGGTTAAAAGAAGGGAATCGAGAGCGCAGCCTCCTTGGATAGATTCCGCGGGCAAGGGGCTGCCAAATATGCTGGCGTGCGTACCGAACAGCTCCGGCGGACAGCATGTTTGACAAGTATCATTTGGGGCGAAATGACTGCAAGCTACATCTTAGGTTGGCCCGGCTTCACTATGAAAAGGGCTTAGCTGAGACTGCCTCGAAAACTCCCAAGAAATTCTTCGCTTACTTTAAACGACGCTGTGGCGCAATCTCGCCCAAACTGCCATTGCTTTGAGGAGATGGGACAAATGCCCATAGCGACTATGATAAGGCATGCCAGTTTGGTGAGCAGTACTCAAGCGTTTTTGTCCGCGGAACAAATACGCCATGCAAAGAGTTAGCCTCAAGAGTCTCTGAGGACAGTTGTCTAGATGAAATTCCTGTAACTGAATCCCAAGTTCTCCGGTTGCTAAGAGAGGTAAACCCAACTAAGGCTTTCGGGCCAGATTCCGTTCATCCAAATTTGTTACACGAATTGGCAATGGAACTCAGTAGACCCCTGAGTTGTGTGTTTCAGAAGTTGCTAAACAGCTGCGTTTTACCTACCGAATGGAAGGAGGCTGTGCTCTGCCCGTTTTTCAGTTGCGGTGACAAAGTCCTACAGCTAATTACAGGCCGGTCAGCTTGACAAGCGTGGTCGTTAAGTTCCTTGAAAAATTGGTAGGAGATATAGTGAAGAATCATCTAAATAAGTTTAACCTGCTTAGCGTCGAGCAATATAGTTTTCTCAAGGGATTTTCTTGTCAAACGAACTTGCCGGTAGCTCGTGAGTGCTAGGCGGAAGCCGTAGACAGTGGACATGCGGTGGATGTAGTGTTCATTGACGTTGCCAAGGCCGTTGACACTGTCAGCCAATCGCGACGCACTGAAGATTAGGTCGTATGGAATATCTGGTTGCGCTCTCCAGTGGGTGTCAGCTTTTCTGGATGGACGGGAACAGCGTATTCGTTTTGGAAGCAGCCTTACTTTTCGACAAGCTGTCCTTAACGGAGTTCCGCAAGGCTCTGTCCTAGGTCTGCTGCTTTTCTCAGTTTACGTGAGGGACTTGCCGAGGGAGCTGGAGGTGTCGTCGCTCATATTTGCTGATGACCTAAAGCTCTGGAATACGGTTGCTATCTCTGGAGGTCCTGTGGCTCTTCAGCGGGCTCTGGATAGACTCTGGGAATGGTCTGTCTTGGGTTTGCTGCCCATAAACTGGGCAAGTGTTCAGTGCCACGTATCGGAGTGTCTGCTTCCGCCGCAATTTGTGTGCTCGATGGGAGTGAATCTCCTCACGTGACGCATCAGGTTAATCTAAGTGCCCTCGACTGTTCTACACTACACTCGGGAGGGAACTGGAAGAAAGCGGCTAGTAAAGGGTTCCGGATGTTGTGGTTTATCCGTCGTTCTTTCGGGACCCTAACCGCTAATGTGTTTATGAAGCAATCGCAGCGCTTGTGCGACCCCACCTAGCATATTGCGTCCAGGCCTGTTCACCATGCCTTGTCGTGGACAAAATGGCACTAGCAGGGGTGTTGCGTTTCGCTACTAGGTTGTTCAAGGGATTACGGGGGCAAACCTACCCCGAAAGCCTACTTAGTTTGGGAATGCAGTCAATACAATATCGAAGGATTAGAGGGGACCTAATCCTAACTTACCGTATTTTGTCTAGGAAGATTGGCCCTGATTTGTCCTGGCTATTTAGTCCTGCTAGATTACCTGCTCGTCGCGGGCATGGTATGAAGCGGTCCGATCAAGTTAGAACGGAGACATGGTTATCGCGTCGAGTCTTCGAGCGCTGGAACCTGCTTCCAGAACATGTTGTCGAGGGAGCTACGGTTAAGGGGTTTGAGCGACAACTAGACAATCTTGCGTGGTAACACGAAACCTTTCCTTTTTCCTGATTACTTAATACCTTCATACTTCGATTCTATTTTCTTTACTTTTCCTCGCCATTGGTATTATTCCCTTCTTTCCACTGCTTTCCCTTACTCTCTTACCTTGGATTTTTCTTCCTATCTTACTTACTTCACGTAACTGAGATAACCGGGATGGCTGGTGTAAGGAGCGTGGGCATTAACTTGGTGGACCAGGGTGTTTTCTGGGTGTTTTCCTTTTAGACCCATCAAGCAGTCGGAGCACCCTATCAACTCCTGGATCAGCGACCCGCTCAAGAAGGAACACTTACGCGATTCATCCTGTTGTTCCCGTCCCACTTGAACTTGAATTTGAACGTTAAGTCACTTCCACAAACACGCATTGGCTAGTTGCGCCATACCACGTTTCACAACTTCTGTGTATATAGGTGTGTATATATCCCATCAGTGATACGCCACTATTACTAGAGTATTTTCGCAGCTGTTTCCGAAAGCTTCACTTGCCTGACCCGCAAAGTTTACCCACCACATCAGACTGGTTTCTCACCAACATACTCCACACTAATGACCTAATTCTTGGTTTACATCACGCTTTCTGTGACGATAGACTACGTTCAATCTTTGGGCCATGTAGGTACATACTATTAATTACGTCTTTACTACTCCGGCGCCTCGTCCTGCTAACCATGCTATTATGCACAGTGTTGCACCTTGCTGATCATGCCCAACCAGCCTGCCTCGCACTGTCGAGGAAAATATGTTTATTTATCTATATACCAAGCAAAAACACCGCTACACACGCCTATGCACACGCTTATTTACATGTACGTATTAACCTGTAAGAAGAGTATATTGTATGCCTGGTACCATCCTTGATCGGTTATTATACTCTTACCACGATCAAGCCTGGGCAGAGCTGCCTCCCTTAGTAAGAATAAACATTTATTTATTGCGTGAGTTATGTACTCTCTAACCACACTTCCCAAGCAGGGTTGGTGTACGGTTGGCGTCTAAACGTCTAGTATCCATGTAAGGTAAGCGAGGATTAATCAGGTCACGCATGCCCTGATGTTCAGTCCCCTTTTATTCTTAGCTTATTACCTGACACTACGTTTCTGCGGGAGACAAAATCAGACACAGGCGCCCAGTACAATAGTTGCCGCAGGCCTCAGCTAGCATGCAAGTGCAGCACGCCGCTGCGTTTTTGGTTCGTGCGTCCCGCTGTTCCTTTATCATTAACCAACCACCAAGCCGTTGACACATCGTCGTTTGCGGGTGTCCAATACTATCATGGCAAATAAATAAATAAATATTTATTCTCGGCTATGCGAGGCATGCCCGCGAGGGCCTGATCAAATAAGTGCAATTTCACAGACGTGTCATAGAAATTGGAACTGTGACAATCGGAGGTTTTTCATACGTTTCTAGTTTAAACTGTACAAATAGGACCGAAATAAAAACAAAGCAAGCCCATTGCCATGGGTTCGGGCACGTTCGTGTGGACCCATTCTTTCTGCCCTAAAATGCAGTAACGATTCGTGCATGAATAGATCCAGAACGAGGACTGATTAATTATAAAAGAGCTGGTGGATAACACGCTCAATCGCGGTTACACGATACGCTGGATTCATGTGAGTGTAGTGTAAAAAACAATAATGAATGCACAGAAAAAGATGTGGCGACGAAATATGCAGATAAGAAAGTATCGGGGTGTATCCATCATGGTAGTATATGGTCATGGTCAGCTTGTCAGTGTAAGCTTATTGGCAGTGACTTTATTCAGCGGTGAGTCACCTCCGCCACGTCGCAGTGTTGTTAAACGGACATATGTGGCTTGCCAGGCGGAAACCCACTGCGTCCTGGAACACTGCCATCAACGCATTCGAACGACAAGCTGCAATTGGCAAGGCATCTTATTGACCGATCATTGGTTCTGTTAGTCGCAGTCAGGATACACTTATAATTTTCGCTGGCTGATGCATGATGGGGCGGGACTGTATCATCCATGAGTAACGTCACTTCCTGATGAAATGGCATGGTGTTTACGGTAGGTAATCTATAAATCGAACATGCTGGCAAGTTTTGTATTTGTCTTCGGTGGAACCGCGTAATGTCTATGATGGGTATCCAGTAATATGTGGTTGAACCAAATATTAGAGGAGACTGGCCAAACGCAACCGTTCAGGCCCAAGGAAGCTGCGAGTTGTCCTGAATACTGAACCGGAAATCATACCAGGGTAAATTCACTTGCTTGGGAACATTGGCATCCACGAACATGTGGACGGTAAAAGTAATGCGGGCAGCTCGAGAGGTGGTAACTGAGAATATTTTCAGTAGTGTAAAGGGCTGAACCCAGTTGTTATTGCCATCGTGAGAGTATTGAGTGTGAAAGAATTGTGTATGGATATTTCCAAATCAAGTGCATGGCATATGCAGGAAAATCTGCACTCCCGTTAGATGAAATGTACGAGTTGACACTAAATGTCAGCAACTCTGAATAAGTTATGTGAAGAAGAGGCGAGCTGAACCCAATTGTTCAAGCCTTAATATAGTGGCATCCATCCAAGGTAACAGATAAGTGTTTTGTCCATCCGGTAAGTACCAAGACAGCGTAATGATTATCCATCCCTTACCAGATAAGGGAATATTGCGATTCGTTGAAGTGTTGAGGTCAAGACAGTGGACGTATGCTCGGGTTCTGGCCACCGTTTCTGTTGAAATTTCGGAAAAAGACAACGAACAGAGACAGCCACACAAACAGGCAACAACGATGCATCCGGAACTCAGAGAAAATGATCAGTCGCAAACGTGCTTTCACTAATGAACCTCACATTATATGTATCCTTATAACCTAAATACCTCATGTACATGGGTTCCATAAAAATTTAGATAAATGGGGCCATGAACAATGACGCACCAGATAGCTGCGCGGTATCGGGTAGTGAGACGTCGATTGGAAGGTTTTGGAGTAGCCGGTGGATTGCGAATATGTCATTTAATTAAGTAGTGAAGACGAGTGGTGAGGATCAAGTTTAGGAATGAAATAAGCAGTGATAATAAAGCATGAGTAATTTCAGCAAAGCCCTCGGAGGAAGCCATGCTTTGGGTTTGCAGCACAGATTATATAGGTCTCAGCATTACGTGTGAAGTCATTTATACGGTCAAAAAAATAAATTAAGGCAAAGCACAGAAATGGCCATCCATTTGAAAAGCAATCAGAGACCAAGATAAGGAAAGGACAGAGTAGGATTGAAAAACGCTTTAATTGAAAGAGGGAAAATGTCAACGAGGCTTTCTAGGGACTAAGCAGTCAATTAGGACAGCCGAACTAGGAAAGGTAACGTCTCATAATTTTGAGTGGTTTCGGAGTGCAGGGGGCCAGTCAGGCGAGGCTAGAGTGTTCAGCGGGTTGGGATTGGGACTTATAATGAAGGCAAGAGAAAGGCTAGAAAAATATAAAGCGAAAAAATCTAGCAGGCCCTAGATGTAAGGAAAACGTATAGTTGAGTCTGCAAAAACTGTACCGCTGGAGTCTAAATAACAAAAGAGTAGTTAGATAAAGTGACAGGTCAAGTGCGGCTAAATCACGCTAAAGCAGTAACGCTGGCCGTTTGCTTTAAAAAGGGAAAAGGAAACCGAAAGCGAAATAAGATAAAGTTACGGTCGGTATGTGCAAGGTTTACTGCTAAGGATTGGAGGGGCTCACGAGGACTGCCGGGTGATGTAAACAAGAAGAACCAAAGATTGTAACCACGAATAACTCTGAGTATAACTGGAAAACTAGTGGCCGATCTGTCGAGACTGGATTAGTCTGCGCGTAGGAATGGCACGTAAAATAAAGGCAGGAAAAGGTTCGAAACAATAGAGGGTGAGCGAGTCAAGCAGAATCTCCGGGTAGGGGAACAAGAGGGTTGAGTCTGCATCATCATAATCATCACATCAATACAACAACCATTTGAACTGATGCTTCGCTGCCATACAACCATGAGGACCTACAAAATAAATAAAAAGAAGAGGGTGTGAAAGGGGGACTTACCTGAAAAACTTAATGCCCTAAGCAAACATTCAGGGTCAAGGCGCCTACACCTTGTGTAGACAACATACCGCCACGAACAGTTGGCTATCGTGCAAAGATAAGGCGGCATCGGCGAGACAGCTTCCTTGCGGCTTTCACTGCCCCGCGTCATAATCAGCCATTACCCCGCAGATAACTCAGCACCAAACACACTTTAAACAGGCAATCCGATTAGGAGACGGCAGCAGACGTGCCACTGGCGTCTACTGCGAGCCTGTTCAGCTAACAGAGGAAATTAGAAGGCAATTGACGGCGGTTAACCGAGTGTTAAATCAGTCGACGAGCTGCTCTGCCAGTTTTACCTTAGTGTACAAACGGATTTCTGACAGTGTTTCAGGACGTGGTGGGTTTTCGCCTGGCAAGCGTTCTCCCTATAAAAAGCCACAAGTGTCCGCTTAACAACACGGCGACGTGGCGGATGTGACTCGCCACTGAATAAAGTCACTGCCCACAACTACATACTGGCAAGCCGACCTGAATCCTAATGTAATATTTTCCTGACAAGTTTTCTCTACAAACGGAATGCCCAGCCTGTTTACACTACGCCCACTATAACCCAACTTGTCGTCATGTTTTGACGAATTTATGCCTCAAGATTAATTTTACAATTTCCAAAGCTTGGACAACTTTCGGCTTGCTGCCGATTACATACATAGCAACGTGTTTGTTGCGAAACATAATTGCTTGTAAACGTTGATCATGCCTGGTCAGGTGTGTCTCGGAAATTCGAGAATATACTATTTATTTATATATTTATTTATTTATGTCCTGTAAAGTCTCGAGCTAAGCACAAGGCGACTCACTTGATCTCCAACCCGGAAGGCGAGCCGGACCATCGGCACCCAGGTTGGTAGTCAGCGACTTCATTTCCCACTGCCAAGTCAACTTCTGCCAACCTCGAGCCTTGCGCCACCCTAAAGCTGGCAGACTAAACAGGGCCCTCCTAGGTTAGCGGTGACAAGGCATATGTAGCACGTGCCCGAGCCAACGCAACTTATTCAGTGCTGTTGTTCTAGGGAGCTAGCATGATTATAACCACCTAGTACTCGTCTACGCACATCATCGTTGCGGACACACTGGTGCCATCCGACACTAGCAATGCTTCGCAAACAACGATGATCAAAGACTTGAAGGCGTCTCAGATCTTCAGACCGAAGGGGCCAAGTCTCACTACCATAGAGCAGAACGGCCCTCACTGTGGCCTTGTATACCCTACCTTTCAGACGGAGGGAAACTCCCTTCTGTCGCCAAAGATGCAGCAGGTTCAAGAAGGCAGCTCTGGCCTTTGCAATGCGTGAGCTCACGTCAGTTTCTATGCGCCCATCATTGCTGATGCAGCTGTCAAGATAAGTGAAATGATCAACCACCTCGAGCTTCTGGTTAACAAGCGTCAAGAGGTCATCAAGTGGCTGGTGGTCCTGTAGCAACACTTTGCACTTTGAAGATGCGAAGTGCATACCAAATGATGGAACCACTATGGACAAACTATTCAGGGTTGATTGTGCCGCCCCAACATCGTCGAAAGGCAAGACGATTTCGTCCGCATAATCAAGATTTACTAACCTTTCACCAGGCAGCACTTCAAGGCCTACATCATGAGATTCCGCAAGGGAACACCCCATGATAGCATCCACGACGAAATGGAACAAAAACGGGGAAATCGGACAACCCTGACGAACGCCACTTGTAGTCGAAATGCTAGGCGATAAGACACCGTAGGTCCTGACGCGGCCTGTAGCTTTCGAGTATAGAGCATGAAGTATGTTTACATATTTCTTGGGAACACTTTTTCGCGCAAGTAATTCGAACAGAATCGATCGATCGACTGAATCGAACACACACGTAAAATCGGGGAACACAGCAATTGTCGGTCTGCGATATGCGTGGCGCTGCTCTAGCATCTGCTGCAAAGTGAATAAATGCTCTATACATCCACGTCCTGGGGGAAAACCGGCCTGCTATTTCCTAATCCGAGGTTCCCGTTCTGCAGTGAGGCGATCAACGATAATCGAGGCACAGTCCGTGCGACTTCTTTCTTTGTATATTGCCACTGTATTCGATTCGCTCCAATTAGCCGGCACACTCTCTTCGTTCCAGATACATTCGAATAAGGAGGTCAGTGCCCTGCAGAGGTCTTCACCACCATCCTTAAATAGTGCAGTTGGGAGGAAATCCGGGCCAGCGGCACGAAAAGGATTGAGGGCTGTGATCGCGTTTCGGACCTCAGCCTCTGACGGAGGCTCTAAACTAACCGTCTATGGCTCGTGCTGCATTACTTGATTTGGAAGAGTTCCGGGAGCAGGGGGCCAGCTGAACTGATCTTGAAAGTGTTCCGCCCAACGAGCCACACGGCGCTCCTTAATGTGAATCGGCGCACCCGCGTTGTCCCTGATTGTCTCATTGACGCCTGGTTTCCTGGGACCAGTGGTGCGGATCAGCTGGAACAGCTTGCGGTAATTGCCTACTGCTCCTGCCTCCTCCATTTCTTGAGCCCGACTGGTCCACCAGGCTTCCTTGTCAGCAAGTGGGCTCTGCTCTTGGGCGTCGTGCATGGCGGCCGAGATCCCATTCCACTGAAGTACAGTGTCATTAGGACATGACAGCGGGAGTTCGGTATGCAGTGCTTCTTGATAGGCTTGCCTGACAGAGGGCTGGGACAATTTCTCCGTTGCTAACCGGAGGAGAAGCTTTGTGCTCCTTCCGGTAAAGTTCATGGAGAACCGACAGCCTACCCAGGCATGATCAGAGTTGACGCAGGTATTGCAGTACGGGCGGCAATCCAGTATGGAACCACGCCACCTGTAAGTTAAGGCAATATACAAAATTTGGGTCCATCGCTGGCCAGCTACAGGTGAACGCCAAGTGGTACTTTGGCGCCCACTGTGTCTAAAAGCAGTGCAACTAAGAAACAACCGGTGCTCCGCACACAGTTGCCGCAGACCCTCCTCGTTGTCAGTCCGTTAGGAGTTAAGTCCATAATTACCACCCAGCTGAGCTTCTGAAGTGTTCAGCCGCCTTACTTTTGTGTTCATATACCCTGCAGGTACTATGATATCTGAACTAGTAGCACTGCGCAACAGCGCGTTCGGTTCGTGATAGCAAGTGTCCTTGACTGCATTAGAACGGCAGTCGGTGGGAGCATAAACGGAAATCACAGCAGACAGCGTGTTGTACTACTTCGTGAATCAACCTTAGCTGATGTCGTCAAACCGGCTGCACATAAGCGGCTGTTCACCGGAATCCAATCAACCAACGAGGCCTCTGTCATGGAGCTGAGAATGATACCTGCACCAGCTTGACTCGTGAGTGCCGCATCGGCGTCTCCGGATGCGTGCAACCAATAACGAGAGGATATGCCGGGTGCAATCAATTCGTTAACCCCGTTAGGGTCATCAACCATAGTGTCGGACAAGCAACACACTTCAACACCCAGTGTGTCCAAGGTGCGTGCGAGTGCAGCCTGCTGACCTGTTTGTCTTAGAGTGCGAACGTTGAATGTCGCCATGGAAACGGGACAGCGTGGCCTTATAAGGGACTTTTGCCCATAGGCGTCCGATAGTTGCTGTGGGATGGTGGCTGCAGACGGCACTACTCTAGTAACACTTCGGTTGCTGTCAATTAACCTGGGAATTATAGAAGGAAGGTTAGTAGTGGGGGTCGGGATGGGTGTAAGAGAAAAGGTGGAAAAGAAAGAAGGGAGGCGCCAGCAGTAGCATGTTTTCGCTTATCCGCCTTGCTGTATGCGACAGATATGGCAACCCTTGATAATCTGCGCGACGGCCGATGCAAGATAAAGTTTATGTTTGAATAAAATGTCATGGTTGCGTCCGCATAGCGTGTACCAGTTACGTCAGAGTAGCAGTGGATTAGTCTGGAGAAAGAGACCAGTCAGTGAGACTAGGTCACCTCAGAGCAGTGAGATCGGGCACTCCGATTGAAGAAGAAATGAAAACAGAGCGCGATAATAAACTCAGAATTCTTTAGCTCTCTTCGCTTAGCACGATAAGGCGTCTCAGGTGTCTACCACCCGATCGCACTCTACAGTCATATGCTCAGCGTTATAAATAACTTTTCAGAAAGCTTGCATCCTTCCTTCTTAACTCTTCCCTTCAAGCAAACAAGGATGTCGCAATTGTTACGCGCGCCGTCACATTTAACATCACACATAATGATGTGCACTTACAGATTAATTCTAGAGGCATGTTAACCTTCCCCCGACATTGTTCCATCCCAATCGCCTTTGCTGTTTGCATTTCTTCTTTCCATGGAAGGCTAACGCAACATACATCGCCTGAAATATTCACAAACTACAAGTCTCATGCACCATGTTTGCTTCCAGAATTCGAGACGTAAACTATCTAGACTCTTCAGGCTCAACGCACTGATGTCCTCACCTTGAGAGCCTTGCTGGACGTATTCACCCACATTAATGTAGCCACTTTCATTCATACCTATTCCATTTCTGCTGCAGCCTATTTGGTGTACTCCGACCTTAACACAAGGCTTACTCTTAACCTGCCGAGTCATTCAGTCTAGTTGAAATGGTCTCCTACTTGCTGCCTTCTTACAAACTCCAGTGAGAGGACAAGACGCAGGGACGACATTAGCCTACCGAAAATAAGTTGTCCAACGGGACACTTGGGCGCTAATTAAGTTATTATAACCGAGCAAATAATAGCTTAACCTGAAACATATCCATTTAAACCTTGGCATTAACTGGATCGGCGAAAGTACCAGGACGGGGTGACTATTTGCTTGGCAAGCATTTAAAAACAATGCGACGTGGCGCCTGTGACTCACAACCGAATAAAATCACAGCTAGTGACTTCACACCGGCAAGTCAATGAGAGCCACATTTCACCATTTTCGGAGCGGTCGCTAGACTGGTAGTTTTGGGTCTGCAAATTCTGTCGTCAGTTCTTTTTCTAGGAGTACGCTGTTTCCCATTATCATACATTCACATGAACACAAGGTTTCTGCACATCACCCTCAATCTAGCTATTAATAAAAAAACAAATAGGTATACTTCTAGACTTGCTAGAGGCTGCACCCTAAAGGGTTCAGATCAATGCTTACATTAATCCGATGCTCTTGCATGGAAGTAGGCAAAATATATGTTCATCGTTAGCAGTTACAAATGCATTGGCACCGTTTGGTACACAGCTACCTGGTCGCAGGCGCCCACCTTGACCTTTTTCTGGTTTCTTCGAGCGATATTGAGCTCCTTGTTCTTTTGTTGTGAAAACTTCGCGGAGGTGTAGTTGTGCCTTTTCTCCTTGGAACAGAATCCAATTCGCCACAAGTTCACTTTAAATTGATCGCACATTAATTGGCCACTCAGCTGCCCCAATTGTTGTTGCGCACATGGAAGAAATGAGTGAAGGGATTATAAGGCATACGAAAAGTTAAAAACAATTCCGATAAATGCAGACAAAATAGAAACAATTTGTTAAGAGGGAAAATAAATCTGCGTGCTTCAGTAGAAGAATACCAATTAGCAAAAAAATGTAGCCGTACTTTTCTTACTCTGATATTGCTCTCCGGCGCAAACTTGAACCTGAGTTATTCTCAGATAAAAGGAGAAGCCTTCCTACAGTTAGAATACCGCTTAAAGTAGCACAAAAGCACACTAATCTGGATCAACTTTAGCGCCTGAATACGGTGAACGTAAAAGCAACACAATACGCGCAGTAGTTTGCGAGTTATTTGCACTTAAATGATGGTCTACGAATAAGGCTATTTTTATTTTTCGCTAAAAATGGCTTTCTGCTTTGCAAGCAGATAGCAGATAAAAGAAAAGAAAATATAAAAAGTAGGGAAGCGGCGTATGTTCTAGATAGGCAGGGCTATCCAGAAATGCTCTAATTAGCATGTAATACCCTGCGACAACTACGGACTGCGCAGGTGGCCTAAAAGTAAACTTTGCAGGCATACATGTCAAATATATGCAAATAAGGGGTGATCTTGCGCGAAAACATTAGAAATCTAGGAAGGAATATTATATCTACATGGGAATTCAGGGGAGCTTTTAATTAACTCACGGTTAGAAGGCCACAGCATACCATTTTCAGGGGATACTGCGCCACATAAACAACCAGTAAAACCGTGTTTAGCATTTTTTAAGCCTCTAAGGTATTCTAAAGCTTACAACAAGGCCGCATGAGCCAGGTCTACCTGAGTAACCCAAGGGATCTTTCAGATCCGTTGACCGATGCCCTTGAGCAATCGCTGCCCACCCCTCCAACAACTCATGTAGTCGTCAGCTCATTCAAAGCTAATTCCAGAAATAGCATGTAATATACGTCCCTCTCTCCCCAGGAGAAGATGTTCAAAAGTTCCCCCGCTGCGCAAATCAACGGCACAGGCTTAACAGCAACGCAAGATTTTGCTTCCCCTGAGACACTTCTTGCCACACCTACGAGCTTGTCTTCCACGCATCCAACCGACGACCTAACCAGGAGACTCACCATCACACACAAACATGCCATCAACCGTCTCCGAGTCCTGGAACGCGATTCAGACACGGCAGTAACCAATCCACAGCTGGCATAAATATGCCCCTCAGGACATCACACCCAATGTATTCCATCCTCTACTGCTTTCGTACAACCTAACCCCGCCAATACCTTAGCCATCGCCAATAACCTTCCCCACACCCACAAACCTGTCTCCTCTGTTTCATTTCAGCGTGGTAACCAAGCAGTCCCACTCCTTCAACCCGACCTGCTCTATGATGACGCGGACAGTAAGATTTTGTCTGACCTCTGCAACCTTATAACCCTTATCACTCCTTCTGAGACAACAGCAACTATGCCCACGCATACCACCCAGATTGATTCTGTCTCTGATAATGCAGCAGGTGCTCACTTCTGCAATGAGGCACTCACTCTACTTCTCATTAACGCAAGGTCCATCAAACATAAGATGCACCTTATCAACCCCGTCCTTATCCTATCCGCCCCCCAGGTAGTGCTCATCACAGAAACGTGGCATGATGCTAACACTCCCGATGCACATATGTGAATCCCGGGCTACACCTCCTTCAGCAATGGACGTACCAACAACCGAGGTGGCGGATGCCTCATTTACGTGCGTGACGATTTCGGGGTCTCCATCGTTCCAAGAACTTTCAATCGGCCCTCTGGAAGACTCGGTTTGGATTCAGACTAGTAGGGGACAGCACGATATCATAATTGGCTGTCTGTATAACCCTCCACAGACTAACACAATCGGCGTACGCAATCTAGTGGAACTCTTCACAGAATTAGCCTTATTGCCTACTCACTATAAATAAATAAATAAATATTTATTCTCGACTATGCGGGGCACGCCAGTTGAGGCATGATCAGGTATGTACAGCAGTACAGACATTTTATGGGAACTGTAGTGACAGTAGAAAATTGTTCATATGTCCATGCTTGGAACTGTGCGATGGTGAACACGCGAAAGAACGATTTGTTTGGACATAATCGCTCTGCCATATATGGCAGTCATACCTCGAGTAATAATAGATAAAGAATCCTGAGTGATCCATTGGAAGATAATTGAAGAGCAAGCTATCCAGTATGATGATTCTAATTGAGCTGCCAGTGTGAAGTTATGGGCTGTGACTTTATTCGGTGGCGAGTCACATTCGCCACGTTGCAGTGTTGTTAAACGGACATTTGTGGCTTTTTATAGGGAGAACGCTTGCCAGGCGAAAACCCACCACATCCTGAAACACTGCCGCCGATCCATTGAATGGCAAGTTGTAACTGGCTATGTTTCTTGTTGAACGTTCTTTTGCTCCGTTATTCGCAGTCAAGCTGCGTCCCATTTTTCTGCTGACTGATGCGCTATGCGAGCGGCCATTACGGTATGTAGTGAAATTGATTAGAGATTGTGGTACCCACGGTGGTGACTATAACATGCCACAAGTGGCCTAGCAAACGCAATCTGCGCCACTTAAATACCGTGCCTTTGTGGACACCACATATGCATTTGGGTGGACTCATCACGTGCATGCACCCACTAGGCACAATAACACCTTAGATTTACTTTTTACCAACGGAGTTGCACATGCATCTACTAACGTGCTTGATAATCTCCCTGGATGCGATCACAAAATAGTAAAACTATCTTTCCAACTACCCATCACTCGTCCCCCAGTGGCTAGAGCAGCGTGTTCTGTTCGGCCCTTCATACGCATCAATTGGACAAACTTTGCTCTACTTCTGAGATCCATCAGCTGGGATGCATTCTTTCTAGCTACAGATGCGGGCACCGCCTCTTCTGTACTGTATAGCAATCTCACTTACTGCCTGGATATACTTGCACCTATAACGAACCAAAAAGCAATACAGTCACCGCAGGACGCAACACCCCTCGCAAACTGCTCGTCAAGCTCAAAAAGCTACGTTCGAAGTACAGCAGGACCCAAGATTACTTCCTCCTTATTCGCATCAATGAAGTCGTGTTGGAGTGGAGAAATTCACAAACGACCACAAATCTGTCCGAAGAACAAACTGCCCTAAACTCTATCAACCCTATCAAAGCCCTCAATTCCTTGATGAGGCGCAGAAGTAACCCCGCCTCGAATTCCATTAACTCGATTATTCGTCCAGACAACTCAGTTACCAGTAACCAAGCTGAAATATGTGAGGTCATGAACCGCTACTTCTGCGACTCTTTCACCTCTGCTAACCTGACCCTGCCTCTTAATATTCCTAGTTGCACCCATGATACTTTACGCGCAGTACCATTTGACCTGCGTACCATTACTTGAGATGTTCAAGCCCTCAAATTATCCTTCCATGCCGGACCTGATGGCCTCCCATCGGCTCTGCTAATTCTAGGTGGCGTGGATTTAGCCGTCCTCCTTCTTAACGTCTTTAGCCTTTCCAATAAACACGGAACATTTCCCTCCGCCTGGAAACATGCTCTAGTCATGCCAAGACACAAAAGGGGAAGCCGTCAAAACATTGAAAACTATCTACCCATTAGTCACACCCCATTTGCTTCACGGGTGATGGAGAGGATCGTCAAAGAAGAGCTCCTACGGTTCTTGACACATCGTAACCTCACCAACAAGTCCCAACATGGATTTCTCTCGTCTAAATCCTGTCAAACCTGCCAGCTGGAGTTCCTGAACAATGTTACGGCCATGGTAAGCTCTGATCATCATCTTCTTAGATATGAAAAAAGCGTTCGACAGAGTTCCTCACAATGGACTGCCAACTAAATTGGCTTCTTACGGTATATCGGACCAGTTGCATTCCTGGTTCTCTTCTTATCTCTCTTGTCGAACACAATCCGTGAGACTAGGAGACTTCGAATCCTCACCGAAACCAGTTACATGTGGTGTGTTCCAGGGAAGTGTACTAGTCCCTATACTCTTCCTACTTTACATCAACGACGTATTTCAAGTCTGAATATGGAAAGGCTTACCTGTTCGCCGATGATATCAAAGTCATATTCTCCTTTGACCCGGGTAACCCAAGGAGCGGTCTCCTCAATATTTCTGATTTCTCGCTGACGATCTACTTCCTGGGTCTAGTGGTGGGGAGCAGCTGGAAGAGATTGTGACAGTTCCATACTACTACCGCCTCCTCCATTTCCTGAACTCTACTAGTCCACTAGGCTTCCTTATCAGCACACAGGCTCCGCTTTAGTTCGCGCAAAATAGTCCGCCTAGTTACATTGTGCTCACAGACTGCAGAGTTTTATTTTGGATTCCGACAAGTTCACCGATCTCTCGGATATCCCGTGACTGGTGCGATGAGGATTGATAGTGTTGCAAGTAGACGTTTCCGCGATGTGCGTAGTGGCTGAGATCTAATTCCACTGACGCTCAGTGTCATCACAACTAGAGAGCGAAAGTTCGATACGCAAGAAATCCCGGTGGGCTTGTCTGATCGAAGGCAGTTGTCAATCGAGGGGACGCCTGGTACGCTTCCCGGTAAAGTTCATGGAAATACGATAAAGTACCAAATCATGATCAAAGTCCACGCTGGTATTCAAGTACGAGCGAAAGTTCCGTATGGGAGCACGCCATCTGTAACTTATGGGGACGTAACCAATTTGCGTCCATCGCTGGCCAGCTACTGGGGGACGTCAAGTGGTCCTTCGGGGCCTCTGTAGCTAAAAGCGGTGCTAATAAGAAACAGCCGGTGCTCCGCACACAGCTGTAGCAGACGCTTGTCGTTGTCCGTACGGTCGGAGTTAAATCCATAGTTACCACCTAGCAGAGCTTCTGAAGAGCTCAGACTACCCATTTGCGCATTTATATCCCCTGCAAGAACTATGATATCTGAACTGGTAACATTGCGTAGCAGCGTGTTCAGTTCGTGGTAGAAGGCGTCCTTGGCAGCATCAGAACTGCAGTCGCTGGGAGCATAAGCGGAAACCAAAACGAACAGCACTAGTACTACTTCAAGAATTAACTTTATCTCTGCACGATAGCCAACTGTTTGTGACGGTATGTAGTTGGCAAGCTGTAGACGCTCTGATCCTGAATGTTTGTTCAGGGCATTCAAGTTTTCGGGTAATTCCACCCCTACATTTTATTATTCTTCGTATAGTAGGCAGTTATGATTTTAGGGTAGCCAAGCATCAGTTCAAATGGCTGATGTACTGCTGTTGATGATGTCGTCAAAGGGATGCTCACGGGAATTCAATCAAACAATGATGACAGCCTTAGAGACGAGAAGGTTGCCCATCCCAGCTTGAGCAGTGTTTGCTACATCAGCGTCTCCAGATGTATGCAACAGATGGCGAGAAGACAAGCGGGGCACAGTTAATTCCACAACCCCCTCAGGGCCATTGATCCTAGTTTCCGGCAAGCAACACACGTCAATACGCAGCGTGTCCAACGTGCTGCGAGTGTAATCTGTAGAGTGTGAACGTTGAACGCCGCCAGGGAAACGGGACAGTGCCGCCTCTAATGGGCTGTTGACGAGTGGTGTCCAGTGCGTGGTGCGAGAAGATAGCTGCGGATGGTAAAAGTGCAGTAGCGATGCGGCTGCTATCATTCGATCAGGGAATTATAGACGGCTAGTAATGAAGGTTTGGAGAGGAGTAAGATAAAGGGAGGCGCCAGCAGCAGCAATTTTTCGCCTAGTCGTCAAGCTGTATGCGACAGACAAGACGACCTTTGAAATGCTGCGCAACGGTAGATGCATGATGTGGTTGAAATTGAAAGAAATAGGCATGGTTTTACGTGAGCTGAGATACTGTCAGGGTGCCCGGACCTAGAAAGGTGGATGATTAGGGTCCTCGACCAAACCCTTTGCCTCAGATGCCTGCCCGCAAGGCAGCAGGTGCAGCAACTATTCGTTTACAGATGGACGCCAATCCAGTTTAAATTACCAACCTGGAGGACCAGGAGACTGAATTTGTCTGAGCTCCAACCATTGACCAACATGGCAGTAGCTCACAAGGCGCCGGGGGTGTCCCACGCAGTACAATGAACAATGATTTATAACGGGTAAAAAAGCATATGCTTGACAGGTCCCGTAGGGTGGTTGGAGCAATAGATAAAATGGAAGGATAGTCGAACAAGTAAATCGTCTTTTAAGCCTCTACAGATATCAACGCACCACTTCATAATGATAGTTTGAAGTATGGACTGGATTGCTGCACCCAAAGTAGAGCTGTTATATTACAGCAAATGTGGGAAAAAGAAATCAAAGGAACGGATAACGCTCACTCGTGTGTTGCTTCCGTTGAGAGATGTGGTACGTTACTCCAGTTTGTATACCTCCATGTCGCTCATTGGGACACTTCTGTATGTAACATCACCGCCACTTTGCGGGGAGGGTCAGTAACCTCATAGTTTGGGTCTCGTTAATTCGTCCTCCGAATAGGACGTGCTATGCCAAATAATGCAAGTTGGAAAGTGTGTCATCTAGGCGTTTTTTAAATAGTACCAATGTGGGGGCAAGGACGACGTGAGTGGGGAGCGCATCCCAAGCACGGGACACACGGAGTGAGAAAGAGTTTCGTCGACAATCAAGTCGGCTCTAGTGTGTAGCCAGTTTGAGCTGATGACCTCTCAGGTTGGTATTTTGGCTCAGCTGCAATGAGACTGCGACATGGGTGATTTGGATTCATCAGTATTAATTAGACCATGATGAGGTCTACTCGGTGACGACGATATTCACCACTGTACAATCCCAGAGACTGCAGTCTGCGTTGGTAGGGGATGTGAAACAGGCCTCTGACGAGCTTTGTTGCTCTACGCTGTGGAGCTTCAAGTGCACTGATGTCGCGCTTGCGCCAGGGACGCCAGGCCTGAATCGCATACTCCACGTGGGGTCTCACGTAAGCGCTCAGCATTTGCGGAAATACAGATGGCTCGAAATTACCGAAAGCCCTCAGTAAGAGTCCGAGATGTTGACTGGCACTTTGCGATGCCTTTTCAGCTTGTCTGGAGCAGCCAAGGTCGTTCTGCACGATCACTCCGAGGTCGCATTCCTGGGAGGCATGTTGCAACGGCTGGTCCCCGAGTAAGTATTCATGGATGAGCTGGTGGCGTAAGCTCACGACTTTGCACTTGGCGACATTGAAGTGGAGCATGTTTTCGGATGACCAAGTGTACGCCCTGTCCAGATCGCTCTGCAGTGTTGCGTGATCGTCCTCTGTCCGGATGTCATGCCAAATTTTGACATCATCTGCAAACAGCAAGAAGTTCGACTGTAGTACACTGGCAAGGTCGTTAATGAATGTTAAAAATAAACGTGGCCCCAGTACTGACCCTTGTGGCACACGGCACTGGACGTCAATTGGGTCGGACATGAAGCTGCGGACTCTCACATTCAGCTGACGTTGAGTGCGAAAGTTTGCGATCCAACCAAGCACAGGGTCACCGATTCCGTAGCCTCGAAGCTTGTGTAGGAGGATGCGGTGGTCCAAACGATCGAACGCCTTCGAGAAGTCCAGGTAGACAACGTCGACTCCAAATCTAGCATCAGCTGACTCCGTCCAGCTTGCTCGGGCCAGCAGCAAGTTTGTAGTGCAGGATCGATTTCGGCGGAATCCGTGTTGCTGTGGCACTATGATATTGTTGTTCTCCAGATATCCCATCAGCCCCTCCGCAATTATACGTTCCATTACTTTGGACAAAACTGGGAGGAGAGTGATTGGACGGTAGTTCGACGGCTCCGCACGATTACCGCTTTTGTAAATGGGAGTGACTAGCCCATGTTTCCACATTGTGGGAATCAGCATTTCGTCAAGACAACGTTGAAAGAACCGAGCTAATGGTTCGGCATTGTTTAGGGCCGCTGCCTTCAACGACTTCGGTTTAATATCGTCTACGCCTTGCGAGCTGTGCACACGCAACGACATTAGCGTTTTCAACACATTGGTTGCCGGGAACGATACGTTGTATAGCTGCACGTTAGGTCAAATCTCATTGGTACTGATTTGTTCTGTCTCCGAAACACGCATATGAGATAACAACGACGTGACGAATCCTCGACTGCTTGGTTCTGAACTGCTGACAATGACCACATTCTTCGCGGCACTGGTGATACTTAATCAATGGCTCTAAATACGGTGTCGATATCACCCTCAGGAAACATACTGAAGGTAATCTACTCGACTATATACCAGTGAACAGCCACATGAGTGCAGTTCGACTTTCAACCTGCACTGGGGATAATAACCTCAGTCGGAAGACAAGGTGCCTTTACATCACCTCATCAGCAGTATGCTGGTACGCTGTACTGACACTTTGCTGCCGCGCAACCACTACCGGTCGCACGTGGGCTAAGGATACTTCCCCTACGCAGACTCGAAGCCGCGCCGCCAGATTACAGGACAAGCTTATTAACTTTAGGCATTCGCTAATTGCACTTGCGAGGATGCCAATAACGAGTTCTATTCTCAGATCTCAACTCCTCTCTGTATGACGAAAAACAATGAAACCGTGATTGTTGGGAAATTATTGAGATGTGGATGAAAGGATTGTCCTGTTCTCCGAGCTGGGCATTTCTGTTGCAGACGTTTCGTTACCAAGCTAGGCAACATCCTCAATGCGGCTATTAAGTCCTGATTCGCGGAGTCTCGTAAACCACTGCCAGAGATGAATGATTATTGATTACCCCCTGCTGCGAATGTCATCCTGCAACTGGTTCATGCAAGTGATCATGTCATCTAGTCGATCTGGTGCCTATTGCTGTCATAAGCTGCAGAGCTTGTTAGACACACTCAAGCTCCAGGTGTTTGTTGATTGAGTTCCGACCCGAATGCCACGCCTCGAGGAACTCACGCGCCCTGCGATTTTGCTCTTCCAAGTATTTCAACATTCTCCAGATGGAACTGATAGTCCTTGGCATCTATATGTACCGACATTAGGGATTCCTTATGGTGGCGGCGGATGGCCAGGCGATGTTCTTGCAGTCCTGTGCCAAGTTTTCTTCCAGTCTGGCCTAGGTTAATAACGAAGCGTCTGCAAACGAAATGCCCGACTAGGAGAACAGGGAAACCCTCTCACATCGTGATTGTTTCTGGTGACATGAATGCACAACTGGATCGTCTATAGAACTCTAAACAAATGAGAGGCCGTTTCGGAGTTCATGCACGCCAGACACTGGTGTTCGATTCCTACAACTGTGCGCCGATCACAATCTCTATATTAATAACACTGCTTTCCAGAACAAACGTACGCTTCATGTCCCATAGAGCCAACCGAATTCCTCGATGACGTGGACAAAAGTTGACCATTTTGTCACCAGCCACAGATCAGTTCAAGACAGCAGCTAAGTTGCCGCAGGTGCATGAAGAGCAAATATATTCTAGAGTGGGCATACTTGGCGCTCACTCTATTAGTTTCAAAGAAGCGTCTAACTCCTAAACTTCTCACTTGAGTCATTAGCTCGCAACAATATGATGAAAAACTGGCCCATCAGCTATCAGTGGCTAATGAGGTTGATGACCCTAAAGCTGACTGGAAGCAGCTCGTGTGTTATGAAGAAGGCTTTAGACGTACACCGTATGCCCACGTTGACACGTTAGAAATGTGAAAGGACCGTTGAAGCATTAACCGGTTTGACCGAAATCGCTGACGTCGTGTCTAGCCGCTGTTGGATCCGTACGTCTTCCAAGATGGGGACCCAAAGATGAGGAGTGCCAATGGATTAACACTCTTGAAGACATGGTCCGCAACCGGAATCAGTGGAAGAATTGTGTACAGTATTGTATTGATTCACATGTTTAATATTACAAACATTAAAAATGATAAAGAAGAACAACATCGGCGTGTGAAAAACAAACTAAAAATATTTTGTTCTACTTTTTGTCAAAATGTTCCATTCTTCCTGCATCATATCAGTTGAAGTGTGTTGCTCACCTTCAACTAGCATGCCACGATAATTATGACACGATGACTCTTGCTTATCCGCTAATCTCCATGGTTTTATGTTGGCTTTGTGTCTAGTTAATAGACTGTTGAGATTACTACTACGATTCCACGGGTGCTAATATAGCTGCCCAGGTACTTGAATTCCTGAAGGACTTCTAGTTGCTCACCACAAAGCGTTAGCGCAGGGGTGAGTCCCTTTCAATCTTGGAGAAGTACTTTTCATTTCGAAGAAGCAAAGCATAGCCCAAAACGATTAACAGCCAGTGTTAATCGGTCGAGTGCTGCTTGACATGTTTAGGAGCTATCACAGATTAGACATATGCATGTATGTAGATGGTTGGCGGCATCCGGTTTCGGATTTGCCTGTCACAGCAACAGGACGCCTGCGGCTACAGAGGGACCACGGGTAGCTTGCGCTGCACCACCCGCAGCTTCAACCACACACCCCATATCCAGTGTAAACCTGAAGGAATAAGACCGGGAGGCATGTGGATAGGAGCCAGCTTTCATCCACGGAGCCGGCCCATACTCCTTCACAGCCAAACACAAGCACGCTGTATTCAGGGAATCAAGCGCACACAAGGCGGTGGCTGGACCGTTGTCCGCTCCACACTGAGTGCATTGAACCACTCTTCGAGCCTAGCACGACCACAAGGACGGTGTACCCCGTCCTCTCCAGCAACGACCAACTGTTCCCTAGAGCCAGTATGGACGAGGTAGTGGGTAATAGACAGGTAGGCGCCTTGGCAACATGCACTTTAAGTGTAGCCACACCGGGGATATCAAGCAACAGCCAATCACTTGCGTTGCGGGCTCGTCAAATATTTTCGCAAAAGCGCGCCAGAAACCCCGGAATAATGGCTGTGAAAAGAGAGGTCCAATTCCTCCCCGCAACGTAGCAGAGTTCAGCCACGCCGAGAAGCGGCCCAACTGCGCACCTTTTGACAATGATCTTGTACAAACTACCACCTCGTCGTGGTAGAAATGTTCCCTAACGTAATGACCCATAGCATTGGCTGTGATCCGCCCTTTGTTGGTCGTAAAAGAGTCTTCAGAGGACCGCCTGTCTTTCTTTCCTTTTCGCCTTACTTGGGAGTCGGTCGGGTCACGTGATTTTGTGTGCGTCGTTAGCCGGGCAGCTTTCGCGTCTAAGTCACTAGCGCACGTCTACCGTAACCCTCTCTCGTGTGCGTCCATTCCGAGGGCTCAACGTCCATCCGAATACGTGCGGCTAGGATCGTCCTCGCGCTCGCTCAATTTCCGTCTCACCCCGGGGCTAAGGTAACGCCATCAGGTCGGCGCAAATCCGTCCGACTGGTCAGCGTTCCAGGCCGTTATCGTAGGCGTGCTCCAACCGTGCCAGCGACAAGCTTATCAGGCGTTACGCAATCATAACAGAGGCGGCCCCTCAAGTATAACAGTGGCGAAAGAGTTGACGAATCATGACTGACGAATACGCCGATTTAAAACTGATGTTGCAGCAAAAACTTAAGTTGATGCCCGTCTTAACCGAAAAGCTCTCCAGTTCTTCCCTTCGTGCAGGTCCAAGCGCCAATTCTGTCAATGGACCATGTGGTTAGCGGCATCAGCGAATTCCTTTACGACGCCAAGGCCGGGGGTAAAGTACGAATCTTGGTACAAGCGGTACGAGGACCTGTTCACTGTTGACTTGGCTTGCCAGGACGACGCGTGGAAGGTCCGGCTGCTTCTTGCAAAGTTGGTACGCTAGAACACCAACGCTACACCAACTTCATCTTGCTGAGGAACCCAGGCGACGTTACTTTTGAAGAGACGGTCTGGACCTTGTCCCAGATTTTTGGCGAGCAGTCCTCTCTGCTCAATGCTCATTATCAGTGTCTGCAGTTGGCCAAACGTGATGCCGACGACTTCATCATGTACGCGGGCGTGGTCAATCGTGAATGCCAACGTTCTCAACTTTGTGCACTCACCGAGGACCAACTCAAATGCCTACTTTTCGTCTCTGGCCTCCAGTCTCCACACGATGCCGATATCCGGACGCGCCTCTTGTCCAAGCTACAACAGGATAGCTCAGTCACACTCCAGAAACTGGCCGAGGAGTGTCAAACGCTGCTCAAGCTGAAGCACGATTCTGCCATGATCCAGAACGCCGCCGCACCTGGTAAGGTCCAGGCAGTCACAGCAGCGACGGCGCAATCGTCCGCGCGCCCCACCCAGTCCGACCGAGCGAAATCCCCACCCTACGCGTGCCGATTCTGTGTTGCCTGGCATTTCCACCGCGACTGAAAGTTCCGCCAGCATCGTTGTGGCAGGGTGGGGCACCGGGATGGTTACTGCCATCCTACATCGCCCAAGGGGGCCAAAACTGGGCTGGCCCCCACCCGCGATCCAAAGGAGAGGTCCCGACCCAGACGCACACCCAAACCTGGTCCGGTTGGCAGCTCCCTGAGCCTGCTGGCCACGTTCTAAATCAACGCTGCAGATCGGAGAAAATTCGCCGACGTCCTGATCAACGGTCAGTCGGTCTGATTGCAGTTGGTCACTGCGTTGTACATCACGATCATCTCCGAGGATCTCTGGCGATCCCTTGGAAAGACAACGTTCGAACCGACCTCCCAATCTGCCACCAGCGCCTGTGGTGGTCGCGTGCAGCTGCACTGCTCCGTCTCCTTCCGGGAAGCCACGTTCAACGCGATATATATATATATATATATTTGTAACAGTCTACGAATAGACGTAGAGCCATCAGAAACCATAGGACTCAAAACAAGGTACAAAGATAGTGAAAGAAAACACAACACACCAAAGTCCACGGTCTCGTCAGAGGGCGAGATACTACCCGGTTGCCCAAGCCGAAGTAGGGTGTTGACTTAGTGGAAACCACCCCGACCCTTTGGCTGAATAGCCTTCCCGCAAGGCAGCGGATCGAATTCAGGGAATCGCGCCCATTGGGAGCCGGTGACTGATTGCTCAGTTCATACGCCCTTCGTTTGTTCCTTTGTCAAACAGGGGCCCAATGCTCCTCAGGATCAGAACAATATCGTCCGCGTAATCTAAGTCAAGAAGTCGCTCACCAGGAAGTAGCTCCACACCTTCTAGGTCGTGTCCAGAGAACACTGTTTCCATGACATCAATAGCGAAGTTGAAGAGGAAAGGTGGCAGCAGGTAATCTTGTCTCACTCCGCTGGTGATCCTGAAGGGTGGCGACAGTCTGCCATAAACCCTAACACTGCACGAACTGAGCGTACAGCGCTTTGAGAGTGTTTACATTTTTATCAGGCACACATTCCCAAAGGGCACATCGATCGACTGAGTCGAAGGCACCTTTTATGTCAAGAAACACGACAACAGTGGATCGCCAATAAACACTGCGGTGCTCCAACATTTGACGCAAGGTGAAGATGTGGTCGATGCAGCCTCGACCTTGACGAAACCCGGCTTGCTCTTCACGAATCTGGCTTCCACGAGTGCCAGTCAATATGCAGAGAATGACAGACGCAATCAAATTAGAGGCAGTTGATTTCAGACTGATCACTCTGATTGCCGTATTTCGAACGGGAGCCTCCCTTGAAAATTTGGACAATGACGGTGTGGCTCCAGTCTTTCGGTACAGTCTCCTGCTCCCAAAGTTTCATTAGCAACTCGTGTAAACCATCTACTAGAATAGGTCCCACGAAGTTGAAGAGGGTTGGAGGAATTCTATCTGACCCTGCGGCTTTATGTAATTTCAACCGCCTGATCCCAAAGATTTGCATTCAGAATACGATCCTCGAGATCGGAATGACCGAGGTTTACCTCAAATGGAGCCGAGGTCTCAATAGAGGTTGCGAGTCGCAATCCAACCACACAGCGTGCTCCCTAAATTCAGCTTTGAGCCTGATCTCACATTCAACTTCTGCGCTGGAGGGCAGCGCCCAGGGAGAAGGGCGCTCAATGCCCGAAGAAGAAAGCGATAAATCAAGTTGGTTAAACTGCCTTGCAAAGTGTTCAGCCCAACGCTCCAAGGGTTTTGACGGGCTGTGGATCGGCTGCCCACTCTCGTCACGTATGGTCTCGCTAAGACCAGGTCTCTTGCTATCTGTTTCCCTTATCAGGCGGAATAACTTACGATGATTACCAACGGTAGTGGCTGTTTCCATCTCGGAGATACGGTGAGACGACCATGCTTTGCGGTCTTTCTCCAGGCTATCACGTAGTTTTGCCCTGAAATATCTGCGATCCTCATCGTATTCGCTTCCAGCCGGAATACGTTGGCAAGCATGCATAAGTTCCACCTTCAAAGGGTAAAGTGCTGTTACAGGACTGGAGTGATACGCCACTAGTTTGAGATATCACCGAAAGGACACTAGGGGTTGAGGATCGGTTCACATACTTTGGTAGCTGTCACCTCTGGTGGTCAAATCACTGAGGAAATTACCTCACGGACGCAGCGGATTTGCGAATTACCGTGTGCTGGATTCAATCTATGCTTCGGGATTACTGTATTATATGTGTTTTGTGTGAATTGTGCATCGATACTTTTCTTTTGGTGTAGTGCTCAATCTGCGCAAATTTGGTGGAAATACGCTGGGTAATTCCCGAGATCTCATTGATTTGTTCGACTTGTGGTTCCTGTTCAAAAGTTGTTGAATATAAAGCACCGGCACTTCGGCTGCGATGTGTTGTTCCATATTTCGTGTATTCGCTTAACCGTTGACGTCTTCCGAAAATCGTTCGACAATCGACATCGGTTTTTATGTGATGAAGGTCGTGGTTCAAGACATCAAAATACACAGCGAGTGCCACCGGCTACATGAAAACCTAATAGGCGGAAACATTCCGTTCATCTCGTAGGGTTAAACATCCTCGTAAGAAGTACCTCTGTCAACTCGCCTTCCTCTGCCACTCCGCGATCTGCACCACCACCAGGGTCTTCGACGCCGGCCGAGTTTTAGGTCCAATGTTCCCCGCGGATTGAAGACTCAGACTCGGAACCTAAGAAATGCCGCTTCAATGAGCGGTTCGTGAATTTCTCAGAGGCTGTTTGTAAACCTAGGATCAATGGACCACTCAAAAGCGCAAGGGGCCAGGTAACAGAGTAACTGGTAAACAACCCAAATCGATAAGCGCATATAGTCCTACTCCCACAGGTTTATCATCGATTTCGCTGTGGCGTCATAATTTCATAGTCCTCCATGCATCAGAATCAAAAGATGAAAATCCTCAGATACGTGAGAGATGTTGAATTCCTCTAGGGGCTCGTTGATGGATTCTTGGATGTGAGTGAAAACTGTGTGACGATTAAACAACTAGTCCAACTTTGTCAGCAAACTAACCTGTCAACCACTGAGAATCAACTTAGCAAATCACAGCACGCCACAGCTCATACTGTCCCGTCTGTCAAGGCTGAAAGGCATAAAGGTTCACATCCACCGAGACTTGGAATCAGAAGATAGGGATCGTTTGAAGACTGTGGTCTTTGAGCTCAAACGCCCTACAGAGAAATGTGAGACTTACACATTGTAAACGTTCGGATGATCAAGAAGGGTCTACGAATCAGTGATAACCGGTTGCTCAACCTCCAGGCACGTCCCGCGGTACCTCCTAGGACCTAGGTGTGCAGCCTAATGAACAAACGGGACGAGCTGTGCTGCTTCAGTGTCTCGGAAAGACCAGAGGTCTTAAGACTTACAAAGACTTGGTTCAACTCCGACGTCATACCCCAGGAAGTCGCTCCGCTTACGTCTCTATTAGTCTTGTCAGGATACTCGTGTTATCGATGCGACCGAAAAGCAAAGGCTCATGATGGTGCCTGCTGTACATCAAATCATCACTACCTGGTAAACTTATCAGCATCTATCGGAGCGAGAATAAGCTCTGGGAGTAATTGTGGTGCTCGACCTACCTCAGACGCGTGGAACTAATAGTGGGTGTTATCTACCATAGCCCATTAAACCGCTGTTGTGATTAGCTACCAGATGTACAGAATCGCATGAGCCGCCCTCAACTTCTACTGATGGAAGAGTCAAATTTACCTACGATATTCTGGCCAGATGTTCGGCGACGTTGAGGCGCAATTTGCTAAAATGACTACTGAAATCGAAGCAACGCAACATGTCGACTAACCGACGCACATAACCCCGTACTCGGCCACTTGTTTGGACCTAATATTTACGAGCTGCGAGCAGAATCTGAAGGAGTCCTCGGACCTCTAGCGAAGTGACCACTGTTTCATTGTGGCAATCATAGAACTGCCGTTACCGTATTACAAGCAACGGAACCTGACATTCAACTATTGAAAGATCAACTTCAACCGGCTCGTCCAAAGCGTAAGTCAGACTGATTGGACACGGCCACATTATGCGTCGCTTGAGGCCTGTTGGTCTTTAATGAAGGGGAGGCTCAACTCGATGTGAACTCGGTTCGTTCCCCTGAAGTATTCAAAAGTCGGACCTGTCAAACCGCATTGCCATGATAAGGAACATAAAAAACTAGCGCGACGGCGTCGCAAAGATTGGGATAGATACATCATCTTGGGTTGTGCGGGAGATTACACGGTGTTCAAGAAACAGTGTAACATATGTAACGCCGTAAAGATCAACAACTGCCGGAAGTTCGAAGAGGAGCTAGCAGCCGCGACCGCAACCGAGCCCAAGAGTATATTTCTCTAGGTAAAATGAAACCTGCGGGCGACACCTTGGACGGACAGTCGCTCATTTCAAGAGCGGAGCAGGCGGACACGGATTCGCACTTCATCATTGTATTTTCCAATAAACCGTTGGATGTCCAAGTATCGGCACAGGTTGCGTAAGTCTTGTTCGACAGCCTACAATGTGATGCAGACGAAAAGTATCATCTATTCGTCAACCTCAAAGGTACAAAGCCCGCCGGAACAGACGGACTTCACCCACGAATACTGAAGTCTCTATCGAATATCATCACACCAGCCGTGATCAACCTATTAAAGAAACCAATATCCGAAGAATCTATCCCCAACGACTGAAAATGCGCGATAATGACACCGCTTCTCAAGAGTGGTTATTGAGTAGAGTAGAGAACTACAGACTGATCTGTTTGACTTCGATATTGTCCAAAATTCTCGAGAAGGTTGTGAAAAAGTGTCTGCTGTCGTACCTTAAATCTATGAATGTATTGACGCCAGCACAACACGGCTTCACGAAAGGGCGATCCTGCATCACCAACGTAATGTACGCAAATCACCAATAGGTACGAGCTCACAACGAATGGAAAGATGCTGACGTGGTGTACATTGACTTAAGTAAGGCGCTTGACAGAGTAAATCACGAGGTACTCCTTCGTAAACTGAAAAGCTACGGGGTCAGTTGCACGCTACTTCAGTGGTTACACGAGTTTATTGTGGGACGGAAGGTTAGAGTACAGGTTAATGGCTACCTGATAGACTGGTTCGCATCGATCAGTGTGGAGCCACAGGGAACTGTACTTGGGCCAGTATTATTTCTTACTCATATCAACGGTCTCCCGCAGCAGTTCTAGTCACCAGGTGCGTTGTTTGCAGATGGTATGAAAATCTGGAGGACCATTGCGAATCAAGATGATTTCGCCCGCCTCTAGCATGAGTTGGATCGAATGTCAACGTAGGCCAGTCAATGCAAGCAAGAAGGAGTTCGTCAGTATCACCAGACATGCAACAACTCGACCAAACACTTTGGACGGCCAGTTGCTCCACCCCAGCACGTCGGTCAGAGATTTAGAAGTACCCTCGTGACATGATATGAGACCACTAGAAAATACAGAGAAATTGTACTGTGCGGGACTTCGTATGCTCGGGACATTACGACGCAGTTTCGCCACATAGCCTGAAGAAACCGTCCCTCGTTAATTCACCAAGCTCATCAGACCAATCCTTGAATACGGCGCCCCAGCTTATTAGCTGATAACCCAGTGGGAAAAGGAAAAGCTGGGGACAATGCAACACATCATAAATAGAATGATTTCCAGTCTTAGAAAGCTTCCGCATGAAAAACCTTGTGAAAGGCTCGGATTTTACACACTTATCTACTGCCTAGTGCGAATTGACCCTATTATGACCTATCGGACACTATACCAGAATCACTTCCCCATACTGCGACCAATATTTCAACTGCGGGAACACTGTAACACTCGAAGAAATCGCTACAAACTCAGGGTCCCATGCATGAACAGGGTACCACATCAACTCTGTATAGAACGAAGGATCGTGAAGTTATGAAAAACACTACCAGAAGGACTAATAGAGGCCGGTTCTGTGAGGTGTTATAAAACATGCGTCGACGATTACTTCGGAAACCTGTTTTTGCGAAACGGTGAAAGCTGTACGACGTAACGGCGCTTCGCTGCTGCGTGACCACCACCAGTCGCACGCGGGCTGAGTATACCGCGAGGACGCACACACCTACGCGGATTCAACACCCGCGCCGCAACGTTACGAGACAAGCTCGTTACATCTGGGCTACGGGCAAAAAATACATCCTGCATCCAAAAATAATGATACCAATACGAATTCCTAACCGAACAACGATAGACGATAAACTGACCAAACACTACCGCTGATAAACCGCAATTAAATTTTGTTGACTTTTAATAATTCGAAAGTTGTACAGAAAGCTTTTACTTGCTCTTAAATACTGTCGCAGTCCCAGAGTTCGTGTGATTTTCCAGAAGCTCAATAATCTATGGAGACGGTGGGATATCAGCATGTAAATGAAAGGTACGTTGTATAGCGTTAAGATAACGCCGGAATTACTGTACGGATCAGAGACCTTGCCACTTCGCAGTGAAACTATTAGACTGTCGCGTCTGACCACCAGTAATCGCGAAGTATTGCTTATATCCTGTGGGAACACAGGGTAAGCGATGCTGAAGTCCGCCAGTTGGTTTCTGTCAAAAAACCACCTGACACCTTAGAAAGCCAACAGTACGCAGTAGCGACGTTTTGCTGTCGCACAAGCACGACCAGGCGCACGCAGGGTAAGAACACAGCGAGGCCTGAATTCGTGCCCACAGATTACAAGGCAGGCTTGGGATGCTTAAGGTGGTGTTCGCCGAACTGCAACCGCTTACGCTGGCTAGGCTATCTTTTTTGTCTGCCCTTTGACTGACTTCCTCGGCGTGCGTTGTCCGCCGTGGCTGCATCAAGTTGGGAAAAACCGCGGTGGCTAAAAATCATGAATAAACTGTATGAGGGACTTAGCAAAGCTCGTGCGTCCTTGTGGACGGAGCTAGTGACTGGAGGCTATTAGACATGGTACAGTCATGTAATCTTAGAGATTTCTGCATTCGGTTTCTTGCACCTAGCTGTTAATTTTCATTTCATCCTAATAAGATTGACGCATTTCATTGATTCAATTTCCTCCACACTCAATTTGCATTCAAAATCATTTTCTTGCCGATTATACGTATTGTCATGCTGGTGACGTGAGTAGTGTCAACTAGGTCCACCGCATTTCAGTGCCCGCAATACAGTTGTTCGACTGAATTGAACAGCACACCGTATTTGGTTCGCATACTTAGTGCAGTGCTCTCACGGAATTAGAACAACTCAGTCCAGGACCGATTAGGAACTTATCTGACCTCATCAGGTAGACAGCAGGTAGTCAGACCACGGGCCTAAGTCACTATTCCTCTAGCCACCGAGTAACGGCAAGCAACGCGTCACAATGGCTACCGGCTGATTGCAGTCGTTTTGAAACACATGGGAATGGACTGCGAGGCGTAATCTCAAGGTGGACCACAGTTCACATTAAAGTATACCCTGGTCAATTTGAGCAATGTAACCGTAACTGTTGAAACATGGATATTGGATGTAACCTGCCCGGGCGAGCAATCCATTTAAACGAGTGATTCAAAATGACCCTCCAATTAAACCAATTTACTCTCAGTGCTCACTCCCACCGAGTAACCACTCGCAATAATTGCCCCATCTATCCTCACCTCCGGCGATCGTATCGCCAATGGGACTAAAGTGCACTGCAAAGGCTAGTATGATTTTCGATGTCTCAGCCACTTCGGTAGTTGTAATTGGCTAATGGGATGGTGCAACTAGCGCAGAAGAGTACTGGCTGCTACGTGCTAAGGGCATTAAGATCCTGGTAGCATCTCTTTCTAACACGATTTGGGACACTGAAGAAGTGCCTTCAGACTGGCGACTACCAACTGTCGTGCCCATCTATAAGAAAGGTCAGCGTGCTTTGCGCGAAAATCATCGATCCATTAGCCTTATTTCCATTGCCACAAAACTTCTCAGGTATCATTCTTTGACGAATTACTGGTCACCCTTAGGACCGAATCCCTGAAAACCAAACTGGTTTCCGCCCTGGCTGTGATTGCATCGACCACATTTGGACTCGTCGTCAAGTTTTAGAGTAGAGACACATACAGACGACCGCCTATGGCGGTTTTCCTGACTTGAAACCTACTTTCGACTCTACTGACAGCGCCAGCTTGTGGCATAGACTATCCATGAAGGGCGTGCCAGCTAAACTCCTTTCCATTCTCGGGGCCCTCTACCGTGTAAGGCTCTATGGGAAACCCTCTCTTGAGTTCACCATAACAAGTGGGTTCGCCAGGGTTGTCCTAATCCTGCATTCATCTTTAACCTCGTTACCGAAATGATCATGAATGACTCGGCACTTTCAGGCTATTCTGGAGTGGAAGTACTGCCAGGCGACCGACGGACAAACCTAGTTCTCCTTGGGTCTGATGCATTGGCTATGCAAATACTACTGCACGGACTTGTACGTAGCGCTGCATGCGTCGGCATGTAATTTGCTGCTGTAGGACTAGGCTGACACCAGTTTTAGCTATTTCCGAACAGCCACTGGAAGTGATGGAGCGGTTCATTTACCTTGGTAGCTGTCACCTCTGTTGGTCACATAGCTGAAGAGGTTACTTCGCGTAACAGCAAGTCTCGTGTGGCTTTTCAGTGACTCAACCATCCATGGAGACGGCAGAATATCAGCTTGGCAGTGAAAGGTAGGGCATATAACGCTGTGTTATGGCCAGCGTTACTGCATGGGTCAGAGACTAGGCCAATTCGCGGCGAAGATGTTAAACGCTTCGCTGTGTTTGACTACCGGTGCTTACGGAGTATTGCGCACGTCTGGTGGGAACACCAAGTGAGTAATGCTGACGTCCGCCAGTTTGTTTTCGGCAAGAAGCTTTCTGAAACTCTCTCGTTAAGTCTTGGTCGCTTGCGTTGACTAGGCCATATCCTCCGTACGCCCTTGATCAGCTTCCTCAGCTTATATTATATGCCGTGGTAGCACCAACTTGGGCGAAACAGCGAGGTTGGGAGTCCACGACATGGCATAGAAGCCTGAAAAAAAGTGACTGAGAGACTTGGTCGGGGTGTTGTGTGTCGTCTTCCTGGATGGGGGTCCCGGGACCGTACACACCAATGGTTAGAGACCCTTACAGACATGGCGCAATCACGGTCAGTGATGTGCATATATCCGAATTTTTCATCTGGTTGTTAATTTTAGTTTCATTCTGATTAGTGTAACACATTTCCTTCGTGTTTTCATTTTTCTTACATTTTATTTGCATCTAACCCCACCATTCTACCAGTGTTATTTATTATTATTCCTACGGTGTGAGTCATGGCAATTAGATTCACCGCACTTTGGTACTCGGATCCTAGTTATTCAGCTGAAATGAATCGCGTCTGACCAGAATGAATAACTCTAAAGCTCGTCCACTTGTGTTTGGCCTCCCGATAGGAGTATAGTCGCTTGCCAAAGTAAATTTGTAATGCAGCTTCAAGGAATAGATCTTAGTTGACCCAATGTTAACCGAATTGGGACAATTAGCGAACTGCAGCTGACGAGTGCGCCAGATATCCTCTCAGTACATTAATCAGGAATCTTACTAATGACAGAAAGAAAAGTCGCAGCTGTCTTCTACAATCGAGAGTCTTAGGTAGTGTTGCATAAAAACGCGCAGCCAGAGCACAAGTACGAATTGCGAAAGAAGCCCAGAATTGTGCGAGACGGCTAAGAAGTCAATGCCGAGACGAGGAGTTTAATTGCATATCTAGGCTGATACACCGGCTAGCCGAGACTGCGTGCGTTTCCAGTTTTCGAGAGGCCCGTGTTCTGGTTGATACTTTGCTGTGGCACCATCAGACACAAGGGAACCCGTCCGCATCATTTCGGTGAAATTTGCACGCCGCCACTTCGTGAAACCCCAGTTACGAGAGACAGCAATCTAGGTGAAAACAGATAGGAAACAGGTTAGAACAATCTGAAAGTTAAAAATGAAAAAGAAATCCAACCGGAAAGACGCTGGCTGATGGAATGTTTAATGATTCATTATTGACTACATATATTTAGGTAGTAGTTTTAAGGGGTATAAGAGTACGAGATATACGGTGTCCAGAAGACACAATTTAAGACGTCAAATGAAAAAAATTGATGAAGCAACT
>OX104069.1:105150222-105182006 GCA_944474145.2 Dicrocoelium dendriticum
CATCCGAGGAAAGTTTCAAGAGGCTGATAGACAAACATTCGCATCGCAACGAGGCTGGACCTTACCGTGGTGCGATGGTTTGTGAGCCTCAGCGAACCATTGAGCTATGCTGGGTGGTGCTTTTGCACATCCAGAGTCACTCATACCAGATTGCTCAATGGTTAGAGGCCAGACAAACTCAGCCTCCTGGTCCTCCAGGTTGGGGGTAGAAGGAGTGTGACACCTTATTCCTTAAAACGGACTCCTTATAGCCCGACGCCAAACCCGCGGCCTTGCGGTCAGGTTTTTGAACCAAAGGCTTTGGTTGAGAACCCTAATCGTTCTCCTGTCTATGCCTGGGCAACCTGACAGTATCCTGCCCACGCAATACCATGAATCTTACCTCAAACAAATTGCTGATGCTCTGGCCACCGCAGACGATAGTCAACGATGCCCTATCTGCTGTATCGAGCAGGGTGGATATGGGTTTGGATGCTACTGCTCAAGCCTTCCCGTCTTCTTATTCCCCATTTACGCTTTTTCGCTCTTACTGTCCCCTTCCAACTTCACTTATATCCCCCAAGTTTTCAACCCCCCGATTCTTCGCTTTCCCCCAGCATGCTTTTCTAGGCATTTATCTTCTAATTTCAACTCACATATGAACGCAGTGCGTCACTCCTTCTGTCGACAAGCCCATGTCCAACCAAGCGGTCAAGCCCAGCTCATCGGCTTCCATTTGGAGCCCTCGATCCTCCTTCAGATTGGCATGCCTCAATGTACGCATATTGTTACAGATCGGGCAACAGACAGCACTTGCCCGAACATTGGAGACCCTCTCGATCGATATTTGCTGCTTATCAGAGACCCGCCTGCAAGACTCGAGCTCTGTGCTCACTCTGCGATCCCCTTCACGTGACGCAAACAGTATTTTCTCCTTGCACCTATCCGGTGACGATGCAGCTTCGAGCACCGGCCAAGCTGGTGTTGGCATTGGCCTGAGTCCCCGGGCTGAAGCTGTTCTGGTTGGATTCTAATCAGTAACCGGATGTGTGCGGTCCGATTGGCTGGCTCGTTTAAAGCTTCAAAGTCGCGTGGGACTAATAGGTGTCTATTCATCATCGCTGCCTACGCGCCCACAAACTGTAGTGATGATTCGGTAAAGAACGACTTCTACCACCAACTGACTCAGCTCCTTCGCCACAGAAGAAGCACGGACACTGTTGTGCTGGCGGGGGATATGAACGCACAAGTTGAAAACTTGTCCACTGATGAATTGCATCTGGGCGGTCAGCGCGGTGTAGGCTCCCGTAATGATAACGGTGAGCGGTTACTTCGCTCGCTTAATTCTTGCTAGCACTAATTTCCGACACGGCACCCCCCGGAGGGTGACTTGGCGCCCACCAGCCTTGGACGCATATCGATTACATTGCTATTAGTTACCGCTAGAGAGGCTGCATCCAGAATTGTCGCTCGATTTGGAGCACATGTGTGGACACCGACCATGCACTTGTATGTGCTGACTTGCGGATGCGCTTTGGCGGACGCTCACGACGACGCTGTGAGCGCATTGACACCAGCCAACTGACAAAGCCAGCTGTTCTGAATGCGTATCAAAGTACGCTGACATGCGAGTTGAGTAATCGCTCACTGGAGACAATTGATGCTCACTAGTCACGTGTTCGCCAGACCTTACTATCATTAGGCAAATCCTCATGTGGTATGTTTAATAGCCAACATGGACATTGGGTCTCTTCTCGGTCTCTGGAACTTATCGACGCTCGCCGGCATATCCCGGCTGGAAGCGAACACAATGAAACTCGCAAAGAGCTCCGGGCAAAACTCCGCGCTAGCCTGAAGAGAGACCGCGAATCTTGGTGGTCTCATCGTGCGTCAGAGATGGAAGTTGCCGATGCCCTCGGCAACCATCGTAAGTTATTCCGTCTGATACGGGAAACGGGCAGCAGGAGACCTGGTGTTAGTGAAACAATTTGTGATGAGAGTGGAAAGCCTATCCACAATTTGTCAAAACGTTTGGAACGTTGGGCTGAGCATTTTGAAAAGCAATTTAATCGGCTAGAATTGTTTGATTCGCCGGTCATTGATCGCCCTGCTCCGTGGGCTGTCCCTTTGGATCCACCCTCTCGCTCAGAAGTCGAACGTGAGATCGGACTGTTGAAGTTGAACAAAGCCGCGGGACCAGATGATCTTCCTCCAGCCCTCTTCAAATTCGGAGGCTCTGCTTTTGTTGATGCTTTACATGAATTATTAGTGAAACTGGGAGCAGAAGACTGTCCCAACCGACTGGAGCCGCTCCGTTATTGTTCCAATCTTCAAAGGCGGCTCGCGCTCGGAATGCGGCAACCATAGAGGAATCAGTCTGATCTCCATCGCCTCCAAATTACTCGCTTCCATAATTCTTCACATACTGACTGGCGCTCATGAAAGCCAGATTCGTGAGGAGCAAGCCGGGTTTCGTCGTGGTCGTGGCTGCATCAGTTGTTGCGTCAGTTGGAGCAGTCAGTTGTTGGAGCACCGTCACACATATTGGCGGCCCACCGTAGTCGTGTTCCTCGACATCAAAGGTGCCTTCGATTCGGTTGACCGATGTGTCCTTTGGAATTGTTTACTCAGGAAAGGTGTTCCCGAGAAATATGTAAATATTATCTAAGCATTATTTGCGCGTAGCACGAGCAGAGTGAGGGCTTACGACAAGCTGTCGCCACCCTTCAATGTCTCCAGCGGTGTGAGACAAGGATGCCCGCTGTCACCTTTCCTATTCAACTTCGCTATTGACGAATCCATGGAGTCTGCATTTACAGGAAGTGACTTGGAAGATGTGGAGCTACTCCCAGGAGAACGACTTCTTGACTTGGAGTATGCAGACGACATTGCCCTCATCTGTGACAACTCCCAGACGTGCCAAGCCGCGCTGGACAGCTTAGCGCTGGCTGTCAGCCGCTTCGGGCTTTGCTTTGCACCATCTAAAGAGTTCCTCCAAGATTGGCAGGGATCGCCTGCACTGACCCTTGGTGGAGATCAGCTAGAAGTCGTTCAGAAATTCAGTTACCTGGGAAGTTGTATCAACGCCCTTGGGATCGAAGATAATGTGTCAGCTGTACGCCGTAACGGCGTTTCGCTGCCGCGTGACCACCACCAGTCGAGCGTGGGCTGAGTATACCGCAAGGGCGTCCACCCCTACGCGGATTCGAACCGGTGACCTCATGGTTGCAAAGCAAACGTGCAGACCACTCGGCCACCGGCAGACGAGATCACGAACCGTATAGCGAAAGCTCGAAGTGTTTTTGCTAACCTTCGCCACCTATGATGGCGTGCGACATCACTCTCGCTCTGAAGAGTAGGGTGTACAATGCAGCGGTACGTTCGACCCTACTGTACGGTTGCGAAACCTGGCCCCTAAGATCGGCGGACATGAAGAGGCTAGTTACGTTCGACCATCGGTGCCTTCGCAGTTTGGCTCACATCTGGTGGGAACACCGCGTGAGTAACGAGCGTGTTCGACGCATTGTTTACGGCCCAGGAAAAGGATCTGAACCGCTCAGCACCGTTATTTCCCGCATCACGCTCCGATGACTGGGCCACGTGTTGCGCATGCCAGCCCACCGACTCCCTCGACGTGCGTTGTTTGCTCACCGGGGATGCGGGTGGAAGAAGAGGAGAGGTGGCTAAGCGATGACTTGCTCCAGAGGAATGAAGTTCCTCACTTCGGAGCTAGCCTCGGTTGGAGCTTCACAGCTCCCTGGTTGGGTTCCGAAAGGCGGCGAACACGTTTGGCTGGATACACTTGCTGGCATGGCAAGGAGCCGACCTCAGTGGCGTTCTTGCTGTGAGTTTCTTTTAGCCTCCCCTCCACCTACGATCTCATTTCATAGGGTAAAACAATATTTCTTTTTGTCTAGTAGCTGGCTGGTAGCTTACCGGAAAGATGCCTATCCGTTGCTGGTAGCTCAGCTGGCATGCAACTGTTGTATCTATTTTTCCTTTGTGTATTGTATTATATGTATGTATGTATTTCCTTTATGTATTGCGGCACAATAACGGTGTTTTTCCACCTCTAGCTGACGTGTATAATGATGATGGTGCTGAGAATGCTGGAATCTTGCGACTGTCACTGCAGTTGCGACGAACCCTCAAGGAACGTCGTAATGCAACGACACGCATCAAACCCAGTATGATACGGAATCGATGGGGCTGACAAGGGATTTCCCTCCTGCTCTCTACAAAATGAACTCAGTGAATTGGTGTCACCGCAAACGTCCTTGCATGGGTTACGGACTTCTTGAGAGACCGAACTCTTTAAGTTTAGGCCTTCAATTCTTAACATTCCCCTCCACCTCATAGCTTATTCGCCTTGTTGAATTATTAAACCTGCTGCGTTTTGCTTACCGAGTCTTTTAGGTGAAATTCTCGTAAAGAAAAGCCTTAGACACTTTTAACGAAATTTGACTATAGTTAAATTTTCCTTTGGGAAGATATGACACCCAAGTGCTTGGCCGGCGGGAAGAGTGTCACTTCACGTTCAAAGGCCGTCCAATGCGCACTCTGCGACAGATGGATGCACATAGTTTGCTGTAACATCGGTCAAGATCTCTATCACTGTCTTCAGCACACTGCCTCCAACGGCATAACCTTTCACTGCGACCCGTGTCTAGCAGTGCTTAGCGACAAAAAAACTTCTGATGAGCTTACGCCCCTCAGCTTACCTACTGTTCCTGCACAGGCTCTGTCTATCTCTGACTGCGAAACTTCTGTCTCATCTGTATGCTTGCCTGGGTCTGGGTACTCTACGCCCAAGGGGAAAAGTAGCCGTGCCTCCACAACGTTGGCGGGAACACTGTTGCCCGTCGGTCCTGACTGTCCAGATCAAAGTCGAAGCCGGATCATTTCTTCCTCAGAAGGTGTACTACTAACGCAGGATAGTGTCCGTAATGAACAGGTGGATGCAACTAAGCCAAAAACAAAGACGAGGACCTATGCTGCTGTTGCGGGCATAACCGCTGCAGGAACGTCCGCCATGAACCTGGTCAAAGGACAAACGAAAAAAGCATTTCGAAGGCCTACAGCAAAATGTAACTTAACGCAACTGGAGCTCATTATTGACAATTACCCAGCTTGAGCGCCTCATTAAAGAAAAGTCAGGTCTCTCAGGAGGAAACAAAGCACTTTCTGAGCGTTGCTTAATAATTACGAATGCTCCTGAATTCGACAAAGAATCATCAGCTGAAAGGATTCTTGACGACCAGGCTTTTTGAGGCGGATAGTATTCATCCTGTTCGATGAAGGCGAGCAGGGTATCAACATCCTTTCTGCTTTCTGTCTAGCTAGGAAGCAGGATGATCCATCCAAGGCTCGCCCGCTAAAAGTCGTCTGTCAGGATGAGGATGAATGTCGCCGCATCCTCAGGCTTACCTCGCGTCTTAAAGGAGAAACTTTCTTTGTTTTGAAAGATGTTTCCCAGAAGATAGAGTCAGAATGAGACAAACCGTTCGACCTCGTCGAACGATCGGCGAGACTGATCTCCACATTGTGGATTTTCGCGTTGTTCGGAAAGCCCAGCGAACTCTGGAAGCTAATCCTTCTGCTACTAAGCCTCCATGTCTAAATAGAGGTCTGTGAGTCATATTTGCCAATCTACGCAGCCTTAAAAACAAGCTCGACGAGATTCCGCTTCTCATTACGGAGCATCAGCCAGATTTACTGGCTTTCACCGAGACCCGGTTATCAACAGAGATCCAGGACGCTGAGATTAGCATATCAGGATATCAAATCTCACTAGCAGATTGCTCCAGTGGGCGGACTGGGGGTGGAGTAGTTCTCTACTCTAGGTCCTGCCTCAATGTACACGTTACCGAAGCTCTCTGCGACACTGACGGAGCCTCAGAGATACTGTGGTGCCGAATTCATGACGGCTACCAGCTGCACACGGTCGGTGTGGCTTACAAAGCTCCACTGAGCTCAGGCATTCCTATTACCGTCTGTAGAAACCAATGAACAAGGAACTGTCTGCTAATGGGCGACTTCAATGCACCCAGTGTCGACTGGAACCTCCTTCACTATGATCTCTACCACGATTCCTTCGAGACTGGCTTTTGCATCGTTATTCACGAATGCAATCTGATCCAGCACATCTCAGCGCCAACCCAGATGATACCGGGTCAAACACCAAACATACTGGATCTCCTCCTCACACCAGCGCTCTTTGATGTCCATGGTCTGAAGATTCTACAACCACTCGGCCGGAGTGATCACTCTACCATTTTCTGGGCATGCTGCCTTGCCATATTTGATCAACGGACACGCCGTCGCAACTTCTGGCGTGTTGTCCCATACAGATTACAAGAAGTGGCAAGCCCCACACACTGGACCATTCCACAATCCCTGAACCTTGATGAAGCATGGAACTTACTACGCTCGAAGATGATGTCGGTCATCGAAGTTGTTCTTATCACCAGGGGCAGGCCTTTCCCAAAAGGCCCCCTGGATCGATCGAGAGGTGAGATCCCTGATGAACAGACGACGTAAACTGTGGGACATATTCAACTCAACACAGGTAGTCAGATTACTCGAAGTACAAAGTGATCAGAAATCTGTGCACTCTAAGAAAGCACCAGAAACGATCACAATGTGAACATAATCTAGTCATGCAATCACAGACCTGCCCAAAAAAGCTGTTCTCGTATCTGAAACGAAACACCAAGGCTGGCAGTGGTCTCCCTGCTCTATGCTTCCAGGAAGAGGACACAGTGCTCTACGAAGATGACGAGAAAACTCAACTACTAGCCTCGCAGTACACCTCGATCTACTCCGTGGAACTGTCATTACCCACTGACGATCTGGCAACGCATTACCCTCCTCTCGAGCAAGTCGAAATCCATCTCGAAATAGTCAAGAGACTCCTTCTTGAACTGAACCCTAACTCCGCACCAGGCCCTGATGGACTTCACTCGTTATTCCTCAAGATGGTAGCAGATTACATTGTTGAGCTGACACATCACGTTTTCCGGCGTTCTCTTGCAGTCGAACGCCTACCACCTGACTGGGAAGTAGGGATTGTAGTGCCTAAGTACAAAGATGGGAACCGGCACGATCCTGCAAACTATCGACGTATATGCCTGACGTCTGTGATTTGCAAGCTCATGGAACGGATCGTCAAGCGCGACCTCCAAACCCACTGCGAAAGTCTGTGTGCCATCTCCCCCACTCAGCACGGATTCCACAGGGCTCGCTCCAGCATCTCTAACCTGCTGGTTGCCAGAGAAGCATGGGTCAAAGCGGTAAACGACCGGAGACACCTAGATGTTATCTACATTGACTTCAGCAAAGCCTTTGATAAAGCCCCACACAAACGAGTTCTGCTCAAACTCCAGGGAATTGGCGTCACTGGGAAGGTCCTTGCATGGGTTGCGGACTTCTTGAGAGATCGGACTCTTCAAGCGAAGGTGAATCAAACGCTGTCTGGCTCTGTGTCTATGACTAGCGGAGCCCAACTAGGCTCTGTTCTTGGGCCGGAATATTTCAAGTTCTACATTAATGACTTCCCTGCAGCTCTTCAAGCCGACTGCTTAGTCTACGCTGATGATCTCAAGCTGTGGTCAGGAAAAGCTAGTCTTGAGGACGCGGACAGACTCCAAATGGCGCTGGACCAGCTGCACGATTGGTCCCTCAAGTGGCAGCTACCCGTTAACCACGATCAATGTGCTGTTCTTTCGATTGGTAACCCGGTTTCATTCGGTGTATACCGCATTGGTGGATATCTTCTCAAGAATCTTCTGCACGAGAAGGATCTGGGGATTATCGTGTCACATGACCTTAAAACTTCCCAAAACACTGAGAAATGTCGCGGCCGCAAACAGTATGCTGGGTGCTCTACGCAGGTCGTTCTCCTGTATCACTCCGGCAATTTTTAGAACTCTATTAACATCACATATCCGCCCGATGTTGGAGTATGGGCTTCCAGCTACCTATCCTCTCATGAAATTTGAATGCAACTTGCTAGAAAGCGTTCAGAGGCGCAGCTCGAAATCCGTCTTGGAGCTTCGTGGGCTTGCTTACCCTCTTCAACTCAGAAAGCCGAACATGTTCCCAATGGATTATCGTCGGTGCCGTGCAGATCTTATCTTCAACGGACTGATCTTAAGAGGACAACTTGGGAGTGAGGTACATAAGTACTTTCGGCTCAACACGAGGTCACAAGTGGAAGTTGTACAAGAGCCGAATACTTCACGTCCGTCCAGATGCTCCCCTATCAATTCGTGTAGTGAATGATTGGAACAGCCTACCGGAGATCATTTCTGATGCATCGACAGAGGAAACTTTCAAACGGCTGCTTGACTGCCATCTGTTGAGTACCGCAGGGCTCTGTTGCCCCTACTGCAACGGCTACGATCCCCAGAGGAATCCGCTTCGCAGCCAGTTGCGCCAAACCTGCATTGAATCCGAATCGACGGGACTGACAAGGGTCTCCTCTCCAGCTCTCTACACACCAATGAACAATGAACCAAAATTGACGCTTTTATTACTTTCGTACTTCTGCTTCTTATTTCACATGACCGGTGCGTCGGGGACTGCCAATGCAGGTCGCGTGGGTATTAATTGGTTGACCGTGGTGTGATTTGCGCGCACTGATCTGACTTCTGGATTCCAGTTATCGCGGACGAATAATACCCTGGATCGACGACGCTCCATCGAAGGAACATTCCCGGGGATCTATCCTACTGTTCCAGTCCCACTTGAACTTGAAACAATTGCTGTCTGGCTCTGTGTCTATGACTAGCGGAGCCCAACTAGGCTCTGTCCTTGGGCCGGAACTTTTCAAGCTCTACACTAATGACCTCCCTGCAGCTCTTAAGCCGACTTCTTAGTCTATGCTGTTGATCTAAAGATATGGTCAGGAAAAGCTAGTCTTGAGGACGCGGTCAGACTCCAAACGGCGCTGGACCAGCTGCATGATTGTTCCCTCAAGTGGCAGCTACCCGTTAACCACGATCAATGTGCTGTTCTTTCGATTAGTAACCCGGTTTCATTCGGTGTATACCACATTGGTAGATATCTTCTCAAGAATCTTCTGCACAAGATGGATCTGGGGGTTATCGTGTCACATGACCTTAGAACTTCCCAAGACACCATGCGAAATGTCGCGGCCACAAACAGGATGCTGGGCGCTCTACGGAAGCCGTTCTTCCATGTCACTGACAATTTTCAGAACTGTTAACATCACATATTCGCCCGATATTGGTATGGGCTTCAAGCTACCCATCCTCTCTTAAAATCTTAATGCGACTTGCTAGAAAGATTTCAGAGGCGCGGCTCGAAATCCGTCATAATCAGACATTACTTCGCAGATAACTCAGCACCAAACACACTTTAAACGGGCAATCCGATTAGGAGGCGGCAGCAGACGTGCCGCTGATGTCTGCTGTGAGCCATGTCTTGTAAAGTCTCGAGCCAAGCACAAGGCGAGTCACGTGAACTCTAACCTGGAAAGCGAGATGGACCAACGGCACCCAGTTTGGTCCCCAGTGATTTCATTTCCCGCTGCCAAGTCAACTCCTGTCCACCTCGAGCCTTGCGCACCCTACACCTGGCAGACTAAATAATGCCCTCCTAGGTAAGCGGTGACCAGGCATGCGTAGCACGTGCCCGAGCCAACACAACTTAATCAGTGCTATCTGTTATTCTAGGGAGCTAGCATGATTATCACTACCTAGTACTCGCCTACGCACATAATCGTTGCAGACGCGCAGGTGCCATCCGACACCAGCAATGCTTCGCAGACAACTATGATCAAAAACTCAAGTCTTCAGACCGAAGCGCTGTCTCACTACCATAGAGCAGAACGGCCCTCACTGTGGCCTTGTATACACGGTCTTTCAGACGGAGGGAAACTCCCTTCTGTCCCTAAAGATGCCGCAGGTTCAAGAAGACAGTTCTGGCCTTTGCAATGCATGAACTGACGTCACTTTCTACGCGCCCATCGTTGCTGATGCAGCTGCCCAGGTAAGTGCATCGATCAACCAGTTCGAATTCCTCGTTATTGATTGGACATAAAGTGGCTGATGGTCCTGTAGCAACACTACACCTTGAAAGTGTGAAGCGCATACCAACTAATGGGACCATTCTGGACAGGCTATTCAGGGTTGATTGTGCCGCCGCAACCTGGTCGAAAAGCAGGACGATATCCTCTGCCTAATCAAGATCAACTAACTTTTCACCAGACAGGACCTCAACGCCTACATCGTGAGATTCCGGAAAGGAACACTCCATGATAGAGTCCACGACGAAATTGAACAGAAACGAGGAAATAAGACAGCCCTGACGAGCGCCACTTGTGGTCGGAAAGCTATCCGACGGATCACCGTAGAGCTTGACGCGGCCTGTTGTGTTCGAGTATACAGCACTTATGACGTTCACATCTTTCGTGTGAACACCTTTGCGCGCAAGTATTTCGAACAGAGTGTATCGATTAACTGTATCGAACGCACTCTTGAAATTGTGGAACACAGCTATTGTCGGTCTGTGGTATGCGTGGCGCTGCACTAACACCTGCCGCAGCATAAATATATGGTCTGTGCAGGCATGTCCTGGGCGGAAATAAGTCTTTTCCTCCCTAATCCGCCATTCCCCGTTCCACAGTGAGGCGACGAACCTGATCGCGGCCAGTAATTTTGTCACAACTGATGTTAGGCCAATATCCCTGTGGTTAGAACAGTCTGTGCGACTGCCCTTCTTGTATATTGCCATTATAGTCGATTCACTCCAGTTAGTGGGGACACTTCCTTCCAGATACGTTCGAATAGGTAGGTCAGTGCTTTGCAGAGGAACTCACCTCCATCCTTAAATAGTGCAGGTGGGAGGGAATCCGGGCCAGCGGCACGAAATCCGTTGAGGGTTGTGATCGCGTTTGGACCTCGGCCTCCGTCGGAGGCTCTAAGCTAACCGTCCATGGCTCGTCCTGCATCACCTGAGTAGGAAGAGGTCCGGGAGCAGGGGGCCAGCTGAACTGATCTTCAACGAGCCATACGGCACTCCTTATTGTGTATCAGTGCACCCGCGCTGTCTCAGATTGTCTCACTGACGCCTGGTTTTCTGGGACCAGTGGTGCGGATTAACTGAAGGAGCTTGCGGTAATTGCCTACTGCTCCTGCCTCCTCCAATTCTTGAGCTCTACTGGTCCACCAGGCTTCCTTGTCAGCACGTAGGCTCCGCTTTAGTTCACGCCTAATAGCCCGTCTGGTCACATTGGGCTCAGAACCATCCAGGAGGTTTCTTCTAGATTCCAACAGGTTCACCGATCTCTTGGATATCTAATGACTGGTGCGGTGACGATTGATAGTGGCACAATCAGATGCTCCTGCGTCCTGTATGGCGACCGAGATCCTATTCCACTGAAGCTCAGTGTCATTAGAACAAAACAGCGAAAGTTCGTTGCGCAGTGCGTCTTGATAGGCTTGCCTGACCGAGGCCACTTGGAGGAGACGCTTGGTGCGCCTCTCGGTAAAGTTCATGGAGAAATGACAGCGTACCAAGGCATGATCAGAGTCGACGTAGGTATCCCAGTATGAGCAGCATGATGGAACTACGCCACCTGTAACTTATGACAATGTGGTCAATTTGGGTCAGTCGCTGGCCAACTACTGGAGAACTCCAAGTGTCACTTCGGCGCCTACTGTCCAAAAACAGTGCTACTAAGAAACAACTGGTGCTCCGTACACGGTTGCAGCAGACGCTCACCGTTGTCAGTCCGTTCGGAGTTAAGCCCATAATTACCACCCAGCTGAGCTTCTGAAGAGCTCAGACGCCCTACTTGTGCGTTCATATCCCCTGCAATTATTATATTATCTGAACTCGTAGCACTGCATAGTAACGCGTTCAGTACCTGTTATTATGTGTCCTTGACAGCATTAGAACTGCAGTCGGTGGGAGCATAAACGGAAATCACAAACAAACAGCGTTTTGTACTACTTCGTAAAGCAACCATGGTCGATGTTGTCAAACGAGCTGTATACAAACGGCTGTTCACCAGAATCCAATCAACTAACGATGGCTCAATCTTGGAGCTTAGAATGATGCCTACCCAGGTTTGTCCCGTCAGTGCTTCATCGGCGTCTCCGGATGCGTGTAACCAATAGCGGGAGGACAAGCCCGGTGTACTTAATTCAACAACCCCATTAGGGTCATTGATCCTAGTTTCGGACACACAAGATATTGTGCCATCGGAACCATGGCTGAATAGGAAAACAATATGAATAATAACAAAAGAGCAACAAGAACTGCTTTTTTGTCTATTTTACCACTCACAGTTTTGAAATTTTTTCAGTTTGTTTTTTTATGGGGAGGAAGAAGGGACACCGCAACAAACGGATGCACACGTCCGCCATTGACATCGATTTTGAGCCATGGCTTACAAGGTCTTCAACCAGCAAGTATCCGCATCTCTCGGACTCCAATCAGGTAGTCGACAACAACCGGCCGAGGCCAACTGTTTCGTCCGCTTTTTCATGCGGCTTCCCCATGTTGTAGGCTGTCCACCAGACCGTCTCTTCCAGCCCTGTCCATCAAGTGCAAACAACGCACGACGGGGGTAACGCTGGACAGGCATGCGCAATACGTGTCCCAACCACCGCAGTTGATGCAGTGAGACGAGCTCCTCGAGCGAGTGGCTTCCATGTCCCAAGACACGCTAACTTCCACATTGCTTACGTGGTGCTGCCACCACACACGGGCAATGGACCGCAGACAGCGGTGCTCGAAGACGGATAGCCTGCGAAAGTCATCTTTACGAATGGGCCAGGTCTCGCATCCGTACAACAGTACATCACGAAGAGTTACACAATAGACCCGCCCTTTGATGGAGAGACGAATGTCGTGGCGACGCCACAAATGCCTCAGCCTAGAAAAAGCGAGGACTGCTCTCGAGTTGCGCATCGAAATCTCGTTTCCAACAGCCCCGCCAGCAGTGATACAACTTCCCAAGTAGACAAAGCTCTCCACAACCTCTAGTGTCTCATTAGCAAGCGTGAGTGCAGACAGAGACACCTGCCAGTCTTGAACGAGAGCCTTGCATTTGGTTGCCGAAAAGTACATACCGTACTTTGATGCTTCAATCGCCAAGCGGTTTAATGCAAGTTGGACGACGTATGGATCGTCACCCAGCAAGACGATGTCATCAGCATGATCCAAATCAACAACTCGACTACCTGGGAGGAGCTCAACGCCAGCGTTCAACGAATCGCCTAGAGCGTTCTTCAAGACATCCTCAATGGCAAAGTTTGATAGGAACGGAGAGATAGGGCATCCTTGTCGAACTCCACTGGAGACCACAAAGGTAGGCGAAAGCTTGCCATAGGCCCTAACCCTGCCCGAGGTCAGACTATATAGAGCACGCAGTATGGAGACGAACTTCTCGGGGACACCATTCCTCAGTAGACAGTGCCACAGTACTGTACGTTTGACAGAATCAAAGGCTGCATGGATGTCCAGGAACACAGCAATCGTTGGCCTCTGAAACACATGGCGGAGCTCGAGGATCTGGCGGAGTGTGAAGATTTGATCGATGCAGCCGCGACCAGGGCGAAACCCAGCTTGTTCTTCTCGTTGCAACGATTCGCGTGTTGGGGATAGTCTGCGAAGTATGATGGACACCAGCAGCTTGCAAAGGACGGGGACTAAACTTATTCCTCTGTAATTGAAGCGGATTGTGCGCAGGCCCTTTTTGAAGATGGGGACGACTATCGATTCATCCCAAGATGACTGAACTTTTTCTTTCGACGAAATTTTCGAGAAAGCGGTGAGTTCTCGAACCAGCGATGCACCACCATCTTTAAATAGGGCCGGAGGATGACCATCAGGGCCGGGGGCTTTATAACGCTTCATGTGCCGGAGCTCCTGCTCGATTTCCTGGGAAGAGGGAGGATCTGTGGGGGTAGACCACTCGGCCCCGGCGCGAGCGCCAGAGGTACCAGATGGAGCTGGGGGCCAACAAAACTGCGAGCCAAAATGTTCGACCCATTGCTCCAACCGTCGTTGAAGATTGGTGATTAAGGTGCCATCCCCTTCGCATATTGTTTCACTTATACCAGATCGAACACCTTCGGTGACTCGAATGAGATGGAAGAGTTTTCTGGTGTTACCAAAGAGACTAGCAAGCTCCATCTCCCTAGCACGTTCACACCACCAAGCTTCGCGGTCCTTTTGCAGACTCCTGTGCAACTCTCAACCAAGCTATTGGCGTTCTTCACTGTGTATGGAATCCGATGGGATCAAGCGGCGTCTGTCCATCAGCGACAAGGAGTCGGCGGAAATCCAATACTTCGGTGGGTGACTGGTCACTCCACAAGTGTCGATACTGGCGGAAACTAAAGCATTTTTGATATGCGCCCACTGCGAATCGAGATCACCGTCAATAGTTGAGCCAAGAAGGGTTGACAGTGTGGCTAGGTACCTGGTTAAAATCGCAGGGTTTTGTAGATTCGCGACGTCCGGTCGGTAGTGGGCGCGCTTAGGTGATCCTCCGAAACGCATGCAAATTTTACCACGAAGCAATGCGTGATCGGAGTCTAGAAACGTTGACCAGTACAATCGGCAGTCCGTTACGCTTCCGCGCCATCTGTAGCAGATTGCCATGTGGTCAAGCGGGGAGCACTCTTGCGTTTGTGAGGGCGGGCGCCAGATAGCAGTGTGGCTCCTCGAGTGCCGAAAACTAGTGCTCGAAACAAACAAGCGATGATCAGAGCTAAGAGCAAGCAGTCCGTCTCCATTGTCTGATCGACTACCACCGAGACCAAGACTACCTCCAAGGTGGTGCTCGCTTGGTGGAAGGTGGCCAACCCGTGCGTTAAAGTCCCCGGCAAGAATGACTATATCAGTCCGTTTGGAGGAACGCAGAAGTTCATGTAGTTGTTGGTAAAAGCTATCTTTAACTGCATCCGGACTGCAGTCTGTAGGGGCGTAGACGGAGACGACAAACAAGGCACGCTTAACGTCTCGACGCCTGCTTACGTTACATGAACCTCTTAGTCTGACTGCACATAACCGACTGTTGACTGGGATCCAGTCAAGCAGAGCTGATTCAGCCCTGGCACTCAGTACAACCCCAACACCAGCTTGACCAGTGGCGGCAGCTTCTGGGTCTCCGGAAAGCCGCAAGTAGTATTTGGCGTCAGTTTACCGGAGATGCCATTCTGATTACGGCGCTAGAGTCTTGTAATCTGGTCTCTGAAAGACGACAGATGTCTACCGAAAGCGTTTCAAGAGTACGGGCCAGACATGCTTGTCATCCGATCTGCACCAAACTTCGGCCGGTGGCCGAGTGGTCTGCACGTTTGCTTTGCAACCATAAGGTCATCGGTTCGAATCCGCCTAGGGGTGGGCGTCCTCGCGGTATACTCAGCCCGCGCGCGACTGGTGGTGGTCGCGCGGCAGCGAAGCGCCGTTACGGCCTATAGGCTGACACATTTCATCATTTCAAACTTCGAACATTAAACGCTACGAGGATGACTGGAGAACCAGGTCGAAGAAGAGCTGGAGCTTCGGTGGACTGAGAGGCGGTTGCGATCGCAAGACATCTAGAACCGGGAATTTGGCTGTTACTTCCCTCAGCTGCGAGACGTGGGACGTTTGTGACGGTGACCGTAGAAGACATAAGAGTACATGTGGGTGAAGGACGGGAGGTGGAGTGATCTGTGAGTGGAGGTTGAGCGGTTGTGTTAGCACAGCAGATAGGCATAGCAGTAGCAGTAGTAAGCAGTGGGGTCCATGATTCGTCTTAGAGTGCGAACGTTGAATGCCGCCAGGGAACCAGGACAAGGTATCCTTATAAGAAATCGTTGCCGACAGACTTCCGATGGTTGTCGCGGGAAGGTGGCTGCAGTTGGTTCTACTCTAGGGGCACTTCGGTTACTGTCAGTTAAGCTGGGAATTATAGTAGGAAGGTCAGTAATGGGGATCGGGATGGGAGTAAGAGAAATAGCCGGAGAAGAGAGAAGGCGCCAACAGTAGCGTGTTTCCGCTTATTCACTTTGCTGTATGCAGCAGATAAGGCGACCCTTGGTGCGCTGCGCGACGGCCGATGCAGGAACTATATAACGTTTGAGAAAATAGTCATGGTTGTATGTGGGCTGAGACTGCCAGGGCGCCCAAACTTACACAGGACGCTTAGGGTCCTCTACCAAAGCCTTCGACTCAAAAGCCTGTCCGCAAGGCAGCGGGGAGGTGGCAGATTTAGTTTTACCGTAATGGATGTCATCCCATTTCAAACCCCCAACCTGGATGACCAGGAGACTGAGTTTGTCTGATCTCTAACTATTGACCGACCTGGTAGTAGTAGCACACAAGGGGTTCGGGGTCCCCACCAAGTATGGCTCAAAAGTCAAGGAGGTATGCATTCCGCCGTACCACGTTAATGTCCAGTGTATTTGCGACGGAATGGAAAGAAGCTGTCATCTGTCCCATTCTCAAAAATGGAGGCAGGAGTCTGCCTGCAAATTACAGGCCAGTTAGTCTGACGAGTGTAGTAGTAAAACTGCTTGAGAAGCTGATGAGGAATTCATTGGTGAGTCATCTGAGTAGATTTAAGCTACTTAGCAATGCACAACATGGATTCCGGAAAGGATTTTAGTGTCTGACGAATCTATTGATAGCTCGCGAAAGTCGGGCAGATGCCGTGCATAACGGCCATGCATTGCACGTGCTTTCCTAAGGCATTTGACTAGGTACCCCATTTGAGGTTTGCGCAAAAGCTGGGTATATCTGGTCGCGCCCTTCATTAGGTGACTGATTTTTTGCATGGTAGAGAACAGTGTATACGGGTAGGCCGCGACCTATCGTTTAGGCAATCTGTCTTCAGTGGCGTGCCACAGGCCTTGGTCCATGGACCTCTGCTGTCCTCCAACTATGTGAATGACCTGCCTGCGGAGCTTTAGGTACCGTCGCTGTTATCTGCTGATGACCCGAAGCTGTGGAATATTGTCGATGTTCCTGGGGGATCCGAAGCTGTACAGCGAGCTTTGGGACTGGTCTACCTTAAGGTTACTGCCCATAAATCAGGCAAAGTGCTCCTTCTTCGAATTGGAGGTTGTCCTCCTGCGAAGTACTTGGTCGGTAGGGTCGAACTCCCCCGTGTTTCTAGCTAGGATAAACTAGACGTCGTACGCTCTTCGGTTTTACACTCCGGCGATAACTGAAAGAAGGCCATGAGCACAGGTTTCCGTATGTTGTGGTTAATACGCCGTTCTTTCGGAATGTTGACGGGCAGCATCTTTATGAGACTGTTCTCAGCTTTGTTCCTTCCTCCTGTGGAATACTACGTTCAGGTCTGTCCGCCGTGCCTCGTCAGCGACAACATGAAGCTAGAGAGGCTTTTGCGGGTGGGTACTAGGTTAGCTAAGGGAGTACGGGGACAGACGTACCCCGAGCGTGTACTTTGTTTGGAAATGCATTCACTGCACTACTGAAGGCTTAGAAGAGACCTAATCCTAACATGTCGTATCTTAACTGGAAAGGTTGGTCCAGGTTTATCTTGGCTATTCAGTCCCGCTAGATTGTCTGTTGTACGCGGTCATTCCATGAAGCTGGACAAATCGCGGTCCGATCGGATTAGTGCGGAAATCCGGCTTTCATGCCCTGTCATCGAGCGGTCGAACATGCTTTCGGAAAGTATTATCAGGGAATCTACGGTTAGTGGGTTTGAGCGTCAATTTGACCCTCTTAAGTGGAAACACCTTTCCTTTTCCTGAGTAACTCGCATCTTCATACTTCATTTCTTTTTCCTTTTTCCTTTCTTTACTTTTATCCTGCATTGGTATTATTTTCTTATTTCAAATGATCGTTACTCTGTACTTTCGAATTCTCTTCCTACCCTTTACTAACTTCACGTGACTGCACAGCAGGGACTGCTGTGGGCATTAACTGGTTGGAGAGGGTGCGATACGGGTGTTCCGTTTTAGATCCGTCAAGATGAAGATGAGATCACGAACCGTATAGCAAAAGTTCGAGGCGCTTTTGCTAACCTCCGCCACTTCTGGCGGCGGCGCGACATCACTCTTGCCCTGAAGGGTAGGGTGTACAATGCGGCGGTACGTTCGACCCCACTGTACGGTTGTGAAACCTGGCCCCTTAAAGTAACAGACCTGAAGAGGCTAGTTACGTTCGACCACCGGTGCCTTCGCAATTTAGCTCACATCTAGTGGGAACACCGCGTGAGCAACAAGCGTGTTCGACGCATTGTTTACGGCACAGGAAACGGAACTGAACCGCTCAGCACCGTTATTTCACGCACCACGCTCCGATGGCTCGGTCACGTGTTACGCAGGCCAGCCCACCAGCTCCCGTGACGTGCGTTGTTTGTGCGCCTGGGGTGTGGATGGAAGAAGAGGGGTGGTCAAGCGATGACTTGCTCCAGAGGAATGAAGTTCTTCACTTCGGAGCTAGCCTCGGTTGGAGCGTCTCGGCTCCCTGGTTGGGGTCCGGAAGACGGTGAACACGTTTGGTTGGACACACTTGCTGATATGGCTAAGAGCCAACCTCAATGGCGTTCCTGCTGTGAGTTTCTTCGTCCCACCCATCCCCCTTAGCCTCCTCCTCCAACCACGATCTCATTAGTTAGCCTTATATAATTGTGCATAGTAATTTTTTGGTTGATGCACAGTAGCCGGCTGGCAGCTTACCGGAACGATGCCCATCCGTTACCGGTAGCTCAGCCGGCTTGCACCAGTTGCTTTTTTCTCATTTTTTCCATGTATTGCGGCACAGTAGCTGAGGTGTTTCCCACCTCTAGCTAACGTGTATGATGATGATGAGATCCGTCAAGAACTCTGAGCAAGTCTTCAATTCGTTTCTCAACGATCCACTCAACTAGGAACACTCACGGGATTCTCTTATCGTTCCAGTCTCACCCGAACTTGAACTTGAACATATTCTGTGTTCTCACTCCATGCAAGATCATGTTATTTGTGTAACTATTGGTCTGTTCCCTCGCGGCCACTGCATCTAACAAGTCTAGAAATATTTATTTATTTATAAGAGCTTGCAACCTCGGCGAAGACGCCCCCAAAAAGATTTTTGCTTACGTGAAGCGGCGTCTGAGGCCCGCAAGTGACCTAGCTGTGCTAAAATGCACTGACGAACAGCTTCTGACCTCCAGCACTGAACGTGCGTCCGCAGTGACAGAGCACTTCGCCTCTGTATTTGCAAGTGAGCATGCGCCGCTGCTGAGCTCGACGTGTGCAGCCCCTAATGAACTCGAGGGCTTGGATTGCGGTGTAAATGGCCGTAGTTTACTCGCCAGTCTTGGCACGAAACTTGCCGGACCTGCTTGACTTTACCCGCTAATTTTAAAGACTTATCGGCCATCATCTCCCCTGCCTTGACGGATCTATTCAACTGACTGCTGTCCGATGGTGAATTGCCGAACAACTGGAAATACTCTGTAGTGAAGCCGATTCCAAAAGGTGGTGACGCACGTAATATTGAAAATTAGCGGCCGATTTGTCTCACCTCTATTTTGGCGAATCTGTTCAAGAAGATTGTGGAAATGTGTTATATCCATCTGCTGGATTCGAAAGATCTAACGCCTGCGGAGTACGGCTTCATGAAGGGCCGCTCGTGCATCACCAACCTACTGTTGACGCGGCAACAATAGTTGTAAGTGTTGAAGCGGGGAAGTCAGTGGATGTCTATACTGATCTCAGTCAAGCTTTCGATAAAGTGAACCATAAAGTCTTGCTCCACAAACGGAGTATGGTGGCGCACCGCACCAGTGGATCAGTGACTTCCTTATTGGGAGAAGATGGTAACCACCTAACGGACTGGTACCCTCCACTAGCGGTGTACCTCAAGGCACAGTACTGAGGCCCGTTACATACCTGATCTACACAAACGAAGTTCCTACAGTCGCCTTGTGCACTGTTTGCAGACGATTTGAAGCTTTGGAAGCTTATTGATTCTCCCGACGTCTGTGACGTCATTCAGCAGGACCTCGACCACCTATCCCCGGTGGTGTGCAAAACCTGACCTTGTCAACCCAGCCAAATCCTGGTTGCTGAGTCTGGGAGCCTGACGTGCGTACTCCCTGGCTGGCCACTCGCATCATCCCACCAGTTTTGTAGATTAGTTAGGCGTACTCTCATGCTGTGATCTGAAGACTAGACAACACGAACAGACTGTACGCAAACGGACTACACCCGTTTTGGGCACTTAGACGCAGCTTCTGCACTTGGATTAGAGAGTGCTGTCCGTCTGTTCTCTTCTTGGATATGACCGGTGCTTGCGTATATCTCACCCGCCTATTGTCCGATCACAATAGCTGAGGTGCAGAGAATGGAACGGGGCCAGAATGTAACTACCTGTCTCGTCTCCAGTTTACAAGGTATGTCATACGAGGACCGATATAGGAGGGACTTCACACTGATATACGGAAGATTAAAAATGGATCTCATCACAACCTTCAGAATCCTTCATTTGGGACACTCCTCATCTGTGGTGTATGTTCTGCATTGCAGTGATATCGATACCCGTTGGCATTGCATAACCTGGAAATTCCGCGTATAGATCATGTTACTCATTCTCATTGCTTCGCTCCTCGTGTGATACATTTCTGGAACTGGTTACCCAGTCCTGTTGTTCTTGCATATTCTGTACCATGTTTCAAGCAGCGAATTGGCAACATATGTTTAGATGCGCATGCTATGTTCGATCTCCCGTTGAATGGGTGTTATGGCTGCTTTAGCCTACCATTATCATGACTTTTTAGACCGTATTTTGTATGACCGATACCAGACGATCAAACTTGCGACTTACGTAGACCATTATCATGCATTTGTCATTTTTGTTTTTGCCCTTATGATGGAGATGATAGATTGTAATCTTATTCCCCTAATACAATGATTCTGATAAGGCGCTTTAGGATGGTTTGCTTGATTCTGCTCAGTGCGACGAAGCATCACGGGTCTATGCTTCCGTTATCAAGAAGAAAAGGAAGACTAAATCTGCCCTTAAGCTTTCGGACGGGCTCGAAGCTCCGAAAAAAATAAGTCGCAAAGATGGAGCGGAAGACACGCTACCGTTACTACATCATTAGGGTATAAGGACAGTCCCACCACCAGTGGTGAAACCACCTGCTCCAGATGTTGAATCAAAGGCCCGTTGGGTAAATGCACCCCACCGTGGTGATTGTTTCACTGATAATAGCGTTATATTCAGTGGCGCAGCTGAATCCACTGCTGTTCTTCCTGCTGCTCGCCTGTTGGACGACCTTCAGTGGTTTAAAATCTGCGTAAGGAAGCTATTTCCGCCTACTTTCCAGGCGTTACTGTCAGAAAGTTGATTACACTGGGGAACCTTCCAGTTAGCGCATCAAACCCTCAACCGCGGCTACTTCGTGTAGTTCTTTTTGCCCCTGAGGAACGCAACGCTTTTTTGCTGTTTGCTTTTAAACGGAAGGGTACTAATATTAGTGTTCAGCTGGACCTTCCGCTGGCAGATAGGCTGAAGCTAAAGCCAGTCATCAAGAACCACAAAAGCAGGCCGGTGAACAGGGTCTTCGGTCGGTGGGTGTTTATGTGGTCAGTCGGCGGTCTTTCTCCGTCCTACTAGGGCCCGTTCTGATAGCTCACGACCCAGGCCTGAACATACACACCATCAATGTGCGCAGCCTAAGGAATAAGGTCTACGAATTAAGTCCGTTTGTAGAGTTTGCTTGAAACCGATTGATGAGTCGTCGTCGTCTCAGGAGGGTTCGTGAACAGCTCATTCCATTTTGGATTAATCTAATCAGTTTCCTCTTGGTTCATATTAAACTTTGAAATGATGGTATTGACAATTCATTCTAACTAGTCTATTCTCTTTTCTCTCGATTAACATGAGGTTTGCACTGCCATTTCTGAGCCTTCAGATGATGTCTTAATAGGACCACACTAGATCTTAAAGTATTACTAGCGTCCGACATTTTTCTAGTTAGTGTATCCATAATATATGGGATTTCAAGTCAATTAAACTTTCGCAGCCGGTGTCTAAGGGCCTGAATAAAACTTCGCTTCAGTTAACCCACTATAAACAAGGCACCGAAGTCCGGTGGATCCAGTTACCATGAGTCGCGTCGCCAGGCTAATGAGCTTGAAGTAACATAATACAAGGAAGCTAGAGTTAAGAAAGTTCGTAAAACTAATGCAGATAAGATGAATATTAACAACCAGTTGTACGAAATCGAATGTATAAGTGCCACTGACTGAGCAACTGCACCAAGTCCGGTACATCATCATCGTTATACACATTAGCTAGAGGTGGGAAACACCCCAGCTACTGTGCCACAATACATAAATGAAAAAGACGCAACAGTTGCGTGCCAGCTGAGCTACTAGTAACAGACGGGTATCGTTCCGGTAAGCTGCCAGCCGACTCCTATGCAGCAAAAAAATTTATCTTGCAAAATTGTATTAGGATAAGAAGTGAGATCGTGGTTGGAGGGGGTGGCTAAGAGAGATGGAGTGCGACAAAGAAACTCACAGCACGAACGCCATTGAGGTCGGCCCCTAGCCATGTCAGCGTGTGTCCATCCAAACGTGTTCATCATCGTTCGGATCTCAACCAGGGAGTCAAGACTCTCCAACCTAGGCCAGCTTCGAAGTGAGGGCCTTCATTCCTCTGGACCAAGTCATCGCTTGACCACCCCTCTTCTTCCATCCACACCCCAGGCGCACAAACAACGCACGTCACGGGAGCTGGTGGGCTGGCCTGCGTAACACGTGGCCGAGCCATCGGAGCGTGGTGCGTGAAATAACGGTGCTGAGCGGTTCACTTCCTTTTCCTGTGCCGTAAGGCGTCGAACATCCTCGTTGCTCACTCAGTGGTCCCACCAGATGTGAGCCAAACTGCGAATTCACCGATGGTGGAACGTACTCAGCCTCTTTATGTCGGCTGATCTAATGGGCAGGATTTCACAACTGTACAGTAGGGTCGAACGTACCGCTGCATTGTACACTATCCTCCAAGGCGAGAGTGCTATCGCGCCGGCACCATAAGTGGCTTTTGCTATACCGTTCATGCTCTCATATTCAATCCCACGGGCTTTGATACAACTTCCGTTAGTTTCATTTTTGAACGCCTTCTAGCTGATCTCCACCAAGGGTCAGCGCAGGAGGCGGTCCAGGTGATATAAGTCGTCTTTCACCGTATAATCGTTATAGTGTGTGCGCGCCTAGGCCGCTATGACGAATAGACACCTGTTAGTCCCACTCGACTTCGAAGCTTTGAACGAGCCATCCAATCGCACCGCACATATCCGGCTACCGGTTGGGATCCAATCAACCAGAGTAGCTTCAGCCCGTGGGCTTAGGGCAATGCCAACACCGACCTGGCCAGTGCTCAAAGCTGCATCGTCCCCGGATAGGCGCAAGGAGAAAGTGCTGTTGGTCTCATCTGAAAGGGATCGCAGAGTGAGCATAAAGCTCGAGTCTTGCAGGTACGTCTCCGATACGCAGCGGATATCGATCGGGAGGGCATTTAATGTTCGGGCAAGTGCTGCCTGTTGACCGATCTGTAGCAGTCTGCGTACATTGAGGCATGCCAATCTGAAGGAGGATCGAGGGCTCCAAATGGAAGCCGATAAACTGGGCTTAACCATTTGGTTGGACATGGGCTTGTCAACAGGGCAGGAATGACGTTCCGCGTTTGCATGTGAGTTAAAACTAAAAGGTAAAATTTAAAACAGTTAGTTCCCTTCACTGTTTGAACAACGAAACGAGAAGACGAATAGTGACGGATATTAACATTTCGTATTATCTCGTCAGTACCAATACAATAACAGGGAAATCCTTTTATATGCCTTACAGGGCGCAGTCAAGCCAATCAACTTGGTGGTTGTGGTCATTGTTGTTGGGATTAGGTCCTCAGATTGACCACTAATTGCTTTTGGACACACAAAGCTGGTCTAATTCGGCTTATCGCGACGGCCTCGGAAAATCGTAAAAGACGTGCATTAGTATGACGTAACAAGATCTGGAACGCCGATAAGGGATTGACCTGGTGACGAGTCGCCAAAATGTGTCTACCTATGGAAGACGCTGGTGGCTTACGCGAGCACGTATCATCGGAGGTGGATTGAGTAACTTCGCGCTGAACCCAATTTGGTAAGTGCTCCTTCACTGCAATCTAAAGTTTGTTCGGTCCTGCCGATGTAGCTGATACCGCAGTCACACACGAATTGCTAGACTGTGATTTGGCGCCGACGGGTTCATCTTCCTTTACTGAACGTAACGGCAACTTTCGGGTTCTGTTGATAATTACCGCCTACGCAGCACAGTATGTACGCTGAATGGCCGAGACTACGCGTTTGGTTATCTTTCTTGTTGCGGTGTTACCCTTGAATGGTAGCTCGATGTACACATTTTTCTTAGGGGCTGTTAACACCATCTTGTGCGTTCTAGCTTGGCTATGTTTGTCTATGAATCGCTTTGGACTACCCAAGCCATCGCACCACGGTAAGGTCCAGTCTCATTGTGATGGCCAAGTCCGATACAGTTTCCAACCACTGATTTGTATCATCCCGAGGTTCCCCCTCAAGAAGACGACACGCACCAGCCTGATCAAGTCTCTCAGTCATCAGCTGGTCACCTCGTAGTTTCGCCTAACTTGATGCATCCACGGTGTGTAATGCACGCTGAGAAATACGATCAACCAGCATACGGAGGACTTGACCCAGCCTGTGTAAGCAGTTAAGGTTCAGCAGACACCCGAGTGAGGCACCAGAGGGGTTCTTACCAACAGCCAACTGGCGTATCTCAGCGTTACTCACCCGGTGTTTCCACCAGATTTGTACCATACTACGTAAGCACAGTGGTCAAACATAGCCAAACGTTTAACCTCTTCACTGCGAACTGGCCAACTCTTCAGCCCATGCGGTAACACTGGCCTTATGGCAGCGTTATACACCCTCCATTTCACTAACAGGCTAATGTCCCACTATCTCCATAGATGGTTGAGCCCCTGAAATGCCACACAGGCTTTGCTGCAACGCGAAGTGCCCTCCTCAGTGATATGAACATCAAAGGTGACACAAGTACTAAGGCAACTGAACCAATCTGCCACTTCCAGTTTACACAGCCACTGCATCATACTCTAGTGCTATGTCGTCGGCGGTTTACCAATCAGTTAGCTGGGAGGACTTCCACTCCGGAAGAGCCTAAAAGTACAGTGTTATTCGTGACCATTTCGATCAAAAAGTTGAAGACGAAATTAGACATAGGCAGACCTATCGCATCCCACTTGTTGTGGTTAACTAAATAGGTAGCTTTCCGTTCAGTTGAAACGTCAGAATTGAGAGGAATTTCACTGGTCTGCCCTTCGCCGATACGCATTACCAAAAGCGGAGACGATTAACATATTCAAAAGCGGCTTTCAAGCCGGGGATAACTATCGTAGTCGGTCGTCTGTTAGTGTCTCTGCTCTGTCACTTGATCAGGGCAGCATCCTGGCTTTTCATGATTCGATTCTCTCGAGGACCATGGAAGAATGATACCCGTGTGAAGTTTAGAGGCAGTGAAAGCAAAGCTAATGCATCACTATTTTTCGTGTAGTTCTCTGACTTTTTTGACTACGGACACGACAGTTGACAGTCACCAACTTGAAAGCATTTCTTCACCTTTCAAAAAGGCCATTCCATTCTTTTAGGGCACGTTGAATTGTCATTTACATTGATTCCCCACTCTTTAGAGGGGTTTTGCAACGCAACCTAAATCATGCAGTATTTATACGGTATTTCTTTTCATTTACCAGCTTGGTCATGGTGGACTGGATGAACCCTGATCTGCTCGCTTCATTACCCGAAGGTGTCACTCCGTACCAATTTCAAGTTGCTGGTCATACAGAAACCAAATCAACGGGTTATGCCCGTAAGTTCTTCTAGCCTTTACTTCTTCTGTTAACGCGATGGATCTAGGCAGCGACATAAAAATGAGCGGACGAATTTTGCACTTACTGTCTTCATCCTTGGGCCAATATGCGCTCTTTTTTCCACAATCAAAACGGTTCATGCTTAGCTCACACACGCTTAGCCAACGTTTTCCGTACCTTCCGTATGATACTTCCTTTTATGGTTGCGCTTAGTATCACGCGGTGCCATGTTTCCAAGTTATTTTCTTTTTCTTCAATGTCGTCAACCAGGTCGCCACTTAGAATGTCATTGTTTTCCGCAATATTCTCATTTGACTTACTCATGCGCGGCAAGCGTTTACAACCGCTACATCTCACAATTCTTAGCCATTGTTTATATTTGGTCCCTAGTGCCTCTTGTTCAACCCGGGGAGCTATGCAGCCGGATCCCGAGATGTGGTCTTCCGTATGCGTCCTTATTTTGCGATTTGCTGAGGAGTCCTAACTTCCGGAAGTAACTGTGACTAAGCCTCATATTCTCCACTTAAACTTGAATAAGCGACCACGGATGATTCAGCTTCGATGCTAGTTTGGGTGATAAATTCTTCGCTTTTCGGGTGTTTTTTGTGGAAACCCCATTAGGCAGTAAAATAGCAGCTTGACTTGACGGATGTGGCACTTACAATTAAAGTGATCGCCCCTTGGGAACATTACGTATCGGCATTTGATTCGAGCATCAATTTTGCCTTAGAATTAAGGATTGTTGGGCCCCAAATTATTGTTTACCATTGTTCTAGAAGCTTGCAAACTGTTTCTTTAGCCGCCTCTGTTAGAAGAACCACATTCTATAGAATCAATTCGTATACTCTGTATCGACCAATGTGTGCAAGTCTCATCTCGCTCTGCCATTTTTATGAACTATACCCCTTTTATGAAAGCTCGGGCGGTAACCACTTAAGAACTCCCTAGTTTGACCTGGATTAACTAGTACTAACTTCTCTACTGATGAATCATTGAACTGCAATCTATCTTTCCGATGACAGCATACTCTACTATTAAGTCTACTTTGCAAATACTATCCACTTGTCTTCTATTGATCTTTACTACATACATTGTTATCTGCCTCCTCAGTGATGAACAGCATCACAACATCTGGTGAAAGTGTCACCTTACCAACCCTTGGCACAGCTACACAGTGTCTCGCACGTGCCAGGCTGTCTAACATTTTCCACCTTTGCCTCCGCGATATGGAACACAGTTCGATTTGTTAACTTTTAGGGTGCGCACCATAGCAGATCGAACAGCAAGCCGCTAGAATAGAATATGAGATCAAGAACTGTATGGCAAGAGCTTGAGACGCTTTTGTTAATCCTCGCTGCTTATGGAGTCGACGCGAAATCACTCTTGCCCTGAAGTGCATTTTACAACGCAGCCGTGCGTTTAACCCTCATATACAGTTACGAAACCTTTTCCATCAGATCGACTGACATAAAGACGCTAGTTACGTCCGTTTATCGTTACCTTCGCAGTTTGGTTCATGGTTGGAAGAGGAGGAGGGGAGGTCAAGTGATGACTTGGTCGAGAGAAATAAAAACCCTCACTTCGAAGTTGGCGCCGGTTGGTGCATCCCGACTGCCTGGCTGGGGTCCTAAGGACGGTGAACACGTTTGGTTGGACACACTTGCTGATATGGCTTGAAGCCGGCCCCAATGTCGTTTGTGTTGTGAGTTCCTTTGTCCACTCCCCTCCAGTTTAGCATCCCCATCCAATCACGATCTCACTTGTTAGGCGTAATATGACTCTCTTTTACGACAGCCAGCTGTTAGCTCTCCGGATCGATGTCCATCCGTTACTGGGGACTCAGCGGGCGTGCCACTGTTTGTTTTTTCTTTTCTTGTCTTTTGTATTGCGACATAATAGCTGAGGTGTTTTCCACCTTCAGCTAACGTGTAATGATGATGATGATTGGTTCATGTTCGGTGGGAACACCGCTAGGACGGTGGATGTGTTCGGTGTCTCATATATGGCACAAGATGACGGATTGCACCTCTAAGCATCATTAAATCACGCACCAGACTCATGGCTGGGCCACGTGTTGCGCATGACAGCGCACCGACTCCCGCGACGTGCGTTGTTTATGCAATGAAGGTGTGGATGAAAGAAAGGAAGAGGAAGCCAAGCGATACCTTGGTCAAGTGATATAAAGACCCTCACTTCGAAATTGGCATCGGTCGGCGCCTCCCGACTACGGGGCAGGGGTTCGAAGGACGATGAACACTTTTGACTGGATACACTTGTTGACATGGCGAGGAGCCGACCACAATGGTGTTCATGTTCTGAGTTTCTTTATCCTTCCCCTTCGCGTTTACATTTCCTCTTCAACCGCCATATTGTACCCGATGCATGATATGATACTAGGCATTCTATTGCCTGTTTTGGTTTTGTATTCTCTAATCTATCACTTTATCATATATCATTTTGTATTGTGGCACAATGGCTTAGGTACTTCTTGTTAGATCTTCACGTTTTCTCCCTATTCCGAATTAAACACCCAAAAAATATCCTTGCAAAAATTCTAGCTCAGCCGAAGAAAAATCAAAAATCCAACGACCTTGGCCGCGAAAAGCGTATTAACGAAAACGCCGCCTAGCCAAACCGTTGTATAACCAGGTCAGACCCACGCCAAATATCTAAGTGGCTCAATGACCTTCGGCTTCTGGAAAACGGTGAATTGGTAAAATTCGAACCCTGCCTGCCAAAACTCCGTATGCTGGCAATCATGTGAAGGAATGGAAGGTTTCGGAATCTCCGAAATCAATACACAATCGAATATAATCGATTAATTGCTAAAATAATGGTTTTTCCTTGATGTTTTTACCTTTTCCTGGATACCTCTCCTGAAACGGCTGCCGCGGTGTATGATAGCCTGGGATTTTCCTAAAATCTCCTGGAAGGTGTTCTATGCCTATCAGTCATCACCTTGGCTGTAGTGTTCTGGATTCAAGTTCCGTGCTCTGCGGTCTGGTATCATTCTACTGATGACATGGTCCTTCCACGGGCTTTTTAGATAAGTTGAAGCTGTCCGCCAACTGGTCAAATTGAAGCTCCGCAGATTCTGTTGCTTGTGGCTGACACGGTGTTGGTCGCAGTTGGTTTGCATAACGTACCCATACGTGCGTTCCAACCAGCATGTCGTAAATGACGTTCCCGTGCTTGCCCTGGATCGTGCCTGGTGTCCATTTTGCGTGTCGTTCCCGATAATCACGTACAACTATTGGCTGACCCGGTTTAAACGAACGTTGCTTGACACCATACTGCCGAATGAAATCACGTTCCATCTTGAGCTTCCTTTCACCAGCTGTATGCTCTGAGGACGGCCGAACTGCATCAAATGGCATGCAAATCTTTCTCTTCATCAATACCACTCGGCGTTTGTGGATTTTGTGTAGATCGTACAAAAAGTGGACGCGGTCGTTCACCCCCCCCCTCTGTCTCTCTCCTTGCTTTGAGGAAAGCGCGTTTGAATGTATCCACCAGTCTCTCCGCTTGGCCGTTCGGTTGTGAGTGGGATGATAGAGACCACAACGTTTTCCGAACTCCGTGAATGTGGCCGGAGTAAACTGTGCTCCATTGTCCGTCACCAGTGTTTCAGGGCAACCGAATCTGCTGAAGATTTGTGGCAACCTCGAGACTTGCGCTGCTTTTCTTGCTGCTCATGAAGGACACTTTGAGCCACTTGCTGTAAGCGTCGACCACTATGAGAAAGTTCTGGCCCATGATTGGGCCTGCAAAATCGACCTGAACACGGCCCCAAGGTTTAGTTGTTTTTGGCCACGAGTGGAGTTGTCTCTGGTGGGGCCCTTTAAGCGGTAACACAGTTGCTACAACTTCCCGCTAGCTGCTCCACCTGTCTGTCTATAAACGGCCAATACACATAACTTTGGACAAGCGCTTTCATTCGGTTGGGCCCTGGATGTCCTGCATGGAACTGCCGCAACACTCTTTCTTGCAAAGCCTGCGGGATGATTACTCTCTCTGAAAACATGACGCACACGTTCACAATGGAGAGCAAAGGTCTCGCTGATAGAGCTGCTGCATTTCGGCAGCTGAACACGAACGTGGCCAGCTAGTTCTGTGGAACTGTGTTACTTTCTTCAGGATTGGATCTCGAAGCGTTTCGGCCGTAACTGGCAGACCATGTAATGCCTCGCTCACCAGGAATTTGACATCAGCTTCGCTCTCAACTCATGGTATGAACTGAGCAATCAGTCACTGGCTCTCAATGGGCGCGATTTCCTGAATTCGTTCCGCTACCTTGCGGGCAGGCTACTCAGCCAAAGGCTCGGAGTGGTGTCCCCTAACGCATCACCCTACTTCGGCTTGAGCAACCGGATAGTATCTCGCCCTCTGACGAAACCATGGATTTTGATGTGTTATGTTGTGTCTTCTTTTACTATTTCTGTACCTTGTTTTGAGTTCCATGGTTTCGGATGGCTCAATGTCTATTCATAGACTGTTGCACACACACATATATATATATATATATATATATATATATATATATATATATATATATATATGTGCCCCATGCTAAGGCTAATGTTGCATTCTTGATGCTTCTTCACCGCAGTTGGGCTAAACCAACTTACACTTAAACTAGGTCTTTTTAAGCTGGATAAATTTCATTCCGCTTTATTTGGTTTGTTCTGCCTCCCTGAATAATGTTCTATTAACTGGCCACGTTACTTACACTAATTGCGCTTATATTCGGTAATTTTGTTGCCTTTGTAGCATTTTAAGTAACTTGTGGACATTTCTTACTTATCTCCTATTTGTTGCTAACCAAACTACTTCATATGGTAATTTGGCGAAGAGTTATGCCACCGTATCTGTATGTATTATTGGATTTATTTTATTTCAGCTTGTCGTTTAAAGTGAATGGCTGTTGCTTGATATCCCCGGTGTGGCTGCGCTTGATGTGTATGTTGACAAGGTGCCTACTTGTCTATTACCCACTACATCGTTCATACTGGCTCCAGGAGACAGTTGGTCGTTGCTGGAGGGGACGGGGTGCACGGTTCTTGTGGCCGTGCTAGGCTCAAAGAGCGGTTCCATGCACTCAGTGTGGAGCGGACTACGGTCCAGCCACCGCCTTGTGTGCGCTTGATTCCCCAAATACAGCGTGCTTGTGTTGGCCTGTGAAGGAGTGTGGGCCGGCTCCGTTGATGAAACGTGGTTCCCATCCGCATGCCTCCCGGTCTTATTCCTTCGGGTTTACACTGGATATGGGGTATGTGGTTGGAGCTGTGGGTGGTGCAGCGCAATCCATCCATGGTCCCTTTGTAGGCGCAGGCGTCCTGTGGCTTGCCACAGTAACAGGCAAATCCGAAACCGGATGCCGCCACACATATATATATATATATATATATATATATATATATATATATATATATATATATATATAATGATATTGTCCTCGTGTTCTTGCTGCTGGGAATCAATGAGGCGTGACAGCGCATCTGCCTGGTTCATCGAAACCGTTTACTGAAATCGGATTTCAAAATCATAACCCAGCAAAGTGATTGCCTATCGTTGGCGTCAATTGGCTGTATAGGCAGGAATTCCCTTCTTCGAACCGAAAATGACCAGCCGCGGCTTGTGATCCGTCAAGAGCTTGAAGCGGCAACCATACAGCATCTTGTGCAATTTCTTCACAGCAAAACTATTGCCAACGCTTTCTCCATGTCTGTAGTTTTTTTTGGCTTTCGTCAGTGTCCTGGCGGCATGTGCAATCGCCTTCTGAGATCCACCTGGAAATATATGGGAAACTACGGTACCGATCCCTAGACTTGATGCGTCTGTGGCGAGGACACTTTTTCGGGACGGACCAAAGTAAGTCAGGAATAGGTCTGAAGCCAGCAATGACT
>OX104069.1:105182102-105353994 GCA_944474145.2 Dicrocoelium dendriticum
CGTTTGTGGATTTTGTGTAGATTGTACAAAAAGTGGACGCGGTCGTTCACCCCCCCCCCCTCTGTCTCTCTCCTTGCTTTGAGGAAAGCGCGTTTGAATGTATCCACCAGTCTCTCCGCTTGGCCGTTCGGTTGTGAGTGGGATGATAGAGACCACAACGTTTTCCGAACTCCGTGAATGTGGCCGGCGTAAACTGTGCTCCATTGTCCGTCACCAGTGTTTCAGGGCAACCGAATCTGCTGAAGATTTGTGGCAACCTCGAGACTTGCGCTGCTTTTCCTGCTGCTCATGAAGGACACTTTGGGCCACTTGCTGTAAGCGTCGACCACTATGAGAAAGTTCTGGCCCATGATTGGGTCTGCAAAATCGACCTGAACACGGCCCCAAGGTTTAGTTGGTTTTGGCCACGAGTGGAGTTGTCTCTGGTGGGGCCCTTTAAGCGGTAACACAGTTGCTACAACTTCCCGCTAGCTGCTCCACCTGTCTGTCTATAAACGGCCAATACACATAACTTTGGACAAGCGCTTTCATTCGGTTGGGCCCTGGATGTCCTGCATGGAACTGCCGCAACACTCTTTCTTGCAAAGCCTGCGGGATGATTACTCTCTCTGAAAACATGACGCACACGTTCACAATGGAGAGCAAAGGTCTCGCTGATAGAACTGCTGCATTTCGGCAGCTGAACACGAACGTGGTCAGCTAGTTCTGTGGAACTGTGTTACTTTCTTCAGGATTGGATCTCGAAGCGTTTCGGCCGTAACTGGCAGACCATGTAATACCTCGCTCACCAGGAATTTGACATCAACTTCGCTCTCAACTCATGGTATGAACTGAGCAATCAGTCACTGGCTCTCAATGGGCGCGATTTCCTGAATTCGTTCCGCTACCATGCGGGCAGGCTATTCAGCCAAAGGCTCGGGGTGGTGTCCCCTAACGCATCACCCTACTTCGGCTTGGGCAACCGGATAGTATCTCGCCCTCTGACGAAACCATGGATTTTGATGTGTTATGTTGTGTCTTCTTTTACTATTTCTGTACCTTGTTTTGAGTTCCATGGTTTCGGATGGCTCAATGTCTATTCATAGACTGTTGCACATATATATATATATATATATATATATATATATATATATATATATATATATATGATATTGTCCTCGTGTTCTTGCTGCTGGGAATCAATGAGGCGTGACAACGCATCTGCCTGGTTCATCGAAACCGTTTACTGAAATCGGATTTCAAAATCATAACCCAGCAAAGTGAGTGCCTATCGTTGGCGTCAATTGGCTGTATAGGCAGGAATTCCCTTCTTCGAACCGAAAATGACCAGCCGCGGCTTGTGATCCGTCAAGAGCTTGAAGCGGCAACCATACAGCATCTTGTGCAATTTCTTCACAGCAAAACTATTGCCAATGCTTTCTCCATGTCTGTAGTTTTTTTCGGCTTTCGTCAGCGTCCTGGCTGGCTTTATGTGCAATCGCCTTCTGAGATCCACCTGGAAATCTATGGGAAACTACGGTACCGATCCCTAGACTTGATGCGTCTGTGGCGAGGACACTTTTTCGGGACGGACCAAAGTGAGTCAGGAATAGGTCTGAAGCCAGCAATGACTTGGCCCACTCGAACGCAGTCTGGCATTCTGGCGTCCAATTTCAGGTTTGGCCCTTGCTCAACAACTTGTTCAGCGGAGCACGCAGGCAATGCAGTTCGGGCAGAAAAGCGCTGTAACGACTAATTAGGCCGCAGAATGAACGCAGCGATTGCAAGTCCGCAGGCTGGGAAATCTTTTGAATAGCTCGGATATTTTCTGGATCAGGGCGCCAACCGTCTTTTACAAAAATGAAGCCGGGGGACTTGATGGATGGCGTAAGAAATGTACACTTGTCTCCACGGATACGGAAACCATATGACTGGATGCGTTCGAGCACTTCAGCGAGCTGCTCAAATACTTCTGCCGTCTGACCCATTAAAATGATATCATCCAGGTACACCGCAGCTCCAGAAACTCCAACGAGCATGGTGTCCAGCAGCTGCTGGAAGATGATTGGGGCTGTTTTCTCTCCAAAAGGGAAGCGGTTCTACTGATACAAGCCACGATGAGTGTTGATGGTCAGCAGTTCTCTCGAGCCTTCATCAACTTCGACCTGGAGGGAGATATCGGACAAGTCGAGCTTGGCGAAACACTTCCCACCATTCAGTTTGCAAATATATCCTTTGGTATCGGAAGCGGGTACTGATGGTCGTCCAGTGCGGCATTCAAGCCAGTCGAAAAACCGGCGCAGGCACGCACTTCATCGTGCGGCTTTTTCATAGCAACGATCGGCGTAGCTCATGAAGAGTAGTTCACTGGTGTGATGACACCGGTGCGCTCCAATTGGTCGAGCTCTTAATTAACTGTTGCCATGGCTGCATACGGTACTGGTCTTTTTGCTCTGAAGACTGTTGGTTCCTTCGCGAAGGCACAACTTTGCTTTGAACTTAGTGCCGTGACCGAGGCCATCTTCAAACAAGGTGGCAAGCTACTGCTTTAGCTTTTTCGTCATGTCTTCTATCAACAATGATGCATGGACCGGATCGGTTTGGACTCTATTGCAAATCTGACTCATTGGAACATCAAACAGTTGTAACTTTTCCATCCAGTCAAGCCCAAGGAGCTTCAACTTTAATCGGTCAGACAAGTAGGAGGTTCCGGCCTGTTCCACTCCGTTGAATGCAGTTTTGCAACTTATTTCTCAGACCAGCTTCAGCACTCCACCAGATGCGTTATGGGCGACTTTGTTGGAATCAATCCTCTTTGGCCTCTTTATGTGCTTCCAAGTGTTCTTGGAAATCATCGTTATATCTGAGGCCGTATCGATCTGTTCCCGGTTGGGATCCTGTTGATGAACACAGGGATAAATTGGCGACATGTTTTAGAATCGCTGTGAAAACTGGCAATCACCGATAGTGATTCTGCGTCAGGCTTTCTGAAGTCCTACCTTCGGTATGACTGCTTCACGTTTTCTGACCGGGATTGATGGCAAAAGTTTTTCTTGTGGCCGCGTTTATTTCACTTATCACAAATGTGACGCTTGAATGGGCAGTATCGTGCGAAATACCATTCACCACATGACCAACAAAATGTAGGCGGCTTGTTCGGCGCTCTGTTGAACGGCTTATTCGAGCAAGCCTTTCTTGCTTTTTGCACAGCATGAACAGTATCGGCAATGATGGAGCGACTCTGCTCAATCATAGTGGTGTCGTGTTTCAAAGTGATCAACCGTTTGCATTCGCCTACAAGAGATTTCAATGTCAAATCTGGATCTTGATCCAACTTAGCAAGGAGCCTAGTGCGGATTTGCGTGTCGCGTGGAGACTGTAAAGCACTGATAGATATGAAACACTTAAACTGGTCATCCGTCAAACAGCGTAACTTGAAACGTTCACCTTCACACTTAACCATGTCTGCTAGTGCCCCATAATCGTCCGTATCCCGCTTAACAATTTCTAGACATTGGTAGCGAATGCTAAACAAAGACGTTGACTCACTAAAATTTCTTTGCGTCTTGCCACTGTTTCGTTGAAAGCGATGTCCTTCTGCTCTTTGGGCGGGATGTGGTCGACGAATCTTGAATGTTCATTAATACTGAGTTTGCGGAGCAAAAGACGCATTTTCATGAATCATCTTGACGACTGAAATCCGTCCAGTACATGTCCTCCCAGCGTTTGAACCACGCCTCGAAAGTGGATTCGGAATCAGCATCATAATGAAATTCAGTGATTGAATTCGTAAGAAGATCAAGTGAAACAGCCTGCGTGTCCCGTGTAGCTGCTCCGTTTGATTGTACGTTTAAGCACTGCGTTAAACTTTCAATCAGTTTCATTTGTGCTTCCATCTGGGATTGTTGCTGAAGAAGCGGCTATTGAAAATGTTCGGCGGAAAGAAAAGTTTGTAACGTTTTCGTGCTTGTCCGTCGCCATTGTTAGCTCACGTATTCTCGCTATTCTGAATTATACACCCAACAATTCTCCGCAAGAGTCCTAGCCCAGCCGAAGCAAAATCAGGAGTCCAATGATCTTGGCCTCAAAAAACGTGTTAACGAAAACGCCGCCAAAACGCTATACAACCACGCCAGACCTACACCAAACATCCAGGTGGCTCAGTGACCTTCAGCTTCTAGCAAAGGTAGGTCAACTGGTAAAATTCGCAGCCTCCCTGCCAAAACTCCGTATGCTGGCAATTACTTGAAGGAACCGAAGGTTCCTGTATCTTTGAAATCGATGCGCAATCGAACATAATCGATTACTTGCTAAAACAATGGTTTTTCCTTGATGTTTTTACCTTTAGGTGGTGTGTAATGATAATGATTATTACCGACCACCATGGCGACTCCACGTATCCACGCAACCCACTTGCATTCCTGCCTCTAACGTCGCCTGGTTTGTCATCCCTGCAAGCTAGTATTGAAACCGTTTCGGTACTACGTCCAAAGCCACTCTCCTTGAACCGTTTCCGATCAATAGTATTCCCTGCTCTACAAATCTCTAGCTCTTGGAAGAATTATGGGTGTTGAGACCATTGACGTTCTGTTTTTTAACCCTTGCTTATGTTTCCACCCAATCCAGTCCGAATCGGTTCATATAAATCCTTCACGTGCTGCCCGTAGTCTTTAATGGGTATCATCATTGTAGCGAGCGATTTTTTCCGCACGGTTCGTCTCTTTAGCCCAGGTTGTCATTTTACATCTCATCTTTCAATGTCCGCACTCTTTGTTGTCTCTGGCAGCACGCAACACTTGCTGTTACGTCACACTCCCTCGGATTTGATGTAAGCTGTTTCCGTAACCCGTGCACAGGACAGCGGTGTCCTAGATGAGCGTCGCTTACTACACGCAGGTTAAAATGATAGCTTGCACATTTCGCGTCTCCGGTGATGCGAAATCCACGGCCCCCGGTGGTTATTCCGTCAGGAGGCTAATCCTCCAGAGAGCCGCTGATTATGTTTCATTGTACCTGGAAGATCGTTTCGGATCAGCATACAGTGGTCTAAGGCTAGATAGTATCTTGTTTCCCCAGTGTATCCCCCACCGACTAGCTCAGAAGCCAACCATAATGTGTTCTGCCAACATCTATCCTCTCATCGGAATGGCCAACGACATGAATTACACGGTTTTTGCGGAGGACATCTCTCTAGTCGATCACAGTAGAAACATCACAACAGAGGCCGTTTCGGAGCTGACACTTGCCGCACTGACCATGGTAACTGCTTTTTGCAGCTGTGCGCTGACCACAGCCTGAACACAAGTAGCACAGCTTTACAGCACAAGCGTTCGCACTGAGTCACTTGGTAGTCGCCGGGTGACTGACCATATCGCCATCAACTACAAATTGCGCATATTAGTACAGGATTTTCGGTCGGTTTAAAGCACTTGCATTCCGAACACGCCTTTGTGCATGTGTTCACAACACCTAGTCCACTTCAAATTAGCGGTACCAGCCGGAATTGTAGCGCCATTTGTCGCAGTTTAGCTAGATAGGCGAATGGAATGCTGGCTGGAATCACTTTCAGCGGCAAATACGAATCGACACAAGGTTACATGTTCATCCGACTCAAGGCGTCCGAATAGTGGATAGATTGTTGAAACCTCCACTAGGTTGATTAAAGCACGGAGAATGTTTCTACCGGATCCAAAATTCTATTGTACTCGTAACATTCTGAAGCTTTGTCCGACCAGGAGTCCTGAGTATTGACTGAGAGCTGTGATGGGTGCAGAGGACTCGCGAGTTGGAGAGGGACGGCGCCTTCTGGAATACCGGAGTGTCTTTCCAATTTATTCGATGTACTCGTTCATGAAAGGCTGCTGATTGAAACAATGGTTGAAAGATACAAGCAACTGATTCACTGTTGCGTCGTCTAGAACCCCGGAACAATTAGACGGGCTTAGTGTACCAGTTGTTGGGTTTGTAATAATTCTCACCGTCGATGAGATCAGACATAAGGTAGTACTGCTGAACCCAAACTTACCAAGCAACACTGGACCGATTAGCACGGGCAGTCAATCGTTTTGGGCTAAGCTTTACTCCATCGAAATGCAAAGTCCTTTAAGATTGGCAGGACTCCACTCCTGCGCTGACCCTTGGTGGGGACCGGCTTGAAGTCGTTCAGGAATTCAAGTACCTGGGCAGCTGTGTTAGCGCCTGTGGGATCGGTTATGAGGTCACGAACCGTATAGCAAAAGCTAGAGGTGCTTTTACCAATCGCCGCCGCAACATCACTGTCCCCATGAAGGGCAAAGTTTATAATGCAACCTTCTGTTCAACCCTCTTATCCGGTTGGGAAACCTGGCTGATCAAGTCGACAGACATAGGGAATAGTCACGTGCGATCATCTCTACGTTTGCAGCTTAGCTCATGTCTGGTAGGAGCACCGAGTGAGCAATGAGCGTGTTCAGCGTCGCGTATTTGGTGCAGGGAAAGCGATTAAACCACGCATGCCAGCACACTGACTCCCGCGACGTGCGTTGTTTGCACGTCAGGAGTGTGGTTGGAAGAGCAAGGGAGGCCAAGCGATGACTTGGTCGAGAGAAATGAAAGCCCTCACTTCGAAGCTGGTATCGGTTAGTGCATCCCGACTGCCTGTTTGGGATTCTAAGGACGATGAACACGTTCGGTTGGACACACTTGCTGATATGGCTAGGAGCCGGCCCCAATGGCGTTTGTGTTGTGAGTTCATTTGTCCATCCCCTCCTGCTTCGCCTCACCCTCCAATCATGATCTCAATCGCTAGGCATAATATAACTCTTTTTGCGGCACGATATCCTGCTGTTAGCTCTGCGGAACGATGTCCATCCGTTACTGGGTCTCAGCCAGCGTGCCACTGTTTTCCTTTTCTTGTCTTTTGTATTGCGGCCAACATTCAAGCGCCGCTGGATGAACGGACGCGTAGCGCTGCGCGCTTCGGCATTTGCTTCGCGCTTGTAAAGTGCAAGCTGCTGCTAACAAACTAAGTCGATACCCAACCAGGGCTTACAGTGATGGGAGAACTGCTCGAAATGATGGATGATTGATTAGATCTATCACCACTGGCGGTTACTTCACCGAGATTGCATCACGCGTAGCTAAGACTTATGCTTTTTCAAAACGTCAGTCACTTACGGAAGCGGCAATCGTATTAGTTGAGGAAAGGGTTTACAACGCTGCGGTGCTACCAGCGTTGCTCTACGGATGAGAGACCTTCCCGCAATGGGATGACGAGAATGTCCGTCGTCGATCACTGTTGCCTCGCAGTTTTACACTTGCGTGGTGGAAGCCGCCCAGTTGTTCAATGCATTTTGTAATCGCATTGCTCAGTCATGCGCTGCCTGGGTCAGCGAGCAGGTTTCCTCGGTGTGTGTAGTTTTCCAATACCTCGCCCAGTTGATAATCCCGGTGGAATCTAGAAGAGAAATCTCTGCCTGCAGCAAGTACGATGTGATCAGACGGACCATTGGCCGCTAGGTAAAATGCATTTGTGGGCTAACAAAGAGACATGGTGGCCCCGAATGGCTCAGCAAATGGAAGGGATTCGAGCGACAGTCAATGATCTCAAACTCTTACATCTGCTCTGATCCACTTGTCCGGGGAACGTTTTCCTCCGTTGGACAATGACTGCACTGGTGCACCGATTCATAATAAGAAATGTCGCCTTGGTCGGTGGGCGGAACTCTTTCTGGAGCAGTCTAGTTGGATTTCCGCTCCTGCACGTTTTTTTTCCTCAAGTGATACTGATTGAACCATAACCGGTTTATTTAGTGATGTCATCAAATACCGAATTCCGAAACGCGATCGCAGCCCTCAGCCTCTTTAGCGTTACAGGTCCGCGCTATTTAAGAATGGGGTGATGTTCTCTACAAGGCACTAACCCGCATGTTCGAGCAGGTGTGGAGCGAATCGATCATAGTGGTGAGGCATAGGGTTGGCAACCGCACAGATTGTGTTAATCACAGATGTATCACCCTGACACCGATAATAACAAAGCTACGGACCTCAACACTTTTTCGACTCTTCACTATGGAAAGAGGATCCCGGATGAGGGAAGTGGAGACCGATTTTCGTCCACGACGGGGTTACTCGGACCACCTTTTCGTATTGCTTGTCGTCACAAATACCGCAGGACCCCGATACTCGTGTCTCTCGATTCCAAGATTGCGTTCGACTCAGTCGATCACCTCATCCCTTGCGACCTGCTTGCTCGATAGTGTGTTCCCATCAAACCCATGAACGTTTTACATACCCAGTACTCGAGTGCTGCAAGCCACATCGGCACGAAGTGGCGACGCTTCGCAGCCTTGCAACCACCGCCGGTTGCACGTGGTCTGAAGCTACTGAGTGTCGTCCTGCCCCTATGCAGGCCCGAACCCGCGTCGTCAGATTACAAGATAAGCTTGGTTCCTTTAGGCTACAGACGGGCCCAAGTTGTACGGCGAATTGTTTGATGCCTTTCTGTCTATGAGTGGCGTTCGTCTTGGTTGTTGGATCTCCTCCTTTTTCAACTCTACCATGCATTCTCTGATGGAATGTCCGCTTGCGAACTCCTAACACTTGCATTGAAATGCTACATGTTAGAAGCTGGCTGGCCTGGGTTATGCGAACGATTCCGTCTTGCCGTTCAACAGTCGCGAGGTGACTCATTCACCCATAGAACATGTGGGATTTGCGCATACTGTCTTTTCGAATGGGAGCTCCAGGGTCGACTATCTTGACGGTTATGGGCCCTGTCAGTTGTTGTGTCGCCACTGACGCCTTCACCCCACGACCGCAAGAAGTGCTTATATAGTTTTGAAGGCAAAATGAAGGGAAGCTACTAAATTACACTTGAGCTAACCAACAAAAGGAAAACGTCAACTGCAACTGGCGTATAAAAAACTGTGTAATCAAGAGGGGATCGCATATGTCCTTATAAATAGCATCATGGGCCCCAAAGCGAACATCCATTTACAGTGACGAGCACTGACCAGTCAGAATAACGAAGTGTAGCTATTAAACAAAAGTTACGAACAAACGAGAATAAGAAGTACACACACAGAAATTAAAAACTAGCACAACAATTTTGTGACAACTAATATTCCTATAACATAACCAAGTAGCAAAGTGATGCGGAGAAGTATCAATGGAATGTGTTCTTGCGAATAGCACTGCTGAAAATGACACGGAGATGAGCATCCATTAACAATGACGTGTGTGTATCTATCGGGCTAACACAGTGGGCGTTTAAACAAGGGAGAAGTAGAAAATGGAAATAATAATGAATGGCTATTAAGCTCGTTCATAAACATGAATGTCGAATAGCTATTCACCTAACATTTGTCACGATACACTCACGTGGCCCATCTTGCTCCCGCATCCAAACCCGCGCTTTCTATTTTAGCTTTTCGGCATATACAGCGTTTTTCTCTGATCCCTTCGATATCTTTTTCTCCTTCACTGTTACTTTGTGACTTGCGTTTAGGATTCAAGGTAGCTGGATTCAGCTTGCGTGGCTAAGTACTTGCATTCGGGGACTCTACATTTTTCAAATCTGGAACCAGTGCCACCCATTTGTGTTGCTTCTTCATCCTGAGGCAATGTGTTAAATGTCCAGTTCATGCCACCACTGCGTCCTCCGCCGGTGTCACTCCCGTCTTCTCTCATCCGGGATTCGGCACCTCTATCTACTCCAATGCTGTTTTTCAATAATTTCCATCTACCTAACAGTCTTTTTAGCCACATGTTGATTGCCCCAATTACCTTTTACCTAAGAGCTAAAGTTGGATGTACTAGTACTCGAGTGCCTCTGCTGACGCTTAATTTTGGACTATATTTTCATTGGGGTTTGGTGGTTCGACTCGGATTAATGATTATATGCCGTGTCCTGAGACAAAATGCGTGCTGTGATAGCCGTAACATTGTGTGCGTAGCCATGCGTGTCTTATTCACCTTTTGTAATCACATTGATCTACTACTGCGCCCATTGGTATCTGACGGCTACCGTCACAACAACCAAAGCGCTTGGGTGACAGATGACCCTAAGTAAGGGGGTTGTGTGATCTCAGTGGAATTTGCTTTTACAACTGAGACTCGACGTGTTGTTCACCGATTACATTCCGTGTCTCTCCACTGGTTACGGTTTTGCAAACGTGCTCGCTTTCGCAGTGCTTCGACACCCAACAAAACCCATCTTGTACAAATGGCTCCAGGACCGCCACCGCGGTATTCGAGAAAAAGCGTTCTACGAACTTGTTTATTCCTCTGATGCCCCGGAGGCCATGAAGGCGCTGCGATCCTTCATACCACGTTACCATGGCGTGTATCGTTATCAAGCGTCTGAAAGTATGCATTTGTACGTTTTGGTAATCCTTACTTTGCTGTTTTGTGCTCTTTCTATTCACTGTTGCCTTTTGTCGCTCGTGTGTGATTGATTTGCACTCTGAGACGTTTAATTTGCTCAGAAGACTTTTTGTTTGCATTGTGGTCGTCCTAGTGTGCTCTACGTTTTGCTGGCCTGGACAGAGCAGTTTATTTTTCGTAGTTTTGGCTCACCTCCAGTTCCAATATGTTCCCCTTATTTCTGAATTTTTTAAATATCAGTGAAACCATTTAGATTTTATTCCTTATGAATCCGATAGACATCCCACGCATTCAGATGCCTAGCGGATGTCACAAATTTATTCGATTCACACTAATCATCTTCCTTACAACGGACAACGCCTTTACTTCGTTAGAATGCACTTGTTTCCGGTGCTTATATTGCCGAAACGCATGCCTACGAAGCTTTTTTCTATCAGTTAGTTTCTCCAAGGATATACGAGGTGATTCCCCGAGTTCATCGCAATAATTTAAAGTCATCGACGTTACACCCCCTCATTTTCAAACTAGTGTCTTCTAAATGTTTACTAATGGCTCCCTGAATAACTTTACCTCGTGTGGAACTCCTTCTAAGTTGCTGTATGGTGAGTTTAAAAGTACACGGACGCCATGGCAATCTCGTGATTTTTGACGATGCTGGGTAGGGCACCCGTAGTAATAGGCACCGATGTTTTTCCGCCGTGCGGTTTTATGTGAAGCTGGGATACTGCAAAGGAGCCCAAGCGGGGTAGCCTGAACCGCTACACCGTTGAGCTTCATCCCCCGTGATCCTCCTTCATTTCGTCTGGGTGTTCGTCGCTGATGAAATTACTCCGAAAAATATCTCTAGCACGTGCTTCGTTTATATAAATGCTCAGTAATGCCGAAGAACTGGCCTGTTAGAGTGCTGGCTTCTACGATCACGAAAGTCCACGGTAGATGACCGCCCTGTTCGCGCCTCCAGGATGCTTTGCGATACACGGTCTCATGCTATATATATATATATATATATATATATATCTAAATATATATATATATGGTTGGCGGCATCCGGTTTCGGATTTGCCTGTCACTGTGGCAAGCCACAGGACGCCTGCGCCTACAGAGGGACCATGGATGGCTTGCGCTGCACCACCCACAGCTCCAACCACACACCCCATATCCAGTGTAAACCCGAAGGAATAAGACCGGGAGGCATGTGGATGGGAGCCACGTTTCATCAACGGAGCCGGCCCACACTCCTTCACAGGTAAACACAAGTACACTGTATTTGGGGAATCAAGCGCACACAAGGCGGTGGTTGGACCGTAGTCCGCTCCACACTGAGTGCATGGAACCACTCTTCTAGCCTAACACGGCTACACGGATCGTGCACCCCGTCTCCTCCAGCAACGACCAACTGTCTCCTGGAGCCAATATGGACGACGTAGTGGGTAATAGACAGGTAGGCACCTTGTCAACATGCACATCAAGCGCAGCCACACCGGGGATATCAAACAACAGCCAATCACTTGAGAGAGAGAAAGAAAAAGAGAAAAACCCCATTAATGCATAAGGAAACGGTGACATAAACCTTAATTAAATAGCATACGTAATAAGTTGTTTGCAAACACATCCTAGCAAAGTGCAAGAGGTCAGGAAGTATAGTTCACGGAATGCCACGAACACAAAAATGTTATGGAAATCGAATACAATTGGCTGAAGCGATGTATGCAAGTTAATGGAATAGAGTACAGAGAGATATTTATATGAGAAAGAAAAGCATTAAGGTAAAAACTGTAAACCCACCACCTGAAATAAAGAGACTTAGCATGCAAGCACGCGGTTAGTAAATCGAATTCAACGGGCCTACAAACGCTGCGCCGGCTCGTCGTAATTCTCTGCAGGACCCGTCGTCGCTTCTGTAGTGGCCCCAAAGGACCTAGCTCATGGCCCACTAGACATTTATATGAGAAAGAAAGGAATTAAGAGAGAACCGAAAACCCACCACCTGAAATAAAGAGACTTGGCATGCAAGCATGCGGTTAGTAAATCGAATTCAGCGTGCCTACAAACGCTGCGCCGGTGCTGCCTACGTTCACTGCGGGACCCGTCGTCGCTTCGGCGGTGGTCCCGAGTATATATATATATATATATATATATATATATATATATATATATATATATGTAGCAACAGCCGATCACTTGAAACGACGATATCAACTAAAGAAAGTCGAATAATACATACAGATACGGACGGTGACATAAATCTTCACTAAATGAACGTATAAAATAAATTGGTTACGAACAAGTCCGCGAAAAGTTCAAGACATCCGAAAATATATTTTAAGCAGATGCCACAAGCATGAAAATATTATCGAAGTTAACTACAATTAGCTTAAGCGACTTGTGCAACTGTGTAGAAGGAATTTCAGGTAGACATTAATATGATATATTTTTCTGATGTCTTGAACTTGTCGCGGATTTTTTCATAACCAATTTTTTTATACGTTCATTTAGTGAAGAGTTATGTCACTGTCCGTATCTGTATGCATTATTCGCTTTATTTTATTTAATCCCATCGTTTCAAGTGATTGACTGTTGCGTGCTATTTCCGTTGTGGCTGCGCTTGGTGTGCATGTTGACAAGGTGCCTGCCTGTCTTTCACCCACTACCTCGTCCATACTGACTCCAGGAGACACTTGCTCGTTGCTGGAGGTGACGGGATGCACGGATCTTGTGGTCGTGCTAGGCTCGAAGAGTGGTTCCATGCACTCAGTGTGGAGCGGACTACGATCCAGCCACCGCTTTGTGTGCGCTTGATTCCCCAACTACAGTGTGCTTGTGTTTGCATGTGAAGGAGTGTGGGCCGGCTCCGTTGATGAAACTTGGCTTCCATCCACCTTCGTCCCGGTCTTATTCCTTCGGGTCTGCACTAGATATGGGGTATGTGGGTGGTGCAGTGCAAGCTACCCATAGTCCCACCGGAGGTGCAGACGTCCTGTGGCTAACCACAATGAACGGCAAATCCGAAACCGGATGCCGCCAACCATAAATAAATATGTACTATCGGTCGGTACGCGAGTGGTCTGCACGCCTGGCTTACAGGCATAGGCTTGCCAGTGCGAATCCGCGTAGGGTTGGGTGTCTTCGCGGTCTACCTAGCCTAGGCGCTACTGGTATTGGTCGCGCGGCAGCGAAGCTCCGTTACGGCGTACAGCTGACGATTTCTGTATTTTTATCATTGTTATTATTATATACTAGCCACTGTCTACAGTATACAAGGGGTCATCGCAGTGATAGAGCCATCATAGCTTCTACTAAGTGTATCAGAAGAGCAGTTGTTGATTTACAAGCCTTCAGTTACCTAGAGAGATGTTGACATGGTAGCCTGTCTTCTAGGCTGTGACCGCTACCAGTGCGGCTGTACGAACCGGCATTGTAGCTGTTAGGGGAATAATAGCTTTCTTCCAGCCTCGACGGATCGTCCTTCATATCCATCAGGAGAACCGAATGAACAGTGCTCGTGTCCGCCAGTTCTGTGCGGATGCATTGAGGCTTGCCTACCGACCGTTTGCTTTGTTTGTTTGCCGGGATTTCAGCCATGGGGGATAAGCATCGAAATGGTCGAAGTACATTGCATGTGAAAAGACTGTCTCGCATTCATTTGGGCCACGTGCTCAACCACCCTGACGACTGGAAACTCTGTTGGATGTGGTGCCCACTTCTGTTGCCGGTCTGGTCATCTGACGTTTGTACCTCTTTCTGATCCAACTTTTCTCTGTTTGCTTCGTCGCCGTTTCCTGGAGAATGAGTTTCATATGTCCAACGAGAATTTTCATAGCAAATTTCTTGCCAGTTTAAACGTTTGCACTTTACCGCATAATCATATTCAGTTAATATTGTCCATTCGACTTTTTTAGTGCCCGCGTTGCCTTGGAGTTCTGGACGGCGAAATTTCGCGCAGCAACCATAATCGCGACACATAACCAGACGTGCACATTTACAGGCACCACGAATCTCGTTTACCAGTGGATCTACTAAGGGTTCACGTACATGGATAAATCATGTGCTCTTGGTTAAAGTAGAGTTGTATTGTAGTTAGCTGCAGGCTATTTAAACCCCCGAGCTCCTTTTAACTGCGTCTCAAATCTATATACACCAAGCGTCACTGTAGAATGTAAGACTGTGGTAGATATTACTAAAGAGGCATAATCCGACGGAGTCGCACAACGAATTTGACATTCACCCGGTTTATAGCAACGCTAGAACTCGTTTCCCATCAACTATGTTGGTACTCAGTAAATCTAAACGTTAGTTGTGAACGCCTTATGTCTAAACTCTAGTAGACCACCAACGAACTTGTCGTTTCTGGTCAGCATCGGAACATGCAGACCACTTATCCACACCATTGAAGCATGTGGGACGGATTGGGTGGCTTACCGGACGAACAGCTTCCGTCCGATACCATCTTGCTGGTATGCTCCGGCAAAAAATGTAATGGCCTCGTTATACGAAGCAATGCTCAAATAAGCCGATATTATCATCATTATTTCACAATAACTGAAGGTGAGAAACACACTTCCACTATTGTGTATCAATATGAAAACAAGGTACTAAACATTATATAATATACAAAAACCAACAGATAATATACTGCTTAGTAACGCATTACGCTTCAAGACTTAGACTATGGTTGGACGGGGAAGATAAGCGGGATAGGGAGGGACACAGAAACTCACAATCCAAACGCCATTGGGTTAGCTCCTCACCATATCAACAAATGTATCCGACCAGACGTGTTCATCGCCCCGGCAGCCTGGAATCACCAACGGACACTAAGTTCGAAATATGAGTCTTCGTTCCTCTGGACCAAGTCACCTGTTTTCATCCTCTCTTCTTCCATCCACATCCCGATCACGCAAATAACGCAGTCGGTGTGCCGCCATGCACTATTCCTGGCCCAGCCATCGGAGCCTGCTGCGTGATATATTGGTGCTGAGCGGTTAATTCGCGGTTCCTTAACCAAATACACACCGCCGAACACACTATTTACTCACGCTGTGTTCCCGCCAGATGTGAGCTGTTAAGGCAGCATTGACTTAAAATAGCAAGCATCTTTATATCTGTCGATTTGCTGAGTCAGCTCTCGCTGACCTACAGCAGGGTTGAATGAACGGCTGCATTGTAAACTCTACCTTTCATGGCGCGAGTGATGTCACGCCGGCGCCACAAATGCCGGAGTTTGACAAAAGTGCCGCTAGACTTAGGTATATGGTTTGTAATCTCATCTTCTATTCCACCGGCGCTAATATAGCTGCCCAGGTACTTGCATTTCTGGATGACTTCAAGCTGATCCCCACCAAGGGTCAGCACATGGGTGGGTACCTAATAATCTTGGAAAGGAAATTTGCATTTCGAGGGCGCAAAGCATATACCGACTTCATCGATGGCGAAATTAGACGGGATAGGTGACAGCGCGCATCCTTGTCTCACATCACTGGAGATGTTGAAGGTCGTCAACAGCTTGCCGTAATCCCTCACTCTGCCCGAACTACCAGCGTAAAGCGCTTGATAATGCTTATGTATTTCTCGCTCACATCTTTTCTGAGTAGATAATCCCAAGTCAGCCGGTGGCCGAGTGGTCTACACCTTTGGTTCGCAACCATAAGGTCACCGCTTCGAATCCGCGTAGGGCTGGGCGTCCTCGCGGTATACTCAGCCCGCGCGCGGCAGCGAAGCGCCATTACGGCGTACAGCTGACACATTATTATTATTACTTATTAGGTAATCCCAAAGGACACATCGATCCACTGAATCGAGGGCATCTTTGATGTCTAGGAACACGACTACGGTGCGTCGCCAAAAATATGATGGTGCTCCAACAACTGAAGTAATGTGAACATGTGATTAATACACCCGCGACTGCGACGAAACCCGGCTTGCTACTCACGAATCTGACTTTCACGAGTGGCAGCAAGTCTATGGATAACGACAGAGGCGAGTATTTTAAAGACAATTGATATCAGACTGATTTCTCCATGATTCCCGCATTCCGTACATTATTTGCAAATTGTAACTATACCGGACTGGCTCCAGTCTGTTGGGGCAGTCTCCTGCTTTCATAGATTCTCTAGTAATGTATGCAACTCATTCATAAGAGCAGGTCCCTCTAATTCGAAGATGACTAGCGGATGTCAATCTGCTCCTGTGGTCTTATTCAATTTCAACCGTCTGGTTTCTCGTTCGACTACTGCGCGCGAAAACGTATCCAGGAAGAAGCGCGATCAATGACCGAGAGAGAAGCTGATAACGCTGGCTGATTAAACTGCTTTTTAAAGCGTTTTGACGAGCTGTGGATCAACTATCCGCTCTCGTCATATACAAATAAATGGATAAACAAATGTTTTATTCTCGGCAGTGCAAGGCACGCCTGCTAGCACCAGGTCTCCTTTCGCATATCAGACGGTATAATTTGATGGTTACCGAGGGCAGCGGCCATTTCATTCTCTGATGCACGGTGAAACCACTAGGCTTCGTGATGTCACTTCAGCCTAGCACGTAATTTAAACCTGAGGTCTTTGCGAATTTCATTGTGTTCGCTTCCAAACGGAACACGTCAGCTAGCTTCCAAAAGTTCGAAAGACTGCATAGAGACCCAGTGTCTAGGTTGGCAGTTTGATTTCTCACATGAAGACACGCCTGCTGCGAATAATTGGCGTATATGCGACCAGAGGCCCTCCACTGTGTTCAGTGAGCGTTTACTCAGCTCGGATGCCAGCGTAGTTTGATACGCATTCAGAACCTATGGCTTCGCCAGCAGGCATATATCTATGCGCGCATAGCGTCGTCGCATGCGTCCACCAAAGCGAACTCTAGGTTGGGCACAAACGAATGCTCCAACTCATGCTAGTTTTAGACACAGCCTCTCCAACTGTAACTGATCGCGATGTGATCGATTTGCGTCCATGGCTGATGGACGACATTTTATCCTTTCCGGGTGGTGTGTCAGAAGTTAGTGTTCGCGAGAAAGTGACGAGCATTTTCACACAGGTGTAGCAGCTGCTCGCCGTTATCCTTACGAGAACCTACATCGTGTTGGCCGCCCGGATGCAGCCGACGTCAGTGAATGTAGAGGACTCTTCAGCAAGAAGCATTGCGAGCTATTCCTTCCAGTGCGACACAGAGTTCATCCAGAAGCTAAAGGTATCAAACGTTGAAACGGTTTATTTCAGAAAACGGTTGACCTTTATACATATGGGGGGAGAGGCTCCTTTAGGTCAATCACAGCAGATGACTCCGTTGTCATTGCGATCACTTCCATTGAATCCCCTATACAATTGAACATAGAAGCCTCTTACTGGCTCTGTGGATTTTCACATTTGATGACCTTCAATCTGGGATATACTTGAAATCAATCTAAGTGTCAAGAGCTCAGTGGTTGGAAACAATCGGATAGTGTATTTCTTTGGCAATTGTTTCACTTTTGTCATGAAAATTGTCATTCACGTTGAATCAGTATTCAATTAGAGTCGCACTTTATGGAGAAAAGGTGCGATGATCACGAAAATAAGCAAATGAGTTAAGACATTATTACTTTCGCTCGTTGGGATGTCACTTCACTATATTCAACTATGTGATATTTAAAGCACTGAGTTCCCTTTATCATTCTAAATAAGATAATGAGAAGACTAGTATTGCGAGATGGAACCATCTCGTGTTATCTGCTCACTCGCAAAGTAACAACATAAAGGTGAATCACGTGACAAAAAAATCGACGATTTGAAACTGGTCACAGAGGAAAACTACGTAGACGCAAGAATAACAGATCAACGAGCTGGATCTTAGGGTCATGAGCCCCAAGGAAGCTTCAGGGAGACTGTTAATTGTTTTTGTACACAAAGGATAGGGCGATGCCGGTTAAGTACCACCGCCTCGGCAAACCTCAATACTTTGGGGTTGTCATTTCGATAGATAACTGTAAATGTTTACCTAGGGTCAACCTGATTCGAGTAGATGTCTGGCGATCGATGATGTCGGAAGCTTAGATACCTTTTCTCGTTCGGCTGCTGGTTGTGTCGTTATTTTAGCAATCCGTTTTGGGCTATGCTCTCCAATGCGCTTACCCAAGAATCGATATGTTTTGCCAATGTAACTACTACGGCAGTTACAAACAAATTGGTAAATACAATGGATTGCGGCGGAGTAGTAGGCTTCACTGGAGGCATAGACAACTTCCTAGTCTCCCAAATGGGGCAGAATTTGGCGGCATTGAATGTCCGACGAATCACTGTGTGCAAACGATATTATTTGTAAAACTCCTTTACTAACAACAGGATAACCAACTGCTTTTATAAAATTAACCCTGAACTCAAAGCCTTCAAACTGCTTAATGCCCCCCCCCGCGTATTGTTGTCATAAGCAAAAAACTTTTAGTGCTGTGGAACTTTTCACTGGGGTGTCTACGACTTGTCTCATGTGTTTACTTGCTTGTTCTATTCTTTAGCTTCATCCAGAAGAGAAACCATTGGTCATCATGGTTTCCAGTTGTCTAAGTATTCTTTCCATGTTTCTTGTTTTTAATGATGGTTGAATTTCCGTCACTTTTATGACGGCCCTATAGCCTAACCGTAACAATCTTGTAATCTGACGACGTGGGTTCGAGCCTGCGTAGGGGCAGGGAGACCCTCGCAGTATCTTCAGACCACGTGCAATCGGTGGTGGTTGCGCGACAGCGAAGCGTCAGTACTGCGTACCGGCATACTTCTGATGCCTATCTTTCTGTCTTACTTTTATGATATTGCATGTGCATGTCATAGGCAGTAGTTTTCTGACCCGAGGATTCATTGAGATATTTTACTTTTATGAACGTGTCTACTATTTCCGATATTTTCGCTGTTAAATGAATTCAGGTTATCGTAAGGCGTTGCCCTTTTTGAAGAGCATTGGTACTTCCAGGAGAAGGTTCACCACGACTACCTTTAATATGAATCAATATCAGAAATCATTTCAGGGTAAAGAATTCTTTTCGGTAAATCTCATCAGACCCAAACTTTTACATAACAGTGATTGTGGATATAGCGTCAACTGGGGCTGGGATTGACTTCTTGACTGTTTGAATGACCAAAATCGATAACTTGAGACAGAGATAGAGATGGTAGACCAAGTAAACTAAATAAACATATGTACACAATTTTCATTAGTACAAGGTAATTAAGTAGGTAAGATGACGTCCAAATAACTAAGTAACGGTGTCCGTTGGCCAAGGTAGTAATATCGGCCGTATAAATCGTTTTTGGACACATAATTCCGGCTTTAGATGGTGAATGTACATAGCCTCGGCGATGGCTAAGAGCTGTTTGCGGAATCCTTGGGAGAAGTGTTCAGGTAATGAGTAAATGACTTTGAAGTCATTCTCCGAAGCTGTATGGCCACATTCAAGGAGGTGCGACATGATAGAGCTGTCTGAAGACCTCATTTCGCCTCTGTAAAACCATGCCGGGATGTGTTCACGAACCCTCTGAGATAGGCGTCTCGTCGTGCGACCCACGTATCGTGCACCACAGGAGCACGAGTACTGATAAATGATCATTGAACGGGTCAATGGCGGTAGTCTATCCTTCAAGGGTTTTGTAAGCAACGGCTTATTGTGAAAAACGATTCTCAGGCGGGCCGCGAAATAAGTTTTCTCGACAGCATCTTTCAGGCGTCTGGATAACATATCAGCTGCAGAATCGCCCTTAAAGGGTACATGTATGAAAAGCTCTTTCTTAGGAGCAATGCTCCTAGGTGGCTTTCGATTACGTTCCTTCAAATGTTTCATGATAAATTTATCCGGATAGCCATTTTCCCTGAGGGCGTCGCTGATTCTCTGTAGTTCTTCGTTGACGGTATCCGGTGTACAAATACTGCGCGCCCTGAAGGCGAGAGATCTGATTAAACTCCGCTTGTGCTGTAGTGGTACACCGGATACCGTCAACGAAGAACTACAGAGAATCAGCGACGCCCTCAGGGAAAATGGCTATCCGGATAAATTTATCATGAAACATTTGAAGGAACGTAATCGAAAGCCACCTAGGAGCATTGCTCCTAAGAAAGAGCTTTTCATACATGTACCCTTTAAGGGCGATTCTGCAGCTGATATGTTATCCAGACGCCTGAAAGATGCTGTCGAGAAAACTTATTTCGCGGCCCGCCTGAGAATCGTTTTTCACAATAAGCCGTTGCTTACAAAACCCTTGAAGGATAGACTACCGCCGTTGACCCGTTCAATGATCATTTATCAGTACTCGTGCTCCTGTGGTGCACGATACGTGGGTCGCACGACGAGACGCCTATCTCAGAGGGTTCGTGAACACATCCCGGCATGGTTTTACAGAGGCGAAATGAGGTCTTCAGACAGCTCTATCATGTCGCACCTCCTTGAATGTGGCCATACAGCTTCGGAGAATGACTTCAAAGTCATTTACTCATTACCTGAACACTTCTCCCAAGGATTCCGCAAACAGCTCTTAGCCATCGCCGAGGCTATGTACATTCACCATCTAAAGCCGGAATTATGTGTCCAAAAACGATTTATACGGCCGATATTACTACCTTGGCCAACGGACACCGTTACTTAGTTATTTGGACGTCATCTTACCTACTTAATTACCTTGTACTAATGAGAATTGTGTACATATGTTTATTTAGTTTACTTGGTCTACCATCTCTATCTCTGTCTCAAGTTATCGATTTTGGTCATTCAAACAGTCAAGAAGTCAATCCCAGCCCCAGTTGACGCTATATCCACAATCACTGTTATGTAAAAGTTTGGGTCTGATGAGATTTACCGAAAAGAATTCTTTACCCTGAAATGATTTCTGATATTGATTCATATTAATGAAATGGGAATATTTGCTTTGCTGAAGATCAGCATTGCCCGTGATTCATTGAGACTACCTTTAGTCAGAGACGTGTAGCGTCTCTCTATGTTGGCCGATTTGGTTGTAAGGGAGTTGCACTGATGTCTACTCTGGCACCGGAACCTCTGCAGCGAAATTGCTCTGTCCGGAGAGCACTTCTACGTTTTCATCAATACCAGGCCTGAGCGTATTCTGAATAGTTACTGGATGATGTTTTCTTCCTCTCAGTTCCCAACCACAAAGCATATTACCATCTAATCTAAATCATTTTGTGGCTTTCGACTACGGATGCGGTGTGGGCATGATATCGCACTTTGTTATTGGTCGGCCAACGCGGTTCAAATCGTGCGTTCCGGCTGTATAAAAGTTTCATCAATCCTTACTAACTGAACTAATCCACTCTGCTCTGGTCGCATATGACCACAAAGCTCCGAGCTGAAGCCTTGATGAAGTCTCTTTTTTATGCAAGTTAGCGATTCTGTTATATCAGATGACTACTCGGCAGTCACTCTCGTTTCTAAGCACTGTGCTAGTGATGCTTGATACTATCCAGGTAGGAGGACGGCGTTAAGGAATAAGTACATTAAAGCTGCAAGCTCTTTCATTATCCACTCTAACCAGTGTTCTGATTGGCTACCATTTCTTCCGATTACATCAGTTGAGCGCGCTCTGATAAACGTTCCCTTCGCATTTACCTGCCTTTTTTTTACAACGTCTCAGGTCTTTATCTTGGTCTGTCCGATGCACTTGCCTCCTTCGTAAAACCAAATGTGTGCGATTTAACCATGGGCACCATTAGCTATCGTCCGAATTGTCCTCGGGAGAAACAGCTTCGGGAAGAGTTCAAATACGCTTGGCGCAGAACTATCGGCTTCTTTATCAGTGGTATGCAGGTATCTGGCAATTTTTTCCTTATTGGTGTTGCATTTTTCTCTTGCGCAATAAATGCTTTCACCCGTGCTCCTTTGCATGCTTTGTTTTGATGATGAATTGTTGCCAAATTGCTTTTATCACATAAGCTCTTAAAGGAAAAAGGCATCGGCAGTACGCCGGTACGCAGTATCGACGCTTCTTTGCTGCGCAACCACTACTGGTCGCATGCGGGCTAAGGATACTGCGGGACCACCCTGACCCTACGCAAACTCGAACCCGCGCCTTCAGATTACAAGACAAGCTCGTTATCTTTAGACTACGGGCCGGTCACATAAACTCTTACAACAGAAAGAATTTCCCGATAAACATCAGTAAGATGCGTGATGTCGTCACCGTTACCATGTTTTCATCATGTTGTATAATCATTTGGGCCTACGAGAATGCAGCCTGCCTCATCTCCTCACGTGTGGCTATCCCAAGAAACACAGCCTTCATACTCCTTCTGAACACAAAATCGATAGACCCATCCTCCTTTTTATCTCACTACCGTATGTTACCGATTTGCTTCTTACCTTAGTTTATCGCCTAGTGCTTATTCTTTCTTCTGCCAACACACATCTAGGGCCGAGTTCCAGTATGTTTCTGCCACCATCGCCCTATTCATCAGCTAACGTACTCAGCAGATTCGCAATGGCAATTAATACTGTCATAATCTTCTCACTAGACGCAACTCCAAAATCACAATTCACTGCTCCACAAAAATTCTAGCCCAACCGAAGGAAAAATCAAAACGCCAAATGACCTTGTCAAAATAACGTATTAATCGCCGTCAACGAACACTGTACAACGACTGCGGACCTTGGCTGTATTTATAGGTCTCTACTGACCTTCGACTTCTAGAATTGGAAGGTCAACTACCAAGGTTAGTGGTTCCCATACCTTTTGCCGAGGGGTCAGGTGGATTTTAATCACGTGCAGAAGAAGAACATTCCGGAACGTTCGAAATCGATGCGCTAATCGTTAACAATCGATTAATCGCTAAAATATTGAATTTCCAAGGCAATTCTTACTTTCTCCCGGACACCTCCCCTCCTGAGATATCGTTCGAGGTATAAGACGTAAGCCTAGGATTAACTTGCAGTCTTCGGAACAGTGTCCTCTGCCTGTCGGTCTACCTCCTTGGCAGAAGCGCCCGAGCACTTTTTTCCGAGGTTCTTGTTCTGGATTCTGCTCGACTGTGTGCAGTCGTCCACTGCTTCCTTCGGCAAGTTGAAACTTTCCACCAGTAAATCGAACGGTAGGTCAGTAGGTCTTGCTTGTTCCGGTTGGCAAGATGTGGGCCGTAACTGGTTTGCATGCCGTGGCCGATATGGTGGCGTTGGTGGTTGTGTTCTCCATAAGAAATACTTCAGGCCACTTGCTGTATGAATCGACTATAATGAGGAAGCTTCGGCCGTTGATCGGTCCCCGCAAAGTCGACATGGATGCGGCACCATGGCTTAGTAACTCTTGGCCATGAATAGAGTACTGATTTTTGTGGCGCTTTCAGGACATTGGCACACTTTTGGCAGCGTTTGGCTATTTCTTCTATCTGTTTGTCTATAAATGGCCAATATACATAACTGCGGGCAAGTGCCTTTATTCGGTTTATTCCAGGATGCCCGGCGTGCAACTGTCGAATAAGACGCTCCTGAAGTGCCTTGGGGATGACCACTCTTTCTGAAAATAGTATGCAGTCGTTTACGATAGAGAGCGAGTGTTCGTTGACGGCGATTAATACGTTATTTTTGCAAGGTCATTGGCGTTTTGCTTTTTTCCTTCGGTTGGGCTAGAAGTTTTGTGGAGCAGTGAATTGTTATTTTTGGAGTTGCGTCTAGTGAGAAGATTACAACAGATACTTACTCCATTCTTGTGTGTGTAGCCGAAATTATGCACCACTTTAGACGCACCTTATTTCGAAGCACACGCGGAGGGGGGGGGGGAATGCATTGCTTTGCGCCATCTCAACGTGGATCGCAATTCGCATCGAGGCAATCCTTGATTAATTTTTGGTCTCTGGGACCAGAATCAATGAAACAGATGAACGTTGGATGTTGTCCGTCTTCCTCAAAACACTACACTCCGAACTGTCGGTGCAGAAATAGCAGACACTCGAACCCAGCGGCGTTTTGCATGTTAACCGAAACCTGTACTCCTATGACTTCAACTGTTTCAAAATAGGCTGAGGTAGCTGCGAAAAGAGGCAACCAGCATGTCGGCATGCTGCGAAGAGCATTCGGGAGCTTTGACCCATCAATGATACACAATGATACACAATTCCTACATGCGTCCGCATGTTGAATACGCTATCCAAGCTTGGCAACCTTGGTTGAAGCGTGGCCTAGAAGCGATAGAGGCATCACAACGAAGAGCAACAAAGAATGTAAAGGGCCTGCGCTATCACCCTTACCACCGAAGACTGAAGTTGTTGGGAATTTTCAGCGGTCACTATTGAAGGCTGCGCGGCGATCTCATATTAGCGTATCAGATATTGAGTGACCCCAACCACGTATGCCGCCATTTGCTGAAACTTAGCCACAACACGCAGCTCAGGGGTAACTGCTTAAAGTTGAAGGAACAATATAGCCGTTTAGAGTGTCGACAGAATTACTTTTCCCTTCGGGTTTGCCAACCCTGGAACGCACTCGCATACTCAGTTGTATCCTCTCCTACCTTGGATGTTTTCCCAAAACGATTAGATGTTGCTCTAAGCTCCCAACATTTTGTTACCTAAACTCCCCCATTGTGGATTACGCCAAGCATGCTTTTAAACAGGATTTATGTATCAAATGGACCTAAGTGAGCGACCATATTTTACTTTTCTCACTCCTTACCTCATTGATCACTGCACCCCAGTGTCTTTCTGAACGTTTGCGCTCGACAATTTATTTTAATTCTACACTGATGTTACTTATCAAACTATTCATCTCGGCAGACGTTCAATAGATGACCCAAACATATTTTTGATTTCATCATATTCACCTCAACCATCCTACGGGACGTGTCAAGCACTTGCTTTTATCCCGTGATATATCATTGTTCATTGACACCGCGTCGCGGCGGCGATCAGTGCTTGTTACAATCAGTCACTTTGAGATTGGGTCTCATCGTGGTGCAGTGGTTTGCGTGCTGCATTGATCCAGTGGGCTATTCTGACTGGTGTTTCTCTCACCTGCAGAGTCATTCATACCAGATCAGTCAATGTTTAGAGGCCGGACAAACTCAGTCTCCTGATCCTCCACGGAGTCCCCCTAACCCACCGTCTAACTCCCGCTGTCATGCAGGGTTGCAACTATCATCCATACATTCCTGGGTTTTGGACGACTACACGGCGGAATCGAGAGTGACGAACGTCGTCTCTACTTGATCCCTTGTCTAGCTGGTCATGCTTACTCCGGATTTCACATGCTCACCGAGCTCGGTCATTGATTTGCAAACGTTTCATCACCGAACGAGGTAACTCTCTGCACACAATAGCACATTAAGGACGTTACCTCCTTCGGTGATGTAACGTTTGCAATGCTCGGCGAGCTTCGGCATGAAACTCGAAACAGTCAACTCGAGATACCAATGTTTCAACTCCTTCTAAATTATGCTTATTTACATTCACGAGGCCCATTGGTTGTGCTACCAACTTGCCTGAGCACATTCGGTTCACACCTCGTTAGGTCGAATGTTCGCTCATGAATTATCTCCACTGTGTTTTTTTCACACCCCTCGTTTCGTCACTTTTTCTTCTCACAGATATACGACCCAGACAAAGAAGTCTTTGTGAAATTTACCAGGCAGGTGTGTCGCAGCCTGACACCTGACGAAGTGTACGACAAAGGTGAGTGCATATTTTGTACGTCTCGTACAAAATGCTGAAGGTGATACCAGTGACATATGAATAAATTGCCACAACCAAAGATGTTTTCGAGTTTGCAGGCGTCGGACTACTGTTTATAATGCGAATAAACCTGCAGTAGGTCCAGATGTCTTCGAATGCTCCCAATTCGTCCGTATGTGTTCGTCCACTCGTCTTACAATTTCATCTTGTCCGGTCCTAGCACAAGTTTTCCCGTTCACGTTGGAGCACATCGAATGGTGGTCGCCATTGATATGCGCACTTCATGCAGCTGCACTCCTCCAACACTTTGTGACCAAATTTTGCGTTTTGATTACATAGGGCTACACTAGGAGAGAGATAACCTCTGTCTGCAACCGCTGTTCCGTCACCTACGGGTGAAATATTGCGAAACAAATAGTCTCTACATCCCACTACCTCGGTAGTTTTTATTTCTCATTTTTCACACCTGTAACAGCCTACTGAAGCATCAGCAGTACGCCGGTACGCAGTACCGACGCTTCGCTGCCACTCAGCCACCACCAGTCGCACGTGTGCTATGGGTAATGCGTGGGTCGCCCTGCTCCATAGGCAGAATCGAACCCGCGCCGCCAGATTACAAGCTCGTTACCACTAAGCTAAGCGCGTACTCACCAAAGTCTAGACTGTTTCTGAGTTCGGACCTCACTATTTTCGGTGCACCTTAAATTTCAGCTTTGTTTTTTTGCACCATTCTGACTTAAGCGTGGGACACTATTCTTTGACGTACACTAGTAAATTGAACCCAACACGTTGACTGATTTCTTGTAACGTTAGTGCTCTCACAGACTGTAAATGAGCCGTTCAACTCATTATCAATCTCGTTACTCACCGTGTACACCCTCTTTCTTGCCTTCTCTTGGCTACTTGTAAACCAAGGATGTTTTCGTGAATGCCTCTCTTTATCACTTGCACTAGTACGAACTCCTCTTTTTCGCCTACCATCTTTATACTTAGCAATCTCAAGATTTCTCGGCTTCGACCATAAACATCGCATGCGCCTCGCTGCAGCCTATCTCACGAAATTGGACGATCTGTCTCGTTGGGTGGAATGTTATGGCTTTTCGTCGGTCACTTTTTGTCGCACTTCCCTTCTTCTGGGACACGAATCCACCAGCATCTCCTCCGATACCGTTGAAGTGGTAGTCCGTTTGATCGATTTCACCGATTGGGCCGAAATCTCGCCTGATGTATCCAGCCAGTCTGACAATTCCCCGGAATCCGAGTTAATCACAGGATTCGCTCATGGACTATCAGTCTTGATGGGAATGCTGACGCGGGCTATCAGATCTCATGCAGTGGTACAAGACTAGCTCTGCATAGCTGGACTACACTAAGCGCCTCGTTCTCTCTTCTGACGGTTTCTCGAAATACCCATTCCGTCCTCCACATTCACACCTCCACTGTGAACAGGATGCGTTCCGCCCAAATGCTTCCTTCACAGCAGTCTTTCTGATTATTTTTATTAATTCCATTCTACCCAGCCGCACTATTTTGCTCTTTGATATACTCAATGTACTTTGCTTTTTTATTTGTTTCAGAATAAAAGTATCTTTTTGTATAAATGTTTCCCCAAACGTGATGGTGGTGTATATTCGTCCCGTTTTCTCCACACGTCGAATGCGCACTTCATGAATTTGCGATTTCCGCGCAAGAATGAAATGCTTCACTTGGAGCGTGACCGCGGAATTCCACCCAACCATTGATTATTGCCCGTTCGAAGGGGATGAGTTAGTAACAGATCTGTGCGAATTGGGCACTATATTGGCCTGCGTTCCCTTCATTGAAGGCGCCGGCATATTTCGGATTCATTTGTTTCCTACCAGGCAGTTTCTAGAGAAAAAAATCACATACCAAATGGGTTCATGGTGAAATAACTGTTTAGCATCCTTACTCACTAATTCCCTCGGTTTGCACCATCTGATAGTCTTGGGTCACGGGATAGAGCCCGGCTCAGTTCTCATGGCATTGTTGCTGATGCTGTCACAATGAACCGGACGAATTTAACCGTGTACATCCAAGACAAATAGTTGTCAGCCTTAGGCAACATGGATGCACGGATTGAACTTCCGCCATTCCCTTGGCATCTCTGGCTTAATTGCTTGCAGCCACATCGCACTGTTTCAGGCCATTCAAAGCAGGCCAGTCGCTCTCTGAACGGTTGTACAACCGACAGTCGGAGAGTTTCCTCCAGAGCTGCAATCTGTGTGCAAGTAGCGCCTGAACTACCATATAAATTTCATATATATATATATATATATATATATATATAGCTGGCGGCATCCGGTTTCGGATTTGCCTGTCACTGTGGCCAGCCACAGGACGCCCGCGCTTACAGAGGGACCATGGATGGCTTGCGCTGCACCACCCACAGCTCCATCCACACAACCCATATTCAGTGTAAACCCGAAGGAATAAGACCGGGAGGCATGTGGATGGGAGCCACATTTCATCAACCGAGCCGGCTCACACTCCTTCACAGGCAAACACAAGCACGCTGTATTTGGGAATCAATCGCATACAAGGCGGTGGTTGGACCGTAGTCCGCTCCACACTGAGTGCATGGAACCACTCTTCGAGCCAAGCACGGCCACAAGGACCGTGAACCCCGTCCCCTCCAACAACGACCAACTGTCTCCTGGAACCAGTTTGAATTAGGTAGTAGGTACCAGACTGGTAGGCACCTTGTCAACATGCACATCAAGCGCAGCCACACTGGGGATATCAAACAACAGCCATTCACTTGAAACGACAAGATGAAATAAAATAAATCCAATAAGGCAACAGATACAGTGGCATAACTCTTCCTTAAATTACCATATGAAGTAAGTCGGTTAGCAACGAATCCGCGATAAGGAAAAAAAATGTCCACAAGTTACTTAAAAATGCTACAAACGCAACAAAGTTACCGAAGATAAGCGCAATTAGTGTAAGCAACGTGGCCAGTTAATAGAAGATTATTCAGGTATGCAGAACAAACCAAATAAAGTGGAATGAAATGTATCCAGATTAAAAAGACCTAGTTTAAGTGTAAGTTGGTTTAGCCCAACTGCAGTGAAGAAGCATCAAGAATACAACATTAGCCTCAGCATATATATATATCACATTGTGTACAGATATTGTGCCGTCAGAACCTTGACGGAATAGGAAAACATGGCTACAGTAGAAGAAAGAAAACAAACAATTTTTCCACTTGCATTTTTTGCATTTTTATTGATGTTTCTTATTGGGGGAGGGAAGGGGAATCACCACAACAAGCAGTGCTACATGCCCGCCATTGAGTTCGGTTTCGAGCCATGACTTCCAAGGTTTCCAACCAACGGCACTCAGCTTCCTTGGGACCCCATCCAGGTTGTCAGGACGAACTTACCGTGGCCAGCTGTTTTTTCAGCTATTTTATCCTGCGTCTCCAAGTTGTCGACTTTCCACCACATCGCATCCTCCAACCCTGTCCAGTGACCGCGAACAAAGCACGACGCGGAAGATGCTGAACGGGCATACGCAGTACGTGTCCGAGCCATCGTAGTTAGCGCAGGGAGACAAGTGCCACCCAAGACACGCTGTGGCTTTAACGCTGGTTATGTGGTTCACCCACGACACGCGGGCGATGAACCGCAAGCAACGGTTCTCGAGGACAGACGACATAGCTCATCGGTACGAGCAGGTCAAGTCTTGTAACCGTACAGATGTACAGTAGCACTATAAACCCGTCCTTTGATGGAGAGACTGATGTCATGGCGGCGCCATAAATGCCTCGGCCTGGAGAAGGCGAGACGAGCTCTTGAGATACGCATCGAAATCTCGTTTCCAACAGCCCCATCAGCAGTTATGCAACTTCCCAGGTGGAATGTTGACGACCACGCCGTATCCTCCAGTCCAATCCTGCACTAAAGAATAGGTCGACGCTCAGGCGGCATGCGTAGAGTGTGGGCCGGCTCCGTTGATGAAATATGGCTCCCATCCACATGCCTCCCGGTCTTATGGTTTCGGGTTTACACTGGATATGGGGTGTGTGGTTGGAGCTGTGGGTGGTGCAGCGCAAGCCATCCATGATCCCTCTGTAGGCGCAGGCATCCTGTGGCTGCCTACAATGACAGGGAAATCCGAAACCGGATGCGTGAGGTGGTTTCCAATACTTCAGCACCAATGCTGATTCGCGGAAATATTAAACATTGCACATCCGGTGAAGGGCTCAAAGGGACAGACAGTTTTGCTTGTGTTGGTGGTGAGCCCGAATTTGGCAGCTGTCGAAGCCGCGTTGTGGGCAAACAACGCACAGTCGTCAGCAAACAGCATGTGCTACGCATGCCTGGTCACCGCTTACCTAGGAGGGCCTTGTTCAGTCTCCCTGGTGTACGATGGCGCAAGGCTCGAGGTGGACAGAAGTTGACTTGGCAGCGGGAAATGAAGTCACTGACGACCAAACTGGGTGCCGTTGGTCCGTCTCGCCTTCCGGGTTGGAGTCCGCGTGACTCACCTTGTGCTTGGCTCGAGATTTTACAGGTCGTGGCTTGCAACCGACACCAGTGGCGCGTCTGCTGCGGTCTCCTAATCGGATTGTCTGTTTAAAGTGTGTTTGGTGCTGAGTTATCTGCGGGGTAATGGCTGATTATGACGCGTGGCAGTGAAAGCCGCAAGGAAGCTGTCTCGCCGATGCCGCCTTATCTTTGCACGATAGCCAGCTGTTTGTGACGGTATGTTGTCTACACAAGGTGTAGGCGCCTTGACCTAGAATGTTTGCTTAGGGCATTAAGGTTTTCAGGTAGGTCTGCCTTCTCTCCCTCTTCTTATTCTTTATTTCATAGGTTCTCATGGTTGTATAGCAGCGAAGCATCAGTTCAAATGGCTGATGTACTGCTGTTGATGATGATGATGATGGCATGCGTAGAACGTGACAACGCAGTCACCTCAGCTAGCTCGGTGAAACCAGCTTGTTGAAGAGCACGACGTCTAACATCATCACTGTGAGCTCGGTATCCCCACCGTACACTAGCAATTTTCATCAAACAACTAGTGTCGGAAGTCGGCGCATGTCTTCGCCGCGAGTTGGCTAGGGCCTGCGCACACACAAAAGCACTGGGGAGGCGAAGATGAACCATGAACAATGCTTTAGCACGGGTAAAAAAATTAGGGGCTTTTCAAGTCCCGTAGAATCGCTAAGTGAAAAATAAAATGATCAAGGGATTAGTGAATCGTCGATTTAAACGAATACGGATTTAACTGCACTGCTTCATAACGATACTGAGTAAGTAGAAATGAATTCTGTACAACTCTTTCGAAATATGATGAAAAACATTTTAAAAGTTGTGAATATTGTTGTCGTTCTAATGTAACATTTAAACTATCTGACTTACGATATTTCAGGATTCACAAATGTTGTATGTCATCGTAAGTGTGCAGTCGTTCTCTGAATCGAATAGAAGCAAAATACAAATCTAACAACGTTTTGAACTGTTGTACAGAGGTTGCCTCAACCACATGTTCAGGTAAACTGTTCCAAATGTTTACCACTCTCCGTTCGAAGCACAGTGGGTGGGGAACACATTTCACATCCGGCACGACAAGTTTGTATCTGTGTTCGCGTGTGCTGCATGGCCCTCGTAAGTGCAGCATTGGCCTTAGTATTGGGAAGTCACCGAGATGTAGAATACGGTAGGTCATAATGAAGTCGACTCGCACCCGACAGTAGGACAAGGTGTAGTGTCCTAGTTTCTCACACCTGTCTTCATACCCAAAGCCACGTAAACTCGGGATCGGCCTGGTAGCGTGTTGGACCCGTTCGATCTTTTGTGCTTCGTCTCGGGTAGTCGGAAAGTAGGCGGACGAACCGTACTCTAGCATTGGTCTAATGATGGAAGAGAACAGACCAGGGACAACCTCCGGACCATGTGCCGAAGCTACATTTGAGCGCTCAAAGCATGCGCAGTCCGTTCCGATATAGCCTGTTCGTGTTGTTCACGGACTTCAAAATGGGTATTGAATGTGTGCACACCAAGTACAATGCCGAGCGATTATAGTTCGCGTAATCCGTGGTGTAAAAAAATAACAAAGGGAATGATAACGCACTCGTGTGCAGCTTTCTTGGCCCGATGGGATATGAAAACCCGGTTTACACATAAGCGGCGTTTAATAAATGTTATGCGAGAAATGAGAATGAGCACGTTTGCTCTGTAGTGTTAGATTGACACCTGAACATAGACTGCTATATGGTGTAATGTTAATGTATGGATGTATCATCGTGCCGTCTTTTGAATGTCGTTAATGTGGGGGATGAAGCAACTTAAGTAGGGAAGGCGTCTCGTGGTTGGCACACGCGAAGTGTAAAAGATTTCTGGCAGCATTCCAACCGGCTATACTGTGTGGTCAGCTTTGGCTGGTGATCTCTCAGAGTGGTATTGTGATTCCGCTTCAGAAGGTGACTACAAGCATGGTTTGGATTCCTTTGGCTCAATGTATCATTAAACTCGTCCCGCAAGCCTAGATATTGTCCACTGTACACCCCAAGGATTTTCATCCTCAATTGGTAAGAGATGAACCAGATCCTTTACGTTTCTGGTTGCCCTACGTTGCGGCAGTTCAAGTGCGGTGAGGTCGTGCTTGTGTCAGGTCTACCAGACGTGTATGGCGTATTCTGATTGCGACCTATATACGCATTGAGTATCTGGTAGAAGCTTTAGGGATCACAGTGCCAGAATGCACTCCGCTAAAGCCCAAGGTGTTGGTTAGCTTTTTTGGACGCCTTGGCCTGATGTGAACAGCCAAGATCCTCTTGTACCATCACACCTAGATTGCATTCTGCAGAAGCACGCTGCAAAGGTTGATCCTCCAGCCGGTACTAACAAGTGGGTTGACGGCGTATGCTCAATGTCTTACATTTGATGGAGTTGAATTGAAGCAGCTTCTGAGTCGCCCATTCATCGTGAAGCGCTACGTGGTCAATTGTTGTTTTGATGTTCCGCCATATTTTGAGCTCATTAGCGAAGAGTAAGAAATTAGAAGTGATCACTCTCGCGGGATCGTTTATGCAAATCAGGCTTAGACGTGGACCAAGTGCTGGGCTTTGTGGCACTCCGCAATGAACATCGGTAGGGTCAGAGATGACGCTGTGAATTTTCACATTCAGGTGTCACTGAATCAGCAATTAACCTATCCAACCGAGAGTTGTGTCTCCAGTTCCATAGCTCCGAGGCTTATTAACGGGTGTAACGTATGCAGTTGAGTATTGATTCGTGTACACTTGCGCTCACATGATTGGTTGACAATGACCTTGCTGTGCCCTCCTTATTTCATTGGTTTTTCTTTCCGGCATTTCTAGCCACTGTAATAGTTCCATACTATGCGTGCCCGTTCTGTTCCGTTCCTCGGCTAAGGGCCATACTTAACATTCTGACGACGAGATTAAACTACTGCGATGTTGCACGTTCCTACACTGGAATATTCCTTCTGAGAAACCAACACCGGCTACCTGGAAGCGCACTTTTTATTATTTGGAGCTACTATCCGTTTTGCAACCAAATACGGTACTCTCAGACAGCCAATATTAAACTAGTGTGAGTATTTCTGAAGCATGAAGGCTAAAGACATTTTGATGCCATCCATGTCGGTGAGAAGGTGACAATCAACAGTGGGCTGGAAGTTCTCGGCGGGTTATGGGGTTCACGACTTAACACATACACTGCGCGGTATTCCTCTTTGACATTGCGTCAAAACCCTGAAAAAAGTGTCATTGATTTCATTGCGCGGATTCAGCAAACCCTACCAGAGCGTCGGTTGGTAAAATCCCAGCTACGAAGTTCGAAGAGGCTTTACAGTGCTTGGTATCCGGTATCCGTAACGAACGGGCTCTTGTAAGCTGTTGTCGGAAGATGAGACGACGATAAGCTGAGAGAACACCTGCCATATCGTTCCGCAGCTGGAGAATGTCCATAAACCGTTAGCAACTTTTTCCTCTTAACCTCATAGAGACACAATCTAAGCAATCGACCGAAAAGATGCTACTCCGAAACAGTCCGAATTGCTTTTATTGGTTACCGATGTGAAAGTCAGCATTTATCCGCTGAGGAATGTCGTCATAGACTGAATCTGCCGCCAGTGTGGAAACTTAGGTCACTTAGCTCGAGTTTACCAATCTAAAGATGGCACAGCTGCGACATCACATTTTCCCAAGAAGCCCATGAAGGTCGTCCAATCTTCAAACACGATTTGGAACGCAACGTCGAGTATCTGTAGCGTTCACCCACCCTACACTGTGCTCGAACGTCTACAACAGAGTGGACTCAAACTGAAGTCCAAGCGTACGTTTTTCTCGGATTCCGTTCGTAACCTTGGTTACCGCCTCGATAAAAACGGGTTACACGTGTTAGAAGACAAAGTAAAGCCCATACTTGTCGCACCTGAACCCGAAAATGAAGCTACATTCCGATCATATTAGGGACTTTTTCTCCCTATCGTCGCTTCTTACCTAACGCCTCAACGATATGTGCACCCTTGCATGAACCGTTGCACAAGGAGAAGTCCTGGATTTGGAGTCGGGAACAAAGAAAAACCTTCATAGATGCAAAAAAGTGCTCAGCGCCTCCCCGTATCTCGTGCATTTCGATCCGAGCCGGCCTCTAGTGCTGCAGTATGATGGTTCCCCACGCGAAGTAGGCGCAGTCCTTTACCACCAGACGGACGACGGCTCTCTTCGCCCAGTCGCGTTCGCTTCTTGCACCCTGCAACCTGCTGAAAGGAATTACCCCCAACTGGACAGAGAGACCTTAGCAGTTATTTTCGGATTCAAGAATTTCCACCAATACGTCTGGGAAAGACAGTTCGACATCCCCACTGACCAGGAACCACTTCTTTCGCTTCTAGGTGAGGAGAGAGGAATCCAACAGGTGTCCACCTCGAATGCAAAGGTGGGCAATACTTTTGAGCGCCTTCAACTATAAACTTCAGTATGTAAACGGACCAAGAAATACCATGGCCGATGCACTTAGTCGCCTCCCACAGCAGCATGGCATAAAAACGAACAGTGAACCTGTGGAGTTTGTCAATTTGAGGTAACACTTTGAAAATTCACCCACCCGAAGTGACCTGCTCCGGCACCTGACTGACCGGGACCCTCTGTTGTCGATGGTGAAGCGGCTTTTGTTGACCGGATAGTCTACAAGCACATCAGACGAACTGAAAACACACCTGTCGGAGTAATGAGTTGAGTCTATACGACGACTGTATATTTCAATGCTCGCGCATAGTTTCACCAGAAGAACTACGGCCCCACTTGGTGAAGGAGCTGCATGACGCCCACCCCGGCGTGAACAGGATGAAGGCGCTGGCATGTGGTTACTGTTGGTGGCCAAATATTGACCAGGATATAGAGCGGCTGCTGAAAAACTGCGCACAATGTCAGAAATACCAGTCAAAAATCTTTCGGACCGATATATTCGTGGCGTTGGCCGGAGAAATCCTGGCAGTGGGTACACGCGGACTACTTTGGCCCAATCAATGGGATAATGTGCCTACTTTGATTGATGCCCATTCTAAATGGATAGAAGTGCATCCAGTTCCACATGCGACTTTCACAACAACAGTTGCAAAAATGTGCTCCATATTCGCCACTTTCGGTATCCCAGAGACGGTATGCACCGACAACGGGACACCATTTACCAATGAAGAGTTTCAACAGTTCTTGAGTAACAACGGAATACAGCACATTAAGTCTGCGCCGTACCATCCCGCGTCGAATGAAGTGGCAGAACGTGTAGTACAGACTGTTAAACAAGGTGTCCTCATGCAGACTCATGGGATTCTTCAAACTAAGTTGGGTCTTCTCCTGTTCTCTTATAGCACTACGCCGGCTGAGTCGACAGGGAAGTCACCCGCGGATTTAATGTTTGCTCGACCAATACGAACGAGACTGCACTTAAAGTTGGACTTGGAGAATCCGCTGATGGTTGGATTGCTACAAGCAACCTCTATTGAGACCTCGGTTCACTTGAAGTGGACTTCGGTCATTGTGATCAAAAGACCGTAAGTAAAAACATTATAATGTTGCTCATCCCAACACTGGCACCCGAAGACCGCGGTTTCGTCCTGGTTGGGACTCATCAGTTGGAGATAGCCTGAGTTGGGCTGGAACCCAGAGCCTAGTGGCTCATGGTTGACGCCATAAGCACTATGCCACTGAGATCCGCGAACAACGCTTGGTACAGCGGAAACGAAGTTAAAGTTGGACTTGGAGAACCCGCTGGTGGCTTGTAGCAACCCAACCACCAGCGGATTCTCCAAGTCCAATTTTGAATTCGTTTCCGCTGTACCAAACGTTGCTCGCGGATCTCAGTGGCATAGTGCTTATGGCGTCAACCATGAGCCATCATCATCATTACACGTTAGCTGGAGGTGGAAAACACCTCAGCTATTGTGCCGCAATACAAAAGACAAGAAAAGGAAAACAAACAGTGGCACGCCCGCTGAGTCTCCAGTAACGGGTGGACATCGTTCCGGAGAGCTAACAGATGGCTGCTGTAAAAGAGAGTCATATTATGCCTAACAACTGAGATCGTGATTGGAGGGGATGCTAAACAGGAGGGGGTGGACAAAGGAAATCGCAACACAAACGCCATTGGGACCGGCTCCTAGCCATATCAGCAAGTGTGTCCAACCAAACGTGTTCACCGCCCTTAAGACCCCAACCAGGCAGTCGGGATGCACCAACCGACACCAACTTTGAAGTGAAGGTTTTCATTTCTCTCGACCAAGCCATCACTTGCCCTCCCCTCCTCCTCTTCCAACCGCACCCACAACGCGCAAACAATGCACGTCGCGGGAGTCGGTGTGCTGGCATGCGTAACACGTGGCCCAGCCATCGGAGCCTGGTGCGTGATACAATGGTGCTGAGCGGTTCACTCGCTCTTCCTGCACCAAATACGCGACGTCGAACACGCTCATTGCTCACGCGGTGTTCCCACCAGACATGAGCCACTAGGCTCTGAGTTCCACCCCAACTCAGGCTATCTCCAACTGATGAGACTGCACCTTTTTCCGAACCCCCGGAGGAGAATGGAGGAAAAGCAGGAGGAAATGTGTGGGGGTGAAAAGCTGCTAGGGGAAATGTGTCTGAGTGATATTGATCAGGTATATACAAGTCTGCCTCACGAAGCAAGTTGGTAGCCTGCTACACTCATGTCCCCAACGAGTAACCAAGCGGAGCTACGACCTAAGGGCGGCCGTGTGATGCGCCGCCATTTTGACCATATGCGGTCAGCTCAATTGAACTGCATGAGATGGATCAAAAATCGACTGTTACTGATCCAGAAACGGACGCAGAATCTGCTTCACAAACCAGGAACAACACACGGGTGCGGCACAACCACAATTAAGACGCTCAAAACGCACGCCTAAGCCAGTTGATCGGTATCAACACCGAGTCTGCAGTCATGAAATGGGAAAAGAAGAGTGTCACGTATGCAGTTGAGTACTGATTCGTGAACACAGGCCTTCGCACGATTTGTTGACCATGACCTTGCCTTACCTCCTTTATTGCATTGGTTTTTACAGCTAGTCACTGTCACGTAGGAAGCTTTTAGTAAAACGGTTCCTTACTACGCGTGCGCGTTCTGTTCCGTCCATCAGTTAAGTGCCATACTTAACAACGAGGATGCAGTAGTCAAGGCGGTCGAACGTCTTCGAGAAGTTCAAATAAACCGTTTCACCTCCCACACCGCTATCGACGGTCTCAGTCCAACTGGAGCTTACGAGTAGCAGGTTTGTGGTGCAAGACCCATTCTGGCGGAATCCTGGTGGTCTGATCTTGCATCCTTCCAAGTGCTATGAGCGCTTCGGCAATAATAGACTCCATGGTTCTGGATAGCACCTGAAGGAGTGTTATCGGGCGATGGCCCATTCTGCGCGACTTCTTCCCTTGTGAATGCGCGTGACGATTCCGTGCTTCCACATTGTTGCATAACAGACATAGTTGAATAAGAGTGTTGCATGATCGTTGCTGCCCGGATGACTAGCTATCGATACCGTTTCGATCACCTGCTTCTCGTTGGTGAACACGAGATTGAGGATACTTAGTTTGTTCCCCGTCCTGAATCTTATGCGGGAGGTAACGTGGTTCTTTAGTGTTAGTCTACTGATTAACTCCTTCAATTCCATTTTGAAGTTCTCATCGAAACAGGCTGGGGTTTCTAGTGCGTGAAGATTAGTGTCACAACCAGGAGGATGTGACTGGGCAAGGATAGTTTTTAGAGTGGAGACTAGGCGATTATCCATTTCCGAAATGGACGACCGAGGGCGGTACACGATGCCCACTAAATCTGTGTCACCACATCTTAGGTGAAGAGAAGACCAAAGCGCATCGACATTCTAGACATCCGGGTCGTCGATGAGGTCCAGATATGGCTCACCGATGTAATGGAGTAATACACCACCTGCTTTATTCGCTCGATCGTTGAGTAGAATTGACATTCCAAGTAGTACGACTTCGGTGTCAGTGATCACTTTACTCTACCATGTTTCGGTTTCCTTGATGTGGTCCCACGACATCGGAGCTTGGCGCGGCCGAAGTCCCATCTGCGTTGGTATGAAAAAGAACGCCTTATATGTTAAATTGTTGCTAAGGTATAGACAGCAGGTTTGAAACTTAGCCGACTTACGTGCGGTCGGCTGATACTCGTTTTTTGAGAAGGCATTGGCTGCGGTGATAGAATTGGGATACATTGTTGCACTAAACACTCCTGGTCATAATGACCCGAGCTGTCAGTCGCACCCTACAGTGTCCCTCTGGATAGTATGACAGTCGTTAGGTTAGTCATTGTGATGGACCCCACAACTGGCGTTTTCGCTGAGTTTGTCACCCCAATGAGTAATCAGTATCCCTTTGTTGTGTCCATGCTGCCTTTAATCGAATTCATGTTGGCAGCCTGTTACGTAACTTACTCCAATTCTCTAGGAGGATCTTTACTCTTAGCTCAGACTGTGAAACTAACTTCGGCAACCTAGGGCCACATTCTTTATGATTAAGAGACACGGGAACCCTTGTCAACGAACTGGCAGCAACATCTAGAGAGAGTGCTTCACGAATGTAGCTCCATTGCTCCCGGTCATGTGACTGAGCTTCGTCGGAAGTGGAATCTAGGAGGTCGGGGACACCATGAACAATGACGGTTTTCTTATCATGCTTTTGACCTCCATCTTAGTTGTTCATATCCTTAAAACGTTCTTTCCGCGGACTATCCGGTAGTATGCGCGCTCTCTTTGATGCACTGTGTAGTCGATTCACAGACAGCAGGATGGCCTCCGTTTCATCCGTGAAATGTATTGTTACTCGAAGTGTTCGAGGCTCACCGTAGTTTGAGTGATGCGTTGCAGTGTGGTGGGTTTAGCAAGGACATCGATGGCATTACAGATGGAATCCCAACGATTACGATTGTCCATTAGTTTACCCCTGCTTGTATTAGATCCGGCCTCGGGAACGTTAGCGCACACAAGATTTACGTCCCCATGGTTGCGCCTGGTTGTTATCGGCTTAAAAGCACTAGGTCCGGTTGCTTTCTGTCGATTTGTGGGCGGCATCGTTGTTAACAAACCATGCTATGAAATATAGTTTTACCAAGTCCGGCAAGTGTGTTCATGATTGCCTTTGCTGGTGTTTACTGGCAGCAACCGACGCGTATGAGATCCAGTTGTTGGTTACGGTCGATTAGCTGTCGTTTCGGGTCTCAATTATGACAACTGAATTACTGTTTACTACACCATTGGAGGAAGTAACAGCAATCAGTTTGTTAATGCTTGTTCACTTAAAAGAGTGAAGTGGCTTGGGACGTTTACAGATTGATAAGCTGAGGTTAGGTTGGGACGACTGGCTCCCTTCTTTGGACTGACTGCGGAACTAAGAGGGGTCTGCTGAAATGCAAGCATAATTTCGTTTACTTCACAGTTATATCCCTGGTGTTCACCAGTTGCTCAACTGCTTCCATATGCTCTTTACAGTTTTCGCTAAAACGATCAAGCAACTAACACCCGGCAGAACGGAAAGGCCTCCAGTTTGTTGCTGTACTGTGTAGCTTCGTGCGGCTCTATCTCTGTACATTTAGGGTGCAGTGCTTTGGAGCACTTACAACACGGTAATCCCACCTTGCTGACTCCGGCACACAGGTCACATTTACCCTCGGAGGGGCCATGTTCATGGCTGACGTGCACTTTTGTGGTCTCGCGCAGGTTGTAAGATCAAATAATTGTAAACGCGGTTCTTTACCGCGATGAAGGCTTTCCGATGACACCACGAGTGCCTCAGATTGACAAACGCCGGCTGCGCTTTAGCAACGTGGAGATAAACTTCCTTACTAAGAATGCTACTCGCAGAAACACAGCTCCCGAGGTAGACGTAACTTTGTACTTACTTGAGCCGTGAAACTTCCAGGGTGTGCACGGGAACAGGTGTCGGCCAATCCTGGAACAGTTCTTTACAAAATGAGTGGGCGAAGCACATACCATAGCTATGTGCTTAACTCGCTAGCTGGTTCAGAACTAGTTGCATACTCTGCGGATAAGCACCAAGTATGGTGACATCATCGGCACAATCTAGGTCGGTAGCCATCTCACACCGTCGAATTTCCAACCAAATGTCATGGACTCCTTCTAGAGATTTCGACAGAAGTCCTCGATTGCGAAGCTGGAGGGGAATGGGGACATGAGATAGCTTTGTCGTACACAGCGAATGACAGAGGAAAATTTCTTTGAACCCTCACTCTGCAGGTGACATGGAGGTAACGTGTAGGTTTTGTACCTCCGAGATCCCGTCTTTTAGCAAGCAGCGCCATGGAGCAAGTCGAGCAACAGAGTCAAATGTAACCCTTATTTCTAGTAATGCAAATTGGTGGGTGTAAACTCCAGGAAACTCGATTCCATGCACCAGAGGAATTATTTCTTCTTGATGGCTCAGTGCTCCTATTTCCTCCAAGTTCCACCTTCCGAACTAATAAGACGATTTTTGCCCTACATTCTCAAGCGAGTTTCGTTATTCATTCACTACATTTGCAAGCACTTTGTCCCCAGCTCGCATTTTCATCAGTCTGTTATTAACAATACTGTTACGGTTATCTCTTTCCACCCGTTGTTCCCACGTTGCAAACCTAGCCGTGAGTTCTGCCTTGCCCATTATTCAACCCTATGTGACAGGATTATATCGCAAACCCTTCTATTCGAACTGTTTTCCTACCAGCTTAAGTTTATGACTGGAACAAGCATTATTTACACACATTTCGTAAGACGTAATTATATTTAACGCAGTTCCATCTTTACCTTGGTCTGTGGTACATGGGACGATTCTAGAGGAGTTGTGGAAATGTGTGGGTTTGACCCATACATCCATGACTAGGCGAGAATCAGACTTTTCCTCATGGGAGTAAGCTTCACGGTTAGGGATATTTTGTGAAGGATAATGGACAATAGTTGATTCACCCCAAGAGGAGGGCATTTCTTTTTCATGTCAGTGTTTGGGGAACAACGAGACCATCCTGTTATTGAGTACACTCAAATGTATTTGAATAGGTCCGGATAAAGTCCATCTGAGTGGTTACCCATGAATCGCTTCAAGTGTGGAATCTCGAGATAGACTCCAGTTCGCTGAGCAGATCCCAAGGAGCGAGCCACGGTAGACAACTGGCCAATAGGTGAAAGAATTGTGGATCGCATTTGGCTCTAGACGGTGTTCTGACCGGCAGGCAGAGAATTGCATCTTTGGTGCACGGTGGATGTTCCCCACCCACACACCCATCACTTATGCATCTTTGAAACAGCGCGGTCCCTTGCCATGTTACATTGCAGTAAATGAGCTCTCTAGATAAATTTATCCATTGAAGACAGCCGTTGCAAATCATGCGACCGAAATCAAGTTCTGGTGCACGCTGACGACTTAACTGGACAACCAATCACCGATGATTCACATACCAGCTAGAAACAAAATCTCCAATCCATAACCCCCTGATTAACTTGTGCATTGAGTGGACGAAGTTCTGCTTGCAATTTCTACGCTTCGGTATTCTTATCCACTGGTTGGATTAACGAGAACGCAAAAACTGGCGCGGACTTAAATTTGGGACATGACGATTGCTGGCTAGCTTCTCTCATCTTACTCCCCTTGTGTAGATGAGCTTGAACACGCCCGCGGTTTGGTGGCTTAAACGTATATGTACCGACTGGTGATCCTTACGTCTCGGTATCGGTATGTATCTGACAAATGCAACAAAATGGAAACCGATAGGAGTGTGTGTTGCAGTGGGTGGCACCATACATTCAGGTGTGTCAGATGTGGTCCCACTGAAGTGAATCGCGGGGTCCAGATTCGGACTGCCAGTCACTTCAAGGAAACAATAAATTTTGGTCAGTTTTGTTCAAGATTTCCACTTGAGATCACATTCGAATCCTGAATCACGCCCTCTGAAGTTATCCGTCAATTGGAGTTCCCTGGCAGGAATGATGCATGACGAGCAAGAACACTGCTTACGGGAGGTAATCGTTTTGTGAATTTCATTTTCAACTGATAAGATATCTCGGGAGTAGACATCAGAACAAATTTTAGCGAACAAGCTAGTTTTCAGTGGTTTCTCATCAGGCTAATACACCACAAATGAATGACATGAACGTAAACAGCAGTTATGAGTACAGGTTCAAAACCCAGATGGTCTGAGTGACCAAGCTAGGCGATTGGCCACACGGCGATCAACAGTTTTTGTGTGTGTGTGTGTGTGTGTGTGTGTGTGTGTGGCGTTGTCCACACTGTGTCCGTGTTACAGGGGACCGGGATAGAGTTAGTGTCTGGACAGACAACGTGGAACGGGCAGTATGCTCACATTGCCAGTTTCGTCCCGCTCAGCCAGAAACGGAAACTTGTTCGGTGCCTAACCGAGCGAGCGAGATGGATATGTAGCGAGGACATGCTTTCGGACGAGCTAAACTTTGTACGAAGCCTATTCGATAGAAATGGCTATCCTGACACCACAAGAGCGGTTAGATATCGTCTACTGGCAGCGGCCGAGGCGATAGCCATCACGCTTCATGACCCTGACCTATGTGCACACAAGAAATTTGTCCAGACACTAACTCTACCCTGGTCCCCTGCAACACGGACACATAGTGTGGACCATGCCACACACACACCACAAACAAACTGTTGATCGCCGTGACGCCAATCGCCTAGTTTGGTCACTCAGACCATCTGGGTTTTGAACCTGTACTCTTAACTGCTGTTTACGTTCATGTCATTCATTTGTGATGTATTAGCCTGATGAGGAACCACTTAAAACGAGCTTGTTCGCTAACATTTGTTCTGAAGTACATTTTGCTGAATCCCTCAACAATCTAACACATAATCCGATAACTGATTCAAATTTTGGAGAACCTAAAAATTTCACGTACACCAGCAATGTTATTATTATTAATTAATTGATTAATTTCCCCGGTTATCAAAGAGACCTTGGTATCGAATGCTATGCATCAGTGCTACCATCGACGTGACGCTCGTTTCTTGTCCCCTCGCTCATCTTGTCCTTAGGAATTCCATGTGGAATGTTAATCAAATAAAAATGATAACGCAGTTTCCCAATCGTCCGGGAATGCAACAATGATTTTATTAGAAAAAAAGGTTCAAACCAATGTCAGAACGCTGTTTGTTGATCCAACCAATGTCACAGGCATGTATTGTTCCGAGTGATAGTCAACGGGGTCTGTGGATGTGTTTCGATACCGTTCATATCCGCACCTGTAAGCAGAAAAATATATTAAGGGCAAGGTCCGAGTTTGATTCCTTCTTTTTTGTGGGCAAATGTGATGTGAAAGCGGGAAGATGTTTTAATTTTATGATAGTGTTTCGGTCAAATGTGTTGTTGATATGAAATAAATCATTTAAGCCGCTCGCTGGATCTTATTTGCTTCAGACGAGAGTGGAATGTGTCCTCGAAATTATTTGGAATATTGGTAGCTCGGGAGGCTTGCTCAGTTGTGGTGGAGTTCTCCGAGCTGGGCAACTTGGTTGCAGACGTTTCGCCACCATTCGAGGTGGCATCTTCAGTGCGGAATTGGTAGCAGTTGTGTAGCAGTAGCTGGTAGAAAGCAAACCCAATAATAAACCCAATAATAATGTGTCCTCATACAGTGTAACACATGCTACTGCGCAAAATGAACGCTATGCTTTGAGACTGTAGGCCGAAACGACCCCAAGGTTCACTGCGGATCCTTGCGGTTCACATAGTCCCCAAGCTATGATTTCTACCGCGAGCAGCGCTAATACTATCCACCTATAGCTACTCAACGAACAGGTGCGGTATCCTAGCCTATCCATGTGAGAATTTATTTCCTAATCAATGGTACGCTTTCGCGACTACAACGAATTTCACTCCTTGTTGGCTCAATTTTTTCCGAAAAGATTATCACGCGCTGTAGGGAAGAAAACGGGGGATTGGTTACGATGACTTTCAATATCAATTATTAACCGTTGTGTTAAGCATTGCTCGTCGTGACCCGGTGGCTTAGGGGTAGCGGTCACCATTAACATTACAATAGCAGCGGGTTCGAAGCCTGCTATCTCCATCTGATGATTTCAAACAAGATCATAACGCGTAATGGTGTGCAGTGTCGGCCGTTGGCCTAGTGGTCTGCCCGTTTGCTTTACAACCGTAAGATCACCGGTTCGAATCCGCGTAGGGTGGACGTCCTCGCGGTATACTCAGCTCGCGCGCGACTGGTGGTGGTTGCGCGGCAGCGAAGCGCCATTACGGCGTACAGCTGACACATAATTATCTTATTATTAATGGTTTTCGGACGGGCAACACCACATTTCTGTCTGCTTCAGGTACAGTCCAGCGATCGATTGACCAACGTTCACTTCAACGGGAATCGCGGTCAACATTGAGATTGCGCGTCGCAATCACACAACGAGTGCATTAAAATGACCCTCCAATCATATCGGGCTATACCTTTAAATAGGACGTTACGGTTACCAGAGAAACGCCATACTTGTATACGATAAAGCTTATCCGATTGCTTTAACTTCAAGCTCACCTTCAATTGGTTTGAGCGTCCATGTTTGTACCGTTGTCTCTCGTTGAAGGACGAGCCTGAGAAATCGGTTGCTCTTCTCGAGCGGTCATACCATGCGAGTCTGGGTAACACGACGAGAAGCAGGTTGCAGCGAGACAGCTCAGTGTCCACTTTCCCATCAACTTTGTGGTCCACAAATTAGGAAGGACTACCCTTTCTATGCATACAGCAGTAATTCCACCTGATGACCGACCGAGTTGAATACGTCTCGGTAAGTATGCCAGCTAACTCAGAGCTACTTCGATGCTCACTGGACTGACGATAGAGATTTCGTGACAATACGATCTGTTTGTTAAAATGTTCACGCAACTGCAACATAGAAATGTTAGGTAGCCACGAGTGCACAGTTTCCACCTTATACTCACCATTCTCTCACATTCAAACACCACTTTGGAATACTTGTCGCCATCTTGGCGACACTTTGTCGCAACAACTCACTATGTACTATATTATACTTGTGAGGTGAGTAGTTTGCACAAAATAGTCGAAGGAGTTTCTCGCACCAATCGGAAAGATGCAAATATCGATCACCTCCTTCGATTGTTTTCAACGAAGCTGTCAACTAACGCCTAGTTGGTGTAGAGAAGCCTCGCCTAATCGAGGTTTTGTCACCGTGATCACAACAACAACAGCAGCAACATACGTCAATACGTTGAACTTACACTTCGCTGTCATACAGCCATGATGACCCAGTGCTAAAACTCAGTGCCATCAACAAACATTCAGGATCACTGTATCAACAAAACACAATCACAAACAACTGGCTGTCGTGCGAAAACAAGGCAGCATCGCCGGAATAGCTTTCTTGCGTTCTTCACTACGCAATATCGTAATGAGCTTTAGCACACAGCCAACTCAGCCTAAAATATGTAGTAAGCAGCCAGCCCGAGTAGGAGACGATAACGAACATTACCAAGGAGCTCAACAAAGTATAGGTGATCAATTGTTTTGAAAATGATATCGAAGATTTGGTCACCTTAATCTTAACAGCGACTGATGGAAGTGTCTTGTTTGACCGTAATGGTACTAAACAGGATTCAAGTTCAATGGTCGGCTGTCTTCCACCATGACTCAGTGTCATAAGCTGCTGGCTAGTTGGCGTTAGCCTCTAGCAGTCATGGGTTCGATCCCCAGTAGGCGACCGATGGATGCGCACCGCTGACGAGCCCCAATAGGGCGAAACGCGCGTCTGGTGCTTTTCCGGATTGGTAGCTTACCTATGCGGCTTGGAATCTAATTGCGAGGAAGCAACTTGAATTAAACAGAATTCAGTTGGTCCGTCTGATGTCCAAATTCTAGCCCTAGAACTCTGGATGTTTCATTGGCAATCGTGGCTACCTGTGTTCCCAAAAGCAGTGACATAGTTCAGTGCATAAATTAGGGTGCATGTCGACAATCCGTTTGGTGTTGGAATTTCCGTAGTATTGGAGATGAAGCCATTTTATGGCATCTTTCGTACGCTCTAGTATGGTATAGGTGCCGGTGTTGAGTAGGCGACCCGGTGTAGAGGACTTGGGTATCACAGACCGCATGACTGGATATCCTAATTGTTCGATCCTGAGAAAGCAGATATCTCCTTCCTGGTACCGTTCTGACTCTTCGTTCCGCTGCACATCTTAATACACAAAGTATCGATGTCGATTGATGTGTGCACTACCCATGATTTCCCTGATTTTATCACGTCTGCTCATTTTCCTCCGTACTACTTATTAGTAACGCACCACACCATCACCTGCTTATAACCGCTACTATGTGTTCGCAAGTTAACTCGGTTCCATCGAGGAACCGTCTGGACAGCAAACCTTTCAATCTTCGTTATCCTTATTTTGATATCAGGCACAACACTGTTTAGAGACGCACCCGCTGAGATGCAGTCGGTAAATGTGATGCCGCTGTTTTATTTGGTTCCCAATAGTTATTCCTTCGTCTTTTCTCTCATACTGTGTGACCATTTCCCACGGTGTTTTCTGCTTAGGTTTTTCAGTTGGTTTTCGCCCCTTTCACCGTGCTCGGATTCTCTTATCAGTACATGAGGCATTTGCAATCTAGCCTAGTCTACCACCATTCGGTGGTCATCCAATGCTCACTTTACCATTACAGAGCACCGTAGGCTGTGCGTATGAAATCTGTTTTCAGGTTGCAATTGAGTTAAACGAAAGCACACCCGTTCGACGTCAGAATACCTTATGCTCCTCTAACACTTACCTTTCGTTTTATTTGACAAGTCGGATATGCTGGAGATGAAGTGACTCATTGTCCAGTAGAAACCTGAAAATGACACAAGAGTATGGGGAATAGCATTTGTTAGGTTGCGTTTTAATGGTACTTTGAAGTCGCAACCACTAATGCGCTGTTCTACATCGAGAAAACGTACTCAGTTGATACTTTTTCATCGTCTCTGTCAGTTTGCGGTTGATCACGACTTTTGCGTACGGTACTTTCGCAAAACATGAAGAAAAGGGGAAGCGTTTTATTCGGTGGTATTACATAAACGGACGAAACAAATCAACCAATCGGTGCATCATCATTAACACATCATCCCCATCGTCATCATCATCATTAACAGCAGCAGTACATCAGCCATTTGAACTGATGTTCCGCTGCCATACAACCATAACCACCTACGGAACGGAGAATAATAAGAGAGAGCAAGGGGGACTTACCGGAAACACTTTATGCCCTAAGCAAACATTCAGGGTCAAGACGCCTAGAGTTTGTCAACAACCTGCTATCACAAACAGCTGGCTGTCGTGCAGAGATAAGACGGAAACGGCAAGACAGCTTCCTTGCGGTTTTCACTGCCCCGCGTCATCATTGCTCATTACCCCAAGGATAACAGCAGCAAACTTAGCAGACCACTAGAGAGAATGCGTACGGATATCGTGCACAGTGTGGTTCAGATTGATCATAAATTGTTAGGGGTATAATCTATCCCCGTGGTTGTAGCTAGCTAATTCAATTTGGCCGAACCTCACCTGAACCGGAGGGCGCTAGCAATTGGTGAGCGGCCTCCGATAGGAAAACCTGGAGTGGTATCAGACTGTAGGTAATGTACGAGATACCGATCCTCGTTTGACAACAGGGCGGCTCGTACACATCAGCTTGTGCGTAACATTTCTCTGATCCTTGCATAACTAGTTAGTTGTTTCAGTCTAGAGGTCAAGACAAGGTCATTCAGTTCATCCGACGTCCTGGCAGCTCTCTCAAATGGAACAGTGTTACAATACTGGTACGAAGATAAAGCCGAACAAGTCCCATAGGATGGAATAGCTGAAAAATGAACGTTGACTATAAGGTAGACTGACTGCGCAGCTACGAGCTCAATACGAGTGTGATTTTGTGAAATGCTAGTGGACACAGCGTTTGTTGGCGTTTTGTCGTCACCAGATGAACCTGGGTCACAGGACGTAATGCAAATTGTATAAAGCTTCTTGGAGTCGTTTTTAAATGGATAATGTGAGAGGCGAGAGAGCCCTTCCCGGCTGAGAAATTCGACTGAAAAGTCCCGGTCATCTTCCGACCGAATGTATTTTGTGATCAGTTTCAGACGGCATCCCCATAGTTTGGGTTACGGTTATGTTTCAGAGGGTGGTGTCAACCGTGGTTGTGGCTTTTCTGAAACTGTTAGGTCAGGGTGACGTCACATCGTAGACGACAATAATGGCAAGGCGCAATGCCATTGGTGAACTGGCAAGAAAAAGTGCTGGACTCAAAAAACCAGTTGATGGTACGGGCTGTACCTCGCATCTAGGAGGAAAATACCCTTGTTTTTTTCCTCGCCAAAATTCCGCATTACTCATGCAAGATCATGGTACTAGCTGTAAATATTTGATCTGTACCAAATATGGACGCACCTTTTCATTTAAAGAGAAATATACATATCATTATAATAATGACGCCTTTTCGGTTGTCGTCGACTGTGGGGCCTCAAATGCACCCAAATCACGTTCTAGCCAGTGTTACCAGGTCTGAATTGCGTACTCCTTTTATGGGGCATGAAATACGCGTTATTTGTTTGAGTGTATTGACCTGTCAAACACCATCACACCATCGTACCGATTAGTTTAGTCTGGTTGATTGACACTGAGTTCCGCGCAGCGCAACCGTATATATATATATATATATATATATATATATATATATATATATATATACCTAAGAGATCATCCTCTGAAACTGGAAATACAATATAGCTGGCTTGAATGCCGTGGAAATTTCTTTTCTCTCCGTGTGTGCCAGCCTTGGAAAGCCCTCCCTAATTATGTCGTCTCTGCTCCTAATCTGGCGATATTTAAAAAACGTGTTGACGATGCATTGTCTCATGTACATTTCATTTTATGACTTGTTAGCCAGGGGCTCCAAAACGCAATCCAACGGTGTCTTACCAAACTTCCAACCAATGGATTTATGGAGTTATACTTTTAATACGCGAACATCTCCGCTATTCTACATAAGTCTATGATGAGTCCACCAAAAATCTTATCGCTTTCTCATGCCATTTACTTTCACAATAATTTCCATCCCACGCGACTCATTAAGCATTGCTTTTTTACCTGTAATACACCATTGTTCCATTGATCGAAAATCTCCGCTAGCTGTCGTCACAGTCCGCTGCTCGATTCTGTCGTAAATCGCCGCACCACTTGATCTATAATTTCTCTGACGAAGACATTTATGAATTATCCAAAACCCTCATTACTACTCCTCAATAATATAACAGCTGTCTGTATAGCTTCTAAATCCTATGTCGTACATAGGCGCTATGCTGCAAGTCACAGTTCGTGAGGCTAGCCACTGTCCTCTGCACAGTTCCTAACTGGCAACGCAGTGGGAGATGAAACAGACTATATCATAGTCAACTGTCAACCACGCAGATCCGCAGCTGTCCCCCATGGCAAAGTGGCATTCTGAAGTCATGCGGCGGAACCCGGCAGGGGTCCGCTGAGAGGCGCACCACTGACGAGACCCAGAAGGTCGAAACACCGGCGTCTGGTGCTTTTCCAGACTAGCCTGAGCCTGCTGATTGGGAGTGACGATGATGAACTAGCTGAAGTATACCAAAATCCTCACTACTGCTCATCAAAAATACATTTTCGACGATGTAGCCTATACGGTGTTCATCGCCTCAGTCAATTTGATTGTGCTTGAGGTCCGTACACGCTGTGCGTCGAACTCACAAATGAATTGGACCCACACTTCGCCACTGATGTGAAGGGGTGAGGCCTCTTGTTGGTTGTGAGGACAATCGTATTGACCCGAGCATCCTGCTTTTCACCTGTTAACGTTGCAGCATGCTGACTGCGAGTGATAATTTCTCGTTCTGTGTCCCATTCAGCCTCAAAGGTAGTTGGGCCGGGCTTTTTTAGATGGAATATTCCCTCATTTTACAAGCTTAATTTGCAGACCTTTAGGTAACTCTTTTGATTTCGGTCCTATTCTTCCCACCTCCTTTATTGAAACTTGTGGACGCTGGTAGGAGCAAGTTCCTATTTCTTATTGATATGTTGGAATTTTTCATCAGCAGAGTACCGTCTATTATCCGGAATCGTTTCGTGAATTCTGTGTTCCGACGTCTAAATTGGTCGCTTTTCGAGCGAACTCTTCAGTAGCACACAGAGGCAAGAGCTTCATCGGAGTTTTCGCAGTTTGACTGATCCACTGAGAAGTTTGAACACAACACAAAAGCGAGATTAGTGTGTGCTTCAAGGACCCTAAATACATAACGAGAACTCGTGGCACGCTAGCCTCTTACGCACAATGTTCAGAATTCAGCCACGTCCGTGATCTCAATTGTAGGCACCTACCCCGACGTCTGCCAATATGCAACATCCTTATGGACAATAAGGATACCTAAACCAAACGCGCAATTATGCATATATGCGTTCGGACCCGTGAAAAAACAATGCCCAGCCGGCACTAACCAATAACATAAATTAAAACGAGTCACCCAAAGAAGTACCGCACCATCATAGCTCAATACACACATTAGGTTCGCTTGGAACTAGACAGAGAGTTAAACTGTAGCAGCAGGCAAACGTCTAAACGTTATACGACAACATATTCGCAATATACACATTTATATCTGTTTAGAGAAATATCTGGTAGCCCGTTAGTTTAACCGCTGTCTCCCACGACGGTGTCCACATTCGACAAATTCAACAAAGACTCACTCGAGATACAGCAAGGATTTCGAACAGCATGGTCACCTGAAACGAAGTTGACCTCATTAAAGCACAAAAAGCATCATGGGAAAGGACGTATGGAGTCACGTTTTGGGTGCAGGATCAAGTGCCGGCTAGTCGGATCAGACAGGTAGCCAACAATCAAATCGGGACAACCATCTACGATTTCTGCCAACTGAGACTGAACGCCAGTTCCTAGTTAAAGCAGATGCGCTGTGTTACCTCGCCTTGTAATGCTTACTGCATTGACATTTGACATCATAGTCGTAGCATACGTCAATGAAACGATGAATTTGTCACGGATAAAAAGTGAATAATTGGAGGGGTCATGCTGAAGTACTTGTCATGTGAATGGATTGCGTCTCGCAACCTCAATGTGGACTGCAATTCGCATTAATGAAGTGAACCTTAATCAACCCGATCATTGGGACCGTAACTGATAAAGCAGATGGGTACACTGTACCACACGCAACAGGCTCTGATGGCTGGGCGACGTGTTGCGCCTGCCAGGCCGACTTCCACGACGTGCGTTGTTTGCTCACCGGGGATGTGGATGGAAGAAGAGAAGGGGTGGCCAAGCGATGACTTGGTCCAGAGGAATGAAGGCCCTCACTTCTGAACTGGCCTCGGTTGGAGGGTCACGACTCCCTAGTTGGGGTCTAAAAGACGGTGAACACGTTTGGCTGGATACACTTGCTGACATGGCAAGGAGCCGACCTCAGTGGCGTTCCGGCTGTGAGTTTCTTTGTCCCTCCCCATTCCTTTTAGCCTCCCCTCCAACCACGATCTCATTTCATAGTGTAAAACAATAATTTTGCTTTTTGCCTAGTAACAGGGCTGGTAGCTTACCGGAACGATGACTATCCGTTGCTGGTAGCTCAGCTGGCATGCAACTGTCGTGTTTATTTTTTTCCTTTATGTATTGCGGCACAGTAGCTGATGTGCTTTCCTCCTCTAGCTGACGTGTATAATGATGATGAATGACACTGTACCACGCGACCGTATTCGAACTGTGATCTCAACGGATAGCGATATAGCAGGCACCCGAATCAGGATCTTTGGAATGTTTTCAAGCGTGCAACACTCAGTAGCCGATTACCAGATGCTCAACAACTTCCGTAGCTAAATAATGAGACCGAAAATTGAATATATCAAGAAAAAAATAACGCATATCAGTAGACTTACCGTAATTTTGACATGCACACATATTTTGGTTACCATGGCCCAATAACTTAGGTTTAACTCACGTAATGCAAGTGATGTAATTCATAAGCAAGTCATTTTCAAGTCAACAAATATAGAAGCGAAGGAGACCGAATGCGGAAGTGAATCCCACAAATGGGATACACCAATGGAGAAAACGTTACGATGGCATCCCGATCAGCCATACTGGGTGGCCAAATTTAAGTGTTGTCCTCTCAGTGAGCTACTGTGGCTGAGTTTCAACAGCTGTCGGCATCGGTGCTTAGGATCCTTGAGGATTTGATACACCAATATAAGATCACACCGTAGACAAGTATAGTGTCAAGTTAACATCCCCAGGGTCTTTAGTCTAAACTGGTATAGGAAGTGTTGCAAGACTTTAACATTTCTGTTTGTCCTGTGCTGGGAATTCTCGAGAGCAGTAAAGTCGTTTTGCCAACAGCTCCACACCTGGATGGCGTACTCCGTCTGTGTCCTCATGTTAGCGCTAAAACTTTGCGAAAAGCTGGTAGGAGCAAACCATCCTCAAGATACCCAAGTGTTGATTAGCCTCTTTCACAACTTTTTGGGACTGTCCTGAGCATCCAAACTGTTGCGGGCCCGTCAAAAATCCCCGCAAAAACGCGCCAGAAACCCCGGCAGAATGGCTGTGGGAAGCGGGGTCCAATTCTTCCCCACAACGCAGCAGAGTTCAGCCACTCCGAGACGCGGCCCAACTGCGCACCATTTGACAATGGTCATTTGCAAACTGTCACCTCTTCGTGGTGACTGTTTTCCCTAACTTAATAACTCATAGCACTGGCTGTGATTGCCCTTTGTTGGTCGTAAAAGAGCCTACAGAGGACCGCCTGTCTTTCTTTTCCTGTTCGCCTTACTTGGGAGTCGGTCAGGTCACGTGATTGCGTGTGAGTCGTTAGCTGGCCATTCTTCGCGTCTGTCATTGGCGCGCGTCTATCGTAAACCCCTCTCGTGTGCGTCCGTTCCGAGGGCTCAGCGTCTAGCCGAACAAGCGCGGCTAGGATTGTTCACACGCTCGCTCAATTTTCCGTCTCACCGGCTAAGCTAGCGTTATCAAGTCAGCGCAACTCCGTTCGACTGGCCAGCGTTACAAGTCGTCATCGTAGGCGTGCTCCAACCGTGCCAGCGACAATGTTATCAGGCAATCACGCAATCAAAACAGAGGCGGCGTTCCCTCAATTATAACACAAACTCATCCTGCAATAGCAAACTAAGATCACTTTTATGAGAAGCGCTACAAAATGTCTTCTCCTAGCCGATATTCGAAAGTTCTCTAGTGGCATATGATCCTTATGTCCTATTTGTTAACAGTAAACGCGAGTGTGTTCTGAGCTGACCACTTGTAAGCTCTGTCAAGAGTATCGTGCAGTACTATTTGATCATCTACTCTCTTTAGTGCTCGTCAAATCTTGAGATCGTCCAAATAGGGTAGGTTTAACAGATGCGCTCCTCAAAACTAAATCAGTAGCAGCTAGAGAGCCAAAGGCTGTTGTGAACAAAGTACAGTCTCTTCGGGACAACAGTGCCATGAGTATGAACAAGATCTGCCCAAAGGTACTTAAAACTATGACCAACACCATAGCAGTACAACTTGCACACTTTTACCAGGGTCTGTTTGACTCCCATGCACACCCATCTAAGTGGACACGTGGAATCATCACTCCGATATACGTACGAGGTAAGCGATCGAGTCCTGCCAACTATCAATCATTCACTCCCCTACCTGTTTTATCAAGTGATGGAATCGCTAATGGTAAAAGAACTAACGCAATATTTTGAAAGTCTGCAAATAATTTCCAAAGTCCAACATGGGTTCAGACACAGGCGATCTTGCATCACAAATCTGCTCCTTGCTCGGAACTCATGGACCACAGCCACTTCTAAGAGAGTCCCCATAGTTGTGGTTTGTTCAGATTTTTCTAAGGCATTCAACAGAGTCAATCACTTCCTTCTTCAAAAGTCAGTTGTTTACGGCATCAACTGTTCTCTTCTTACCTGACTGAAAGAGTACCCACAAAACAGAACCATCAAAGTAAAAATAGCTAGCACCCACTCCAAACGCCGGTGCGTATCCGGTGGTGTACCGCAAGTATCCGTCCTCGGTCCGCTACTGTTTTTAGTTCACATAAATGACCACCCAAAAACATTTTATCCCCGATGCAGATATTTACAGATGATGCTAAAATTTGGAGAGCAAATCGCTCAACATCCGACCGTGTCTATCTCCAGAAAGATGTGGACCGGGTTTACGAATGGGCAGAAAGGAACCAGCTCCCACTAAATCCTGCAAAGTGCCACCTGCTGACGGTCCGTAGCAGCTTCAGCAACACAAATCTTCTGGGACAGCATGTTTTGCAACAGGTGACTAGGGAATGAGACTTAGGTATCATCGTCGAAGGAAGTCTTGGTAATTTGCTCCAGTGCACGAAAGCCGAGAATTTGGCGAGTTTGAACTTGAGGCTTTTGAGGCGAGCTCTTGACACCTTTGAGCGACGGCTAGTACCACTGTGCATCAACACATATCTTCGTCTCCATGTCGAATATGCGTTTTAGGTCTGCGCGCATGGTTAAAACGAGATTTTCATCTCTTGGGGCAACCGCAATGAAGAGCTACTAAGGCAACATATGGATTATCCGGTCTCAGTTACGAACTGCGACTTCCTTTACTTAGTGTCTTCTCAGAATACTTACGACTATTCGGGGATCTCGTCCTCACATACCGGATACTTACTGGAAGCGAGCACCCATGTGCATCACTGCTGACCCTAGCCTCTTAAAATAAATTTCAAGGTCATCACCCGAAACTAGTGACCCAACACTCCCGTTTGGATTGTAGGAAATATTTTTGCTCTCTAAGAACCTGTTCCAACTGGAATGCACTACCAACACATATGGTGAACGAACCAGACATTGCGACATTCGAGGGACATATAGACTTTCACCTTAGTGCTAAACGCTACACAACATTGTGATAAAGTACGATATCTTTACTATTAATGATTCGCGTTCCACGTTGGAACATTTTTGCTTTACATTTTCTTGGGCATTTTCCATCCTCTGGGTCTTGTAAAGTGAGGTATTTTCCCAGCATACACTACTGAACTATCGAACTTCGAAGTGATGGCGGAATGAGAATAAGTGGATTCGTCCGATTTCTCGTTTGGGTCCCTCTTATCTTGTCGGCCTGTGCTCTTCTACGCATTAGTAACAAGCAATGTAGTTGAATGGGATATGCACTAGGTTTCATTACAATGAATGATCGACATCTTGTTGCATATGTCAATCGATTAGCAGCTCAGTGATGCCTAACTGTCAACCCAAAAGGTTACGTATAAATACAAATAGTGGGTTTTTGCGAAATACTAAGTGTTTATTCCCATGAAGAGAATCTATCACACAGCCACTGCATACGCAAAAACCATTCAGTGAACGTTTCGTCCTTTGGGGATTTGTTAATAACACTCATAGGATTCGAATTCATAAATTCTCAGGCTGTGTTCAGCAGCTTGGATCATGTGTGACGACAGTAACCATTAGTATGAAGTTCACCAGTTATTAGTTAACGGCTTGTTCACATATGGTTAGTGAAAACTGAGCAACGCGGTAACAAAGCATCACTTGAAGTAAGTTCATTTACCCAGTTATTAAGTGCCCAACTCGCTTATAGGTAACTATAGTTACCACAAACGTGACTCACCTCGGTTGCACAAAGCGGTTGTGGAAACAGCGTTCAAGTATTTCGACATGGTTTTTTGGGAATCTAAAGTATGAATTACGAGCGAATAAGCCAAGCAAACAATTAACACAGAATAATTGACGGAAACATAAACCTGTTAGGTTCGTGCGAACAATGCTTCACACTGTGTGAGAGTACAGTTTTCAACGATGGAATATCATACACTGTAGGTATGAGCAACAAATATGGAACACTAACCTTCAGGTCTGTAGTCCGAAAACGGATCAGTGGCTTTGATGCGTTGACCCGCTTCCTCGTTTTTAACGTTCATATCATCACAACAATACGTGTTCAAATACTGAATGCGGTCGATTCGACAGTCAGGAAGCTCGCATGATACCGAGGTGGCTTCTTTAAGCTGTTCAGTGCTCGAGTATCAGTATTCGTGCTCATGTGGTGTACGATACGTTGATTTTGGCCACACAGCCTCTGGAAATGACTTCAAAGATATATACTTATTTTCTGAACGCTTCGCGTAAGTCTTCTTGTCACTGCGATTGTTTTGCCACAATCGTAACGACCTAATTCGGAATGTGCTCACCAATCCTCCTGTGCAGACACCTGTCTGTTCTGCCGAGGTAGCTACTTCCACAGCTACAGACAAAGTTGCAGACGCAATGTATTATGGCGGGGACCGATTGCGTAAGCCTAACCGGGGGCCTTGGTAACTTATTGGTTGTCCAGATTGGGCACAGTATTGCAGCACTGAATGTACGTCGAATTGCTGTGGCAGCACCCCGCTTGACTTAGGCCTTCAAAGCACCCCTTTGAATAGTAATTGGAGATACAATTGGAGATAGACGAGCACTTTTGACAGGGTAGAAGATTTTTGTTTGTTCCCTCTCTTCGTGAGACCGAGAAACTTTATAAACGCTGTAGGGTAGTCATTTACCTCTAGTGTCTGTATGATGAACTAAAATTCAGGTTCGACACATTCAGGACTATATTCTATAAGCTCGTTGGAACAATGTTTTGACCAGCCAAAGTTTGGATCGGACCGGTGTGAAAGTGAAGTTTTCGTCAAGTCCGTCCAAGTGGATTCTCGGTAGAGAGAACGTCGTATCGAGCCTTCAGTACATCCAAACAACGTAGACATTTGCAGGGTTTCGGTGTAGCTCTCTACCATCCCTGCACTCCACGACCGACGGTTTCCTCTTTGTTTAGACTCATCAGGTAGTGATAGCCGAGCTGGGAGACAGTTGTTCTCTGACTCGCATGTAAAATGAGCGTTCGGATGTGCACTGGTCATCACATCGAGAAGACGTTGGGCGGTAGTAATGTTGGGGGCGATCACTAGCGGATCATCAACCTACCGCTTGTAAAGACACATCTTGTAGAAGTATGTTGCACAACATGCTTTAACCAATGCCATGAAAATGTTTGTCAGTGTAAGACCGAGTGGACATCCAATTGCAACGCCGTCCACTAGTTGGTAGAACTCACCGAACAAGAAATGCACATTCTCTGTGTGTGATGAAATTAAATTTCTGTACATTCGACAAGTACCGGAAAGGCCATTTTTCTATTCCTCAGGATATTAATTTCCAGGCCGATTTGACGCTTACAACACTATCCGTGCCGTGTACACGTTTGGGTCCGATGAGAGTTTACACGAAAAGTATGCTTAACCTAACACTCATTACTGGTATTGGTTTTCGTCACTGAAATGAGGATATTTGCTTTGCTGAAGATCATCACTCTCAATGATTCATTCAATCTTATATATCAGTGTGAAAAGAGAGAAATGCATGACAAGGTTAAGGGATAACATGTAAAAATGCAGCCTCACTGACCTGTCTGGTATCGGTTCATTGCGTCAATCAGAACGCGTTGAAGATTTACATTGCCTGATGAATCTAAAATGAAGGTACAATTGTATTCGTATATGTTGATGTAATTCAAAGGTGTATGATGGGAGAAAAAGCATAACTTTACAAGACCCACAGGATGGATATGCAAAAGAAAATTAAAATCAAAATGTTCCAACGTGGAACGTAAAGTATCAGTGGTTAAATCATTGCACTTTAGCAAAGTGTTGTGTGTCCTTTATCAATAAGATGAAAGTCTAAGAGTCTTTCGAATGTCGTCATGTCTGGTGCGTTCACCACATAGTTTGGTAATGCATTCCAGTGAGAACATATTCTAAGTGAGAAAAAATACCTTCTATAATACAAACGAGAGTGTTGCGTCATTAGTTTCAAGTGGTTGCCTCGGTTTTGTTTGTATGGGGCTAGAGTCAACAGTGATGTACACGGACGCTCACTTTCAGTTAGTATCCGGTGTGTGAGAGTAAGATCTCCGCGAAGCCGTCAGCATTCCAATGAGAACACACCGAGTACACGAAGACGCAGTACGTAACTTATACAGATAGTCCGCGCGTTGCCTTTGTGGCTCTTCTTTGGGGCTGTTCCAATAGGCGGATATCTCGTTTTGACCATAGACACCAGGCCTGAATTGCATATTCAACACGAGGACGAATATAGGAGTTAATCAACAATGGTACTAGCCGTCGCTCAAAAGTGCCGAGAGCTCGCCTCAAAAGTCTCAAGTTCAAGTTCGCCACACTTGCTGCTTTCGAACATTGGAGCGAATTTCCAAGACTCTCTTGCACGATTATAACTAAGTCGCGTTCAACGGTCTCGTGTTGCATGACGTGTTACCCCAAAACGTGTGTTGACTAAGCTGCTGCGCACCGTCAGCAGGTGGCACTTTGCAGGGTCCAGTGGGAGCTGGTACTTTTCTGCCCATTCGTTAATCCGGGTCAGATCTTCCTCGAGGTAGACACGGTCCGATGCTGAGCAAATTGCTCTCCACATTTTAGCATCGTCTGCGAATATTTGCATCGGAGATAGAATGTCTGCTGGAAGGTCATTAATGTAGACTAAAAACAGTAGCCGGCCGAGGACGGATCCTTGTGGTACATCACTGGAGACGTAAAGGCTTTCAGAATAGGTGTCCGCTACTCTTACCTTGATTGCTCTGTTGTGTAAGTAGTCTTCTAACCAGGTGAGCAGTGAACCGCTGATACAGTAGGCAGCAAGCTTTTGGAGGAGAAAGAAGTGATTGACCCTGTCGAATGCTTTAGAAAAATCCAGGTATATCACATCTATGGGCACTCCTTCATCAGCCCCCCTGGGAGAGCGCTAACTGCATTCTGATTTGACTTTTTCAAGTATATGGACGGTGAGCTCAAAGTTAGGTTATGGTAGTTAAAACTCGTTTTCGTGAGTTAATTTCTCATCCACGGCGTGTTATTTGAGCATGCTGTGTAAGACGCCTTTCGAAACACACATTTCACTTCACAGAACTTGAGGAAGGTGTACGTCCGTCACAGGCCATGTCAAGGTATGGATGAAGTTGATTAAGCTGGCTGCATCTATAATTATCATTCCCCCGGGAAATCATCTTGAAAAACCTGGGCCGATAAAGTTGCATAGTAAAACTATGAGGTACTGCATACATGTTGAAGTGGGAATGGAAGGCGATTGCCTTCATTCCCTGATATATCAGCGCAACCCTCGAACACAGAGGGATGTAGCCAGTGTTTACACAGAACGGAATAAACAGGTTGCACATTGATTTGACCTGCGTGTAACCATACCTTGATCCGATGTTCCGATTTCGCACATTCAAATGCAGGGAAACAGAGACTGCAGCAGCAAGACATCGATTTTTGCGAGGTCGGTCCTGCGCAACAAGTCAGATGGACCTCTTAAAGCACACAATGGCTTCGATAGATAAAGGGAAAATACGTTACAGTCCTGTTCTTGGATATGCAAGAGCTTTTCATAGAGTACTTCATCGAAGACGGTTCGAGACTGCGCATACAGCGTAAGACTTTTAAAGGTAATCAGATGCTGTGGATTGTAACGCAATCGCAACTAATTGAAAGCTATTATTAGGATTAAACAGGAATCCACGGTAAATCAAAACGAGTATGTACTGTGGTCCAGATTATCCGATTGCTCGCTACATACAATTCAAGTAACAATAATTTGAGGACATGAATAGTGGAGCTTTTGGTATAATTCAGAAGTACTTCCTCACAGCCACTCTGAGTCAACAGGCGTTGGCACGTCTGGAAAAGTAACAGACATCTTCTGGGTTCCGTTACAGGTGCGCCTTCTTCGGGTCCCTGCAGGGTTCCGACCCCATGACTTCCGAATGCCAGCAGTCAGTGCCACAGACGAGATCCAGCGAAAGCAGCAGCGTACATTGTATAGGGTAAGAAGTTTAGAGAACTGGCGATTTTCGGGACCAGAACACCGACTAAAGTATGCTCAGTTCCAGTTTCGTTGTACGGTACATTTCCAAAGCAATCAGGATAAAACCATGCAAGTGAAGCTGCAGGGTAATACTGAAATTGCTAGTGGCACAATGAAGAAGAAGACATGACACCCAAGTGTTGGACAAAATGCTAAAACGGAGGTGTTTCGATGTTGTTCCTACAATCACTGACACTCCATAACCTAGTGGGAATTCCTTGCTGCTGTGTCGAGCGTTGCTTAAGGACCTTAGTAGCATAGTGGTCAAGACATTAACCGTTGACCACAACGCCTCGAATTCCACCCCAGCTAAGGTTAGCTCCATCGGATGAGTCCATAGGAGGACGAAACTGGCCATGGGGTGTCAGTGTTAGGAGTAGCGACACAGCAACACCAGTTCGGATACGATCCTTGTGATCGGAATGGCTGTGGTCTACTTCAAAGTGAACCGAGGCCACAATAGTGCTTGTGTGTCGCAATCCAACTACGCGGCGCGTACTACAAAGGCCCGAGAATCCAACGCTGGTTAGATAAGGTGACTTTGCGAACACAACACCTAAAAAGCCCTCTGCTTTTTAATGTTTACGATACTTAGGCAACCAGGCCAACTATGTTTCCCTTTCAAATGTTCGGTCTGTGGCACAAAGTTACGCGTGATGGTTGACCAGACTTTCGGAGGAAGAACTTGACAACGAATAATGAATGATATGTTTTACTAAGGGTTAACTGATGCCAAAGACCCTGAAAGGTACCGCAATGATCCACTATTCTGCTGTATTCACCGTGACGAACATTTTTACGGCTACTTGAGTAGGAATGTGGCAGTAAGCGTAGAGGCATTTCCTCCTAGTTGCAGAAATAATTCAGGGATATATGAGGGCGGATAACATTGATGAAAAGTTAAGTAGAACCGGCAGAATTTGGATTTCTGTCTTACTTGCACTGGTTTTGGACAGGCTCGTGGCTGCATGCAGAATTTTGGTGATGACGTCATGAAAAGCTAAAAATGGGCGCACAACAAAGGCGGTAGAACCAAACAAATACGCACATAAGGTATCAGCGATGTCAAAGGAAAAAAGAAAAGTGAAAAATTAAAACCGGTTATTTCTTCCTCAGGGTTATATAGAACTTATGGTGGTTAGAGATTCTTGGTCATTTTACTGATCTAAGTATGCTCTCCATCTGCTGCGTTTTGCAATGGTATCTGAAATGCGTTGTTGCGTAGTAACCGACTACGAGGCGACCTGCCAATGGTATACTTGATTCTGCACCATCCAAACCGGGTGTGCTGCTATTTACTGCAACTCCGTAGTAACACAAAATTGTAAGATCACTCGGTGAAACCGGCGGAACAGTACAGCCGCTTAGAGTTTTGTAGAAATTTCTTATCTATTCGTGTGTCATGCGCGGGACATTCTAGTCGAATCAGTCGCTTTTGTACGAACACTTTGCATACTTAAAAGTTGGTTGGACGGTATACTCAGCCATTTACATTTTGGTGCTTAACTCTATCTCTCTGTTCTGTCATTGGAAAATACCTTGGAGTTATTATTTGTCACTTACTGTTGTTGTGAAACTACACGCTGTAGAACTATTGCATTACAAACTATAACTCCTTCCATTTGATTGTGCTTGTCAAATAAAAATACAAGTTATTTTTCCTAATATTTTTGTTATCCACAACAGACTACCCAAAGGGGATTAAAAATTCAGTGCGTCCTAATTCGCGTAAAGTCATCGTTCATTGTTCACTGAACCTTATGTGGTGTGCCATAAAGGTTGGGTGAGCCAAGTGAGGATACTACTGTGCAATAAATCAGTAGTATAACAGCAATAAGCTTACCGAAAGTTAACGAGTAAAAAACCCATCTGACTGACGTCCAGACACAAGAGGGATGTTTAGAGTCCGCGGATGGGATGTGTGCTGGAAGCAATATTTAATCAGCGCTTGACAACGCTTCGAACAAGATTGCGCCAAGCAACCTCTGAGAAGACATTCGCAGGTGAGTGATGAGATTGTGGTCAGTCAATGCATTTGGTAAGTGCTGGTTGACTGCATAAGCAATTCCGCTTGTGCCTCATTCATTTCAGAGGGTTAGTGAGAAATACAGATATTGGAGATCCCGTGTAGTGCATGTGTGGTGAACGTAGCCATGAGAACAAAAGAACACAGGAGCGGAAATAACGAGTGGACAACTATCCTGATAAAATCCACGGAACATAGCCTAGGTAGGGCTTCCGACGATTAGAGCAATGTCAAGAGCGTGAGGTCATCCAACGGTGATAGGATTTGGGAAGGGAGTTAATGAGAAATAACCGGATTGGAGGTGCTTTGGCGTTGTTCCCCCAACAACCGAATTAATGATTTTCCAATCAAGTTGCAAATCACTTCATTTGTTCACCTATTGATTGTTTAATATGATGATTGCTTGCGCGCAGGTGGGCCAATTTGAACAACAACAAAAATAACAGGCTCACTGCGTTGGTAGTTCTCTAGTGCGTCCAACAACACTGTCATCTCCTTGACTGAAGATTCGTCCCCTGATATTAGAATGCAATGCAAAGTGCCAAGTGTCAAATTATCACGTTTGGCAAATGCAAAGTGATCTCAGGTTAAAACAAAATGTAGGTTTGTGATGATTGTACATACAATATTCAATGATTGATTATTGTTATTGTTTTTCACCAATTGACTTAGAATATATACCCGCGAAATTTGAATTTTAATTCGGGGGTTCTTACTACTAGTCGAGACTAGCTTGATTGGAGCCTAATTTTATTTTGATTCCGAATCTACAATAATTGGCGTCGTGGTCAGTGTATATTCCAAAATAAATTCCTTTATCGTATCCTTAAACAGAAATGCATCTCCCCGGGAGTTACAAGAAAACATGGAAAGATTCGAACTATGGTGGCTCATCAAAAGTGACCATCTCGAAGGCCTTAATGCAGCTCACTTTTTAACTGTTGTTGGACGAGAGGACTGTTCATTCCTAAAGAATCTGGCTTATCCTCAGCTTCCGTCAAAGTTATCTTACGAAAAGTCAAAGGATCTCTTTTTGTTTCATTTATTACCGGAAAATTTCGTTCTTGCCGTAAGAGTAAAGTTTAACTTATTGATGGGTCAACCTACTCAATCTGTTCTTGATTTCATCCTCCAACTTCAGTCTTAACCTTCATCTTGTGTAGTTGGGGATAAGCTTGATGAATACCTGAGAGATCGCCTAATTGCTGGCATAAATAATCCCGATTTATATCGTCAGCTCTTATCACTTCCAGTAGCGACTTATAATCAAATGAATTCCATCTGTTTTCACTAGCGAGCTTTTTTTGACATTACGAAATCCCAGACGAATGCTGTTGATCGACAAGTTTTGTTTGGTTCAACCAAAAGCTTAATTGATGCCGAAACGAGGAAACAATTGCAAGAAAATCCATTTAATCTTCACCGCATTGCTCACTCGCACGCCCAGAAAAATTCAGACAGCGTAAAATGTGGTCGTCGAGAAAAAGATTGGACAATGTGTTTATTGTGAAAAACTGCAGTCCCGGTATACTTGTCCGCATCGGAATTCCAAATGCCATCAGTTTGCAAAAGTCGGACATATCCTCAGTGTTTACTGCCAATTCAAACGTTGTACTATAGTGAAACAAGTTGATGATGACTCTGGGAACTTGCTAAAGGATTTCTATTTGTTAACACTGGCTGTGAATACAATTGGTCACTTATTCAATACTTTACGCTTCGGAAATGGTACGTCATACCGTTCCATTGTTGATACTGTTAGTGTGGAGTCTCTCATTGCTAAAACGAATCTCAATCATCTATGCCCTGATGTTCGGCTTGATTCTAGATCCATCATTATTAAACGTATTACTGGACATACCCTTCCGGTGATAGGATTTTGTACTTTATCTGTGTTAGATAAGCATTCTAACCCAGTTGAAGGTAAAGTTTTTGTCGCTCGTCAGGGCCCATCTATTCTCGGTCCTAAAGTTATACAGACGCATAAAATAAGTGTCACTTTTCTGTCACACACTGATACTGATAGTCAAACGCATGGTTTACTGCACGAATGGCTAGCGATATCCGGTGGAATGAAAATCCCGCCTGCTATTTTGGAAGCAGCGGGTGATCCTGTCTTCTGTAAACGTCATATACTTCCAGTTGGACTAAGGGAACCTGTTCGCTAAGGCCTTGGGTCTCTCTGTGAATCAGGGATTTTTGTCTTAGTACAAAATTCGCGTTGTTCACACCTATAGTCCTACCGTTATAGCCGGATAGACAAACACCGAGGGTTTTGCGATGATTACCGCATAACCCTTAATACGCAGCTCTCGCAACCTAGCTGGGCCAGAGAAGAACCTGATTCTATTCTCTCTCCTCTGCATGGATCCAAGATTTTCTCGAAGCTAGACTTAAAAGATGCATATTTGCAGATACCACTCACTGATGATTCTAGTGAACTGACCACCATCAACACACCTTTTGGGTTGTACCGGTATAGATTTCTTCCCTTCGGTCTTAATGTGTCGCCAGCCATATTCCAAGACGTGATGAACTCCATTGTGAAAGGCCTGGAGGGTGTTGTGGTCTATCAAGACGATGTGTTTGTGCATGCTGCCGATAAACACACTCATGATTCTCGATTGCTTGCACTTTTAACTCGCTTCAAGGATGCTAATGTGAACATCAACCCAAAGAAGTGTCAATTGGTGTCCAAGAGATCAGTTGTCTTGGTTATCATGTTACATCTGAAGGATTCAAACCAGATCCTGATCGGATAAAGCCATTGGTTGATGTGAAGTCGCCCACCAATGTTCATGAGCTTCGATCACTGATGGGAGCCTTACAGTATTATTCCAAATTCATTCCTAATTTTGCATCCATTGCTGATCCTTTATTCACCTTGTTGAATGACAAGTTTTGTTTGGTTAGACAAACATGAGCATGTTCTTCGAAAGCTTTTGAAAATGCTTACATCTGGTTGTGTTCTTCGTACATTCTCTCCGAAACTACCAACCGTGCTTTTCACAGATGCCTCACCAACCGGTATAGGTGCTGTGTTAGAGCAAGATGGGCACCCTGTTCTGTGTATCTCTCGTCGACTCAGCAATGCTGAAAAGGGCTATGCTCAGACTCATCGAGAAGCTTTGGCTGTATACTGGGCAGTCACTAGACTTCACAAATATTTGTTTGGTCTCAGATTTACTATTGTGACAGATCATGAAGCTCTAAAGTTCATTTACAACCCTGCCAGTTCTTTAGCTAAATCTTCAGCAGCTATGGTTCAAAGGTGGTGTTGCTCTTAGCGCGTACAACTATGTGGTTGAGCACAGAAGTGCAAAGTTCATTCCTCACGTCGACTACTTATCGCGAAATGCAACGGTATTCGAAGCCGATTCTGTGATGAGTTGTTTACTCACCCAGCCGTTTCCAATCTCTCGTTTATCCGTTATCAAGGAGACTAGAAAGTACTACGGGTCATTGATTTCTGCTCTCAAACGAGGATGGTCTGTTTCTCTCAAGCGAAAGTTTCCACAGTTTTATCTGCGTCTTGAGGAGTTGTGTTACACCTGATGGATTACTGTGTGTGAATGACTGTGTCGTTATTCCGCTGACTTTGAGATCAGCTGTTTGATGAATTTACATCCTGGTCATTTTGGGGTTAAAAGGAAATCCTTAGCTTGATGTTTGTGCTAGTGGCCGGAATTACATGTTTCATTTATCTTTGCTGATGACATTAAAGTTGTCTACTCACAACCACGTGCAAATACTCAGGAAGCCGTACGTCTCATTCAGGACGACCTATCCGCCCTTGACTCCTTGTTCCAACTGTGGCAGATGTCATTTGCCGTGGACGAATGTGATATTTTGTTGTACAAATGCCAAGTACCGCCAGACAGTTTATTACTACAAAGTACATATATCTCGCAATGCAGGACAATTCGCGACTTGGGCGTGCGATATTCAGTTACGTTTAACTTTTCTGAACACTGTGACTTCCAAGTTTCGAAAGCCATGAAGACCATCGGTTATATCTGCCATCATTTTTACCTCACGGAATCGCGCATATCGCTTAACAAAACATATGAATTGCCGTGTATGGAATACTGTTCAATGGTACAGTCTAATCTACGGAAATCTGACCAGCACGATCTTGAGAGGGTCCAGAGACGCTTCACGAAAAAGCTATGTGGATATTCCTCAAAGTTGACATACAGGGAGCGATGGGATAAACTTGGATTTGACCCAGTTTGGCTTCGGATAATGAAGCTGAACCTATGTTTTCTTTACAGAATCATAAATTGTCGAATTCGCAGTCGTGAAAACGGTGTTCCCATATCTGTAAACAGCAGATACCCAAAACGTAATAAAGAGGTAAAGGTCATGATTGCAAAATTTACTACGTGAATCAGAGAACGTTTCATTCTAACCCAATACTCAAAGATTTGGAACAAACTTCCAAGTGATATTAGAACATGCTACACACTTTGCAATTTTAAGATTGCTATTAGTAAGCATTAAACCGTCCAAAACGTAATTAAGATGTTCGGGACATCACAGTCCCTAGATAACGCATTCGAAAACGGTACCCATGGTGTATGCATAAATTTCCGAAACACATACACATTACATTTCGGACAACAGCCCCTTTCCTTACATTTTTTCTCGGCCCAAATATCTGTCATGTGATTGTGAAGAATCCTGATTCAATGGCAGGAAAAAATAGCAGAACGATTCTGATTACTCTGTGCAACACAATTTGCAATTGCACCCATGTTCATCTCTGAAAATGTATTGATGAAATGTCATGGAAAAGTTGTACCATTATTTGATCTGTTCCTTCTAGGGAACAGCTTCTCGCATCGTCGAGGGATATACAATTTATTTATTTATTTATTTATTCGACGAACTGCTTCTGATTGCTCGAACTGCAAGCACAAAATTCCACAGCAGCCGTCCAGGTGGACCCGATTGCCGATGACTTGCTAGCCCCAGCAAAGGATCCAGATGGATTACTGTAGACCATTTCTACAGAAGTACTATGGAACAATGGAACAATGGTATATGACGGGTAAAAAGCATACACTTAACGAGTCCCGCAGGTTGGCAATAGAAATACTGACAAATTGGCAAACCACATAAGTGGTTGAAGTAAGGAGCGTCAGTGAGATAAAAGGTAGAAGTATAACAGTTTTAGGGGGATAAGGTGGTACGACGCACTTGTGGTGGTGGATTCTTATTCAAAGTGGCCGGAAGTATTCCTGGCTGATAAACCAAATGTTGAATTTAGTGTTTGTGTCTTGTGAAATGTGTGTAAGTGACAATGGCTCACACTTTACAGCTTCAGTTATTACCGATTGGCTGCAGAGTCTTGGGTGTCATCACCTTTTACTGCTTCAGGACATCCATGTTCTAATGGCCTAGCTGAAAAATTTGTTGCAAATTTAATACGTTCTGTTACCTCCTTGCTCTTACTTCTTTTGATGAACTTGGTTGCTGTGTCGATAACTTCCTTCTTCAATACCGTAACTGTGTGCATTCCACCACTGGAGATACACCAGCTAAATTTTGTAAATCCAGTCTATTGAGATCGAACATGCATGGTTTGGGAACAGCTGAAGTTATATTATTTTAGAGGCAATGATTGACCTCCTTCATCCGGAAGCATTGTCAACCAACTTGGAAGTCGTATGGTTAAAATTCTGGAGCTCGATGACTTGCTCTGTAGATAAATGGCAAGTTGATCACGTACGATACGAGGATTCCAGTCGATTGTCATTTGAGTATTTGTACACTGAAAATACTAATGACAATTCAACTTCAGATTCTCATGAGAGTTCTGAGCACAGTCAGCTCCCAAGAAGATAGCCAGATTGCATCAGAAATCCCAACCGAATTACAGGAAACTGGAGTTGCATTCAAGCTGCGGAGGATGTGATGATTGTACCTACAATATTCAATGATTGATTATCGTTATTCTTTTTTATCAACTGACTTAAAATATATACCCGAGAAATTGGAATTCCAATTCGGGTGTTCTTACTACGAGTCGAGACTAGCTTGGTTGGAGCCTAATTCTATTTCGTTTCCGTACCTACCATACGGTTACAACGTCCTTGTGTTTCGAAGCAAAATGATCGGAAAATTTCGGCAATTCTTCGGCGATATGGGAGTACTTAGATGGTTTCCAGAGCGTTGTCACACCTAGCCGCTCTGGGATGTGGCGGACTGAAACAAACTACCAGGCAGTTACTAGGTAACTAAAGATCACAGAACGGTCTTTTTCAATTAATGGTCATTATACAATCCACAGCCTAGATGCAAGGGAACAGCCGATGTGAATACACGATACCTTAGGCTATGGTGGAATCCGTCTTATACGACAGTGTAGGTCGGTGTTGTAAAAATGACAATCTCTGGAGGATGCACCTCATGGAGAGTCATCGTGCAGTTTCACAAAAACACCTTCAAATTGCTGGTTAGTACAGTGTTATAAAATCCCATAGTATGATCAGAAGTCAGGGTAATCGAATAAATGTTCTCAATAATTCATTTTCAGGAATATATAGTTAAATGTAAATCAAAATGTGCAGACAGATATTACAAACCGCTACTCCTAGAGCGAGTTAGTTGGGTGCTGACTGTACTGTCTTTTAAGTCATGACAACTGACCGCGTGTGACCTCGCTGGTCAGACATCACCGGCCGTTTGGGCCGGGATAGTCCCAACCCTACTTCTGAACACAGCTCGCGTGCATACAGCCAGATGACAACTCAGCTGCTCGCGATAATCAAAGGAGTCGAGAACCGATAACCAACAAGTCGCAGAGCGTTTGGTCGTTTTGACCCACCAGATGCTTAAGGTCTACGTACGACCACACGTGGAATACGCAATTCAGATGCAACACTGGTGGCAGAACCAAGATTTCGCTTCTCACCAGACTGCTCAGTGAAGGGCATCCAAGAACTTTAAGGGCATCTTGCATCTGTCCTACCAGCTTAGAATGAAGTCCATAGGAATGTACCCTAGTCGATATCGGTGCATGCGGAGAAACCTCATAGTGGTTTGCCGGATTCTGAAGAACCCAAACCACATTTGCTGTCCGCTGCTGGAACTGAACCACAACTTCAACCTGAAAGGGCAACCTTTGAGGCTGACAATACAGTATAGCCGGCTGGAATGCTTTTGAAATTATTGCTCCCTTCGAGTGTGTCAGATGTGGGACGCTCTACCAACTCTGCACAAAACGTAACGATTTGAAAATAAAACGGCTTGGTGAAGCAGTGTCCCATTCGCATTTCACACTGTGCAAGTTGTGTTGGCAGGGAGGCTACAAAACGCAAACAAACGGTGTGTTTCCAAAGCCCTCCCTAGGTGGATTTATCATTATTGCCGTATGAAAATCTAGACTCTTTTACGCATGTCATAATGCGAACGGTTGTAGATCCGCCACACCTCTCTAATTTTATCATGATGTTGTAACTTACTTCCATCTCACGGGACTTGCTAAGCATTGTTCTTTTACTCGTAATGCACCATTGTTCCATTGTAATCAGCCAAGTCTGCCTCGGTCAGCGTCGACTACTACGAAGTAGTCATCGCCGTTAAGCAACTGCAAGTTTGTACTCATGAGTAGGGGATTTTGGTATAGATAACTCAGGTTTATCACAGTCAGCTTACAAATCAGATAGTCGTCCACATGCCCGTAAAATACCTAGATTTGTTTTCCGGGTATGTGAACGACTATCTGATTTGGAAGCTGGCTGTGATGAACCTCAAATGCAAGATTTCCGACTCTACCTCATTACATCGACAAAGAGCTCACATGGCTCCACGAAACTTGCGCAGATTTCGCCGAGCTCACCTCAGACACGCTATCATCCTGAGACATCTCAGACTGCGAAAATAACAAACCGGCCGTCCCAAGGACATTGATGCTTAGCCGCAGTGAACCATCTGAGTACTTCTCAGCACACTGCGTCAGTTACCGCACGAAGCCACGCTAACGCTAATTGAGTTTCCTTCAGGACATTACCATGGCGTGACAAGTCATGTGCCTTGTCAACATTTACGTCCATCTATAGCAGGGGTTATTAACCTGGGGGTGATTACCCCCAAAGGGGCAAAAAAGCTTTTTTACGCGAAGTAAATATCTATACGTGGATTGAGTCACCAATCAGGCGCAAAACAAGCTTAATAACAAACTCCTCAGCACCAAAACATGTAACAAACTACCTATGCACTATCGATTAGCGACTACAGTATTTAGCACTATAAATGACGTCTCCCGCAACTATCGCTGTTCTTTTGAGTCAGGTCGTCGTTTGCCAGGTTGTACTACAGAGTCGATTGAACACTAATATTGCAGCATAGGTCAGCTGACAAAGTAAAGTAGTGAGCGAATGTTTCCAGGTTAGAAGGGTCAAAACGGGCGATTAGTGTTCACGACGTATCGATACGGAGTGGTGGTGGGAACCTGTTAAGCAGGAATGACTTGAGATTGAGAAATGTAACACAAGAAGCCACTAAGATCTGTTCAGGTTTGATCAAGAATCACACACGAAATATTTATAAGATGCCTTGAATCGAGATAACAACAAGAGTTTGGAAGTGCAAAAAACATTGGCTTTAGGGTCAAAACCATAACAGGTAGAGCAGGTTGAATACGAATGAGCATTAGGCGTTGATTCGATCACATACATTTGCAGTCCGTTTTGACAAGAAGCCACAACAGGTGAGGGAATTAATGCCATGGGTTTTAATATCTATAAGAAGGAATTTATCTGCAAAAGTTTACGACCACGTCGTTTACCTTAACTTGCGACTATATATAATATATATATATATATATATATATATATATATATATATATCATTTGTGCCCCATGCTGAGGCTGAGGTTGCATTCTTGATGCTGGCATATCTTGTGGATTTCTTCAGAGATATAAATGTGCTGAAACTCAGCTTGCAAGGAAATATGACTAATATTTTAACCACAGGATAGGGTTGCCAGTCTATTCGCAAACTGCAGTTTTACCAACGCAGGGCAGCGGTTGACGACGTTTCGATGTTGTCAAACGTAGCAAAGACGCTGTTTCAAAGAAATGCGAAATCCACATTCACACCTGAAATAACTTGCCACTTAACATCAGTGATGCTTTCTATTAGCAAATCTTTTCCTGATTCGGAAAAATGCCAAGTAAATGCCTGGGTACTTATGACCCTTTACAGTGAATGAAAGTTATTTCCAAATAGAGAAATCGAAGCCAAAGCAAAATTCCTGGGAATTCGCGAAGATAACACATGGAAAACAAAGTTCCAAAAGACACACCCAGCAGCAATTTGGGCAAAGATAGCGGTGAGTACCCACTGCTATAGGAAAGGGGATTGAGAATATTGATCATATTCAAAACATCTCATAAGTGTAAGGTGGACTTTCGACGATCATGAAAACGAAAACAAAAGCAAGGAATCGAATGGACTTGGAGCACGTAATACGATGTACATTTGTCAGAACTGCAGCAAATATACCAGAAGTTTTTAAAACTAACTAACATCAACCGTCTCATTGAAGTCTACTACATCCACCTTTTATAAAAAGTTACCAAAAGAGCTGTTTTCTTTCTTTGAATGAGATAGGGTAATGAAAATCAAAAAGCCTGATATTTGTTCGTTAATTCGCTTTTGAAACGGAAATGTGTTTGGGGTGGAAATTGAATAAAATAAATTCGAATTGTAGGTAACAAAATCAAAAAGGTTACGAACTGTTGCTCTATAGTTTATGCATTACATTGTATGGAGCTTTAAGTATGAAGGTGTAGAAAGCATGTTTCATCTTGCCTGAGTTAACAAAAGAACTCTTGTTGACGGCCAGTCTTTATCGTTCGTGTCTTAGTGCCGTCGTGCTAGGTTACACGTTTTTCGTCTCCAGTCTAAGCTCCTGTGTACGTCTGGCATCTAGATCACGTTAACCCGCAACGTTCCGAATTCGATTGTCTAGTCTGCACGCGTGGGATACTCTCTTTGAAGAACGTCCGTTCGTTCTGACCAAGAGTCGAGACAACCAGAACGCGTTATAACTTTTATTGCAAGCCAAAGGACAGAGAGGCTAAGCCAGTGTGGGCGTAACACGATTACTTTAAAACAGTAACAGTTGCCCGGTAATTATTGGAAGAGCACCACCACAGGGGAAGAGTGGAAAGGGGAAATTTGGAGCTCCACTACATCGACTTCGGGCTTCCGTTTATGTACTCCATTGCAAACAGAACATGTTTCTTGGAATAAGCGAAGGGCCGACAGCCTTGGGCATCATCAATAAGCAAGCTGCCGTAGTGTCATTGCAGCATGCTACAGTATGGTACCAAATACCAGATTCTCTATGCTTCGCCGTGGAATGCATATCTAACGCACTGCTAAAAAGCCTGCTCCTATTGTCTCAGAAGTAAAATCAGCTATCAGCCAAGTTTTAGGGAATAGTGACCACCAAAATCACCACGGTTGGGGTAAGCATAGTGGACTGTGCAACCCAATCATCCTCCGTAAATGCTGCTCCGATCTCAAGAAGAACGGCTAGTAACTCCGTATGCAACAAGACACCAAGAGCTCAGAACATCAACTGCCGTTCTAATATCACAGGTGGCTCACATTTAATTAATGAAGTTCCCAGTTTGATTCGAGTAACTACACGTAAGGGTACTTTCGATCGCGCAACGGAGTGTGTAGAAAAAGGGCATGCCGGTATTAGCGAAAGTTGGATTACGGTTGCTTCCAAGAAGAGCCGTCATTTAAAAGTAACAGCACCCCCAACTGGATGGGAAACTGAGGGGTGTAGCGGTTTTTCTAGTGCAAGCCCCACCGGTTTTCTGTGGTACATCGCCGAGTATTTCAAACACTAACCGAGAGATATGGTAAGGTGTAAAGAAACAACTACCTGTACTGAGCGTACTGTGCTCTAATATACCAGAATCAAAGTCGACATCAATAAGAAGTAGCCAGTTGGATGGCCTCAACCAGTAGGATATTATTAGTAACCTAATCGGAGTTGTACTGAAACCTGTACACGTAGTGCGTTTCACGCGACACTCCAACTTTAATCAATTCGGAGAGCCATGACTACTGCGCGTTGCGCTGAACTCCATCACTGTAGTAGAATCAGTACTACTGTCGATAGGTAGTCTAAGAAATGAACTCGGCTCCACCCGTATCTTTCCAGACAACCCATAGGGCGAGCGTTATCGAGTTAGCCGCAACTTAGAGGACCACCGGAAGGAAACCAACAACAACGACCTTTCTTCACGGGCTCCTGAAACTGAAGCATGTAATGAGCATGAACTAACAATCTATGAAAAAGCACACTGGTGTTAGGTTCGTGAAACACTCTGCTTGGATGATGTGTTAGCGAAATCCGTGTCACTACTGCATGCGAGTGGTCGACGGTCACTCACTGGTTGGCGAAACTTCACGTATGAGTTGCATAACCTCCGAAACATTGCTTAAATCTGAGAAACTTTCAAGTAGGTACACTAAAGCCTAACGGCTCCTCAGTAAACCTACGGAACTTCGGCTAAGTCAAGTTACGAATGCTTGGGACCTCATTTCTACTACCGAAACTTGGTTGTACCAAGAGGTGACTGATGCTGAGGTTGAGATAGCCGGAATGTCACTCATCCGGAACGACCGCCCCAGCAGAGGAGGTGGCGTCCTACTCTACTACCTGCAATGTGCAACAGTTGATGATCTGGCTGTTACTCCGGCTGTTACCATATCCAACGAAGACACAATGACGCATTTCTCGTAGATGTCGTTTACCGCCCCCAACGTCCACTCCGTAACTGGATTCCTGTTTGATACGTGGCCTGAGCGGAGTAACACGCATTATTTACAGCCACATTCTCATCTCCTGGGACTTCAATGTAAACGATCTGGAGGTATCGGAATCACCCAGTGAACACCTCAAAGCAGACTTGCATAGTCTGCTCGCTAATATTTCTGTACAATCATGTCACCATGCCCATTAGGTTCAGGACAGCAAACAAACCGTCCATTTTGGATCTTGTGCTCACGAATGAAGAGCTCATGGTTGACAAGTTATTGATGGATAGTCCATTAGGTCTCAATGACTATGTAGTAATAACGTTCAACTACGTGTGCTATGTAAAGTATCCATCTAAACACTCGGAACTAACTCATACAACCACACAGTACCACTTATTGAAAGAACTCGCCGACGCAGCTGCTTGGGAATTCTCAAACAACAGTCCCCTTGACAACGTTTGGACAAAGTTCGTTGATAGACTCAGCGACATCGTCAACAGAGCATCAGACACCAAGCCCCTTCGACCCGCAAAGATACTTTCAATTCTAAGAAGCAGGATTGGAAAATACCTGGCGATAAGGGATGCAGCATGGCATGCCTACAAGACTAACCCAGGCTCAGAGATTTAGGGCAGTTTCCTGATCCACCGCAACCAGCGCACTGCACTTGTCCATGAGGACAAAGTAACTTATCAACAGTGTCTAGCCAAAAAAATTCATGACAGACAACAAACTGCCATCTAAGCATCTAAACAATCTTCGTAAAGTGAAACATGGAATCCCTCCACTTTTCACGACAGGCGGTAGAGTACAAAGCGCCGAAGAAGCACCTAATGCCCTGCGGCTACAGTAGGCCGCAATTTTCGAAATCATAACCTTCACCTGTCCCTAATGTTATGCGTATTATCGACTCCATTGTTTACAAATGTAATATTCAGCCCATCAATTGTGCTACGAAAGTTACTCACCCTGCGCGATCATAGCTTTCCGAGGGCAAACAACATCTGCGCGAAAGCACTGAAGGCTGCAGTCACCAAGCTAGCTGAACCAATATCATGGTTCTTCCAAAGGTGCATTGATGAGCAACAAGTCCCCATTATGTAGAAGCCTGGCGTTATGACCCCAACTTTTGAATTCGGTAGCCGTTCGGATCCTGCAAACTATCGCCCAGTGACTCTCCTCCCTGTACTCGCGAAGGTGATGGAAGCGGTCATCGCTGAGGCTTTAATGGACTACCTGGAAAAACGCAACATATTGGCACCGGAACAACATGCTTTTGTCAACATTCGTCATGTGCCACAAACCAGTTGATATCATGCAGTAGTGGGACGGGTGGCTGATAAATGGGTTGGAGTTGGCGTCATCTATAGGGACTTCTCCAAAGCTTTCGACCGGCTGGATCACCTCACCCTACTTCACAGGCTGCAAAGTTACGTAATCGGAGAGCCTGTTCTTGCTTGGATTGGCAACTTCCTTTACCAACGAAAGCTCCAAGTGCGTGTTAGGGGATCACTCTCCAACCCGACTGAGGTGGAACGTGGTGTCCGACAGGGCTCAGTGCTGGGACCGCGCTTATTCCTTGTGTTTATCAACCACCTGGCAAGAGTCATCTCCTCAAATTTCCTGCTTTTCGCCGATGACGTCAAGGTATGGCGGGTGATTAGTAACAATGAAGAGGACGATCTACTCCTACATGAGCTAGATTGCATTTATGAGTGGTCAAAGAGGAACCTGCTTCAGTTGAACATAGATAAGTGCAAGGTGATCCATCTGCGTCACCATCTGGTGAGCGATTACAAGTTTGGAGACCACACGTTGCAGAGGGCCTTTCAGGAGCGTGACTGGGGTGTACTGGTCCAAAAAGAACTCGGATGTTCAAAACAAACAGAGAAGGCGACGAGAACCGGAAATCAACACTTCGGCCTTCTTCGCAGAGCCTTCGGTCGGTTTGAACCATTAATATTTCCCCAAATGCTTAACGCCTACGTGCGCCCGCATGTGGAATATGCTATTCAGGCGTGGCAGCCGTGGCAGAAACAGGATCTTGTTGCTCTCGAGACTCCTCAATGAAGGGTAACCAAGAACGTCAGGAGCCTCTTTCATTTGTCCTATCAGCTTAGACTGGAATCTCTAAGAATGTACAGCAGTCGATATCGGCTTCTGCGAGGGGATCTCATAATGGTTTACCAGATTCTGAAGAACCCATACCACATTTGCCGTCCGCTGCTGGAATTGAACCACAACACTAAACTAAGAGGTCACCCTCTGAAACTGACAATTCAGTATAGCCGGTTGAATGCCATAGAAATTTCTTTTCCCTCCGCGTGTGTCAGCCTTGGAACGCTCTCCCTAATTATCTCGTCTCTGCCCCCAATCTGGCGATGGTTAAAAAACGAGTTGACGATGCGTTGTCTCACTTACATTTCATTTTATGACTTGTTAGCCAAGGGCTACAAAACACAATCAAACGGTGTCTTGCCAAACGCCTAACCAATGGATTGATGGATTTATACGTTTAATACGCGAACATCTCCGCTATTTCACATAAGTCTATGGTGAGTCCACCACAACGATTTTCACTTTATTATGCAATTTAATATTCGCAATAGTTTCCATTCCATGGGACTTGTTAAGCATTACTTCACCATTGCGACACCACTGTTTCATCGTACACTGAGGAAAAAAATGCTCCTATTGCAAAATGAGCTAATGCCACCGAAAGAATGCGGTTTGGTTCAGTTGTTTAGAATCAAAAGTGGGCTGACAACACACTCTTCACAGTGTCATGACTTGACCAATCTAATTTCAAAATCATACCAAGAGGTATAATAAAAATGCTTTCCCATAAAGCAGCTGACCTTTCCGTTTCAGTTTACTTAAAATTTCGACTCAAATGAACATGGAATGGGATAAGGTGACAGGATGGTTTAAGCTGTCGTGTGCAACTATGGTACCCTGTATCCATAACGGTCTGGAACTGACAGACTTTCCATTCAAAACACAAAACGACGGAGGCAGTGAAACGTAAAGCTGGTAGAGAATGACTACAACCACTGAACACAACTATCGAGTGAGTTAGGTGCCAAAAAAAAACGACGTCCAAGACTCACGGGTAGCACTTGTCTTATCGCATGCAAGTAGTCGCAGAAACTTGTTAATGGTCTGATGAAAGTCTGGAATTGAAACGTAACGAGAGTAGAAAATGAATGGTGAGTACACGGACGCCTGATTTTAGATGGAGAGCAAATTATCTTTAAAGCACACGACAACTCAGGTGAGAGCGAACTAAACGAAAACCCAGTAAGGGAGACAGGCGCAATGTGAATTCCACTGGCATCTGAGTAGAAGGTAGATGAAGTACTTGGTCCAGCCGGAAGTTGAATGCACGGAGCACAGTCAGTGCTGTTAGCCCACGCCTCAAATCGACAGCCGGAAACCCATACGTTGGTGAAAGCTTCGGGGCAACCTTCTAGCTCCGCAAGGAACAGCAAATTTGTAACACTTACCCGGTTTTCAGAAATGGCCTAGCGAGGGCAATGACTTCAGATTTCCTAATTTTCGCTGATGACATTAAGATATGACGAACAATCGGTCAACCACGAAGTTTTCCAGCGTGACCTCAACACGAGTTCGAACTGGTTGGTACTGCTGCTGCTGCGGATGATGATGTTGTTGATGATGATGATGATGATGATGATGATGACGATGACGACGACGACGATGATGATGATGATGATGACGACTTCAAATGCCCTACCATTCAGTGTGGAAAATGTCGCGTTGTTCAATTACACCATAGGCATGAGTATACGTATTGGCTTGGGTCCCAACTATTGCAAACCTCTTCCCAGAATCGCAACCTGGTGCGCTAATTCAAAGTGACCATGACTGTTCAAAGCAACTATAGGTAGTTGTGTAGGGAATCAACCAGCACGTCGGCTTGCTGTGGAGAGCATTCGGAAGTTTTGACCTATCAATCTTCCCTATGATGCACAATTCTTGTGTGCATCCTCGGGTTGAATACGCCATCCAAGCTTGGTAATCCTGGTTGAGGCGCGAGTTGGAGGTGCGTGACACACTACAACGCAGAGCTAAAAAGAACTTCAAGGGTCTACGAAATCTGTCTTACCAACAAAGTCTGAAGTCACTGGGAGTTTTTACTAGACGTTACCGAAGGCTGCGCGACGAACTGATATTAGCGTGTAAAATATTGTGTGAAGCTTATCACGTATGCCGTCACTTGCTGAAATTTATCCACAACATCAAGACCATAGGGAATTGTTTGGAACTAAATGAACCGTATAGCGGGCTCGAATGGCGGCGGAATTATTTTCCTTCTCGGGTTTGCAAACCCTGCAACTATCTCCAAAACACATCTGTTTCCTCTCCCACCCTGGATATTTTAAAAAACGCTTGGTTTTTACCCTTGGCTCGCATTACTTTGCTGTTTCTTCGGAATTTATCACTTTAGGCCTTCAAACCGGGTGCACAAGTCAAAAATAAACCTAAAGTGGTGGTACATGAGTGAACATCCTTGTTTTTCATTTTCTCACGCTGTACATTAGTTATAACTGCCCCCAAGTGGTCTTGTTGTTTATATTACTATTATTCAGGGACGCGTTTGCGCGATAAAAGCGCAAACAGACAACTCACATTTCTGTTGATATTGAAGTTTTACCCCTACCATCCTACGGGACTTGTCAAGTAACTGACTGTTTACTCGTGCTAAATCAGTGTTCATTGACTTACCACCGGCTTTTCAATTTCCACAGAGCCCACACAAACTGAACATGGGGTGCCCATGTACCACGATCAGAGATTTTCGCAGTGCCGACTCACTGCTTCAACATAGGGGCTTGATAACTGAGAGATGAAGTGAGGTACAAAAGCACTTTCGGCTCATCGTGGACGACTCGACACGAGGCCACAAGTGGAAGTTGTACAAGAGCCGAATACTTCACGTCCGTCCGGAGGTTGCCCTATCAATTCACGCAGTGAATGATTGGAACAGCCTACCGGAGATCATTTCTGATGCACCGACAGAGGAAAGGTTCAAACGGCAGCTTCACTGCCATCTGATGAGTACGGCAGGGCTCTGCTGCTACTACTGCAACAGCGACGATCCACAGAGGAATGTCGCTTCGTAGCCAGTTGCGTCAAGCCCGCACTGAATCGGAATCGACAGAGCTGACAAGGGTCTCCCCTCCTTCTCTCTACACACCCAGTCCTGAAAGACATGGGTTACCATATTTGTGTCCCTGTCAATTACTCATGGTGCATTGGTTGCAGTGCATAAATGTTTCCCACTCCATACAGGTCACTTCATTGTCTAGATTGAGAACTTCTATTTGCTGAGTGTAATCGATTGCAAGCATCGCATGGTAGTGGTGGAACAGTCAAATGACAGCAAGCAGTAATTGGATGGAAATGCGTCATCCGAAACCTACATTTACTGTTAAATGTATTAAACCTGCTACCGCATGGTTAATGATGCAGTAAACTGCATGAAAGTAAGGAGGGTGTGGACAAAGTCAATGTTCTAAATAAACCTAAGAAAAACTAAAACCAGGGGCCAGACTCACTTGACTGGTACAGTGTCATCGTGCGGACCAAATCACACTTCACTTGAGCTGCGTTTATCAAATGCCACAGGAAGCAGCGCATAAGGAAGAAGAAAAGTGGCTCACGGTTAATCGCAGCCAATCACCAGGTATATATGTGCGATTAGTAAAAGCAGAAAAAAGCGAACACCCCTCATATTAACCTGATGGAATGGATAATGAACCAAGAAGGGCAAGCAAAATGTGCGTACCCCAGCTACTTGCATCGAATGCATGGGATCCTGGCAATACGATTTACCAAAGACCATGTGAACTTGGGGATAGGTGAATACAGCAGGTGCTAGTTCCTTCGAGTAAACTGCCGTTCTCAGGTAACCTAATTTTCACAAATTACGAATTTAGGGCGTAAATGCTACCAAGGGGATACACAAGTCTTGAACTTCCAGCCTCTAACAGCGCTATGATTCCATGGGTAAGGCAGTGTAATTGGAAACATCGCTGTATGCTCATAATTCGATGGCAGCAAGAAAGTTATGTACCATTGAGTTGCCCAGACAGCGGCAAATCAGTTGTAGGAGATACTATCATCATATAAGCCCAAAAATAACAGGAAAAATAGAAACGATTGGTCAGCCACTAGAATTTTACTAGGGAGAATGATTTAGTGCATATACTTTCCATCAGCGGTAACGAGAGTGTCCGCATCGTGATGGTTCGAGGATTTTGGCTTACAGCCTAGACATCTGGGCTCGAGCTTTTGATCCTCCGTGGGTTTTAGCCAAATAGTGCATAAACAGTATGCCGGTACGCTTCGCTGCCGCGCGACTGCAATCAAGGGCCAAGGCCAAGGATACGACGAGGGTCGTCCTGCCCCAACGTAGGCTCCAACCCGCGCCTTCGAATTACAAGGCAGGCTGGCTCGCCGAGCAACCTCCCCGTGGTGCCAGCTGGGCAGTTCGGGATAATCCCGGTCCAGTGAAAGATTTGGCGGCAGTGTTTCAGCGGGTCGTGGGTTACGGCCTGGCAAGCGATCTCTCCAGAAAAGCTACATACGTCTGTTTAACAACACTGCGACTTGGGGGATGTGACTCGCTACTAAAAAGTCACTACCCCTCGCCTATCCAGATGACCTTCCTCACTCCATGGAAGTCAGTGCTCTAAGCCGACAATCACTTTTGAACCCTTCACACGCCGACGACCTGATTGAAGATAATCTCAAATATTCACATTCAAACACACACACACATTCAAGCACATTTAAGCATGGTTGGCAGCATGTAGTTCCGGGTTTGCTTGTCACTGTGGCCAGCCACAGGACACCTGCGTCTACAGATGGACTATGGGTGAATTGCGCTGCACCACCCACAGCTCAAGCCACATGCCATTTATCCGGTGTAAACTCGAAAGAATAAGATAGGGATGCATGTGGATGGGTGCCACATTTCATCAACGGAGTCGGCCCACATTTGTTGAATAGGCAAAATTACAGCATTCCTCTCTACCTATGTTGGGAATCATGCATACGAAACGCACGTCTGATACGGGAAACGGGCAGCAGGAGGCTTGGTGTTAGTGAAACAATTTGTGATGAGAGTGGACAGCCTATTCACAATTTGTCAAAACTTTTGGAGCGTTGGGCTGAGCATTTTGAAAAGCAATTTAATCGGCTAGAATTGTTCGATTCTTCGCCGGCGAGTGATCGCCCTGCTCCGTGGGCTGTCCCTTTGGATCCACCCTTCCGCTCAGAAGTCGAACGTGAGATCGGACTGTTGAAGTTGAACAAAGCCGCGGGACCAGATGATCTTCCTCCAGCCCTCTTCAAATTCGGAGGCTCTGCTCTTGTTGATGCTTTACATGAATTACTCGTGAAACTGTGGGAGCAGGAGACTGTCCCAACCGACTGGAGCCGCTCCGTTATTGTTCCCATCTTCAAAGGCGGCTCGCGCTCAGAATGCGGCAACCATAGAGGAATCAGTCTGATCTCCATCGCCTCCAAATTACTCGCTTCCATAATTCTTCACAGACTGACTGGCGCTCGTGAAAGCCAGATTCGTGAGGAGCAAGCCGGGTTTCGTCGGGGTCGTGGCTGCATCGACCACATCTTCACCTTGCGTCAGTTGTTGGAGCACCGCCACACATATTGGCGCCCCTACCCTAGTCGTGTTCCTCGACATCAAAGGTGCCTTCGATTCGGTTGATCGATGTGCCCTTTGGAATTGTTTACTCAGGAAAGGTGTGCCCGAGAAATATGTAAATATTATTCAAGCATTATATGCGCGTAGCACGGGCAGAGTGAGGGCTTACGGCAAGCTGTCGCCACACTTTAATATCTCCAGCGACGTGAGACAAGGATGCTCGCTGTCACCTTTCCTCTTCAACTTCGCTATTGACGAAGTCATGGAGTTTGCATTTACAGGACATGACATAGAAGGTGTGGAGCTACTCCCAGGAGAACGACTTCTTGCTTTGGAGTATGCAGACGACATTGCCCTCATCTGTGATAGCTCCCAGACTTGCCAAGCCGAGCTGGACAGATTAGCACTGGCTGTCAGTCGCTTCGGGCTTTGCTTTGCCCCATCGAAGTGCAAAGCGTTCCTCCAAGATTGGCAGGGATCGCCTCCTGCGCTGACCCTTGGTGGGGATCAGCTAGAAGTCGTTCAAAAATTCAACTACCTGTGAAGTTGTATCAGCGCCCTTGGGATCGAAGACGAGATCACGAACCGTATAGCGAAAGCTCGAAGTGCTTTTGCTAACCTTCGCCACCTATGACGGCGCGCGACATCACTCTCGCCCTGAAGGGTAGAGTGTACAATGCAGCAGTACGTTCGACCTTACTGTACGGTTGCGAAACCTGGCCCCTAAGGTCGGCGGACTTGAAGAGGCTAGCTTCGTTCGACCATCGGTGCCTTCGCAGTTTGGCTCACATCTGGTGGGAACACCGCGTGAGTAACGAGCGTGTTCGACGCATTGTTTAGGGCACAGAAAAAGGATCTGAACCGCTCAGCACCGTTAGTTCCCGCACCAGGCACCGATGGCTCGGCCACGTGTTACGCATGCCAGCCCACTGACTCCCGCGTCGTGCGTTGTTTGCTCACCGGGGATGTGGGTGGAAGAAGAGGAGAGGTGGCCAAGCGATGACTTGGTCCAGAGGAATGGTCCATCACTTCGGAGCTAGCGTCGGTTGGAGCTTCACGGCTCCCTGGTTGGGGTCCAAAAGACGGTAAACACGTTTGGCTGGATACACTTGCTGACATGGCAAGGAGCCGACCTCAGTGGCGTTCTTGCTGTGAGTTTCTTTGTCCCTCCCCATCCCTTTTAGTCTCCCCCTCCATCTAAGATCTCATTTCCTAGAGTAAAACATATTATATATAAAAATTTCTTTTTGCCTAGTAGCTGGCTGGAAGCCTACCGGAACGATGCATATCCGTTGCTGGTAGCTCAGCTGGCATGCAACTGTTGTATCTATTTTTCCTTTGTGTATCATATGTATGTATGTATGTATTTCTTTCATGTATTGCGGCACAATAGCGGAGGTGTTTTCCCACCTCTAGCTGATGTGTATAATGATGAATGATGATACGAAACGCACCAAAGACGGTGGATGTGCAGTAGTCCGCGCCACACTAGATGGAACCACTCGTTGAGCCTAGCACTGCCAAGAGGACCATGAACTCCGCGCCCCACCCGACCAACGATTCACAGTCTGCTGGAATCAGCAGTCGAGGAGGATGAGGGTATTAGACATGTAAGCAGCTTGTCAACATTCATATCAAGCGCAGCCACACCGGAGACATCAAACAACCAACACAGAATTTAGGGGAAAGAAAACACACAAAATCGATACAGAAAATTCAGCAAAAGAACAGAACTGGTAATTTTGCAACATTTTAATACAATCAGCCATCTTTCGTGCCTTGCACTAGCGAGAATACACAATTTATTTGTTTATTTATTTAAAACTATGGGCTGGTGTCCATGAATTACCTCGGCAGACGAACAACAACTTACAGGTGCACGGCAGTGAACCACAAGTGTATGACTTGATTAGGCTTGATCTGTGCCTAACAATTTGGTGCAGTCAACCCTGGTAATGCTGCTTAATCGCCGATGGCTGATCGTCTTGGCTCCAGAGCACCAAATTAATCTGCTAGCTCAATGCTTATTAGTTCGTGTCAAAAAATAATGACAAAAATGGAATGGAAAAAGAGATAGTAATCTGACAGCCTGTTCGCTTCATTTCAGTGCTAAACTCGGCAGATGATGTCAGCAAGCAGTAATATAGGCATTACAAGTTACTAGATATCCGCTTAACTAAAACACCACGTTGACGGAGTTGCCGAAGTTTGTGTTGCCATGATAACAAAACAGACTGGCAGTAAAACAATAGTCCAGAAAGTTGAGGAAGATGAATATCCATGCAAAAATGATGTAGATAAATGGCATCGGTTTAGACGGCAAGCACTGGAGCGAAGATGCGCAGCAGTCTGGCGAATTCCCCGGTTTGCTTGAGTCATGTGTGGAAAATACTAAGTAAAACCACCATTGCAATGTACACTCAGGTGACCGGTGCGGAATGTAGGATTGCATATTGAGGTCGGTGGTTCGAATCGAGCAAAACGCATTTGTTTGGTACTTTGCTTGGTTCGCAACGCACGACTGCATAATGTGTTGCACTTACTTCCTCTCCACAGCTATCAACACAATCGGTGTCATTTTTTGATATATAAGCTAAAAGGAACCTGTTAATGTATAAATTAAAGCTATCGTGTATTCGGTCTACCTTTTGGAACCGCAATCTGGGTTCCCGCTAAATTATATGCCGATTATTTGAAGGATGTTTGTGAGTAACGTTACGTTACTCGCGAACATCCTTCAAATAATCTACCATCGCCCTTTGGACTTCGGATGGACAGTTACTTCGGTCCACTGGGAAGTGACGAGTGAATGAGCCGATCTGCAACACCAGGACAGTTACTGTCAGCTCATTGGCAATACGTCGCGCACTAAGCAGAAGTCACGTGTTAAATTCCGCACCTAATCGCCAGCCCTCGGTAGCTCAGTGGTAGAGCAGCGGACCGGAAATTCGTGGACCGGGGTTCGTTTCCCCGTTGAGGCAGATTTTCGTGTGGAGTTTAATCGTGACTTCTGTCTTCTACGATATTTGCTGACTGCTGAACCTTAAGTAGGGTAGGTAACACCTACCGTGGTTGATCCTGTAGTCCAAGTTCAGAAAGACCATAGACATCAGTGTAATGTGGCATTCTGTTATGTTTCAGAAGGGTAGCTGAGAAGGCAAAATACTGGCAGACAAAACACACTGAGGCGGGTGGTTGAAAGCTGGGCGAACGTCAGACCAAATCGCGTAGGCAGCCCAACTGAACCCACTGTCTGTAACGCTGGAAAATGGTCGTTCTTAGCGTCGGTAACACATGATTGGCTCGCACGCTGAATACTCACTGACATACAACCTAAAGCACGTGTGTGAAGGTCAGTTTGTTACAGTGAGGAAGCGGAAGATCAAATATGCAACGCAGAGGTTTTAATACAAGCACTTGAACCATTGTACCGCAGAACCCGATTGTAACACACTTCATCGATTAAACAAGCGCGAACATGAGCTGTTACATGAACGGTACTGATGACGATCAAAATCAAAGAGAGCGAAGACATCAGCAACATGCCGGTAAGCGGTACGGACGCTTCACTGTCGCTCAACCATATCCGTTGCACATGGGCTAAGGATATTGCTAGGGTTACTTGGTCCCTATGCAGATTCGAACCCGTATCCTCAGATTACAAGGCAGACATGTGATCTGTAAGGCTACGGGTCGGCGATAGCGATCAGAGACACACGTAAATTCATTCAAACAAATAAACAACAAGCTATTTTTCCTGGAATATTAGGCTAAATATGATGAGCAATGGTTTATGACGAGTGAGAAAGCGAATGCCTCACAATTCCCGTAGGATGATCGGAGTGAGCATACTGCAATATTATATAGCTCAGAAACAGGAAAACAGAATACGGATAAGTAACGCACAAAAATCACGGAGCCTGATCTACTCTCAAAAGTAAAAATTCCAAGGATAGCTGGATCAAAAAACTATTCCACCGATTACTGATTGACGCGGAACCGAAAACCGTTATCGTTCCGCACTGTAATTGAGGGTTTGGATTATCAGTCGCAATTTTGTGGCCTAAAAATAGTGGTTCGGGCTGACATTCCAAACACCCCTGGTTCGAATGCTTGCTATCGCTGCCTCGATGAGAACTAAATCCGAAACCGATCGTCGATTGAGTGGTTTCGGGTGAGCAACACCCAATCAACGCACTCGGCTACAAGTTCGGAAAGATAAGCAATAAAGAGCTAGCAGCAATAAAATCTGTCTATTTGCCAGCGTGAAAAATGTCGTGCTTTGATAAAATCACCTCGTTCAGTAGAGAGATGTTTGGAATCAAGTCAACTAAATCAGCACAAAACCTATCCTATATAAAATACGTTGCCAAACTGCAACTTCTGCTCACGAAGATACCATACGTAGCGTTGTGAAAATGCTCGAGCTGGGCGACCGTACGGTTCATCCGAATCTGCGGAGTAGCCACAGATCGAACCATGGAAAAGGTCACCACGGTGATACAGCGAAAACGTACATTTCAACTAGTGGGTTAATATCCAATGATTGAAAACCGTCGAAATAATACATATCGATCATAAATAACTAACTATTAAATCATAGCGGAAGTGCAAACCATATTTGATCAGCGCAAAAACAAAAAGATACGATAAAACAAAGAGACATCAACAAAGATCGACAAAAAGAAAAAGACAGGAAAAAGGAGGGGAATCAAAAAACAGAAAGATGAAATCGCACCTAAACTCTCACCTGACGACTCTGTCACTACGCCACCCCACAGCGTCCACTCCGATTCGGGCCTCAACACCACATCCGCACCTTCCACTTCACCTTCACCAACACCTGCTCTTCCACCTGCAACTCCACCACCTTCACCAGACACAGAAACCGATACACCACCTGGAAACACACCAACACCATCCACATCGACCGACGAATACAACTCCACATCCGACGACAACACCGAACCAGACGCTGACACAGACGCAGACACCGACTCAGACGACGACACCGACGCCGAAGACGAAGCAGACGACCATCCAGATTCGGATTCCGCATACACCGTCCCATTCAACGACAAATCCGATGCAATCGCACCTAATCTCTCACCTGACGACTCTGTCACTACGCCACCCCACAGCGTCCACTCCGATTCGGGCCTCAACACCACATCCGCACCTTCCACTTCACCTTCACCAACACCTGCTCTTCCACCTGCAACTCCACCACCTTCACCAGACACAGAAACCGATACACCACCTGGAAACACACCAACACCATCCACATCGACCGACGAGTACAACTCCACATCCGACGACAACACCGAACCAGACGCTGACACAGACGCAGACACCGACTCAGACGACGACACCGACGCCGAAGACGAAGCAGACGACCATCCAGATTCGGATTCCGCATACACCGTCCCATTCAACGACAAATCCGATGCAATCGCACCTAATCTCTCACCTGACGACTCTGTCACTACGCCACCCCACAGCGTCCACTCCGATTCGGGCCTCAACACCACATCCGCACCTTCCACTTCACCTTCACCAACACCTGCTCTTCCACCTGCAACTCCACCACCTTCACCAGACACAGAAACCGATACACCACCTGGAAACACACCAACACCATCCACATCGACCGACGAATACAACTCCACATCCGACGACAACACCGAACCAGACGCTGACACAGACGCAGACACCGACTCAGACGACGACACCGACGCCGAAGACGAAGCAGACGACCATCCAGATTCGGATTCCGCATACACCGTCCCATTCAACGACAAATCCGATGCAATCGCACCTAATCTCTCACCTGACGACTCTGTCACTACGCCACCCCACAGCGTCCACTCCGATTCGGGCCTCAACACCACATCCGCACCTTCCACTTCACCTTCACCAACACCTGCTCTTCCACCTGCAACTCCACCACCTTCACCAGACACAGAAACCGATACACCACCTGGAAACACACCAACACCATCCACATCGACCGACGAGTACAACTCCACATCCGACGACAACACCGAACCAGACGCTGACACAGACGCAGACACCGACTCAGACGACGACACCGACGCCGAAGACGAAGCAGACGACCATCCAGATTCGGATTCCGCATACACCGTCCCATTCAACGACAAATCCGATGCAATCGCACCTAATCTCTCACCTGACGACTCTGTCACTACGCCACCCCACAGCGTCCACTCCGATTCGGGCCTCAACACCACATCCGCACCTTCCACTTCACCTTCACCAACACCTGCTCTTCCACCTGCAACTCCACCACCTTCACCAGACACAGAAACCGATACACCACCTGGAAACACACCAACACCATCCACATCGACCGACGAGTACAACTCCACATCCGACGACAACACCGAACCAGACGCTGACACAGACGCAGACACCGACTCAGACGACGACACCGACGCCGAAGACGAAGCAGACGACCATCCAGATTCGGATTCCGCATACACCGTCCCATTCAACGACAAATCCGATGCAATCGCACCTAATCTCTCACCTGACGACTCTGTCACTACGCCACCCCACAGCGTCCACTCCGATTCGGGCCTCAACACCACATCCGCACCTTCCACTTCACCTTCACCAACACCTGCTCTTCCACCTGCAACTCCACCACCTTCACCAGACACAGAAACCGATACACCACCTGGAAACACACCAACACCATCCACATCGACCGACGAATACAACTCCACATCCGACGACAACACCGAACCAGACGCTGACACAGACGCAGACACCGACTCAGACGACGACACCGACGCCGAAGACGAAGCAGACGACCATCCAGATTCGGATTCCGCATACACCGTCCCATTCAACGACAAATCCGATGCAATCGCACCTAATCTCTCACCTGACGACTCTGTCACTACGCCACCCCACAGCGTCCACTCCGATTCGGGCCTCAACACCACATCCGCACCTTCCACTTCACCTTCACCAACACCTGCTCTTCCACCTGCAACTCCACCACCTTCACCAGACACAGAAACCGATACACCACCTGGAAACACACCAACACCATCCACATCGACCGACGAATACAACTCCACATCCGACGACAACACCGAACCAGACGCTGACACAGACGCAGACACCGACTCAGACGACGACACCGACGCCGAAGACGAAGCAGACGACCATCCAGATTCGGATTCCGCATACACCGTCCCATTCAACGACAAATCCGATGCAATCGCACCTAATCTCTCACCTGACGACTCTGTCACTACGCCACCCCACAGCGTCCACTCCGATTCGGGCCTCAACACCACATCCGCACCTTCCACTTCACCTTCACCAACACCTGCTCTTCCACCTGCAACTCCACCACCTTCACCAGACACAGAAACCGATACACCACCTGGAAACACACCAACACCATCCACATCGACCGACGAATACAACTCCACATCCGACGACAACACCGAACCAGACGCTGACACAGACGCAGACACCGACTCAGACGACGACACCGACGCCGAAGACGAAGCAGACGACCATCCAGATTCGGATTCCGCATACACCGTCCCATTCAACGACAAATCCGATGCAATCGCACCTAATCTCTCACCTGACGACTCTGTCACTACGCCACCCCACAGCGTCCACTCCGATTCGGGCCTCAACACCACATCCGCACCTTCCACTTCACCTTCACCAACACCTGCTCTTCCACCTGCAACTCCACCACCTTCACCAGACACAGAAACCGATACACCACCTGGAAACACACCAACACCATCCACATCGACCGACGAGTACAACTCCACATCCGACGACAACACCGAACCAGACGCTGACACAGACGCAGACACCGACTCAGACGACGACACCGACGCCGAAGACGAAGCAGACGACCATCCAGATTCGGATTCCGCATACACCGTCCCATTCAACGACAAATCCGATGCAATCGCACCTAATCTCTCACCTGACGACTCTGTCACTACGCCACCCCACAGCGTCCACTCCGATTCGGGCCTCAACACCACATCCGCACCTTCCACTTCACCTTCACCAACACCTGCTCTTCCACCTGCAACTCCACCACCTTCACCAGACACAGAAACCGATACACCACCTGGAAACACACCAACACCATCCACATCGACCGACGAGTACAACTCCACATCCGACGACAACACCGAACCAGACGCTGACACAGACGCAGACACCGACTCAGACGACGACACCGACGCCGAAGACGAAGCAGACGACCATCCAGATTCGGATTCCGCATACACCGTCCCATTCAACGACAAATCCGATGCAATCGCACCTAATCTCTCACCTGACGACTCTGTCACTACGCCACCCCACAGCGTCCACTCCGATTCGGGCCTCAACACCACATCCGCACCTTCCACTTCACCTTCACCAACACCTGCTCTTCCACCTGCAACTCCACCACCTTCACCAGACACAGAAACCGATACACCACCTGGAAACACACCAACACCATCCACATCGACCGACGAGTACAACTCCACATCCGACGACAACACCGAACCAGACGCTGACACAGACGCAGACACCGACTCAGACGACGACACCGACGCCGAAGACGAAGCAGACGACCATCCAGATTCGGATTCCGCATACACCGTCCCATTCAACGACAAATCCGATGCAATCGCACCTAATCTCTCACCTGACGACTCTGTCACTACGCCACCCCACAGCGTCCACTCCGATTCGGGCCTCAACACCACATCCGCACCTTCCACTTCACCTTCACCAACACCTGCTCTTCCACCTGCAACTCCACCACCTTCACCAGACACAGAAACCGATACACCACCTGGAAACACACCAACACCATCCACATCGACCGACGAGTACAACTCCACATCCGACGACAACACCGAACCAGACGCTGACACAGACGCAGACACCGACTCAGACGACGACACCGACGCCGAAGACGAAGCAGACGACCATCCAGATTCGGATTCCGCATACACCGTCCCATTCAACGACAAATCCGATGCAATCGCACCTAATCTCTCACCTGACGACTCTGTCACTACGCCACCCCACAGCGTCCACTCCGATTCGGGCCTCAACACCACATCCGCACCTTCCACTTCACCTTCACCAACACCTGCTCTTCCACCTGCAACTCCACCACCTTCACCAGACACAGAAACCGATACACCACCTGGAAACACACCAACACCATCCACATCGACCGACGAATACAACTCCACATCCGACGACAACACCGAACCAGACGCTGACACAGACGCAGACACCGACTCAGACGACGACGACGACGACACCGACGCCGAAGACGAAGCAGACGACCATCCCGATTCGGAATCCGCATACACCGTCCCATTCAACGACAAATCCGATGCAATCGCACCTAATCTCTCACCTGACGACTCTGTCACTACGCCACCCCACAGCGTCCACTCCGATTCGGGCCTCAACACCACATCCGCACCTTCCACTTCACCTTCACCAACACCTGCTCTTCCACCTGCAACTCCACCACCTTCACCAGACACAGAAACCGATACACCACCTGGAAACACACCAACACCATCCACATCGACCGACGAATACAACTCCACATCCGACGACAACACCGAACCAGACGCTGACACAGACGCAGACACCGACTCAGACGACGACACCGACGCCGAAGACGAAGCAGACGACCATCCAGATTCGGATTCCGCATACACCGTCCCATTCAACGACAAATCCGATGCAATCGCACCTAATCTCTCACCTGACGACTCTGTCACTACGCCACCCCACAGCGTCCACTCCGATTCGGGCCTCAACACCACATCCGCACCTTCCACTTCACCTTCACCAACACCTGCTCTTCCACCTGAAACTCCAACACCTTCACCAGACACAGAAACCGATACACCACCTGGAAACACACCAACACCATCCACATCGACCGACGAATACAACTCCACATCCGACGACAACACCGAACCAGACGCTGACACAGACGCAGACACCGACTCAGACGACGACACCGACGCCGAAGACGAAGCAGACGACCATCCAGATTCGGATTCCGCATACACCGTCCCATTCAACGACAAATCCGATGCAATCGCACCTAATCTCTCACCTGACGACTCTGTCACTACGCCACCCCACAGCGTCCACTCCGATTCGGGCCTCAACACCACATCCGCACCTTCCACTTCACCTTCACCAACACCTGCTCTTCCACCTGCAACTCCACCACCTTCACCAGACACAGAAACCGATACACCACCTGGAAACACACCAACACCATCCACATCGACCGACGAATACAACTCCACATCCGACGACAACACCGAACCAGACGCTGACACAGACGCAGACACCGACTCAGACGACGACACCGACGCCGAAGACGAAGCAGACGACCATCCAGATTCGGATTCCGCATACACCGTCCCATTCAACGACAAATCCGATGCAATCGCACCTAATCTCTCACCTGACGACTCTGTCACTACGCCACCCCACAGCGTCCACTCCGATTCGGGCCTCAACACCACATCCGCACCTTCCACTTCACCTTCACCAACACCTGCTCTTCCACCTGCAACTCCACCACCTTCACCAGACACAGAAACCGATACACCACCTGGAAACACACCAACACCATCCACATCGACCGACGAATACAACTCCACATCCGACGACAACACCGAACCAGACGCTGACACAGACGCAGACACCGACTCAGACGACGACGACGACGACACCGACGCCGAAGACGAAGCAGACGACCATCCCGATTCGGAATCCGCATACACCGTCCCATTCAACGACAAATCCGATGCAATCGCACCTAATCTCTCACCTGACGACTCTGTCACTACGCCACCCCACAGCGTCCACTCCGATTCGGGCCTCAACACCACATCCGCACCTTCCACTTCACCTTCACCAACACCTGCTCTTCCACCTGCAACTCCACCACCTTCACCAGACACAGAAACCGATACACCACCTGGAAACACACCAACACCATCCACATCGACCGACGAATACAACCCCACATCCGACGACAACACCGAACCAGACGCTGACACAGACGCAGACACCGACTCAGACGACGACACCGACGCCGAAGACGAAGCAGACGACCATCCAGATTCGGATTCCGCATACACCGTCCCATTCAACGACAAATCCGATGCAATCGCACCTAATCTCTCACCTGACGACTCTGTCACTACGCCACCCCACAGCGTCCACTCCGATTCGGGCCTCAACACCACATCCGCACCTTCCACTTCACCTTCACCAACACCTGCTCTTCCACCTGCAACTCCACCACCTTCACCAGACACAGAAACCGATACACCACCTGGAAACACACCAACACCATCCACATCGACCGACGAGTACAACCCCACATCCGACGACAACACCGAACCAGACGCTGACACAGACGCAGACACCGACTCAGACGACGACACCGACGCCGAAGACGAAGCAGACGACCATCCAGATTCGGATTCCGCATACACCGTCCCATTCAACGACAAATCCGATGCAATCGCACCTAATCTCTCACCTGACGACTCTGTCACTACGCCACCCCACAGCGTCCACTCCGATTCGGGCCTCAACACCACATCCGCACCTTCCACTTCACCTTCACCAACACCTGCTCTTCCACCTGCAACTCCACCACCTTCACCAGACACAGAAACCGATACACCACCTGGAAACACACCAACACCATCCACATCGACCGACGAATACAACTCCACATCCGACGACAACACCGAACCAGACGCTGACACAGACGCAGACACCGACTCAGACGACGACACCGACGCCGAAGACGAAGCAGACGACCATCCAGTTTCGGAATCCGCATACACCGTCCCATTCAACGACAAATCCGATGCAATCGCACCTAATCTCTCACCTGACGACTCTGTCACTACGCCACCCCACAGCGTCCACTCCGATTCGGGCCTCAACACCACATCCGCACCTTCCACTTCACCTTCACCAACACCTGCTCTTCCACCTGCAACTCCACCACCTTCACCAGACACAGAAACCGATACACCACCTGGAAACACACCAACACCATCCACATCGACCGACGAATACAACTCCACATCCGACGACAACACCGAACCAGACGCTGACACAGACGCAGACACCGACTCAGACGACGACACCGACGCCGAAGACGAAGCAGACGACCATCCAGATTCGGAATCCGGATGCACCGTCCCATTAAGCGGCAAATCGGTTGCACTCTCATCTTGCGTATTTCGTGATCCGTCCGTCTCATTTTTTCTTATTATTCTACTCTTGTTAAGGTAGCATCGGTTTTGGGGACATTTTCGACGTTTATTTTTGTTTTTAATATTATCTTCTTCTCTTAATCGAATTGCGCTTCTGTTGAGGTTTTGGTTTTCGGTACTTGTCCCTCCAATGTTCGCATTATACTTTGCTTTATTTGCAATATCTTCCTCTTGTTGTTTTGTGTTTACTTTGATTTTTGTCGTATTTCCTCGGTTTTCTCTTTCGGTTACATTTCTTTCTTCCTGGATGTTTAAATCTACTGCTCCTTTGTTTCCCCGGCTGCTTCTTTTTCTTTTATGCTTGCATATCCTTTTTTCTTTCGTGTGTGTTGTGTTTCTGCTTTTTTCTGTTTCTTTTATTTTTGTACTCCTAACATAATCACCGCTTTCCCCAACATTTGGTTTTTGCTCCTGCTTTGTATACGCTTCTGTTGCTCTGTTTTCTTTTAGCGTTTCTGTTAAGGCGAATTTACTTGATATGGTTTCCGTTATTTCTTGTGTTGTAACTGTGGTTTGACTGTTTTGCTTGGTTTGTTCGTAGGTTAAGGTTGCACTGCGCTCAAATCGTTTTTCTGTTCATGTTAGGATGTAAAGGGTTACAGGCGTTAAGTACGTGCTTATAAATCACGCAATAGTTGGATACACAGCGCAATGGTCGTTAAAATAATAAAGATGCAAGCGATATTAATTTTTTCAAGAGGCTCTTGACGTATACATTCATACGTATAGTAAGATATGTTTGGATTGATCCCCGTAATCCAGGCATAGTTGCTCATTAAATTCCGCACATTTACGTGCCTTACCAAAAGCCCGAACAATTCTAACTGTTGTCCGGATATCCCATCGACAGTTCGTGCTTTACAGTAAAAGTGTACATGACTGCACCATGTTCACTGCGCACACACTTGCGCGTGGGAGCAACGGACTTCGCTCAACCCTTCAGGGTACCCGCATATAACAAGCACAGCATCTTTGCTACGGCGTCCGGCGACTCCAAATTCCACGGCTCTGCAGTTGGTGAGTGGATGACGCACAGACAGACCACAGCTGAGTGAGCAATACGTTCTGGTCTCAGTGCGGGCGCCAGAATATGCCAGCGGGGCAAGATAAGTGGTGCCTTGTCAATTTTCCGATGGTCGCTGTCGTAGCAATGGAATACTAGGTTACATTCCTGTCGGTGACGTTCCTCCAGCGCACTCTTATTATTCGGCTGTATAGCTAGTATGGGTTCAACGCTGTAGAAACTGCGCGAACACAGAACACGCACAACGCGGGAATGCAGCCCGTTAACAGCTGTTACGTGCCTAAATGGTTAAAAAAAGTTCGCAAAACTGGGAGTGTGTGTAACGTCAGAAAATCCGAGCGGCCTCGCACCAGTATGGATGCTTTTTCAGCTTACGTTGTTGTTCGTGAAAATTACAAAAGACAAGATCTCAGCGTACGTAGAAATGTTCAGCTTTGTGACAGTACTCGATACACTGTTCAGAGGGTTTTAAAGGAAATAAATTTTATCAGGTTCCGGGCACCAGGTTCAGGTATTTAACCCAAGTGAACCCGATAAACGGAATGCATTTCGCCGTTGGTTTTTGGATCACATGAGCATTCACTCCGTAATGTTCACCTATGAGTCAGTTTTCCATTTGCGTAGAACTGAGAAACAGCATTTCTGGGCTATATCTAATCCAAGACGTATTCAGCATAACACAAAGCTCATCGTTTGGGCCGGATATTTTCCAGCCCAGTAATGTGGCCGGGAAGTTGTTTTATATAACTCAACCCTTAATTTTCTTTGCATCATCGTAAAAGGAAATGCTCCAAACCTGCCGACGGAGTTGCCAATACCATTTGGTGGCAACAGGATTGTGCACCGGCACCTTATGCTCAATCGGTGCGTGAATATCTCTGTGACTCGGCCAAAGTTGGATCGGTCGCAGGAGACAAATTGATTGGCTCGCACGGTCACCCGATTTAAACCCACCGGATATTTCGCCATGGGGCTATATGAAACGATGGGTTTGCAAAAGCAGGCCGAATCACCACGAGCAACAGAACATAATATTGTGAATGAATGTCTACGCGATCACCACGGAGACTTTGGAGCAAGTGCTTGCCCACCGCTTCAAGCAACCTTTTGCCGCTTTTAACACTTTTAACATCTCATTCACTGATATCTATATCCGTTTAATCCTGTTTTTTAAGATACGTATCCCCGATTAGAAATGAATTAAAGACTAAATCAGTCCACGAGCGAATGGTGCAAAGAGTGGGTTGGGGCAAACTGAATTCTAAGAGCATTGGATGTTACTGCAGCGCTGTGCACCGTGCCGACTGCCGCGATAAATGGAGGATACTATGCCTCACTGTTCAAATGCTGTTAGCATACTGCTTAAGAGGAATTTCGCTGTGGGAAAGTTTACAAAACAGCTGCGATTCGGAAAACAGCGTAAAATGCGCTCAGCACTAAATGCCATCAGCCCAACTACGGGACGATGGGAATGGCGTAAGCTGCAGATAACCGGTGTCACTGCAACAGAATAGAAGACAACCCGCAATAAAGAGTTAGCAGGTGGTTAGAATGAAATAGGTCTGCACGTGCGTTCGGTTTGCCGTATAGCACTTGTCAGAAGGCTTGAAATACCCTCCGATACATAGACTACGGGGTTATTGGTAATGACGCACTTTGGAATAGCTCTGGTTATTCCCTGTGGAGGCACTGCTCAAGGTCAAAAAACACCTATTCTGTCGCATTGGGCGTGACTGATTGATGAGGGCGCTTCCATCATTGCACTAAGCGAACTGAATTTCACGCACACGCGTACCTACACATGTGCACACTTATGGCAGTATGGGCACCGTTCAATTGTCTACAGCTCCTTCTCGTCAATAATCAAAGGGTTAAAGTGTGGTTGGTGCCTTTGCTAAAATATCTGAATTGTGAAATTACATAGTGCATCACGAGGATGACGAGCCAGCTGTGGTTAGCTTGTCCTCTCATGAGACCCGAGATAATTTCGCTTGCAGTGTTCAGCTCCATCAGCTTCCCAGTGCCAAACTATCATGGGATCGCAAGACATAATCTTCCATAATGGGAACTGTACAAACCTGGCCAATGTCGCTTGTTGTCGATGAGTTGGTTACATATCTGCGTCGCAAACACAGGACACAGAAGTGCACAGATAACTTCCATGCGCATTCTAATTAAACACTAATAAGAATCCACCAAAGGGAGTCTCGTGTTGCAAAAGCAGTACGTGGTTCCTTGACCAAATTCCAAAATAAATTCACTGTGTATATGGCAATAACTAGGAGCAACTAGTCGAGTGATGACAGCCGATGCTGCAAATGGTATCGTAGATGATGGTAGCTGTAAAGTGAGTGGCCGATCACGTGCAGATAATGTTTCATCGTCATTCCATTAACGAGGTTAGGGAGATTTAAAATAATTTAGACTAACGGTAGTCTGGGTTGGTTCCTCATATTTGTGCATTTCACCGGGCCATAAATTGAGCTCGTACGGATATGAAAATAGGTGAGGTGGTAACATAGGTCTTTCACGAAGGAGAAGTTACAAGAACTTGCAATGAAGTTGGCTCAGACAACAGGAAGGCAAAATACTAAAAGCAAGAAAATACTCCTATAACAAGTCGCTAATGCCTAGTTGAAAGTAATGCCCTATTTTGCTACAGTGATTTGTTGGAAGCTACTTTTCAGAAAACCGCACCATCCGCCATAACCATGTTTTATCATTGCCCGGGATACAAATAAGGGCGTATCAAACATTTATTGCTCAGGTGTACGTTAGTCTGTCTACTTCATTGAGAACATAGATCGGATGAAACATCGGGAAATGACAAGGGCAGTCATGGATCAGCTGTACATTCGTTTGACAACGCCATACGTAATCTTTCCCACAGTAGACCCCGTACGTAACCGATAACTCCAGTGCCACGGCTAACCCTGGGTCAGTACAGAGCTAAATCTACTGCTCCCTTGCGCAAGTGTGTGTGCACCGAACGTCGTGCAGTCGTGTACGCATTATACTCGAAAGATAAGCTGCTGACTGGATATCCGGACAATTGTTAGAATTGCTCGGACTTTTGGTAAGGCGCGCAAAAGTGCGGAATTTACTGTGTGACCATGCCTGAATTACGGGGATTAATTCAAAAATATTGGACTTGCCATAAATATATATATATACATATAACTAAGAAAATGGGACATTTTGCATGTGAAACAGAACATAGCTTGTTTTAGGCCGAAAATCTGTAATTTATCCGCAAAAAATGAGGGGTAAGACGAATGCACGATGTTGAAGCGACACTGCAGTCAGGCTAATACGCTCCGAATTGTGCAACGGGAGATTGTGAATGCTTTTCTCCTGATCAGTAATGTCGTTCACCTCAACCAATAGAGGTGGCCTAGTGTTCCCTTGGCTTCCTATCAGCCTTCACGTATTGTGTGTGTGTGTGTGTGTGTGTGTGTGTGTGTGTGTGTGTGTGTGTGTGTGTGTGTGTGGAGCTGCGCAAATGCGCGACTATCGGAACAATGTGTTTTGGCGGCTATCCCTTTTCCCAATTCGTCAGTCAATTGTGATCCAAGCTTGGATAAATATATTGTTTTCTATTGACCCATCACCATTTGATATTTATGTTTTCGCTTGTGGGCATCTGTGATCAGCAAAAGCAACATCCGTCGTCCATATTGTTCCGTCATTTTCAAAGCTAAAATATGGTTGATCAGAAGAAGGTAGTGCATACTGGATGACAAAATCCGCCTTCGCAAGCATTCGTGAAGGAAGAACAGCCGGCTCGCAAATGTCTGCCATCGGCAGGCGGATTTCAACGCATCGCGCACCATTGTGTTTCTGTCTGGAGCATCAGACTACATACTTGCAAAAGAGCTCTGCAGACGGTGAAAACATATAATTGTGGGGACAAAACATTCGATCATCTAGGCAGAAGAGTTCTTAGCAAACTCAAAACCACAACGAGAAGTACTGATGGTCTCCTTTGAAATAACCACATCGTTCACATCGCTTGACATCGACCTGAGGAAGCAAACAAGGGCTGTTCTACTGGATAGACACGCAGCTTCCGATACAAGTAATAAAACCGACGTCAAACATATAACGAAGTTTCTGGAATTCTGCCCAACAACACAATTCACGTTCAACGACCAAATCTACAAGCAGATAAGAAGCCCACCAATGGGATCGCTGATCTCTGGACTGGTAGCCGAAGTAATGAGGCAGGTGCTAGAACGGATAGCACTGGGAACTGCGAAACCGAAACCTTTGATAAACTACCTAGAGGATACCTTCATCATCCGCAAAAGTTCCAAATTACAGGCGACACATGATCTAATCAGCAGTGTGTTCGACCACATCCAAATCACGATGGAGAACTAGTAAAAGGCAGCTACTATTTTTTGACGTTCACATATGTTGGACTGCTTCAGAACCACTGGAAACGACAGTCCATCGATAATTAACATATACGGACCAGATCCTTAAATATAACAGCAATCATCCGACAGTCCACAAGCGCAGCTGCGTGCTAACCTTTTTCAAACGAGCAAGGACGCATTGTAGCACGCTGCGGCTGAGACAGGTGGGGAAGACCATCGATTTAGCCTGTTCAAATGGATTTCGTATTCAAAAGGCTTCATACTGCGCTGCCTTGGCCCCCATAAGGCACCACAAAAACCTCAACAAATGCAACAGCTGAAAAGCGAGCAATGTTCGCTTAAATCAACGGAATAGTTGAAATGCCAGCCTTTTGTTGCCATTTGCATTCAAGTGCCTGCCAGCCAAAGGAAACAATTCGAAGCGAACGCTCCAAAATGAAGGATAAACTTAGTAAGTGGAAAACATCTAGTGTAATCTACAAGATATGCTACCGAAAGTGTGACAAACACTAGATGGGACAAACAGCCTAGCCATTCACCCTCATGATTAGAACCCTCTGACGTCCGTGCATATGGATGCCTAAAACCACCAGTTCAACCCGGAGCGCGTCGAAATTCTCGGAATAGTCACAAGATGGCAATGAGCTGAGTTTAATGAAGCTTGGTATTTAACGCAAAACCCGATCGATAAGCACTTAAACCTCGAAGTAGCTTACGAGGCTATACGTAACAGGCGCTTAAAGCAGCACCAATGATGTTCCCTATTCTGGCAAAGAAAGGTCTGCAAAATGCTCAGAGAGTAGTGCAAAACCCACAGACAGAACCTGAACCCGGATGTCCTGCAGCGCATTGACAAGATCGGAAGACATTCTGGTGCCGATATAGCATCGACTGTGAGTGAGATCCAGTCTGCCTTATGTGCGGTCTTCATGGCCCTAAAGAAATACCGTTGCTAGCTAGATGGCGTCAACAGCGCCATGAAGATCGCAAGCTAGCTGACTTGCGCTCTCGATTTCATGGCACACGCACTGCTTAAACAAGGAGAAGTGCATCTTCATAGATGAAACGGGTTCAATCTCTCTCTGCGTTGGACGCAGGATTGCACAAGGGAAGCTCGCGCAACTGTCCCCTTGCCCACGGTCAGAGGCGGTATGGTGGCGCTGATTGTAGCAAAGAATAACCAAGATATTGTGCAATCACAGTCATAACAGCTTACATAGTTTCGATAGTCGCGCAGCTACACAGGTTCATAAACACACAGTATACGCGAAGGCCGATAGGAAGACAAAAGAAAACTGGGCCACCGCTTTTGGTAGAGGTGAACGACGCTACCAATCCAGAGAAGGGCTTGCACAATTCGGGTTGCATTAGCCTGATTGCGACGTGACCAGAGAATCGTGCAGTTGATTTGCTTCTCAGTTCTTGCTAACAAATTGCTGATTTCCTGCTTAAAACAAACTGTGTCTCGTTTGCTTTTCAAAACGCCCACTTTAATTTACAAGACGTCCAGTTTGATTTATAAAAGGTCCAACGTAGCGGAATATTGCATTGTGTTGAATCTTACTCTGAAAAGCACTCACTCCAGAAGTACTCAAACACAAACATCCAAAGCAACACTGCTGGATTCCTTGGACCTTCCACAATGTCGATTATCCGGGTGACAAAGTCTGTGAATGGGATGGAATTACTGAGGAATCATTTATTATGTTGCCTTGCACTCTGGTTCTTATGTTACCACTGAAACCGCTATTAGTCAGGCGCCTTCAGGGCTTTTATTAGCGGAATTAAAACAGAAGCAATTAGACTCGAGTTGGAACTAGAAGTTAGGGAACGCCGCGAATTTCTAAACATAAGTCTGGTGGTGGAAATGGCCAGACTTGTAGCTGTTCTAGGGGAGGAAATCAAGGATGACTTGCCGATTCGTGACTTACCGACGGACAATATGCCACGAACTGATAGCTATATTAACGATTGCATAGCTGTTGCCAAAAAGAACCAAATGGCGCAGTCAAGTGATGAGATGGGTTATCAGGGAGCTGCCGCGACTACCCCAGTGACATCTGCCGTATGACCACTGCTTCTGACAAAAAAGCACTCTAGCGTCGAGCAGACACAATGTGACCACGGTTCAGTAGATCGCTGGAAACTGGAGATGTTTAGAGCATCTTCATCCGACAAGATACAGAAGTTGCATATCACCGAATTCCCAGAAGTAGAGCATTTGTAAGCGGTCATCATCGAATAAGGTCTCAAAGGATCAAGATATGAGTAAAAAGTACCAATTTGAACGAGGAGTACTAGGTTTTCCCACTACTTTAGCGTGATCGTGGCAAATTGGTGCCAGAAAGAAGACCGTCTACTTGTTTCCAAACGCGAGATCCAGTCGCGATGGTTTTTCAAATATGCTGAAGCCATGACATATTTATTGCTAAAGGATGCGCTAAGAAAATCCCTACGAACTGCTAGCGATGACTATCTGGCCTCGGTAGTATCTACGCTACAATGCTACATCTAGTTCTATAAAACACGATAAGTCAAATATTACAACGAGGCTTAATTTTAAACGACCAAATGTACCAAAGATCCGCTCTCGTTTCCGAACCGACAAGCAAAGCGCTGCAGTTTCTTAAGTTTCCAGTAAATCTGGCAGTCGATATTTTTAAAAAATATTAAAGCAACATGGTATTAGTAGAGCACCGAACGGTTGCCGACCCATTCGGAGATATCTCGTAATTTTTTGTGCCACCTAGGCTATGTGTAAAAAGGCCAATGATTTCGGTTATTGGCACGGTAGCTCGGTAACAGTAGCCTATCTGAAAAACTTGTACTTGGAATATTGTCTGATATCAGCACGCCATGTAGATGAGGCTAGACAGATGCATTATCTTAAGAATACGAGGAAAAAGCTGGGTGCCGTTGTTAGTACCTGCGTTCCAGCCATAAATGAGGTGCTCACACCTTCCCAGTGGAACACTGCCCGATGAAGAGGCAACCCAGCCGATATGGCCTTACGAGGCATCCGACATGCAGACAAATGGTCATCATGCTTGCTGGGTCACAAGTTTCAGAGAATTTACAAACACTTTTTAGGCGCCGAGTGCGCTCCATCAAGTTCGCAACTAGGATCCCAAAGGCTCACTTCCACGCAAAAGTGTACATATGACATTGAAAGATGCGAAGCAACTGTGGAGTGAATCCTCTTAATGGACTAGACTGGCACAGGGCCATTGCGTGACTCTCGTGATTTAATGTATGGCTCATTAGACATCGCGTTCGAGGGAAATGTGAACTAAGGCGGTTATGCGTTCTACAGGGTGCTGGATAGTAGCTTTTCAGTCTCGCTGTGGATGCAGAGTGGTAGTCATGGAAAATGACTTTCATCAAACCCACGCTGACACAAGAGACGCAAAAGTAGGGCACGTAGCAGGAGTTATGGAGCACGGTTTCTATCGTTGTGGACCATTTGTGGTGTAAGCTTATCCTAGCCTAAGCCACTTAGCAGCTGTGAGCGTATTAGAGGAAAGAGCTAAGGATGAGTCAGAGCGGCGTCTAAGTCACTCAAGATACAAACGCGCAGCGGAATTTCGAAATGTGGTGTAACGGAATATGGAATTATGTGGAAAATTCCTTGCAAAACGTATACTCGGTTGTCATCTAGATAGTACTTTTTGGTTCTCTTAATGACTATTCATCGTCGTCGTGAGGACTACTCGTGCACTGATCCATGATTGACCATCCTCTTACCCCTTCCGTGTGCTTGTGTTGCTAACTGCCCTATACGTTCACACCTTTCTCCAGTGTCTCATCACTTGTTTATGGCTCCATTCACTCACACTAACGCTAGTGACCTCATTTTAATGTGTTCGATTATAACAGATGCCCCATGCACCTGATATGATGAAGCCATCTTCATGGCGATGTGAAGTTGCTACCACGTACTATGAGCGATTTGTAGGTCAGCCATTTGGTTCTAACCCACTGTTTTATTAGTGTGCTTCGCGTTTCACAATTCTGTGATTGGACCATCAATGATTTCCTTAGCTGTATGTGTTATAACAGTGCCGTAGAGATTGCGATCGAAACTTGTTCTGATTTCGGGATCATTGGCTACACGTTTGTTATACTGGTAGAAGGAAACTCCACCACTCCCTGTTGTTTTATGAGTTTGCCCCACTCAGTCTTATTCAACCCGTCCTCTTTCACGGTTCCCCGCATACCTTCTCTGGTGCCCCACGTGACTAGCTTGGGTTGACACTGGATTTTATGCTTAATGCCTTTTCCTTTACTCTGTAAATTTCGCTGGTTCGTGTGACACCGTATCGATCCTTCGCCCCTGGAATGACTAGCTTTGATTGATCGATTGTCAGCCTTTCCGCATAGCTTGTGTATATGCCCTAATTTGAATCTTGTGATTGAGTTGCACACAGAGTTGGTGACCGGTTTGGCGTGTGGCGTGTAACATTGTTTTCTACCCGGTCGTTCGTGTTCTCACTATCGTTAGTGGGTGGAAGCAGTTACGGGGCTCCGACACAACAACGTTATTCAACACTCGACCGGCGAACGATACAACCAGTTTGATTTGCAAAACATGTAGTTTGAGGTGGCAATGGCATATAAGGCTCAGCTGCAATTGGAACGCTTGCAGGCACTTAGCCTGCACCTTCCGTGTGGTCGCCAACGCATAATATTATGATCGCCAGTAAAATGAAAGTAGGCTCTATTCTCTCAGAAATTTTATTGTTGCGTGAGTTTATTGTTTGCCCGGAAGTCTGGAATTATCATGCCACTTTGTTGACGATATTGGATGCACATCTGTTGAGTGGTTCGCCGAGCTTGACTACATTTTTGCATGCGATTCGCCACTACGCGCGGTGGCACCGTCAGTGTGGTGGAGCGCGGAAGACAATCTCGCTGATTGCAATCATGCTACTGTGCCAATGAGCGAACTCAGTGGCCGTAGGTAACGCAGAAAAATTACGAGAGATTTAGGGATGGGTCGGCAAGCATTCGGTATTCTACTGATACCATAATTTGCGATGATTGAAGCAGCAAGACTGACCTCCGTGCTTCACCTCACTGACGACGCCACCTCGCATGGTGGCGAAACGTATGCAACAATTTAATGAAGCTCGGCGAACCAACCAACAGCTGAACAACCAACCCTGGCTACCAGTGTTTCCAATTAGTTGGGTATTGGACATTGTTCGGGCTGGCAGATTCAAAAACATGATTTAATGGCGTTAATGGGGGGCACCCTCCTAAATAGAAGGTGGTAAAAGTAAATATTTATTTTCTAGGAGCATAAATCGTTCTCTATGGTGGCACCTTACTTCTAATATAATTGTTAATCTTACGAAAGCATCCGTGGGGTCCAAACTCAGTTCCACATCCATCACCGATAGATTTATCTGGCATTGGCTGCGGTGACTAAGCAACCACCAGAGCGTGTAGTGGGGAGTTCGACGCAGCACCTGATTGTGTAAAGTCCCAGTGGCTAAGTTCAAATCTTGTAGCAGTTAGCAAAGGCAAAGCAACTAAAAGCCTATATCACTAAATCCTTTATCCTAACCGGAGCACAACTAGAAATGTTTAAGCTCATTGTAAGACCTATGCTAGAGTACTGCACAACCATCCACAGTCACCTGTGAAGGACAGAAAGTATAGCTCTAGAAAACATCCAACGGTCATTCACGAAAGTGCTCACTGGATGATCTACGGCTACGTGCCATTAAGACCCTTGTAGCCGCCTTCAATTGGACTCTCTGTGGAAACGCCAACTGAGAAACAATATTGTACTTTTTATAATATTACTGGCTATACACTACCAAAATAGCCCTCACCTTCCAAAATTACCCCACATATCCCATAGGAAATAGAGGTTACAAATTGCCCACACAAAAGGGGATTGAAAATCCGCTCCAACTTTTTCCTGGTAAGGCATAGCCATTTATGAAGCAAACTGCCATTGAAAGTACGGGCAATTGAGAATGCAGCCAAATGTAAGGTGATTTCGGATGCTTTTCTCACTATGCCGAATATAGTGAAGATGCTCGGTTTCCAAGTGCCTCCGGATGTGTTAGCTGCATATGGCCAAAACAATGCGTGATAGAGGATACAAGTTCACCGCATCCCACCAGCACCCCAGCTGTTCTACTCGAAAATGCCAACCTTGAAGTGCCACTTGCAGGAGGAGCAAAAATGCTCATGTATCGCTTACTTCTTCGGCTGGCTTGCCGAACAACCTCCTCGTGGTGCTAGCTGGGTGGTTCGGGATTTTCCCGTTCCAGCAAATGGTTCGGCGGCAGTGTTCCAGGACGTGGTGGGTTTTCGCCTGGCAAGCGTTCTTCCTATAAAAAGCCACATATGTCCGTTTAACAACACTGTGACGTGGCGGACGTGACTCGCCACTAAATAAAGTCACTGCCCCTTGCTTCATCCTGGCGAAGCATTGTATTCCAGCAACCTTATGCTGTACTTCTGGGGAGCATTGGGCCCCTGTTTGACAAAGGAACAAACGAAAGGCGTATGAACTGAGCAATCAGTCACCGGCTCCCAATGGGCGCGATTCCCTGAATTCGCTCCGCTGCCTTGCGGGCAGGCTATTCAGCCAAAGGCTCGGGGTGGTGTCCCCTAAGTCAACACCCTACTTCGGCTTGGGCAACCGGGTAGTATCTCGCCCTCTGAGGAAACCATGGACATTGTTGTGTTGTGCTTTATTTTGCTGTTTCTGTACCTTCGTTTGAATCCCATGGTTTCTGATGGCATTATGTCTGTTAGCAGACTTTTGCAAATATATATATATATATACTTCTAACCTCTTTCGTATGCTTTCACGATTCTGTCGGCTAGGCAAACCTGACAATTCCCACGTTCAAGTCTTTTTGGAAGGCAAAACCAACCTATTAATAAATTGAAACCGGTTTTTCTCAATTTTGTAAAAGCTTGTCACATCAACCAATAGGATAGCATCTTGTACTATTAAGTGCTAGGCTAACTGTTCAATTATTTGCTACTTATTTCTATTCTTTTATCTTAATCTAACTTCACTATATTCTTCTTCCTGTTTTTTTTCCTCATGGATTGAGAAGTTAATAATGGCTTGCAAAGAAGGTTTTTCGATATTTCACTTCAGGCACCTACAATTGTAAAACATAAGTGTTAGTTGAATAGCCTCGTAAAAGCAGAAGCAGTACATTAGGCAACTAACTAAAAAAGGCAGTATAAACGATCAGTCAATGGTCTGACTAATTGGACTAGGCCACATACGGAAACACACGTGACCATGGCCGGGTAAGTGATGTTGAAAAGAGTTTAGACAATGTTAAAAGAGGGGTAATCGCCGAGGCCATTGCAATTAAGGTCGTGAAACCAGAACTGTGCAAACAGCGAATGCTGGTACAAACCTTGACTTTGCCCTGGCCATGAACCCCCATTTTACCATTGCTTAAACGCTCTTCAACATTATTACTCGCGAGTAGTAGGATCTTGGTTGTTTTGTTCTTAAGACATTCATCCCAGTAGTTCACAGCCCAGTCCGGAAAGGCACCAGACTTGTTTCGCCCTATTGGGACTAGTCAGTGATACGCATTCCCTTGGTCCTCTAAGGAGGATCGAACCCATGACCGCTAGAGGCAGATGCCAACTAGCTAGCAGCTTAAGCCACTGAGCCATGGGGGACGTTGGCTGGGCTACATAACTTGCAAGCTAACTGGGATACAGCACCACCTATCTTCCACTATCACTGACAGTGGCTAGCTTGCGGGGCGATGACGCCCTCTTGCTAGACGCTATATCCATAGCATTTGAAACTATGAGAGGCTATTTATTTTCAACATTATATTTAACATTACTTACCCAGCCATGGTCACGTCTGTTTTCGTATGTGACCTAGTCCAAGTGAACAAACCATTGATTTATCTTTTATACTGTCCTTTTCAGTTAGCTGCCTAATGTTGTGCTTCCACTTTCATGAGCCTATTCAACTAACAATTTGTTCTATACTTGTACGTGCCTGAAGTGAATTATCGAAAAGAATATTTTTCGCCATTGTTGTTCACGACCAGGCCGTTCTCCTTACTTGATAGAGTGGACCTTCCAAGCAGAATGCTTACCCACAGAAGGTGAATAGCCAAAGATCCCCTGGTAAATATAAAAACGGGTGCTAGACAGAAAACCACAACAGTACACTCTGAACTGATGAATTCACATATAGTGCCATATGCAGCCAATTCCGCTGAATTGGATCTCATGTGCACATGCACAAAGAAACAAAGAATGACGAACGGGATGACTGGTTGAGTGGCCAGCTTACAAAAAAGGAAGCCCAAATGATAACAAAAACGGGTGGTGCCTAGCCCACTTCTAAGCCACGCTAACACACGACCAGATGTGGTATGGATGTGTCAGTAAAACCTCTCGAGGGACTACCCCGCATGGAAGCAAGTCCCAAGGAGACAGTCCCAGGAATCATCGTGTTACTTCGTTTGATCTTATTTACAATACTTCCCTCTTTGCATTGAATCAGTGGGACTCTTATTCCTGGATACTCCAACTATACCTTCTTATTGTTGTACCGACAACAACCATTGATTTATACCTTAGATCACGTTCTTGAATTTTATTGCAGTGCCTTTCCTTCTTATATCTATGCCAAAAGTCGGTCAACTGTCTCTATGCTTTCCTAACCATCCTGTGTTCTATATTTTGTACATGACGTATTTTGTTCATCATGACTTGTTGATCGTATCCAAGATTGCACAGTATAAAGACTTATTCATTTATTTATCATTTTATCTACTCATCCCACCTCAACATGAGGCGTCATCACTCCTATCCATAAAGGAGGTAGCCACACTGATCCTGCCAACTACCGTCCAATAACACTACTTCCTGTACTATCCAAATTGATGGAAGCAATCAGCGCAGAGGCGCTGATACAGTGTCTGGAAAGCCACAACTTAATAGCCCCAGAGCAACATGACTTTCGTCAAAAGCATTCGTGTAATATTAACCTATTAAATGTACGTAATAGCTGGACTGAAGTTGTTGATGATGGAATAGGAATCGATGTCATCTACCTGGACTTTTCAAAAGCGTTTGATCACTTAGACCATCGATTTCTCCTTCAGAAGCATCGGAACTACGGCATTGGCGACCCGATCCTGAGTTGGATTAACAATTTTCTACAAGAACGACGGCTAGCGGTGAGAGTTCAAGAATCATTGTGCGATACATTTGATGTGGTGTGTGGTGTACCACAAAGTTCGGTGCTTGGACCTCGTCTATTCTTGGTATTCATTAACGATTTGACGAGATCAGTTGCTTACGATTCCCTATTTTTCGCTGATGATATCAAGATATGGCGAAGGATCAGAGGACCGAACGACCACGAACGGCTCCAGTGCGATCTTAACACCATGTCGAACTGGTCAGCTCAAAACGCCCTATCATGCAAAGAAACAAATGCCACGTTGTACAATTACGCCATAGACATAACTACACCTATTTACTTGGGCCAAACGGATTACAGACCAGCTCCCAGGAACTTGACTTTGGTGTGTGATGTGTGTGAAACAATATAGCCGTTCAGTGTCGACGGAATTACTTTCCCTTCGGGTTTGCCAACCCTGTAACGCGCTCTCAGGCTCAGTTGTATCCTCTCCTACCTTGGACGTTTTCAAAAAAAGGATTAGATGTTGCTCTTAGCTCCAAGCACTTTGTTACCTAAACTCCTCTACTGTGGATTACGCCAAACACGCTTTTCAACAGGATTTATGTATCAAATGGACCCAAGTGAGCGACCATATTTTACTTTTCTCACCCCTTACATCAACCATCACTGCATCCCAGTGTCTTTCTGAACGTTTACGCGCGATAATTTTTTCATTTTATACGGATGGTGATTATGGAAGTATTCATCTCGGCAGACGTTCGATAGATGACCCAGACATATTTAGATTTCACCATATTCACCATAACCATCCTACTGGACGTGTCAAGCACATGCTTTTATCACTGCTTTTTTCATTGTTCAACATCAACTTTTAGGTTACACGGCTGAGCCACCTACTAGTGAAAGCTGAAAGAAAATCAACTGAGATCACATAGTCTCACAACAACTCCGTAACACACATTACAGGTTGTTTCATCAGGTAAATTCAAAATCTAGATCTAGGGATGTCCAGTCACTTCACTCTGCCTTAACTCACCCCTATCTGCTTAGCAACTTACATTACTCAGTTAACAAAGTTGAAGCTCTGAAGATTCATACGCACCGAGCCTCCTCTCTTCTTTCGCATATGAGTAAAACTACACCAAGTACAGTTCATCTGACTTTTATTAATCAAGGCTATTATGAACGAGTGTGTGATACTCGTTTGATTGTGGTTGATGGCTCCAATTGCTTTAATCCCATTTCACCTTTCTTCTCTTTCCATGAGCCCGCCATCTCCATGGTATTCTCGAGTTACATCGGAATCAAAAACTGACAATGCTCGTATTCTGATTAAAAAAATCACAGTGAAAACCCCGAGAAATCTTCCCAAATGTATCTATTGCATCTTTGCATAGCATTTAATCATTGACAACCCTCCATGCGTGAGCATTTTGTATATGGAACACGATCCGTCTCTTTGTGGGTACGGTTTCTCGGTTGAAAGAGAAACACACGTTATTATTGTTATTGGTAGTAGTAGTAGTAGTAGTAGTAGTAGTAGTAGTAGTAGTAGTGGTAATAGTAGTAGTATTATCACTAGTGTTAGCATTATTATTACATACATTATGCCACTAAGTCAGAAGCGCAACTTGATTAGATGTTTAAGCGAAAGGGCAAGAAGGATATGTAGTGATGACACGCTCTCGGACGAGCTGAATTTCTTAGCTGGCCGTTTTGAGAGAAACGGCTTTCCCGAAAAATTTGTTCGGAGAAATATGGAGTGCCGAGAATCGAGGGCTAAAACCGATTCGGTTGAAAAGAAATTGGTTTATCTGTCGTTGCCGTTCAAAGGGGATGGAATAGCGCAGGCAAGGTCTAGAAGGCTATCCGACGCCATAAACCGTGCGTACTACGCGACAAGCCTACGACTAAGATTTACTACAACACCAGTCGTAAGGCTTCATCTCAAGGACAGACATCCTCGGTCAAGTACTTCTTCCTGTGTATACTCATTTACTTGTTCAAGTCGAGCAAGTTATATCGGAAGAACAACCAGGAAACTGTCTGAGGGAATCCGTGAGCATTGCCCGACTTGGCTATGTACAGGTGGAACTAAAACAGTGACAAGCGCCGTGTTAGCACATCTAGTTGATTTTAACCACCGGATCGATATGCTCCAAAGTTTTCAGCCAATTTACCGCGTATCTGGATGCTTCACACGAGCGGTAAGATGTCGCCTATTAGCAATAGCCGAAGCGATCGCCATCCGCCTCCAGAACCCAGACCTATGTGCACAAAAACAATTCGTTCGGATTCTCTCTCTTCCCTGGCCCCCTTTAACAGTAACCCCTGCTGAGAAACATACAGCTGACATGCCATTGATCGTTTGTGAACCAAGCACGTGACCTTTTAATTTTACCGTTTGAAATTTACTCCCGTCTGATGTTTTAACTCATTTTACTCTTATTAGTTGTGGTGTACCAGCCTGATGAGATCCACCGAAAACGAGCTTGTTCGCTGACTCTTGTTCTGATGTCTACACACCTGGGATATTTGCTCACTTGAAACGTCGATTCTATTTGAATGTGGCACATCATCATCGACACTTTCCCATTAAACTTATAACTGACCTTAGTAAAGACATACTCTGGTGATCGGTCTAACTCGGAGTTAGACACATAGATTTCTCGCTGCCCAGACGGCTTTTCGAAAATATAAGAAACAGATGAACCCAAGCCGTCCCATCCGACGGAAGCAAGTTGCGTACGTATGAGCCATTTCAGAGATCTCATTCTTCAGAAACAGAATTCCGGTGTCTACTCGTCCAATCGTCGAATCCACTTGAAAAACTGAGGCCTGTCAGTTCCAATCCAAATGCCTTGCACCATAGCTTACAAGTATGTCGCAAGATCTGATGTCACTTCACAAGCATGAAATTAACGGCTATCACGGAACTACTGCTTGTGTACCCGACGCTTGCATTGCAGGACCATCACCAGCCGAGCAGAGTACGTTTAACTACAAAATGATGTACGGCACTCATCTAGCTAGTTTTCAAATGGTAATAATACTGGTGCATTCCTGCCCCCCACCCCTCATCACTAGCCAAACTCGATACGGGAGCACCAACTTCCGGATGGGTATGTGGGGGCGACAATAAATCAACAATCAAATCAACAACAGCAGTACATCAGCCATTTGAACTGATGCTTCGCTGCCATACAACCATGATGACCTATGAAATAAAGAATAATAAGAAGGAGAGAAGGGGGACTTACCTGAACACTTTAATGCCCTAAGCAAACATTCAGAGTCAAGTTGCCTACCCCTGGTGTAAAAAACATACCGTCACAAACAGCTGGCAATCGTGTAAAGATAAGGTAGCATCGGCGAGACCGCTTCCTTGCGGTTTTCACTGCCACGCGTCATAATCAGCCATTACCCCGCAGATAACTCAGCCCCAAACATACTTTAAACAGGCAATCCGATTAAGAGACGGCAGCAGACGCGCCACTGGTGTCTACTGCCAGCCATGTCCTGTAAAGTCTCGAGCCAAGCACAAGGCGTCACGTGGACTCCAGCCCGGAATGCGAGACGGACCAACTGCACCCAATTTGGTCGTCAGTGGCTTCAGGGGCGACAATAGCAGCCATTCTATTTCTAGTCGATATTCATGTAACAGCATGGTACTGGCGCACGTTTTTTGACAAGATTAGAGTAGCGTACGCGAAGCACTTGGCTGTCAAATCTATAGTAAGGTGTTTTTCATTCACTTTTAAGTTGGGATATGCTGCAAGGCGGCCAAGGTATTCGTGCAGTTTCATAGACCATTATATCGTATGGTACCATGATAAGGGCGAGGACCGCAACGAAATCGCTGGTGCCTCGGATTGCACCTAGGTATACGCCCGTAAAATTTATTACGAATGAACTAAGCTATCGTATCGAAGCCAGACACAATGTTAATAGCTTCCGTAGGTCCGACAATAGTGGATCAAATAGGTATGAAAAACTGAGGGAAAAAGGTTCAGTGTGGTTAGCATCCCACTCCAAAAAGACAATTTCCTTCGTTTATTGCAGAACACATGCTGGGAAAAACTGAACTTCTGCGTCCATGAACAGGCACCTGTTAGGAAAGTCTTGCCAACGTAGTCTTCATTTATCCATGCGAAGTATTTGAGTCCTCAAGGTTACTGTTCAGAAAGTATTGCATTGAACAAGCCTCTAGGTATTTCAGTCACGGTATCATCCACGTTTTAGGCACATATTAGTTAAAATTCGATAGCAATCTTTAACCAACTAGAGTGAGGAATGTAATACCGTCATCCACTTTTAGTGTTAACCGTAGCGTATCGACACCACCCCTCGGCTTATATGGGAAGCGGCCATACTTCAGATACAAGTGCTGAACAACATACTTCCTTTCGTTTTCTATGAGTTTGGGCCAGAAAAAGTATACGCTGTGGAACATGTCTGATTACGACTTCCGTCGACTTTTATTCCTTAACGTCTCCCGTCAGGCTCAGTTCACACAACAGTTCCAAGAGTTCAGACCGAAGGTGGGAACCTAGTTTTCAAAAGTGCTCATAAAGCTTTAACCAAGCTGTTCTTGAGATTTTCGAACTGAATGCCTAACTTCCGACTAATATAGCGAGGTCGCTAGGGTAGGAGGTGTTTCAAGTGCACCCTAATAGGTTCCGTACCCCTCAAGTATCGGAAAGCTGGACCAGTGAGGTCACATTGGTCCGACAGAGCAGAGTCAATTGGCTCGACGGCGATGCGAATTGTGAGATAAACTCCTCATATCTGGCCCTGCCGAGGATTATGAGGCGTACAAAAGGCGGCGGAATCTATGCAACAGCGCAAAAGCGCGAAAGCGTCGGCAGTTCGAAGAGGAGCTTGCCATCTTAGCTAAAAAGGCCCCCAAGAAGATTTTTGCTTACATGAACCAGCGACTGAGGCTCGCAAGTGACGTAGCTGTGCTAGAGGGCACGGACGGACAGCCTCTGACTTCCAGCAATGAACGTGCGTCAGCATCGGCGGAGCACTTCGGTTCCGTATAAACAAGTGGGCGTGCGCCTATGCCGAGCTCGACGTATGCAGCCCCTAATGAACTCGAGGACCTTGGCTGCGATCTAATAGATGTCCATAGTCTACTGCCCAGTCTTGTTGGCACAAAATCTCCCGGACCCGATGGACTTCACCCGCATATTTTGAAGTCCTTATCGGCCATCATCTTGCATGCCGTGACGGATCTGTTCAACAGATCGCTGTTCGAGGGTGCATTGCTGAGCGACTGGAAATACTCGGTAGTGAACCCGATTCCAATAGCTGGTGACTCACGCAATCTGGACAATTGCCGCCCGATTGATCTCACCTCTGTTTTGGCGAAGGTGCTCGAGAAGATTCTGAAAAAGGGTCTTCTCCAGCTGGTGGCGTCGAAAGATCTCCTAACACCAGCACAGCACGACTTCATGAAGGGCCGTTCGTTCATCACTAACCTGCTGTTGACGGAGCAGGAATGGTTGCAAGCGTTGAATCAGAGGAAGTTCGTGGATGATATTTAAATTGATTTCAGTAAAGCTTTCGATAAAGTAAACTATCAGGACCTGCTACACAAACTGAGAATGTATGGTGTTAGTGACGCACTGCACCAGTGGATCAGTGACTTTCTTATTGGGAGAAGCGGGAGCATTCAGGTGGACGACCACCTAAGGTAATGATACCCGTCCACTAGCGGCGTACCCCAACGCACAGTACAGGGGGCCATATTATTCTTGATCCACATCAACAAAACACCTCAGGTTCTTCGGTCGCCATGCGTATTATTTGCGGATGACCTGACGATTTGGAGGATTATTAATTCTTCCGGCGACTGTGACGTCCTTCAGCAAAACCTAGACCGCCTATCCCGGTGAGCTGTACAAGTTGACCTACCGGTCAACACGGCCAAGTCCACGTTTATGAGCTTCGGGAGAGTTAGTAATGAGCGTGTGTACAGCCTGGTCGACCATCCGCTGCATCCCAACAGTTCTGTAAAAGGTTTAGGCGTACTCTCACGCTGGGATCTGAAGTCTGTCGACAACACGAACATACTGTACGCAAACGGACTACTCCTGCTTTGGGCACTTAGACGCAGCTTCTGCACTTGGACTGAAGAGATCGTCACTCGTCTGTTCTCTTCCACAATAGGACCGGTGTTTGATTACGCCCACCCGCCTATTGCCGGTCACAATAGGTGAGGCGTAGAGACTGGAACGGGTCTAGCATGTAGCTACCCGGCCCATCCCCAGTTTACGAGGTATGTCGTACGAGGACCGATGTAGGAGACTAGAGCTTTATACCCTTTCAGATCGTCGGCTTCGAGTTGATCTCATAATGACGCACCGGATACTGCACCTGGGCCAATTCCTAATGTCGAAGCCGCTGCTGCACGTTCGTGCACCAAACAGCACACGCGGACACCGGTTCAAACTAGCTGTACCGGATTTAAAGTTCGTAGGTCCCCCTCTATGCTTCGAGCGTCGAGTCGTGAACTATAGGGACAAATTACCGGAGACGCTAGTCAAGGCGAAATCGGTGTCGGAATTTAATAGATTCCTTGATGCCGACTTTTCGGACTACAGGTATAGGGAGCGTATCGCACCCGGGCTAGTTGTAGTGCAGCTGCAATACGCTGCCACCGCGCAGGAATCAGTGACGTGATACCGCGCATGTGCCCGATCCATCTAGGATGGAGCAACGCAGATGTTTATCTTCTCGCTCACAGTTCTCAGTATTCAGTATTCAATGACCGATCATTAAACTGGTGTACTTTAGCAAACATGATTATACTAATTCCATACCATACTTTTGGAAAACCTGTTGCTATTACGCATCGCAGAACGTAGCCTCAATGAAGGCTTATTCGTCCTGACAAACGTTGGTTGTGGAGCTCAGCTGTGTATTGACCAGAGGGTACGCTATAGTTCTTTAGTCACGATTTTCAGCCCCGAATAAGTTTGCAAAAATTGGTTCAACGGCACTTTAGCCAAGCAACTTCTCTCAAGCGTGCAAATTGGAACATGAATAAAATCAGTTTTTGAACCGATGCTTACACGCGCACAAAGGCTTGATCTTTTAGGTTTACGACACTGGTTGCCATTTCCCTCTATTGCATGCACTGATGACAAACGATTTAAATATATAACGGTGCAATGTGACAGGGATTGGTTAGTTCGCATGATGGAGAAAAAAGCGATTGGTCTGTTTTATCACCACTAAGTTAGACATGTATGTATGCAAATACATAACAGGCCCCTACTTCGATCTGACAGCCCTTGCGATCAAATGCTGCAATGACGACGAATGTAATTTATTTGTTTAGACCAGCTAGTCAAGGGTAGTACGGAACCCTAACTGGATGACCGTTAAGCCGCACGTGTCCAGTAAACTTGTTACAGAGTTTAAATACTACAAGTTTGAAAATATAAGAACAGTACAATTCTGATACAATGTACATAATTGATAGTGCTCGGTGAGGGACGAATAACTGCGAGGATAAAGAACCTAGGTAATGGGGCCACAAGATCAATGGATCACAAATAAGAACTTACCAGATACCGTAGTGTTCAACGATGAGAATGGGGCGATGTCAGACCAATTGGAGCAATCTGTAGCGAAAGAAAGGAGAGACTATGAACGACATCCATCGAAATGTCGACTTATTTCGATGTAGGGAATGTTTCCTCTCCATGTAACAGAAAGATGAATGCCGCCAGGGAGAACCGCCACTTTTGCAAGGAAACGGTTCGAACCAGCGGCGTACAACAGAAGTTTTCCGAACATCCAAATACCTCACGTGAAATTTTTGTTAAATTGCAAGTTGGTTGGATGTGCTTGGAACAACTAAATGCTACGGCTGACATGAATGAGCTAGAAATCGATTACCCATTTTAACCTGTAAACACAACCAATGCTTCCACCCGTTTGTAAATCACATGAATTAGAACGCCTTCAGTGGCATTGACACGGCAGGAAATGAAACAATTGGGACTTCACGTTTCTGTCTCGATGCAATCCAGTGGGATAGAGCCGTAGATTTGTATGAGCAGTTCGAAAGGAAGAGATACAATTTGGGTGTCCCCTGGAGCAATTCTGGTTTAAGACATTCCGACTGGCACACAAGTCTAGTACGTGATGAGAGTAATAATAGCGACCCAAGAAAAACAACCAGTAAAATGCGAACCTGACGAATTTGGTCATTGGACACAGTAGACATGGATGTCAGCCGACTGGCTGATATTCCTCGTCATATGTTCAAATGAGACGAAAGCGGCTTAAAAACCTTTTGTTAATGGGAGTGGGGGAACGTCAAAATGTTCTACGCTCAAAAGATCGCTTTTCGACTGTTGTTATATGTTTCGATTTCCTTGAATGGTCAATTTTCAGTATGGTGTCAGAGAAAGCCGAGGCAAACTCAAAGTACGGTACTCACCTGCTCATTGGAGCTCAACCAGATGTTCAACCACCTGCTCCATTGAATATAGAAGTAGTTAACTTAACCAGTTGTCGGCGAATTTGAAAAAGCGAATGGCTCGACTTCACTATGCTGTCTAATCAAGTTAACAATGAGAGTTAGGTACCCAGGACCGGTGAATATTCAGCTGCCACGCGCACACTTTCAGCATAGTAAAAAAGAGTCATACACGCGAACACAAAAAGATAACATAGACAGTACTATAGTTACGATGCTAACTTACTAGTAAGCTACAGAATAATTAAAGTTGGATGGGGGAAAACGCGTTACTTGTGGGACGACAGATGAGCCGTAAGACTGTATGCGCATATGGATGGATTCGTACTTTCGTTTGGTCAATGAAATTGATATACCCTTAGACAGCGCATCATGGAGAGAGTGGCATACATCGGTGACTGATCTTGAAGCAAGAGCTTGGTAAGAACTGACACGAACAGACACAAGTTCAGCCATTCTGCCTCCGCCCCCCCCCCATGGCTCAGTGGCATGGGCTGCTGGCTTGTTGGCGTAAGCTGCTAGCGGTCATGGGTTGGATCCCCAGCAGGGAACCGAGGGAAAATGCACCCCTGACGAGCCCCGATCGGAAGAAATGATCGTCTGGTGCTTTAACGGATTGGGGTTAGACTAAGCTGGACTGTGAGCAGCTGGGTTGAACCAGTAAGATGACATCAATAAACGTCGGAGGCGGAATACCGCTACATCGAGACAATTGTTTCGATCCCCCAGAGTGCTCAGAAATGCTTAATTAGTAGATCAGGAAATATCAAAAAGGAGAAATACACAGGCAGGGATAAACTGCAGTGTCAAGGCATTCATGCATTCATTATACACGTTAGCAAGAGGTGGAAAACCTCAGCTATTGTGCACTTACAAAAGAAAAAGGCATGCAGCAAAAACACGTCGAATGAGCAACCAGTAACGGACGGGCATCATTCCGGAGAGCTAACAGCCAGCTATTGTGCCGCAAAAAGTTATATTATGCCCAATAAATGAGATCGTGGTTGGAGGGGGGGACAAAGAAACTCACAACACAAACGCCATTGAGATTGGCTTCTAGCCATGTCAACAATTGCATCCAGCCAAACGTGTCCATCGTCCTTCGGTCCCCAACCAAGAAGCCGAGAGGCTCCAACCGAGGCCAAGTTCGAAGTAAGGGCCTTCATTCCTCTTGACCAAGTCATCGCTTGGCTACCCCTACTTTTCTTCCATCCGCACCCTCGGCGCGTAAACAACGCATGTCGCTGGAGTCTGTGGGCCGGCATGCGGAACAAGTGGCCCAGGCATTGGAGCCTGGTGCGTGAAATAATGTGTTAAGCGGTCCACTTCTTCTTCCTGCCCTATAAATAAGGCGTCGAACAAGCTCATTGATCACACCATGTTCCCACCAGATATGAGCCAAACTGCGGCACCGGTGGTCGAACGTAACTAACCTCTTTATTTCGGCTGATCTAATGAGGCAGGTTTCACAAGAGTACAGCAGGGTTGAACTTACGGCTGCATTGTACACTCAACCCTTCGATGAGAGAGTGGTGTTACACCGGTGTCATAGGTGACCACATCTTCAGTTCCAACGGCGCTGATACTACTACCTAGGCAGTTGAACTTTTGAAGGACTTCTAGTTGATCCCCACCAAGGATCAGCGTAGGAGGCGGTCTCTGCCAATCTTGGAGGAAAGCTGTGCCCTACAAGAGTGCAAAGCTAATCCCGAAGCGGTTGACAGCCGGTGCTAATCTGCTCAGAGCCGCTTGGCACCATTGTGAGCTGTCACAGTTAAAGGCAATATTGTCAGCATACACCAAGTCAAGATGTCGTCCACCTGGGAGCAACTCCAAACCTTACAAGTTGTACCATGTAAACGCGATCTCCATGACTTCGTAAATAGCGAGATCGAAGGGGTGACAGCGGATAGCTTTGTCTTACACCGCTGAAGATATTGTAAGGCGAGGACAGCTTTCCGTGGGCCTTACTCACCCCGAGCTGGGCGTGTAAAGCGCTCGCATAATGTTTACTTATTTTTAGGACACACTTTTCGTTAGCAGACAGTCTCAAAGGGCACATTAATCTACCACATCGAAGGTACCTTCGATGTCGAGAAACACGAAAACGGTGGGCCGCCAATATAGGTAGCGGTGCTCCAACAACCGACGCAATGTGAATATGTGGTCTATGCCTCCCCAACCTCGATGAAACCCGGCTTGCTCCACACGAATCTGGCTTTCACGAGTGCTGATCAGTCTGTAAAGGATTAGAGAGGTAAATAATTTGGAGGCGATGGGAAGCAGACTAATTTCTCTATAGTTGTCGCATTCCGAAAGCGAGCCCCCCTTTGAAGATCGGGACAATAACGGAGCGGCTGCAGTCGGTTGGGACAGTTTCCTGCTCCCACAGTTTCACTAGTAGCTCGTGTAAATATTCAACAAGAGCAGGGTCCTAGAATTTGAAGAGGACTGGAGGAAGATCATATGGTCCCGCAACTTTATTCAAGTTCAAAAGGCTGATTTCACGTTCGACTCCTGAGCAAGACTGCGGATCCAAAGGGACGGCCCAAGTAGCAATGTGATCAATAGCAAGCGAGAAATTTGACAATTCCGGCCGATTAAATTGCTTTTCAAAATGCTCAGCCCAACGCTCCAAGCGTTTTGACAAGTTGTGGATAGGCTGTCCACTCTCGTCATAAATAGTTTCACCAACATCAGGTCTCCTGCTGCTCGTTTCTCGTATCAGAAGGAGCGACTTCAGATAGTTATCAAGGGCAGCCACCACCTCCATCTCTGACGCACGATGAGACCATAGGATTCGCGGTCTCTTCAGGCTAGCACGGAGTTTTGCCCTCAGGTCTTTGATAGTCTCCTTGTGTTCGCTTCCAACCGGAATGTGCCAGAGACCATCGATATGTACCAGAGACTGCGAAGAGACACAATGTCTATGTTGGCTAGTGGATTTACCACATGAGGATCCATTCGCTTCTAATACGGTATATAACTTTCGAAAGCAAGCCAGTCCTTAACGGAATCAAGCTCCTCCTTAAGAATATTCAACTCAATTCATAACCACATCAAGCTGAATCCATCATCTTGACCAATTGCAAATCAGTACAAGTGTACTCAGAACGTCTGCATCGGTTGGAGCAGCGCTCAGCCAACAAACCACGTGAGGCACAGTGAACGCGAAAACAACACGTGAGCTCATTCACTGTAGGGTGGGTGCGACTAGCACGCGGCATCTATGGACGGTTGAGGAAGTACTGTAACTTCCACCCACTCACTTACGTGGCATCAAGACACACAACGCAGAAGTGGGCGGCCATCCGCGTGCTCACTGTTACGCGCAGACGACCAGACATGAAGTCTACTCTACAACGAGACAGTATCGATTGCACTGGGTAGGGTGAAACACCGTTTGACTGAAGAGATTAACCTAGGGAGTGAACGAAAATTAAGTTGGTTGAGACAACCGACAGTGACATTGTGCGGTATGTTGTTCTAGCTCGGGTTTCAGTCGGAAGTAGGCACTGGAGAACATGATGTTATTAATGGGACGGAACCAGCCAATGAGAGCGTTTTACGCTGAGGGCTATTGATTTGGCCATAAATTGAATGTACTGTTGGTTGGACGTTAAGCAAATATACTTGCCAGCCGTACGCCGGTCTCCTGCTTTGGGAAGTCGGGCTGATCAGAGTGCACGCTAGCAGCAGGTCATCGGTAGGTCAGCCGAAACCATAACATATATTTTTGGCGACGGAAGGTAGTGGATCAAGATGTCAATTTCAGCGGAAGACCTGAAAATCATTTTGTTGCAGCAACAGCAGCAATTTGAAACAGCACAGCTGCGTGTGATTGAAACCCTCACCCAAATGTTATCTGTGCAGCCTACGGTCGTTCAGAACAATGGGAAGCCTTCGGCGGATGCGATGATCAGTAGTGTTAATGAGTTCATATTCGATCCTGACTCAGGATTAATATTCGATGCGTGGTTCAGGCGCTATGAAGATGTTTTCAGGGCAGAGTTGTCAGGTCTCGATGATGCATCTAAAGTTCGCCTTTTGTTACAAAAACTCGGAACGGTTGAACATGACAGACACATTAACTACATTTTGCCAAACAACGCGCATGATTTCAGCTTTGATGATACAGTTGCTCGACTCCCAGCGTTGTTTGGAGACCAGTCGTCTCTTTTCAATAACCGATACAATTGTCTAAAGCTATGCAAAAAGGACAATGACAGTCTTATTGCTCACGCGGCGATAGTCAAACGTGAATGCCAGAAATTCAAACTGAAGTCGCTCACGGAAGACCAGTTCGAGTGTTTGATACTAGTATGCAGTCTACAGTCCCCAAAAGACGCCGAGATACGAACGAGAATACTTGGTATGTTGGAACGCGACACAGATGTTACATTACAAAACGCCATTGCTGAAGCCCAAAGAATCATGAATTTAAAGCACGATACGGCTATGGTGGAAGATTCGAGAGCACATTCCGCAGATATATCTGTCCAGCAAATTTCAGGAAACAACCCACCGACCGCTCGACCTAGCAGATATCCACAATCCAAACCCCCATCACCTTGCTGGCAATGCGGAGGATGGCATTTTGTGAGATGGTGTCCTTTCAGCAAACATGTTTGTCAAAGGTGCTTTAGACGGGGGCACAAGGAGACCCACTGCAGATTCAAAACATCATTTAGATCGTCATGTGATACTCGAAAAGCAGGTTACCGAAGGTTCGCGACAAGAGTAAACGCTAACTATACAGACGATGTTAAAGATAGAAGAAAGTTCGTCACTATTACCATCAACGGAAGAGTAGCGCGTCTGCAGATTGATACGGCTTCCGATATTACAGTCATTACGGAAAACTTATGGAAAGCTATCGGTTCACCTGACATTAAATCAACTAACCATAAAGCGAAGCGCGCATCAGGTACGAGTCTATACTTGATCGGTCAGATTGAATGTGAGTGTCGCTTTGCCAACTTCACCGCTTGGGGAACTATTTTCGTCACAACACACAAGAATTTGAACCTCCTTGGATTAGACTGGATTGAGCGATTCAGCCTCTTAGATGTTCCCATTAATCAAATCTGTGCAAGTGTACACTTACACAAACCAGAAGTCCCCAAGGCAATGGCAATCGAACAAATTCGAGAGAAATATGCACCTGTTTTCCGTGAAGGACTTGGTAAGTGTACAAAGTTGCAAGCCTCATTGTCCTTAAAACCCGATGCTGTTCCTGTTTTCTGTGCAAAGCGGCCAGTACCTTACGCAGCAGTCCCAATTGTTGACCAGGAACTTGATCGTTTGGAGCAACTTGGGGTTATCTATGCAGTGAACTACTCTTCTTGGGCGGCTCCAATTGTGATTGTCAAGAAGCCGAACGGCCAGATCCGAATATGTGACGACTTTTCTACTGGGCTGAATGAAGCGTTAAACACGCATCAGTATCCTCTGCCAGTCCCAGATGATTTGTTCTCGAAACTAAATGGGGGTCAGTGTTTTGCCAAGCTAGATCTATCGGATGCGTACTTACAAATAGAAGTTTATGAAGCTTCTAGAGAATTACTGACGATAAATACGCACCGAGGTTTGTATCAGTATCATCGACTTCCATTCGGAGTTAAGTCCGCGCCAGCAATTTTTCAGCAAATCATGGATACTATGCTAACAGATGTAGATGGTGCTGCCGCATATTTGGACGATATCATTGTCATCGGAACTAACCCAGATGACCTTTTTAGAAAGCTGCACTTAGTACTTGATCGTATACAAGAGTACGGATTTAGACTTCGCCCAGAAAAGTGCACATTTTTCATGGACTCCATTAATTTTCTTGGCTTCATAATTGACAAAAACGGTAGACGTCCAGATCCGTCAAACATTGATGCTATAAAAAGATGCCACCTCCCAAAGATGTGCCTAATCTGAGGTCCTTCTTAGGACTCGTCAGTCATTACAGTCAATTTCTGCCACATATGCACAGCGTGCGTGGACCACTCAATGAGTTACTCACCAAGGACAAACGTTGGCACTGGTCCGAAGATTGTCAGAAGTCCTTTGAGGAGGTGAAGCGAATGCTGTGTTCTGACCTTTTGCTGACACATTACGACCCTACACTTGAAATCGTGGTGGCGGCAGACGCTTCGAAGTATGGCGTGGGTGCAGTTATCTCTCATAAGTTTGCTGACGGATCGGAAAAAGCGATCGCACACGCAGCTCGATCACTGTCGCCAGCCGAAAAGAATTACGGGCAGATAGAGAAAGAGGCATTAGCGATAGTCTTTGCAATAAAGAAATTTCACAAAATGTTGTATGGCAGGAGGTTTACCCTGCTTATCGACCATAAACCACTCCTAGCCATATTTGGATCAAAGTCCGGTATTCCCGTTTATACCGCGAACAGACTGCAGCGTTGGGCCACGGCCTTACTCGCCTATGATTTTGCGGTGAAGTACACGGCTACAAAGGACATAATTCAAGCAGACGCACTTTCCCGGTTATTGGAGCTACAACAGCATCAGCAGGAAGAATCTATAATTGCAGCAATCTCCCTTGAATCAGAGGTCAACCAGGTCTTGATGGAGAATTTTAGGAAGCTTCCCGTGACGTTCGACATGGTACGTGACGCAACTGTGCGAGATCCCCTCTTGCGCCAGGTAATCAAATTTCACACTACGCAGTGGCCAAGTGATACTCTATCCGGAGAGCTACAAATTCTCTCTCGGAGAAAGGACGAACTTTCGATCGTAAATGGGTGTTTACTTTTGGCCGAGAGAATTGTCATACCCAAAGAACTTCGCCAAAGAGTCCTTCAGCAATTTCATCGGGCACATCCTGGAATTAACAGAATGAAAACCATTGCTCGGAGTTTTGTCTACTGGCCAAACATTAATTCGGAACTCGAGCAACTAGTAAAGTCATGTCCCAGATGCGCGCTTATTAGTAAGGCACCGAGAAAAGCTGACTTAGCTTCCTGGCCGTTGGCAACAAAACCGTGGGAACGCGTGCACGCTGATTTTTTTGGTCCCCTAAACGGTCAGCAGTATCTAATGGTTGTTGATTCCTATAGTAAATGGCCTGAGGTCTTCTATATGGAGCGTGCGACAAGTGGTGCAACAATTAACATTTTGAGGAGACTTTTCAGTCAACACGGAATACCAGAAACCTTGGTCACTGACAATGGTTCTCAGTTCACTTCTTCCCAATTTGCCGAATACTGCGCACAGCATGGTATCACGCATCTACGGTCGCCACCGTTTCACCCTCAGTCAAATGGACAAGCAGAGCGCTTCGTCGACACGTTTAAGCGATCGCTACTAAAGATGCGGGGGGAAGGAACCACACAGGAGATACTTGATACATTTTTGCTCGTGTACAGATCAACTTCAAATCCCCAAGTACCAAACCAGTTGTCGCCGGCAGAAGCACTAATGGGAAGAAAACTCAGTACTGTGAATTCCCTGCTAATTCCGAGGTGTACTAATGAGCAAGAAAGGAACGTTCGGATGGAGCAGTACTACAACGAGCGACACAGAACTCAAGCACGCCGCTTTTACCCCGGACAGCGTGTCTTAGTAAGAGACTATCGCGCGGGAAAACCGCAATGGGTGGTAGGATCGATACGGAGAAAAATTGGACAGGTGCTATATGAGGTTAATGTGGGTAATTTGATTTGGACCAGGCATTCCAATCAGCTGCGACCAACTAGCATCCCTGCGGGCACAAGCGCTCGGTTACTACCGTTAGATATTCTACTAGAGAGTTTCGACATGCCATCTAATCACCAAAGCAATTCGGATGCATCTCGCACAGAAGTCTCAGAGGAACCGAAGGTCCAGACCCGGCGCTGTACTGATCGACTACGGAGACCTGTCGTAAGAATGCAGTTGGATCCAAAAATGAAGACTTATGTCAACTTTTGCGGGGGGAGGTGTTAATGGGACGGAACCAGCCAATGAGAGCGTTTTACGCTGAGGGCTATTGATTTGGCCATAAATTGAATGTACCGTTGGTTGGACGTTAAGCAAATATACTTGCCAGCCGTACGCCGGTCTCCTGCTTTGGGAAGTCGGGCTGATCAGAGTGCACGCTAGCAGCAGGTTATCGGTAGGTCAGCCGAAACCATAACATTCACACAATTAAGTGGTTGCATCCGAAGATATACCAGGCTCGTTTTGCGGTTAGTCTACGTAAACCAAAGTGGTCTGGTCAATATCTATGTTTTACCAATTCCATACTGATGGGCCACAAGCGTATCCTGGTGAAAACCTAATCCACGTTTATTACGGTTCGCGTAAGCCGTGACGACAAGCCAGCTAAGACCTGCCCTGTGAGTGCAGAAACAGTCAGTTTTTGACCTACGGATACCCCGGTCCTAGGACGTTTGCCGCCGTTCATCCCACGGCATTTCACTGATTGGGAACACCCTTGGGACTGTATAAGATAATTACTAGTTATTGTATTGGTACTGATGAGACAATATAAAATGCATGCATTTATCAGTGATCGTCTTCTCATTATGTTATTCAAACTATTGGAGGGAACTAACTGTTATAAAAAACAGTTTATTTCTCGGCGGTGCGAGAGACTGTGACGGCATAGGGACAAATCAATGCTGACATGAATTCCCTGAGGCCGGTCACACATGCAATTGTAATGTCCCACTGACGCAAACCGAACTTTGGCGAAGTATGTGAATGGATGGTGTGTATCCGTCCACACGTGAGTTACACTGTGCGGCCAAATACAGCAACACGTAATGCCCCAGTTAAAACGCTCGCATGTGTTCACCTGTGGCCACGGTACGCTATGCTACGTAAGGACAGGCTCTCAGAGCTCGTAGCAATTGTCCATTCACTAGCTCTTTTCGCTACTTAGCCCCTGCTTCAGTCGAGTGGTGGATCAGGTGTCTGTCGCCACCGTGACTGTGCGGTCAACCATTGCTGACCGCGCACGTACGTCCGGTCTGTGGCTACGGAGTACGAGGCTTGCATGCATGATTTGCCGTCCGGTTAGATCAACCCGTCTCAGCTGCGATAGCTACACCTCATCCAGTCTGTTCATATAACCATTGGCTTTTGCGATGCACACTGGATCAGCGATCAAAACTCCGAGGATTGACCGTAACTCCCGCCTAATTTCCACGACAATATCCGGGTAAATAACATGCACTCGAGGTAAACCTACATCCCAATTTAGGCGAAATAGCCCCGCATTTAAAGTTGCTATCCCATGTTCTTAAAAATGCTGGGTGGGATGCACTAATGTACCGATTTGAGGACGTAAACCTCAGAGTATCCTGCTTTGGGCATGTATACTGTAGGTGGAATAGCCAGAACCAACCAGTGACGGTGCAGGCACACCATAAGGTATGGAAGCAGAAAGCAGTGATTGCCCGGAAGACAAAAAGACCAGTAAAAAGGGGGGCGGACGGAAACGGGAACTGGCACAATCAGGGAGAGCAGGCGGAGCAACATTGGCTTAACGGAACGAGAGCAGAAGGGGCATGAGTGACGCCCGTTATTGTAACATCCCGGACCAACAACAATATGTCTTTGAAACTCTCTACCCTGAGCTGTGACCCTTCTTTCTACCCAACATCTGTCATTCTCCACGCTACTGTACTTTTGAGGAACAAAATATTTCAGCACCGGGAGTGTCGTCTGCAATGCCCTAACTGCTACAGAATTGCAGGGACAATAGCAGAAACAGGGTTGTTCCAAAAGAGGTAAATATTCGAATTGGCCAACTCGAACAAGCGGGTCTTGTCATCAAACAGTTTGAGGAATAGTGTCACCAGTTTCGACGACAATTGCGTCGATTACCTATATGAAAGAATGAACCGATTTGAATAACTGAATGGCTTTAATTTTATGGCATTGAACCAACCACCGTACTGGGAGAAAGTTGAAGCAGGCGTCAGTCTTTTTGGATTTACACACCCAGTCCCAGAAATCAAAGACAACTAGCTGCTTGATGAAAACATGTGTAGATTTGCATCGGCGGACAACAGTTTCGATTAGAACTGTAAACAAACATAGGTTGATGTGCTGTAGGTAGAAGTATTTTTCCCCATTTCCAGACCAACTCGGTCCCATAGGAAGAAGTACGAAAAGTATCTAATTTGTTTTCCGCCTCCCTGGGACTAATGCACTTACTGAATGAATCATCTCACAAATTATCCCTGTGTGGCTAATGGAACAATGTTTCTATACGGATAAAAAACTAATGCTTACCAGGTCCCGTACGAAGGTAATAGTGAAAATTCGAAACATAAAAGATGGTTAGCAAAAGAGGGTTTACACAGTGAACTCACTGAAGTATACCTAGTATATACTGTAAATCCAAGGTAAATCCATGCGGAACGACAGCAAAGTGGATATTGGTAAACATCGTGTCTCCTTCTGGTGTACACATGCAGGAGTTGAAAAACTTGAAACGAAATGTAGGCTTTGAACGCCAGTGAAAACTGTTACAGACACTTGTGTTTATCCATGGGTAATGGGTCATGTAAGATGGTGCAGCAAAATGACTGCAAGCTCAACCCTAGATTTGAACTCTGCCAGCGTGGGAGTACATATGACAGATTCCAGTAGGGCATTCTACGTTCTGCAAACTCGTACGGAAAAGCAATTCGGACGGTATTCTAAACGAGTTTGCTACTGTGCCAGCTTGATATAGGGGCCTCTCAAATTGCGCTTAGTGAATGAGCTCTAGCAAATGGCGGCACCTGTGGTTGGGAGCTCTCAAAATATGGTAAGCCAAAATGAGATTTCCGCACAATCGCCGATATTGTCCGCTGAAGACCCCAAGCACTCGAATCCTTCGTGCATACGGCAAATTATACAGACCCTTGACGTCTCTGGTTGCATGGCGTTGAGATATCTCCACCACGGTGATATCTCTCCTCATCCATGGCTGCCGAAACTGTACTACGTATTCCACAGGTGGTGGTATGTATGAGCCGAGAAATTGTGGAAAAATCGAAGGGTCGATTCGTCCGAGTGCATGGTTCAGGAGGCCCACGTGTTGGACGCCCCTCCTTTAGGCCGCCTCAGTCTGATTCGAACATCCAAGGTCAACCTGGATAAAACTCCCACATCCTTCTTCCCAGAAGACGTTTGCAGCTTTGGTTGCCGATTTTGTGAGAATGAACCAACTTGTGCCTCAGACGCAGCACTATACATTTTTCCAAACTGAATCGAAGTAGATTCTGGACAACGCAGTTTAGCGGTTAAACACTGAAAGCAATACTTGTGGTGAAATGCAGTTCTGAAGAAAAGAGTGTCGTGTATCCTTGCGAACAACTTCACGACATGCTAATGCAGCGCCCAGACCTATGCTCATGAAATCATGGATTACAACATGGCGAAATCATGCCGACCGTTGGCTATTGCCACCATAGTAATAAACTTGCTTTTTTCGCAAACCAGCGCCATAATGTTCTGGGATCCCACTATTAATCCACGAACTTCTTAAGTGAGTAAACGACGAAAATTTTGGTTGTACTTTATTCTAACCACACCTTTTACTGTTCCAAAGCAGCTATGTTTGTAGGTATATTTAGTCGTGCCTTCACTTGTATGCCTCCTTCTAGCGGGAATATGCCATTTATTTATTTATTTATTTAAAACTTCAGTAGCGTAGCCATTGTACTGACTAATAACGCAAGTGCTTTTTATAATTGCATTGAAGCAAGAAATGTAGATATGTATCTTTTCAATATATTGTACGATCAACATATGCAGAAACAAACGGGGGTAGGTTAAATGTCTCGGTTTGCCGTGCAAGAAATCTGGAAGCGTCTCGGTTTGGCTCATCAATAATCTGGCCACCTTACATGCACCGTACCTAACAGGTGCGTCACCACCGCTGAATCTCACAGTAGAGCATTAGACGTCGCCGTGAAATGCGCCTCAGGTGTTCCAGCAGCGTTGTGTGCAGTTCGCTCGCGGTATCTCATATACACACATATTCACAGTTATTGTGAATACATTTGTGAACACCGTTAGTCATCTTATCTACGAAAAGTGTGTATTTCAGATACACCATTGTTGAACAGATCCCGAGTTTTATTCCTTGGTTAGTGCCGTCGGAAAGGAAAAGGCAGTTCCTTCTACCTATAATATTCTTATCGTCCCAATCCATTCCGCTGTATATCTTCAATGTGATTTCAGCATATTGTGAAACGTGGCTTTCACTACCGGTTTCGGGTGTCCACTATCCAGGAATTATCTTACTGTCTACTTCCTTCTCTGTGCACATGGCCTTATCTGTGAAACACAGAGATCGGAATTGTAGTACTGTGTCCCATCTGTGTCCGTCGGTTGACGATATATCGGTTCGGAAGCTAATCATTCTTGCAAACTGAGCAGTCAAGGAATGGCGATGTGCTACTCTATGGTGGGCGATTTCCGATTCCTCACAAACTAGCTTTTCTTATCCACTTTTGTGTTCAAAATGTGCCATCCACTTGATACCAACAACTTTTGGCCATTTACTGGAGTTTGCCAGTACTATGTACAACATAGTGGACATTGGCGATCTAATGATAACATCATGTTCTCCAGTGCCTACTTCCGACTGAAACCCGAGCTAGAACAACATACCGCGCAATGTCACTGTCGGTTGTCTCAACCAACTTAATTTTCGGTCACTCCCTAGGTTAATCTCTTCAGTCAAACGGTGTTTCACCCTACCCAGTGCAATCGATACTGTCTCGTTGTAGAGTAGATTTCATGTCTGGTCGTCTGCGCGTAACAGTGAGCACGCGGATGGCCGCCCACTTCTGCGTTGTGTGTCTTGATGCCGCGTAAGTGAGTGGGTGGAAGTTACAGTACTTCCTCAACCGTCCATAGATGCCGCGTGCTAGTCCGCACCCATCCTACAGTGAATGAGCTCACGTGTTGTTTTCGCGTTCACTGTGCCTCACGTGGTTTGTTGGCTGAGCGCTGCACCAACCGATGCAGACGTTCTGAGTACACTTGTACTGATTTGCAATTGGTCAAGACGATGGATTCAGCTTGATGTGGTTATGAATTGGGTTGAATATTCTTAAGGAGGAGCTTGATTCCGTTAAGGACTGGCTTGCTTCCGAAAAGGTATAGTGCACATGCGACCAGTGACCTTCAATTGCATACAATGAGCGCTTACTCAACTCGAACGCCAACATACTTCGATACGCATTTAGAACACCTGGCTTCACCGGTTGCCTGATGTCTATGCACACAAAGAGTCGTCGAGGGCGTCCGCCAAAACACACCCGTAGCTCAGCACATACAAATGCATGATCAGTGTCCACATATGTGTTCCAAATTAAGCGAGTTTTGGACGTAGCCCCTACAGCGATAACTGAACGAGATGTGATCGATTTGCGTCCTTGGCCAGTAGACACCATGTCACCTTCCGAAGGGTGCTGTGTCGGGAGTTAGTGGTCGCAAGAAATAAGCGAGCATCTTCACACAAATGAAGTAACCGCTCACCTTAATCATTACTGGAGCCTACATCATGTTGGCAGCCCAGATACAGCTCTTCAGTGAACAGTTTCACAGCTTGAGCGTTCCGATCTCCAGCCAGCACCACAGTCTCTGTGTTTCTTCTGTGGCGAAGGGGCTCTTTCAGTTGGCGATATAAGTCGTCTTTTACCGATTCATCGCTATGGTTTGTGGGGGTGTAGGCAGTGATGACAAACAGACACCTATTAGTGTGAAGTAGCGGGGGCCAGAGGAGGATCGCAGACTAGCGGCGGACAATTCTTCCTAACATTGCTGAATACTTAATCTACAAGAAGTGAGCAAGATGGGTCATGGCTCAGTGTGACATCTAGATACTTGAATGAACTGGTCAAATGCAACCGGTCACCATGCGTGAAGTCCGCGACATTCCATGAGGTGTTGCCGATAAACAATTCCTTTGTGTGCAGCGAGGACAGACCGGTGCTCATTCTCAGCTTTTGTGCTTCACTATTTACACACTGCTGTTGTGGAATATAGTTTCGGATATATTATAACTGCATTCATCAACTTACCCCAGTCCAAGGAAGCGGCGCACGAGTAAGCGTTGGTCGTTTCTCTTGTTCTTAAGACCTGCCTTACCCATATTACTTCCCATGTTACTCTACAGTAACAATTCAGTACATATTTTACAACGTTTCTATGAATAAGGTGCACTTGAATTCACCAGACGCTTAAACTGACGATTTACACTTATGTTTACTTTCACTTCAACCATCCTACGGGACTTGTAAAGCTATCGCTTTTTTACCTGTAATATATCATTGTTCGGGTTTTTTGTATCGGTAAATTTGAAGGTTCAAGAGACGGCACAACGCTTGGCGATATTAAACTGCGTAATCAGTGGTGATGCACGCGTGTTAAATACAATAGGCTACGAGAAAGATGAAGATGCCGATAATCCGGAAACCGTCCGCTGAAAATTCGAGAATTATCTGAGGGTTTAACAAACGAAACTTACTGATGTTATTTGTTTTTCATTTAAAGAAAAAGCCCGAACGAATCTACCGAATGTTATGTTACCGAGTTGAAGGTGCTATCATGTTCGTTTCATTGCATTAGCTACATGGGGAATAACCTCACAGGGTACAGAATTGTGTCCGGATATAATGACAAAGACACCACTAAACATAGCACTACAATGAATCCTCCGCCGTCTCCAGCCGATACAGTTGTCTATTGATACAGCTCTATGCGTAAACTTAAGCTCAAACGGTAAGACTGAGAAGCTAGTTATAATAGCAAAAACATGAAAATTCTTTGCCGTACCAAATCCAAAAGGTTGCGAATAATATTTGCCAGCATTGTGCAAGGTTCGGAAAATAATCATTTTGTTCGCTGTTGTCTGCCGAGTCAACTTTTGACTCATGACATACGGTTAACAAAGTAGCAAGAGACAAAGTGAAACACATATACACAAGCCAGTTGTATGGTAAGAGGATAGTGCGATTCCAGCTGGATGCGAAGGCCATTATCAAGTATCTAGCTAAAAACACTATGCCGGACATATTTAGGAGAAAAGTTTAGAGAAGAGTGACATATGGTTTAATTCCGGAAAATTTTCTCTGCCTATTTTCAAGTGCGTATTACAGATGTCACTGTGGCTTGCCACAGTGACAGGCAAATCCGAAACCGGATGCCGCCAACCATTACAGATGTGCGAATTAGTAGCTACATGAAATGAGTGTTACTACGACAGAGCCAAATGCGTTTTTCTGCACACACACACACACACACACACACACACACACACACACACACACACACACACACACACACAGATTTGGGTCAACTTGTTTGATGACCACGGGTTCAGCATATCGGATAGTTAGGGGGTTCATTGAGGCACAGATAACACGGAAAGAACGCACAGGGTCTACACAGTAGTTGTCAGCCAGCAGGTGGCGGATGATTGATAAGATTGGTTGTTTATGTGGAACTTATTTTCGCTTCATTGGTTATGCATTCGGGGTGGCAGACACGGTCATCCGCAAAACGTATTTAGTAACTCACGCCGGCATGTGCTCCGCGACCATCGGGGTCGAGTGTCTTTCTGTCATGCCAACGTATTGGGACTTGCAAACACATGTACATTTGAAGCAACTCTTTCCCGACGAAATTTTCAGTAAGAATGTTAACACCAAAGCACCGTACGGTTCAATTCCGGACAAATTTCTCTGCATATTTTTAAGTGCGTGCTACAGAACATGTGAAGATTGATAGCATCATGAAGAGTTAAGAAAGTTGAGATAGCAAATTCACCAACATACGTACACTCACATACACGCGCACACGCGTCTTTGTTAATTCACCAGATGAAGGGGTGCGATTCATCACTAACACCCTAGAAGAAAACGAGTAGCCAAATTCTTTCATTGCACAGTTCAGTAAGAAGAGGGAGAAAGAGAAGGTGCCCACCGTGCCACAGCTTAGTTACACTGAAGCTACCGGTTGAAGTAGATGATGTAGGTCAAGTATTTCAACGACGTTTGAAATCCGCGGTTGCACAAATGTATCCCGCAGCGCAGTCCGTACTGGTATACACAGCGACGCGTATTCCCATACTCGCGGCTACCTCTGCCCAGCCATTCATCAATCGTTTGCAAATTAACATGTAATTGCAAGGCCACTTACAAAGGCATGACAAAGCGCCAGTTGCGGGTGAGAATCGCGGGTCAAGAATCACATTTCGAACCGAGCCCCGTCCACCACCCAACTTGCGCAGCTAAAGAACGCAAGTGGTCAACCTTTTAAGACACCCGTGTTATCAATCGCCCGCCATTTCCTGACCTACAAAATCTGTGTTGACCCCACGCCTATGTTCAGTGTGATCTACGAATCAAACAACGCGCAAGTGCTGCGATACGCTGAGACGGTCGCAGTCAGACAGCTTGCCCCTAGTCTGTGTGTGCAGTAGGACGCGTTCGTCACTCCGGCTCTACCCTGGTAGTAAGCCAATAGACAGCTGATGAATTGACAAAGACGTGTGTGCGTGTGTAGGTGGGTGTACGTATGTTGGTGAATTTGTTATTTCAACTTTCTTAACTCTTTATGATGCTAATTGGAGGGTCAAGTTGGGACTACACGTTATGTGATTGGATTGCGACGCGCAATCTCAAAGTAATGGACTGTGATTCCCATTGAAGTGAACCTTAGTCACTGCGATCGCTGGGACCGTACTCAAAGCAGATAGAATTGGGTGTTGCCCACCTGAAAACACTGCACTGTTCTCGGGTGGGCAACACCCAATTCTATCTTTATGATGCTATTAATTTCACGTGTTCTATAGTATACACTTGAGAATACGCAGAGAAATTTGTCCGGAATTAAATCATGCGGTGCTTTGGTACTAACGTTTTTACTAAACATGTAAGTTGGTATAGTGCGTGTTAACAGCTGGACAACGACAGCGGGGATTAACCGACGGAATAGGGATACGATTCGTATCCCTACTCCATCTGCTACCCAGATTGTGTAGTCAACGAGGCGAAAGGAAGTTCCATACAAACCATCAGCGTCGTCAATCGGTCGTCATCTACTTGTTAACAATCATTGAGCAGACAGTGTCTGTTTCCCTTGTTATTCATGCATCAATCAATCCATAGATTTACTATATGCCGAGACCGTGGCACAATTCTGTGTGTACACAAAAACGCATTTGTGAGCCTGTTGTGGTAACAGGTCGGGAACAGATGACAAGGTGACATGTACCTATGTATGTTCTGTCTGGTCAATCTACCATTTCAAATGCACTCATTTCATGATGCTGTAAATTCACACGTCTGTAGTACGCATTTGAATGGCGGTGCATGCCCGGCCTCGTACCATTTGCTCAGTACAACACATATACGAATCTCACTGAATAATTTCGTAATTTCTCAAGAAGCTTTCAATCCCTGATCTGCAACAACATTGATCTCAGTTTGAACAAGAAAGATAAGTTGTCGTTTTCACATTGTCAGCGCGCAGTTTACAATGCGACGAATTATTACTCTATTGATAGGACCACCCATATATATATATATATATATATATATATATATATATATATATAATCATATGCTGAGGCTGATGTTGCATTCATGATGCTTCCACACCGCAGTTGGGCTAAACCAACTTACACATAAACTAGGTCTTCTTAAGTTAGATGAATTTCATTCCACTTTACATGGTTTGTTCTGCCTACCTGACTAATCTTCTATTAACTGGCCACGCTGCTTACGCTGATTGTGTCTATCTTCCTCAGCTTTATTGCGTTTGTAACATCTTTTGCGTAACTTCTGGACATTTTGTACTTATCGTGCTTTTGCTGCTAACCAACTAAGTTCATATGCTAATTAAGGGAAGTATTATGTCAACATAGTCGCACGCTTTAACAGATATATTTTATTTGATAATGTCATTTCAAGTGATTGGCTGTTGTTTGACATCCCAGGTGTGGCTGCGCTTGATGTGCATGTTAACAAGGTGCGCACCTGTCTATTACCCACTACCTCGTCTATACTGGCTCCAGGAAACAGTTGGTCGTTGCTGGAGGGGAAGGGGTGCGCCATCCTTATGGCCGTGCTAAGCTTGTACAGTGGTTCCATGCACTCAGTGTGGAGAGGAATACGGTCCAGACACCGCCTTGTGTGCGCTTGATTTCCAAATACAGCGTGCTTGTGTTTACCTGTGAAGGAGTGTGGGCCGGCTCCGTTGATGAAACGTGGCTCCCATCCACATGCCTTCCGGTCTTATTCCTCCGGGTTTACACTGGATATGGGGTGTGTGGTTGGAGCTGTGGGTGGTGCAGCGCAAGCCACCCATGGTCCCTTTGTAGGTGCAGGCATCATGTGGCTGACCACAGTGATAGGCAAATCCGAAACCGGATGCCGCCAACCATAGTACGCATTTGAAAATATGCCGAGAAAAATTGTCCGGAATTAAATCGCGCGGCACACCTGTGCAAACCTTACTGCTAAAAGTTTCCCCGGAAACTAGTAGCTTTAACTACACCGGACATAAATCCGTTCGATTCAGCCTGCCTTCATATATGGAATAGCCCCAGTCTCCACGCGAAGAGCTGGTCTATGGGTTTCATGGTGAAAAAGATAGATGCTAGGCCCATTCTCGGCAATGAGTCAACCAAATCTCCTCCCCATTTCATTAAATCCCCGATGGTTTTGTGGGTACTTGCTAGACGTCAAATCATGTTAGTGGCCCATATACATCGGTAATTAGTCCGTAGTTAAGGAGGTACCCCTCAGTCATCGGTAGATTCTTCAGTACAACTGATTGACCAAGCTGCTGAAGTAGGGTGTGATTATCATAGGTGACGAGACAAACGACTGGGTTTTTGTCAGTACATCATTATACACGGCCAACTGCTCTATCCAACCAGTTTCGTAAACGATCTAGGCGTACTTCCAAGTTTTGTTCTAAGTCGGTAGTTAATACGAACAGGCTGTACGCAAGGGACTACGCCTGCTTCGGGCATTTCGTCGCAGCTTCTGCTCTTGGTCTGAAGAAATGGTCACTCGCACATTCTCTTCCATGATAAGACCGGTGCTTGAGTACGGTTCACCAGCCTATCATCCGATCGCAATATGTGAGGTGAAGAGACTGAAACGGGATCAGCATTAAGCTATCCGGCTCATCCCAACTGACAGGGTATATAGTACGAAAACCCGGTGTAGGAGACTAGGGCTGTATACCCTATCATATCGTCAGCTTAGAGTTGATCTCATAATGACGCACCGGATAATGCACCAGGTCCACTTTCCTATGTTGAAGCCGCTGCTGCATCTTCGCGTACCAAGTAGCACACGCGAACACCGGTACAAACTAGTGGCACCGGAATTAAAACGCATTGCTCATCCACTATGCTTACAGTGTCTAGTGGTGAAATATGGAAACAAATTGCCGGAGACGCTAGTCGAGGCGCGATCGGTGTCTGAATTTAAGCGGTTCGTCCACGCTTACTTTGTAAACTGCGGGTACATGGAGAGCATGATGGGATGAAGAGCAGCAGTTCTACAAGACCTAAAGGAGAGAACATGTGAAAAATATGGAAATGTTACAATGTAAATCATGAGCTATTATCACAACGCCACATGCAGCATTTTGTTATACCGTTGTGTAGTATTTCTCACTTAGACGAATGTTCAAGAGTGTTTCTAAGGTCACGACGTTTGGTGTACTCACCACTTGTGGTGGCCATGTATTGAAGGTGAACAGATTCTAAGAGAGTAGAATAGCTTTTCTACGGGCAAATCAGGAATGTTAGGCTATTGGTATCAGGTCGTGAACTCGATATTAGTTGTAAAGTGTAAGGGTGAACAATGATCCACACAGGCTAAAACAGTGGAATTATAGAAACGAGTTGGCACTTGAGACTGAGGCGCCATTTCTACACTATAGCAGTGGCGTAGCAAATACTATTGCCGCACGGGGTGAATGTAAAATAGCCACTCCCCATTGGCGGGTGTAAATCCGTAAACCCTTACAATTACGGACAGCTTCTAACTAATATTTTGGGATTTGGTAGCTCGGGAGGCTTGCTCAGTTGTTGCAGATTTCTCCGAGTTGGGCAATTTGATTGCAAACGTGTCGCCACCATTCGAGGTGGCATCTTCAGGGCGGGATTGATAGCAATTAAGTAGCAGTAGCTGGTAGAAAGCAAACCCAATAACTGATGATCCATTATTGCGTTTGCTTTCTACCAGCTACTGCTAGTTAACTGCTATCAATCCCGCACTGAAGATGCCACCTCGAATGGTGGCGAAACATTTACAATCAAGTTGCCCAGCTCGGAGAACTCCACAACAACCGAGCTCTTAACTACTTCGTTTCATATAACAATAAGCAAGGAGCTAATTCCAGAGTGCTACTATAAAATCAGGTATCTTTATTGTTACAGTAATCTGGAAGAAAATTTATAGATACACATGTTGCGTATTACTTGAAGCAGTAGGATTGGTAACACAACCCATCGTCAAATCCGCTCTCTAATTCGATAAATGTCAATCCGTGAGCATGGTCTGGTTCAATGATGATTGATGGTTCATTAAAAGCTTGAGTTTTGAGAAACCGCTCACACAGCTAGCAATGCCAATAGATGGGGTAAAAAATATATGCAACAGGTTTTTAAGGCTCAGAATGCCAGTTAATTTCGTTATTTCATGAAGCGTTCCCAAAACATTGTAATCTTCTTTCAGCAAGGGATTGATCTTTTTCTATCTCTACGTAAAATAGACTAAGCGGAAAAACAACAGTTATCAGCAAACAGATTTGATGGAGTAAGAAAAGTATAGTATGAAAAGTGTAGTATAATGATGAAGACTGGCAAATGCACACATTTCGTATTGTCTCATCAGTGCATTTAAGAAAGACTCGCAATAACATTTCCTCAGAGAAGAGTGGGACCATGATTGGCGGCATCCGATTTCGCATTTGACTGTCACGGTGGCCTCCAGGGGGACAGCCTCAGGAAGCCTGTGTCTACAGAGGGACCATGGGTGGCTTACGCTGCACCACCAACAGCTCCATCCACACACCCCATATCCAGTGTAAACCCGAAGGAATAAGACCGGGAGGCAGGTGGATGGGAGCTACGTTTCATCAACCGAGCCGGCCCACATTCCTTCACAGGCAAACACAAGCACGCTGTATTTGGGGAATCAAGCGCACATAAGGCGGTGACTGGACGGTGGTCCGCTCCACATTGAGTGCATGGAACCACTCTTCGAGCCTAGCATGGCCACAAAGACCGTGCACCCCGTCCCCTCCAGCAACGACCAACTGTCTCCTGGAGCCAGTATGGACGATGTATTGAGTAATAGACAGATAGGCACCTTGTTAACATGCACATCAAGCGCCGCCACACCGGGGATGTTAAACAACCGCCGATCACTTGAAATGGCATTATCAAATAAAATATATCTGTTAAAGCATACGTCTATGCTGACATAACACTTTGCTAAATGAGCATATTAAGTAAGTTGGTTAGCAACGAATCTGAATTAAGTACAAAATGTCCACAAATTAAAAATTGTACAAACGCGATAAATTTAAGTAAGATAAACACAATTAGCCTAAGCAACGAGTGCAAGTTAATAGAAGATTAATCAGGTAGGCTGAACAAACCAAATAAAGTGGAAGGAAAGTTACCCAGCTTAAAAAGATCTTCTTAAAAGGTAAATGGTTGTAGCAGATTAAGAGGTCTGTCTACAGGAAGTCATGACGCGGGCGATATCTGAATTTCACTAGCTTCACACCAATGCGATACAAACGGATGCGCGTGAGAACCCTGGTTAGTCGTAGCAGAGGAATCTGCGCCGCTGATTGCCTGGATGACGAACTGCATTTGATTACAAACACGCTCATTGATACAACCTCCCCGAAGGTTCATGGAGAAAATTAATCAAGTGCGACCAAAGGACGTAGTGCAAACGGCACCCAAGAAGGCTGTAATTATTGAAGTGCTATTCAACGGTGACGTTTCTTCGTTGAGGACCACAAGGCGTCCAATCTGTGCCACGCAGACAATTTACTATGCCACCAAGGTCGCTGTCAGTAATAAAACCCAAAACTGCCACTTCCTTCAGTAAAGGATGCTCAGCCTATGGGGACCAAATCGCACTGTATTTGCCAATTCATATGTGACTGCGGCGCCAGTTCCATAGGCAGGACCGCTAGAGCATTGAGTTCCAGAGTGAAGGAGCATGTACCTATCTAGGTTCCACGAACGCGCGCAGGAAAGTGGCCAAAATCAAGCTGCTTGTCTGCGTATGTCACCAGCATCTTCGATCGGCCGACACAGACCACAGGCCACTGAATGGAGGCGTTCACAATGCTATCATAGCACAGCAATTTTCGCTTCCCGTTTCGCAGAGGCGATTGCAATTGTCGTATAAGGTAGATTACTTGTAGATTTTGTGAGGTGTAATGTTTGTAGAAAGTAGAAGCCACGATTAACGCACTATAATCTGCCTCGACGGATTAAGACGCCACTTTGCGTTCAGCATTAGACTGCCCTGGGGATAGGGGTGAGAACCCTGTCTCGCTTATTGTGTGTTGGTCTGTTTGTTTGTTTGCATGTATGGCCGCACCCTTCTCTGAATAAATATTATTGCGAGTTATTGTTAGAGGCATTGATGAGACAATAAGAAATGCGTGAATTTGCCAGTCTGTCTTTATCGCGCTTTCCAAATTACTAAAAGGAACTAACTGTTTTAACTGTTGTAAAAGCCTAGTTGTTCGCAAGGTCATGACTTTACTGAAATCTATGGCATTTTCTCAGTCAAAATGTCTATGAAAGACAGTATTTCACGTTTTAACTCAGCGTCAAATCTCATCGAGATTTCAAACAATTCTTCACTGTCCAATTGTTTCTGTTGGCGGATTCGACGCTGCATGCTCATCCACAATTCGGCGTAATGCATCTGGATCCATTCAGGGCCATGTCCACCATTTTCTCGCTATTCCGAAGAAGCCAAAATCTTAACGCTGTAAGCTTGACAGAACTTCGCTGCAGATCCAGTCCATTCGTTTAGACATATCTGTGTATCCTTGATTTCTATGAGAACAGATCTCTAAATGCTCAGAAACAAAATAAACAGAAGACAATTCAGAGACGAGTTAAAAACGCAGCTGATCTTGTGGTTTTTTCTCCTTATTCTGTGAAAGATTTCAGTGAAGTGACGAGTTCGAAGTATTTCTCCACCACAATATTTACAACACATGATCGACTGCTCTAACTAGATTTTACAGTCACCTGACACTTATACCTATGACTTGAATTAAGTAATATTTAGATTAAAAAGGAATGATAATAGCCGCTGCGTCGTATAAAAATGGTAACAAAATGAACCGTCGCAGAATCTTCATGAACACAAGTCAGATTCAGGGGTTTTGTGCATGATACGAATGTAGACTGATTTCACAGATACGTCTCTTTACACCCATTCGTCAGCGCACCACAACAGCACCAGCGTTAATTGCTTGGCCAAGACAATCATCGATCTGAATTCCATCCCCTGATTCTCTCAAAACCAGTCCAAGAATTTCCTCTGCCATTTTACTACTGGTATCAACGAAGCAGAGAAACGACTCCTCTACCGTCACAACATTTTCATTCTACTGATTTTTACGCGATACATCGGGAGTGCTATCAAAAATTTAGCAAACATACTTGCTCTGCTTGACCTGATCTATGATTTTATCTCACCTGATTTACCAAAATATTCACTAATTCATTTTGAACAAGTGGCGACAAAGAAAAGGTGCTGCTTTTCCTTCCCTGTTGAACTGTCATCAAATACTCGCGAAGAACAGGTTTATATTTGGCCAACAACCGTAGAAATTCTAAAAAATTTCGTCCATTTTTGGGCCGCCTTTGTCATCCTGGATGTCTTCTTTATGACCATACAGTGTCATGCCTTGCCTGGTGGGAAACCTGACGGAATCAAGTATACTAGCTACCACTTTTCTACAACTACTTTGCTCTATCTGGTTAAGTGCCTTACCTTCAACTAGCCAGGTTCTCAGCTCCTTGCAGTTGAGGAATGATTGAGCACGCGATTTGTTAGATTCGTGTTCACATGCTTTGGGACTTAGTTGCAAATAGACGAAAACATAGACTATCCCGTTGAAAAAAAACTTGCAGCCGAAACCAAACAGGGCATCTTTTGAAGGAGAATACACCATCTGTGTTCGCAATGTTTGTTCACCGTTTCGCAAGTTCCTAAAAAACAGTTCGTTGTTAGCTGCTTAGCCCCAACTTTTCATTCGTTTCAGGTAGCACCACTTATGAAATTCATGATCGACATGCTGCAAGACAGTAGATCCGAGCCGGACAAGCAGTGCAATAGCAGACATGCATAAAATCGGTGGATGTGCCTGTTATCCTGCAAAAGCGTGGTTGTGTTTCCAAATCTTCAAATTCGCGCGCGTGAATCAGCATTACAAAGATTTTCCGTTTCATTCATGTTGTCAAGACCACATTCAGTTGTAGTACCAATTTCATTTTCGGTGACTATGATTATCATCCATCGCTTTTACCAGTTTAATCATGGGAGCAATTTTGATGAATTTACACTTGGTAGTAAACAACCCCCCGCCTCTTGTCAAATGCCGCCCGTGGCGGACCTTCCCCCGCCCCCCTAGGCTACGCCACTGCACTGTAGCAATCAGCAATCGATTTTGTCCTCGGTTGAACTCTGTGGGCAGACTCAAGAGTCGATTCTAGGAATCAATGGTTGCCGGATAACGCTCGTAAAGTTAAACTGACTGATGCGGCAAACGATGCGGCACAGCCACTGTGAACTGATTTTTGGGCTCGGGAAATCTGTTGTGTTGTAATTCAAGCAAACAGTAAATGTGCAAAGTACAAAATTTCGATAAACCAGTTGATCGAAAATTCCCATCGCTGCCGATTGATCATCATGCGGAAAAACCTGGTATTGAGCCAAGCATAAAATCGTACGGGAAACACATATATTGACTAGGACAACGGACACTGTTAGTTGAAATCTACTGGGCTATTGGTAATGTAAGCATAGTTCAGCAAAGAAATTTCTTTTTGATAATTTTCCTCGGGCTACTACATACATAATGCTTAAAACAATGCGGTACGCTAAAATGGTTAAGCTAGGGTTGGTTGAGTCTAAACAGGGTGCAATGCTTGTCAATCTGACTCTCCAATCGAAGATGATAGTCGTGCACAGGCGTCAGTAATAGGCGTAGTCTAAGTTCCACTTAGCATTTTAGCCCGACGTAGGAACATTTAAAAGCTTAGGTAATCACAACTTGAATACTAGCTTTGGACTAAATCTTCCAAAACATTAGTTGATACTACGACAATGCTGCGGGGAAATGTATTGCTATCCGTTCACCCAAACGTCTGGTAGAGGTTGGATGACCATATTTGTAGTAAGGAGAGGAAAACTTAGCTTTTCGTATTATTCCATCAGTTCAAATAACATACCAAGGAAGACAATGTGACAATGACAAAGCGGGTTCACTATAAGCAATTACCCAAAAAGTTCCAGCATAATAAGCTAGTGAACTATTGCATTATTTTGCTTCTATTTACGGAAACTAAATTTTACTTTTAATTGTGTTCGTCATTAAAAAAACACCTATTTTTCAACAAAGCTTATGAAATCGAGTGTTGATATACATTATTAAGACGACTGATGTTTTGTGTAAGTTCGTCGCCGTTAGACATAGACAGCCACCACACATCCAGGAAAGCGCTAGACGGTCGTTTCGTCCTATTGGGACTCGTCAGTAGCGCGCACCCGCCGAATCTTGCCGGATTCGAACCCATATGGTATATTTCTAGTTAATACACATCGTAAGTTGTGCTTCAAGTTCATTCGGTTCCTTTTGATGAGGTGTGATCCTGAACGGATGTCAGCGGCTTCTCATTTGTTTCAAACCTACCTTCCAAGCCTATGCTGAATGACAGATATCCACCATCACTCTGTATCCATAAGTCCTGAACCCTAATCACCTGTTTTGTCCCTTCTACCTTGTAGACATTCGTTCGATTCCTCACCGGATCGTCTGACAAATGTTCTCATCGTAGTGCTCACTCAACTCTATGATTCAACCTGACGAACGAGTGCTTGACACAAAAGAACAACGATCGACCAGCAATCCGATAGAGACGCAATCTAGTCATGCTGTTTCGCAGGCTAGTATTCGTATTTTAGGTAGTAAAATTTATTACCGAAAGTTGTCTGATTCACTGACCACTCATTAATGGTTAGTCACTGATGCCCAATCAATGGTGATTAGATAGTTAGTTAATGGATTTGATACGGATGATTTTGTTACTAATTTTGTTTGGTGATACATTAATGGCTCAGTGCTCGTACGTGTATTAATCACTGCAAAATTCCACTTTACTGCCTTGGGCGTAAGCACCCCCAGGTTGAGAAGCACTGGCCTGTAGAGGGACGCACAATGGAGACATGGGTGGAGAGCACATGTGTAATGCTTGCGCCCATGATAGCCTAAGACGATCAGAAAGCGGTTCCTACATACATATTGTGGGTTTGATCAGGGTTGATCGCTACAGTCACTGTAAAAACATGGAGCGGACATTGACACGACTGAACACAATGGTAAATATTGCTACAGAATCAAAAGGATGACAAGTGGTTTCTGAGTGTCCACTGTGGACACGACAAGTATCGTACGTGAATAGATGATATGATAAACCCAGGTCTGGATTATTTAACGTTGACACTATTTCGGCACATGTTCTCTCAATCTCAACGCCAAACCAACGTGTCTTCATCTTATTAGTTTATTCAAATTGTGCAAGAGACCAAAAAGTCTTAGAAAGTTTCTCATCGTAACAGGCATCAGCAGTACGCCGATACGCAATACCGACTTTCCGCTTCCGCGCAACCACCACCGGTCGCACGTGGGCTAAGGATACTGCAAGGGTCACTATGCTCCAACGCAAGCTTGAACCCGCGCCGCAAGCTTACGATGCAATGGAACAATGGAACAATGGAACAATGGTATATGACGGGTAAAAAAGCATACACTTAACGAGTCCCGCAGGTTGGCAATAGAAATACTAACAAATTGGCAAACCACATAAGTGGTTGAAGTAAGGAGTGTCAGTGAGATAAAAGGTAGAAGTATAACAGTTTTAGGGGGATAAAGTGGTACGACGCAAAAACTGGCTAAGAAATTGTTATCGTTGGTGATGGTAGCAAATAAAAATGGAGTACTCACCGGTTCGCACAGATTTACGACCGTGAATTTGGGGTATAAATCCAAAGAGGCTGGTCAGCCTAAATATATACAAGCGTTTTCGTTCATAAAACAAAGCGCAGGGCGCTCAGTGCGACGTCCAATCGTTTTTTAAACGTATCTAATGTGGGGGCACAAACAACTGAGTTTGGAAGGGCGTTCCAGGGACCGCAGACCCGGAGGGAGAAATAGGTTCTCCGACAGTCTAGACGACTGTACTGTTGGCTCAGCTTTAAACTGTTACCGCGAAGGTTAGTGTTTGGGCTGAGCTTCAAGAGGTGGCGGCATACGTGACTGGGATCGCTCAATATCTGGTACACTAGTATGAGGTCTCCACGAAGTCGCCGGTACCGTCCGCTGAACACTCCGAGTACCTCCAGTCGTTCCTGGTAAAGAGTGTGGCGCAAGCCCTTGACGATTTTCGTTGCTCGACGCTGTGGGGTCTCAAGCGCTGCAAGGTCACGTTTTAGCCAGGGTTGCCAGGCCTGGATTGCATATTCGACGTGAGGACGCACGTAGGCATTCAGCATCAAAGAGAAGATGGATGGATCCAAAATTCCGAATGCTCTTCGCAGGAGTCCAACGTGCTGGTTGCCCCTTTTAGAAGCGGAATCTGACTGTTTGGAACACCCGAGGTCTTCCTGTATCAGCACACCCAAGTCGCGTTCCTGAGTGGTGGTCTTCAGATCGTGTGCCCCAAGCTTGTAGACGTGGACTTGTCGATGGCGGATATGAACAACGCGACATTTGCAAGTGCGTTACCTCTAGACTACGGGTCGGCAGAGACTAACAGAGTTTGGTAGGCAGTGTAAAAATTACTCGTAGGAGCAAACAGAACTAAACACCGACGCGCGACCACGCCGACCGCTCATCTGACCTTGCAACAACCAAGCTCGCCTGACCGATGTGCGCCGCTCTCAAAGCTGTAAAAGTACAGAACGCTAACAAACCCACTGGGTCAGGGAACGACACCAAATTAAATGGCAGAAAGGAGAAACCGAAGAGACTCCCATCGAAAGGCATTTGCGGGTTAGGAGAATGTCATCGGGTAGTGAAAATCGGTCTGGCTTGTTCGCACTGTTTGGCATGGTTCCATACGAAATGTGCAAATGTGTCCTAACAACAGTTACGGGAGCGAAATAGCTCCCAAGATGCATTTTGGTTCTGTACTGTGTGTACCACCATCCATCTGGTTAAGTGCTTGCTTATCCTAGCTGAGAAATGCGACCGGCTAACCGCAGAAGCAGAGCAGAGGATCAACAATAAGCTTACTTCAATGGAAGCGAGTATGGATCACAGAAGCGTAGCGGCTGCTAAGCAAAGGAATGCTGAACAATCCGCTTCCTTTGCACCGCAATCAGCCACGTCTCCACCTCCGTTGTCTTCTCCAACTTTGGTAGAACGCCGGGCAAAAACAGATTGTACCAACGTGAATCAAACATTACTCACAGCAATGAAAATCAGGAACCATTCAAAATGTATGGTTAAGCAAATTCCACTAGACCTGAAGTCTAGTATTAACAAGGATGAAGCAGCCAAACACCAACCCTCGGTACCTGTAGCTCAAATATCTCTTGTCAAGACTAAGCCTCCCAGAACACCAGTTACTTATGCAGAGATTGCTGCAAAGGTTCACCGAGAGGACGTCGTTGCGTCCTCTGCCATTGTAAACCCCGTTAACGCAAATAGAGAAAAAAGAGCAAACAATCACTTGTCAACAATTCAAGACAGATGAGTACCATACCTTGTAGATCGACGAAAAAGGGATCCAACAACAGCGCCCGGACTGTATGCTCAAATGTCCCTGAATCTACCGCCATCACATTGCGGGATAAGTTATCAGACGACCAAGACCAATGGAACTCACTGTGTATGCAGATGAGTATCAAAGCCAAGCCCATAAACTTGTTACGAATTACTCGTCATCCGAACTCGCCACACTATTGTGAACCCAGACTTATTCGAATAACTCTAGAATCCTACACCGACGTAGAAAAAAGTTTTGCTCTCCGCAAGCGCGCTAAAACACGAATCCTGTGGGATACGTATCTATCCTGATGTCCCTTGGAGCGCGCGACAACCAAAACGAAACACCGAAGAGGGACACAGCAAGCAAGACCGCCTAAACACAATCTTCATACATGGCGTGCCAGAACATCCTTCCAACGATATTCAAGAGACCGGAAAGCACGATTTAGATCAGTGGCGATTCATTCGTGAAACACTTTCTTTGGATAATGTTGTGTCACCATCGCTCACCAGGATACCTCTCTCACCAAATTGTAGAGGATACGGCCCTAGAATCCTAAAAATTGTGATTCAGTCAGAGCAACAAGCAAAGGATGTTTGGGATCGATGGTGGACAAATCGGAAACGTCTTCCTTCTGAAATTCGGTTAAAGGTCGCCAGTACTCTGCACAGCTCAAATATTAAAGCGACTGAAGCCGACGAATGTACAAAAGCGTAACTTGACTGCTACTTTAATTGACTCTGACGTAGGTCTAAACGAAGGCTGGGACGCACCTTGGCCGAATCAAGTTTCAAACGAGGTATCATTGCCCCATCAAAACAAACGAGTAACTGCCGACCTCCCATCGGTCGGCATTCTCCCACACTTGACAGCTTCACCTCTCTGCGGGCTCCTAGAGACCGAGAAACTGGCCTGCTTGTATACAAATGCTCAGGGACTTTCTAACAAACTGGCTGAACTGAAAGATCGCCAAGCTTCCGGCTCGTATGATGTCATTGGTATCACCGAGACATGGTTGCACACGGGAATGACGGACGCTGAAGTGTCGCTACCCGGCATGTCGCTGATCCGGAACGACGGGCTCACAAAAGGAGGAGGGGTAATCCTGTACTACCGAAACGACTTACAGTGCGAAGCTGTGGAGGATTCAGACTCGCAGTTCCCTGACTCTCTTTGTTGCCGGTTGCAGTTAAAAGACGGGGACGCTTGCCTTATTGTCTTGGTGTATCACGCCCCTAACTCAACACCCGAAACCGACTACCACCTAACGGCTGCTTTAAGGTGCAGTTAACAACAAAAGTACACTCACAATCTTGTCATGGGTGATTTCAACGTACATTGTTTAGAAGCCCCTGCCACGATCGGAGAACAATTCAAAACCGATCTACAAGATCTAGTAACTACTGTTCCTCTTTAAAACCACATCACTTTGCCCACTCGGTTCAGAACTGGTAACAGGCCATCTGTGCTAGAATTTGTGCTTACCAACGAGGAGCATTTGAATGATGCGTTGGTTTTAGACTGCCCGTTGGGTCGCAGTGATCACGCAGTCATCAGTTTCAACTTCGTCTGCTATGCAGAGTATCTGAATGATAACGATGATACTGTGCGAACCATCACAAGGTACGACCGACTCGCCCAGCTCGTCAGCGCCACAACATGGTCTTTCCTCGAAGAAGAACCACCGGAAGTCGCCTGGCTCGAGTTCGTCAACACATTCAGTCAGCTGATTGCACAGGCTTCAGAGATAAAAGCTTGCAATAAGTGCAAATCAGTTTCTTTCGTTAGGAGCAGAACACGAAAATGGGTGACAGTACGCAACGCAGCATGGCGAGTGTACAGAGAAGCTCCAGCACCAGAAACTTGGGACAACTATGTAGCCCAACGTAACCACTGCACTCAACTGTTAAGAGAAAACAAAGCCACCTATCAGCAGAACATCGCAAAAACCTTCAGTGCTAACCACAAACTGCTGTACAAGCACGTTAATAGCCTACGAAATGTGAGGCAAGGATTTCCTCCACTCAAGACGGCTGATGGCCCAACAAGAACGGCAATGGAAGCTGCAAACGCGCTGCAGATACAATACACCCCCACGTTTCAAAGAGTCTTGCTACCAAGCGATCTACCAAGCTTTGTATTCTGCTCACCAGGACTAACCCACATCAATTTTACCGCAGAGGCTGTATTGCAAAAGCTGACTTCGCTACGCAAACACAGCTCGCCGGGTGTCGACATCATTCGTCCAGAGGCATTGGGAGCAGCAGCAAACCAACTGACATGACCTTTAGCTCAATTTTTCCAGCACTGCTTAGACCAGAACCAAGTTTCTGCCATGTGGAAGCTTGGAATAATAACCCCGATTCACAAAAGTGGAAGCAGAACTGATGCCTCCAACTACCGCCCAGTAACCCTTCTTCCTATACTCTCCAAGGTCATGGAATCCATAGTTGCCGATGCACTGGTGTGCTATCTGGAAAACTGCAACCTCATCACCCCTGAACAGCATGGTTTCCGTCGACAGCGGTCATGTACAACTAATTTACTAATTGCACGTAGTAGTTGGACCGAGGCAGCCGACGCTGGAGAAGGTATTGATGTGATCTACCTGGATTTTTCCAAGGCTTTCGATCGCCTAGACCATCGGATACTACTATCCAAGATGCAGCATTACGGGATCGGAGACCCTCTTTTAAGCTGGATCGCCAACTTTCTATTTCAACGGCAATTAGTGGTCAGAGTTCGGAGCTCTTTATCGGACCCCATACAAGTGGAGTGTGGTGTGCCGCAAGGCTCGCTTCAAGGTCCACGTTTGTTTTTGGTGTTTATTAATGACCTTGCACAGGGAATCGCTTCAAACTTCCTAATGTTTGCCGACGATATCAACATCTGGCGCAGGATCCAGGCGAACACCGCCCAACATGTTTCACAGTGATTTAGATACGGTGTATCAACGGTCGACCCAAAACTTATTGCATTTCAACGTCAGTAAATGGAAGGTGCTTTCCATCCGACATCAAAGCAGCTACTCATACCGACTCGGAACGGATGTACTGCAACAATCAATTCTGGAACGTGACTTGGGTGTCCTGGTGCAAGATGACTTGGGTTGCTCCAGGCAATCCGAAAAGGCCTCGAAGACCGGGAACCAACACGTCGGGCTGTTGAGACGAGCGTTTGGACAAATAAACAGCTCCATATTTCGACAAATGCTCAGTGCGTATGTTCGCCCCCATGTCGAATATGCAATTCAAGCCTAGCATCCATGCTTGAAAAACGACCTTAATGCACTGGAGCAGCCACAACGCCGGGCATCTAAGAACATAATTGGAATGCGCAATCTTTCCTACCAGGAGAGGCTGCGACGACTGGGATTGTTCAGTGGAAGTTATCGCAGACTAAGAGGCGACCTGATTATGACATACTTGATTCTGCGAGACCCACATCATGTGTGCCGCCCTTTACTGCAACTCAGCAACAATACAAACCTGAGGGGCCACTCATTAAAACTCGCAGAACAATACAGTCGTCTGGAGAGCCGCAGAAATTTCTTTTCCATTCGTGTCTGTCACCCGTGGAATGCTCTCCCAAAATCGGTCGTCTCTGCACCGACACTAATAGTATTTAAAAGACGGTTGGACGATGCACTCATCCACTTACACTTTGTTACTTAACACTACGTCTCCATCCTATTACTGGAGTTTACCATGGAATTATTTGCTGTTAACTTTGGATGCTGTGAATCTAAAAGGATCACAGGACTGCAACGAAGCAAACGATAAGTCCTTATTTTCAAATTTAAAGTATTAACTCTGTTACTATCCTTATTATCATTATTGTTATGTTGATATCCCCACCAACTATCCAACGGGATTTGTAAAGCAACGCTTCTTAACGAGTATAAATTCATTGTTCATTTGTTTCAAACATACAAGTCTATACTGAATGATAGATGTCCATCACCACTCTGTATCCATAAGCCCTGAACCCTAATCACCTGTTTTGTGCCTTCTACCTTGTAAACATTCGCTCGCTCCTTCACCGGATCGTCTGACATATGTTCTCACCTTATTGCTCACTCAACTCTATGATTCGACCCGACGACCTGACACAAAAGAACAACGATCGACCAGCAATCCGATAGAGACGCAATCTAGACATGCTGTTTCGCAGGCTAGTATTCGTATTTTAGGTAGTAAAATTTATTACCGAAAGTTGTCTAATTCACTGACCACTCATTAAGGATTAATCATTGATGGCCAATCAATATTGAGTACATGGTTAGTTAATGGATATGATACAGATGATTTTGTTATTAATTATGTTTGGTGACACATTAACGGCTCAATCCTCGTACTTGTATTAATCACTGCAAAATTCCACTTTACCGCCTTGGGCGTAATTACCCCCAGGTTGAGAACCACTGGTCTACAGAGGTACACAATGGAGACACGGGTGGAAGGCACATGTGAAACGAATGTGCTCGTGGCATCCTAAGACGATCAGAAAGCTGTTCCTGCATACCTATTGTGGGTTTGATCAGGGTTGATCACTACAGCCACCGCAAAAGCAGGTAGCGGACATTAACACAACTGAACACAACCGTAAATATTGCTACAAGATCAAAAGGATGACAAGTGGTTTCTGAGTGTCCATTGTGGACACGAGAAGTATGTTGGTGAATGGTTGGCGGCATCCGGTTTCGGATTTGCCTGTCACTGTGGCCAGCCACAGGACGCCTGCACCTACAGAGGGACTATGGATGGCTTGCGCTACACCACCCACAGCACCACCCACATACCCCATTTCCAGTGTAAACCCGAAGGAATAAGACTGGGAGGCATGCGGATGGGAGCCACATTTCATCAACGGAGCCGGCCAACACATTTTCATAGGCAAACACAAGCACGTTGTATTTGGAGAATCGACCGTGCACATTGCGGTGGCTGGATCGTAGTCCGCTCCAGACTGAGTGCATGGAACCACTCTTCGAGCCTAGCACGACCACAAGAACCGTGCATCCCGTCCCCTCCAGCAACGACCAACTGTCTTCTGGAGCCAGATGGACGAGGTAGTGGGTAATAGACAGGTAGGCACCTTGTCACCATGCACATCAAGCGCAGCCACACCTGGGATGTCAAACAACAGCCAATCACTCAAAATGCCGATATCGAATAAAGTAAACGCATATGACGACATAAATACTCGCTAAATGAGCATATAGAAGAAATGCATTATAAGTGAATCCGTGACAAGTACAAAATGTCCGAGTTATTTAAAAAATACCACGCGGTACAATTACGCAAGTTAAGAACAATTTGCATGAGCGGCGTGTGCAAGTTGGGAGAAGATTATCAAGTACGCAGAACAAACCAAACAAATGTAATGAATTTTATCCACATTAAAAAGGCCTAGTTTAAGTGTAAGTTGGTTTAGCCCAACTGCGGTGAAGAAGCATCAAGAATGCAACATCAACCTCAGCATGGAGCTCACATACATACATGGTTGGCGGCATCCGATTTCGGATTTGTCTGTCACTGTGGCCAGCCACAGGACGCCGTAGGTGAATAGATGGTATGATAAACCCAGGTCCGGATGATTGAACGTTGCCACTATTTCGGCACATGTCCGCTCTTTCTGGAGTTCAACGTCATACCAACGTGTTTTCATCTTAGTACTTTATTCTAATTGTGCAAGAGACCCAACCGCTTTAAAAAGTTTCTCATCGCTACAGGCATCAGCAGTACGCCGGTACGCAATACCGACTTTCCGCTTCCGCGCAACCACCACCGGTCGCATGTGGGCTAAGGTTACTGAAAAGGTCACTATGCTCCTACGCAAGTTTGAGCACGCGCCGCAAGTTTACGAGACAAGTTCGTTACCTCTAGGCTACGGGCCGGCAGAAACTAACAGAGTTTGGTACGTAGTGTAAAAATTGCTCATAGGAGCAAATAGAACTAAACACCGACGCTAACAAATAAAGGAAACATCGAATTCTCTTTTCGATACTTCTCAGATATTTACAGCTATGAAAAGCTAGATACAACACGCTAAACTATCTAAGGCTGCAGTAGTGAATGGTTAGGTCACAGTTCAACGGAAGGTCAACGAGTCCATCGACAGATCAGTCAATGCAATCACGTGATGAACGTCACGCGTTTTCACACCCTAAACACTGAAACGCAAACATAACAAGAAGGAAATGGTTGGTTTGGCTTCAAAGTTCACAGTTAGTCCTAGGCATAGGTAGGTACAGACGACGTAAATCGTTCCAGCCAAGGCAGCGTGAGGGCTTGTACAGGCGTCCTCTGTTTGCACAACTCCGATTGCAGCAGCGTGATCGCCATTGCTTCCAAAGTAGCCAACAGGCGTTTCCCTAGTCCTTTCGGGTTGCGTTTAGACACGGCATAAAGAAACATGCAAGCATCATCGATCCGAACATAATGCCCTGTACTAATCAGATGTTCAAGGACTGGGCTATGGACATTTTTAACTATACCGTGCCGTAAAGTGGCGGGACAATGTTCTGCTATCCCCTTAGACAGACGCCTAGTCGTGTGTCCTAGGTACCTGGCACCACAGGTGCAGGTGAACTGATATGTGACGAAAGGTTCGGAACGAGCCGGGAGTCTGTCTTTAAGGCTTTTAGTGATAAAAGGAACGGTCTCAGCAGCCGGACATGTTTAGTTCATGGCGACAATCTTTTGTTCAGTAACTCGTAGGCGATATCTTCGAAGGAAATCGAAATAAAGACGTCCTTTTACTTTACCTTTTGATATTTCTTTACGTTGATCAGAAATAGCAGAATGTTTGTGGATAAATGGCGTGGGATAAGCGTAGTTTTATAGCGCTGCGAGAATGAAATTCTTCTCAGCATCCAATGTTTCCGGGCTGCAGATTTTTGTGGCGCGATAATAAAGACAGCGCACAAGGTTTCTCGTGTATTTCATGGGAACTAAACTAAGGAAATGCGTGTACTGGCCCACCCGCGTGGACTTGCGGTATACTCTCCTCTCAAGCAATCGATCAGCTCGCCAACGCAGTAACACATATAAAAATGAGATTTCACCGTCGTTCTCTATGTCACAAGTAAATTTTGCCGATGGATGCACACAGTCGACCTGGTCAAGTATGTGGAGGTTATCAATCTGTGGGTCGCATACGATGAACCTGTCGTCTATGTGTCGTCGATAGAAATCAAGAGACGTGATATGATTCCGCATAGGGCTGCGCTCAATTTTCGCGAGGAAAAAAATCGGCAAGAAGTGGCCATAAAGGGGACCCCATTGGAACGCCGTCTATTTGTCGGTAGTATTTTCCATCGAACAAGGTGCAATGCAGAAGTAGTTCCTTTACTCGTTGGACCGGAATACCGATGTCAATGTTGTTTTCGGTTAGGTATTCGCAAATGAAGTTAACAGTTTCTATCAAGGGAACATTCGTAAAGAGTGCTTCTACGTCGAAAGAGAGCATCAACTTGTCCCTCACATTCAGGTCTTCTACTTGTTTAACAAAATCAAAAGTATCACTCACAGTGTGGACCGATAGTTCTTTACGTAGTGGTTCGAGTAAGTCAACAAGCCATTTGGCAACTACGTGTACAGCAGAGCCGGACATGTCGATGATCGGACGCATTGGTACGTTAGGCTTGTGCACTTTTGGTGGCCCGTAGAGGCGGAGTGGTTGTGAGCCACATGGAGTTAGACGCCGGAACAAGCAGCCTTCAATATACTTGTCGCGTTTGAGTTCTTTCAGCAATCTGGTGAGTTTACTATCATCATTTGCGATGCAACCTTTCTGTATCGGGTCCAGCATGAATTTGGTCGTATCCTGCAAAATCGCATGCATCTTCAACATATAGTCTGATTTTTTCATCAATACCCAACCCGATCCTTTGTCTGGTCGGGAAAACAAAACTTCGGGATAAGATGTCAATTCTTTTACGACTTTTCGGTGCTCATTAGTGATCAGTTTTGAGAGTTGCGGCTTGTGATTCAAGTACTGATGAGAAAGCTGCACCAGAGTGCTCTTACAAGAAGCGTTCGCGAGAGAGGAACTAGGTGTCAAATCACTTGGTTGTTACATTAAACTTTCGAATTGCGTTTGTACATGAATCTGTCCACTGTTTGGCCACGACAAACAGAATTTCGGTCCAAGTGCGAGAGCTTCCAGTTGATACTTGTTCAACTGTAGGTTAGCAAGGTTGTGAACGTAACGTTCTGGATGTTGTGGACATTTTGATTCAGGTACGTTTGGTTCCAGGCTTTTCAGCAGCATCGTGTACTTCCTCTCCTCAGCTTTGTTACACATATCATGCATGTAGCTTTCAAAAGAGGAGCGTTCAACTGTGTCGAGTTCATCTAATGATAGTTGATAATGTGCATAAAGTCTTTCTAACTCGTGAGTGAATCGCTTCTAGAATTTTGAACGCGTGCCGTTTCAGGGATTTTGCTGTCGGACGAACATGACAGCGTCTAAGTGGTTTCCAATACGTTTTAGGATACTAGTTACGTTGTATGCACTTCATTTTATGAACCGAATCCCTGTCTTCGCATTGCAAACTTAGCGTTAAACTTCAACAATTTGTTAAAGTTCGACAACGCCGTGGGCTGCTTGCGTATCTTCATTATTATTATTACTAGTATTATTGTCATTATTATTATGTACGGACCGATGACGCGTTCATATTTATTTACGCCGTGTCTAAATGCAACCCAAAAGGATTCAGGAAGCGCCTATTGCAATAGCTATCACGCTGCTGCAATCGGAGTTATGCAAGCAGAGGACGCTTGTACAAGCGCTCATGCTGCCTTGGCTGGAACGACTGATGCCGTCCGTGCATCAATTTTTGTCATAATTGTAAGTGTCTGAGGAGAATTATCGAAAAGAGATCTCTTCACAACAACACCTCTTCTTCTAATATATGAATGGGTATAATACACGAAACATCGATTATCCAACTCACCCAAAGGTAGCGTATGTGAAACAGACCAGATTCCCAAAGAAATTGTGACGAAAAGCATGAACAAAACGCTTCGACAACGCATGACTTTGGTGGCAAAAATCATCTTAGTTGGGTAGAGGGAATTCAGCTTTTATAGCTAGCACAACTAATCGAGCATGACTCTAAACTGCCAGCTTCACACGCTCAAAGGGAGTGTATGGTAGAGAATGGCGAAAGAATAAAGAGTTCAGTTTGGTCATTAGAAGCGCACACATACGGTGGTGCAGGAAAATTCAATTGTTAGAAGGGATCCCAATGCTCCCAGTCAATCATAAGTCATCCGAGAAGGGGTTTCTGCCTTTTCGTAGCAACACTGATGATTCGAGATATGAAACATAACCCGTAGAAGGCATTCCAACACGATAGGATGCCACGGGAAACTTAGTAACGCATTCCAACCAGCATTCAATGCGAATTCCATTCCGAGTGCCTAAGTAAGACGTAGAACGGTTTTGTCATTGGCTAATGACGAATTGTGGTCACACTCGGACTGTCTTACATAGAGTATTGAAGAAGCAAAGCATGAGCAATTGGAGCTCTACCCTATTTGCTGCACAATCTCACAAGCCTGTTTAAAAGAAGTGGCTAAATGGTCGCAGCCGTTCGCAAGAAAGCAATGAAAAACTGATCGACAATTCAACCAACGGGAACACGAAGTTAGCAGAAACAACCATCACACCAGCTTGTAAACGAAACACATCGCTCAATCGGTGAGGTTACTTATCGTAAAACACCTTTCGTCTGGGTTTAGCACATGAGCAACTTGGTGGACAAAGCTGTTGTGTGGATCGATTGCAACGTGCAATCACATCTGGACTGCAATTCACTTTGGAGTGGGCCTCGGTTAATTCGGAAGCAAATACATGTTGGGCCTTGCGAGTGGACTATACAGCGATGATTTATTGAGATGAAGATGAGGATACTCGGTAAGCTTCACTGGAGTTGCAGGCTGAGATTGACAGACTTAATGGAAGATTAGACGCTGTCTTTAATATTGTGATAACAATGTAGGGAGACCTTTCATAATGGACACGCGCAAAAGCGATCCAACTCAACTTAATTGGCTTGTCATGTGTGCCCAGTGGTGACGAGAACTAGGAGGGTTAGTCATCAACGGAAATGCGGCAAGCTCGCGTATTTCGAGTGTGTGGAATCATTCAGTAACCGGTACAGGAAAATTCAATTCCTTGTATCTGTTATGTTGTGTACTCTTGAACAATCTCTCCTCTTCTTTACAGGTTGCAAACACTGTACGGTTGATTATGAACTCCGTGTCATCCTGAATCAAACTGCAAACACTGTTACCTTATTGTGATGGGTTGCATAAGGTACTATCCACCCTAATAATACTTAATGATGACATACAAGGTGCGTCTAAAAAGTTTGGTGAACGATCCCATCTGTTAACAACCGCGATGGTTCAGATGTGGGGCCCGTGCACATGCCTTAAGAGACATGTCAACAAGCCCCCCTATCGTGCAGTGGTGCACACTGCGACCAAGCTAGCAGAATGAGTGTGAGAACTCATGCTAGTGCAAATTGGAACGCAAAATGGAGCAACATGTTAAGTGAGGTCATGCTATTAATTAGGTAAAACCAAGACGGTGACTCACAGTTTTAGTGCAAGTGTACGGTGTTGAAACAGTGATAAAAAGTGTGTAAGTGGTGTAAACGCCTTAGAGACGGAAAGGAAGGCACCGAGGATGAGGCGCGTTCGGGTGGACCGTCAACAAGCGTAGCCCCAGACAACATCAAACAAGCGCGATGGATGCTTCGGGATAATTGGCGGTTGTCTTTTAGAATGATAACAGAAGAGTTGAAGATAAACTGACAGTGTAAGCGGTATTGTACATGATGATTTAAAAAAGCGAAAGATTTGTGCCCTCACGATGACGTACGGGCAGAAGCAAACTCGGATGAAAACGTTTGGAGTTAACACAATAAACAAATAAATCGACATGTCTGACCGGAATGCGCAGTGAGATACTTTCTCGTTCAAAATTATTAGGTGCCTGTACTTCAACGCAGTCTCTATTCTCCAGGTTTAGCGACGGTAGACTTCATTCGTTTCCACGCCTTAAATGAGCTTTGAAAGGCTTACGTTTCGCGGACGTTGCGGCTATTCAATAACGCGTGACCAAGATAGTTTGAACGATTCCTCAAGTAGTGTTTGCTGACGGTTTCCAAAAGCTTTACAACCTGTCAGAAATGTGTTATACCTAATGGTGATTAACCTGAAGGCCAACAAAGTATTTTGTTGGTGACTCTAGTTTCCTTAATTTTCTGTGGTAACTCATCTGTTTTCAGACGCAAGTTGCACAAATATGCTACCGATATTTTCAGAATCCACTCGACGTGCAAATGTTTGTACATTACTGGCTCCGTATATGATTTCCTTTGTAGGACCTTTAACTTAATCTGCTATTTTCAGCTCGTCTTATGCACCAGGGAAATACCAGTCAGATCGTCCAAACTATTGACACCCAAGCAATCAATACACACCTTTGGAAATATTTTTGTATTGCTCCTCCCAACAATGGCAGTCCACGACAGGCGAGTTCTCCAAAGTATTCCATCCTTAAACAGAAATTTTTGCAAAGGCTACCTACAGTGGCCTCTATAGGGCGGCCACAGGAGGCCTGCGCCTACAGAGGGAACATGGCTGGCTTGAGCTACACCACCAACAGCTCCAACCACACACACCATATCCAGTGTAAACCCGAAGGAATAAGACCGGGAGGCATGCGGATGGGAGCCACGTTGCATCAACGGAGCCGGCCCACATTCCTTCACAGACAAACACAAGCACGCTGTATTTGGGGAATCAACCGCACACAAGGCGGTGGCTGGACCGTAGTCCGTTCCACACTGAGTGCATGGAACCGCTCTTCGAGCCTAGTACGGCCACAAGGACCGTGCACCCCGTACCCTCCAGCAACGACCAACTGTCTCCTGGAGCCAGTATGGACGAGGTAGTGGGTAACAGACAGGTAGGCACCTTGTCAACATGCACATCAAGCGCAGCCACACCGGGGATATCAAGCAACAGCCAATCACTCGAAACGACAAGGTGAAATAATATCGAATAATGCGTAGAGATACGGTGACATAACTCTTCCCTAAATGCGCATGTGAAGTAAGTTGGTTAGTAACGAATCCGCGACAAGTAAAAATGTCCACAAGTTACTTAAAAATGCTGCAAACACAATACAGTTAACGAAGATAAGCGCAATTAACGTAAGCAACGTGTGCAAGTTAACAAAAGAATATTTAGGTAGGCAGAGCAAACCTATTAAAGTGGAATGAAATTTATCCAGCTTAAAAAGACATAGTTGAAGTTGCATTAGCCCAACTGAGGCGAAGAAGCATAATGAATGCAACATCAGCTTCAACATATATATATATATATATATATATATATATATATATATATATATGTTTCAAGCACCGCAGATGCCGAAAACCACCAAGGGCGCAACAGTCATCGGAGTGGGGATGAGCTATTCGATGGTGCGCTACGATGCAACTGCCGCTTAAGATATCCTGTGGGGTGAGGCGAGTAATTTTAAGGACGATTTAAAACAGAGCAAGTAGAAAGTAGCCGCATGTGGTGTGAGGGGAAAACAGAGAATGAGCATTGAATATGGGAACTGAGAGCTGAGGAAATCATCCAGGATGTCTAGCACGCGGCATGGGTTTGGTCCAGGGCACACCTCGTTCTTGACCTAATAAGCCAGCCCAGAATGCAGTGGGATAATGAAGGTTTAACTGATGTCCTACAACCAACGCCTTGATAGAACATTTGGACTCATAAGCCAGTGAGAAGCATAGTCAATTCGGGAATGTGACCACAAAGTTCCATGACGGTCTGTTTGGGTTTGTTTCTATGCAAACTTGGGAAATAAAAGCTTGGGATATAGCTTTAGCCATAACAGTCATAAAAACCAGTGGCTGCGACCTATTCCTTGTGAATGTGCAGACTAGTTAGCGGACCACATAGACAGCTGTTACCAAATCGAAGAGGGACAATCGATATCACCCAACAGACAAGAAAAACCTGCGCTGCGCACGCACTGCGTTCGCGATGAGAATGGAGGTTAACCTGGTGTAGCGCCTTAAACAACCGTGTGATCCAATGAGCTAAGATAGGTGGTACTTCCAATTAGTTTCAGATTTCCTAAGGTCAGGTCGATCGGTGGCCGAGTGGTCTGCGCGTTTGCTTTGCAATCATAACGTCACCGGTTCGCATCCGCGTAGGGGTGGGCGTCCTCGCGGTATACTCAGCCCGCGCGCGACTGGTGGTGGTCGCGCGGCAACGAAGCGCCATTACGGCGTTCAGCTAACACATTATAATTATAATTAGTATTATTATTATTATCCTAAGATCAGACAGGCTGATAGTCAGGAAACATCATCATCGCCATTAACAACAGCAGTACATCAGCCATTTGTACTGATGCTTCCCTGCAGTACAACTATGGTGACCTATGGAACGAAAAATGACGCGAGGGAAAAGGGGGACACAGCGCAAGACCTTAATGCCCTAAGCGAAAGTTATGAATCAAGGTACCTACACCTTGTGTCCACAACGTACCATCACAAAAAGCTAGGTATCGTGTAAAGATAAGGCGGCATCGGCGAGACAGCTTCCTTGCGGCTTCTACTGCCCCGTGGCATAATGCGCCATTACCTCGCAGGTAGCTCAGCACCAAACACTGTAAACAAGTAGTCCGACTATGAGACGGCAGCGGACACGCAACTGGTTTCGGTTGCGAACCATGTCGTGTAAAGTCTCGAGCCAAGCACAAGGCGAGTCACGTGGACTCCAGTCTGGAAGGCGAGCCGGACCGACGGTACACAGTTGTGTCGTCAGCGAATTCATTTCCCGTTGCCAAGTTAACTTTCCCTCACGTCGGGCATTGCGTCATCCGCCATCTGGCAAACAAGAAAAGGCTCCCCTCGGTTAGCGGTGAGGAGGCATACATAGTAAATGCCAAACCCAATGCAACTTATTTAGAGTTTATCTCTGCCTAGCAGTCGCCTACGCACATCTTCGTTGCAGATACACTGCTGCCAACCGAAACCAGCAATATTTCGCAGATAATGATGAACAAACTTGAAGGCGCCACAGGCTTTCGGATCGAAGGGGCCAAGCCTCATTCCCACAGAGGCCCTGTAAACTCGGTCTATCAGACTGAGGGACATCCTATCCTGAGGCCAGATGTCGCAGATTCAAGAAGGCGGTTCCGGCTTTTGCAATATGTGAACTGACTGTCGTTAGGAGCCCATCATCGTTGATGCTGCGGCCAAGGTAACTGAAATGAGCAGCTACCTCGAGTTTCACGCTATCCAGGATCAAGAGGTCATCAGGCAGCTGTTGGTCTTGTAACAACATATTGCACTTTGAAGGTGCGAAGCGGATGTCAAATAAAAGGACCACTCTAGTGAGGTTATTCTGGGTTGTTTGGGCCGAACCAAGATCGTAGAACAGTAAGACAATATCGTCCGCATTATCAAGATCAACTAGATTCTCAGCAGACAGTACCACAACGGCTGAATCGTGCGGCTTCGTAAGGGAACACTCCATGATGCAGTCCTCGACGAAGTTGAACAAATAATTGAGAAACTGGACAAACCTGACGGACGTCACTTGTTGTCGCAACGGATATCAGATAAATCGTCGTAGTTTATGACGCGGCCTGTGGTGTATAGGGCAAGTCAAATGTGCACATATTTCATGGGCACACATTTCCGCACAAGTATCTGGAACAGACTGGATCGATCGACTGAGTCGAACACACTTTTGTAGTCCAGGAACACAGCTACTGTCGGTCTGGGGTACGTGTGAGATGCCCTAGAACCTGCCGCAATGCGAATATGTGGTCTATATAGCCTCGTCCTGAGTGGGAAATTGCTTGCTGTCCTCAGACCCAGGATTTCCGTGAGGCGACGAACAAGAAGTTAAGTCAGTATTTTAGTCACCACCGGCGTTAGGCTAATTCCCCTTTGGTTGGTATAGTCGGTGCGACTGCTTTACCTGTATATTGCTAGTATCATCGATTCACTCCACTTCATTGCAGACCTGTTCGAAGAGGAAGGTCAGTGCTTTGCAGAAGACTTCACCATCCTCTTTAGCTAGTGCGGGATCCGGGTCAACAGCATGAAAACGATTAAGGGCTGCGATCGTGTGTCGGAACTCAGCATTCGAGGGAGCCACTAAACTAATCGGTTATGGCCCAGCCCGCATCATCTGAACAGAAAGGGAAAAAGAAGGCTGCAACTAAACTGAACTCGAAAGTGCTCAGCCCGACCAGCCATACGGCACTCCTCATTGTGAATCATTGCACCAGCGCTGTCTGATTTCTCGCTGACGATCTGCTTTCTGGGTCTAGTGGTGGGGATCAGCTGAAAGAGATTGCGACAGTTCCCTACTGCTACCGCCTCCTCCATTTCCTGAACTCTACTAGTTCACTAGCCTTTCTTATCAACCCAGAGGCTCCGCTTTAGTTCGCGCCTGATAGTCTGCCTAGTGTCATTGTGCTCACAAACAGCCGAGAGCTTTATTTTGGATTCCGACAGGTGCACCGATCTCTCTGATATCCCGTGAATGGTGTGATGAGAATTGATAGTGCTGCAAGCAGACGTTTCCGCAACATGTATAGTGGCTGAGATCTAATTCCACTGACGCTCAGTGTCATCACAACTAGAGACCGAAAGTTCGATACGTAGGACATCCTGACGGGCTTGTCCGATCGAGGGCAGTTGCCAATCGAGGGGGAAGCTTGGTACGCTTCCAGGTAAAGTTCATGAAAATACGACAAAGTACCAAATCATGATCAACGTTGACGCAAGTATTTAGGTGCGAGCGACAGTTCAGTATGGGAACACGCCATCTGTAACTTATGGGGACGTAACCACTTTGCGTCCATCAATGGTCAGCTATTGGGGGACGCCAAGTGGTCATTCGGTGCTACTAAGAAACAGCCGGTGCTCCGCACACAGCTTTAGCAGACGCTTGTCGTTGTCCGTACGGTCGGAGTTAAATCCATAGTTACTACCTAGCTGAGCTTCTGAAGAGCTGAGACTACCCATGTGCGAATTTATATCCCCTGCAAGAGCTATGATTTCTGAACTGATAATACTGAGTAGCAGCGTGTTCAGTTCGTGGTAGAAGGCGTCCTTGACAGCATCAGAACTGGAGTCGCTGGGAGAATAAGCGGAAACCAAAAACGAAAAACACTTGTACTACTTCAAGAACCAAGTTTATCCTGCACGACAGCCAACTGTTTGTGACGGTATGTTGTTGGCAAGCTGTAGACGCTCCGACCCTGAATGTTTGCTTAGGGTAATTCCACCTTCTCTCCCTTTTATTATTCTTCGTATCGTAGGTAGATATTATTGTAGGGTAACCAAGCATCAGTTCAAACGGTTGATGTACTGCTGTTGATGATGATGTCGTCAAAGGGATGCTCATGGGAATTCAATCAAACAATGATGACAGCCTTAGAGATGAGAACGTTGCCCATCCCAGCCTGACCAATGATTGCTACATAAGCGTCTCCGGATGTATGCAACAGATGGCGCGAAGACAAGCGGGGCACAGTTAATGCTACAACCCCGTCAGGGTCAGTGATCCTAGTTTCCGGCAAGCAACACACGTCAATACGCAGCGTGTCTAACGTGCGTGCGAGTGTAACCTATAGAGTGTGAACGTTGAACGCCGCCAGGGAAACGGGACAGTGCCCCCTTCTAAGGAGTTGTTGATGAGTGGCGTCCAGTGCGTGGTGCGAGAAGATAGCTGCAGATGGTAAAGTGCAGTAACGCTGCGGCTGCTGTCATTCGAGCAGGAAATTATAGAAGGCTGGCAATAAAAGTTTGGAGAGAAGTAAGATAAAGGAGGGAGGCGCCAGCAGCAGCATTGTTTCGCTTACTCATCCGGCTGTATGAGACAGGCAAGGCGACCCTTGAAATGCTGCGCAACGGTAGATGCATGATGTGGTTGAAGTTGAAAAAAGGCATGGTTTTACGTGAGCTGGGATATTGTCAGGGCGCCCGGACCTAGAAAGATGGACGATTAGGGTCCTCGAGCAAACCCTTCGCCTCAAATGCCTGCCCGCAAGGCAGCAGATGCAGAAACTATTCGGTTTTACAGAGATGGACGCCAACCCACTTTAAATTACTAACCTGGAGGACCAAGAGACTGAATTTGTCTGAGCTCCAACCGTTGACCAACATGGCAGTAGCTCACAAGGCGCCGGGGTGTCCCACCCAGTATGGCTCCAAGTTAGATCAAATCTCATTGGTACTGATATGTTCTGTCTCCGAAACACGCATATGAGATAACAGCGACGTGACGAATCCTCGACTCCTTGATTCTGAACTGTTGGTGATCCTAAATCCATGGATCTAAATACGGTGTCAGCAAACATACTGAAGGTAATCTACTCGACTATATACCAGTGAACAGCCAAATGAGTGCAGTTCGACTTTGAACCTGCACTGGGGATAATAACCTCAGTCCGAAGACAAGGTGCCTTTACACCAGCTCATCAGCAGCATGCTGGCAAGCGGTGCCGACACTTTTCTGCCGCGCAACCACTACCGGTCGCACGTGGGCTAAGGATATTGCTCCTAGGCAGGCTCGAAGTCGCCCCGCCAGATTACAGGATACGCTTGTTAACTTTAAGCATTCGCTAACTGCAGTCGCGAGGATGCCAGTAACGAGTAATATTCTCAGCTCTCTTCTCTGTATGACGAAAAACAATGACATCGTGATTGTTTGGAAATTATTGAGAATACCTGTAGCTCTGAGTGTGGATGTGGGGATTGTCTTGTTCTCCGTGCATGGCATTTTTGTTGCAGACGTTTCGTTACCAAGCTAGGCAACATCCCCATTGCAGCTATTAAGTTCCGATTCGCGGAGTCTAGTAAATCACTGCCAGAGATGAATGATTATTGACCATCCCCTGCTTTGAATGTCAGCCTGCAATTGGTTCACGCAAGTGAGCACGTCATCTCCCTGTCGATCTGATGCCCATTGCTGTCTTAAGCTGCAAAGCTTGGTAGACACCCTCCAGCTCCAGATGTTTGTTGATTGAGTTCCGGCCCGAATGCCACGCCTCGAGGAACTCACGCGCCCTGCGGTCTTTTGCTCTTCCAAGTATTTCAACATTCTCCAGATGGAACTGATGGTCCTTGGCATCCATATGTACTGACATCAGGGATTCCTCATTGTGGCAGCGGATGGCCAGGCTATGTTTGTGCAGTCCTGCGCAAAGTTTTCTTCCGGTATGGCCTAGATTAATAAGGAAACGTCTGAAAACGAAATGTCCGGCTCGGAGAACAGGGCAACCCTTTCATACCGTGATTGTTTCTGGTGACATGAATGCACAACTGGATCGTCTATAGAACTCAAAACAACACGTGAGAGGCCGTTTCGGAGTTCATGCACGCCAGACACTGGTGTTCAATTCCTACAACTGTGCGCCGATCACAATCGCTATGTTAACAACACTGCTTTCCAGAACAAACGTACGCTTCACGTCCCATGGAGCCAACCGAATTCCTCGATGACGTGGACCAAAGTTGACCTTTTTGCCACCAGCCACAGATTAGTTCAAGACAGCAGCTCAAGTTGGCGCAGGTGCATGAAGAGCAAATATATTCTAGAGTGGGCATGCTTGGCGTTCACTATATTAGCTCCAAAGAAGCGTCTAACTCCTAAACTTCTTACTTGAGTCATTAGCTCGCAACAATATGATGAAACACTGGTCCATCAGCTATCAGTGGCTAATGAGGTTGATGACCCTAACGCTGACTGGAATCAGCTTGCGTGTTATGAAGAAGGCTTTAGACGTACACCGTATGCCAACGTTGACACGTTGGAAATGTGAATGGACTGTTGAAGCAATAACCGGTTTGACCGAAATCGCTGACGTCGTGTCCAACCGCTGTTGGATCCGTACGTCTTCCAGGATGGGGACCTAAAGATGGTGAGTGCCAATGGATTAACACTCTTGAAGACATGGTCCGCAACCGGAATCAGTGGAAGAATTGTGTACCGTATTGTATTGGTTCACATGCCTAATACTACAAACATTAAAAATGACGAAAAAGAGCAAAACGGCGTATGAAAAACAAACTAAAAATGTTTTGTTCTACTTTTTGTTAAAATGTTCCATTCTTCCTGCGGCATATTAGCTGAAGTGTGTTGCTCACCTTCAACTAGCATGCCACGATGACTCTTGCTTATCCGCTAATCTCCATGGTTTTATGTTGGCTCTGTGTCTAGTTGATAGGCTATTGAGATTACTACTACAATCCCACGGGCGCTAATATAGCTGCCCAGGTACTTGAATTCCTGAAGAACTTCTAGCTGATCACCACAAAGCGTTAGCGCAGGAGTGAGTCCCTGCCAATCTTGGAGAAGTACTTGCATTTCGAGGAGCAAAGCATAGCCCAAAACGATAGACAGCCAGTGTTAATCGGTCGAGTACTGCTTGACATGTTTAGGAGCTATTACAGATTAAGAATATGTACGTATGTAGATGGTTGGCGGCATCCGGTTTCGGATTTGTCTGTCACTGTTGCCAACCACAGGACGCCTGCGCCTACAGAGGGACCATGGTTGGCTTGCGATGCACCACCCACAGTTCCAACCACACACCCCATATCCAGTGTTAACCCGAAGGAATAAGACCGGGAAGCATGTGGATGGGATCCAGGTTTCAACAACTGGGTCGGCCCACATTTGTTGAACAGGCAAACACAAGCACGCTGTAGTTGGGAATCAAACGCACAAAAGGCGGTGGCTGGACCGTTGTCCGCTCCACACTGAGTGCATGGAACCACTCTTAGAGCCTATCAAGACCACAAGGACGGTGCACCCTGTCCCCTCCAGCAACGACCAACTGTCTCCTAGAGCCAGTATGGACGAGGTAGTGGGTAATAGACAGGTAGGCACCTTGTCAACATGCACAGCAAGTGTAGCCACACCGGGGATATCAAGCAACAGCTAATCACTTGTGTTGCGGGCCCGTCAAATATCCCCGCAAAAGCGCGCCAGAAACCCTGGCAAAATGCCTGTGGAAAGCGAGGTCCAATTCCTCCCCACAACGTAGCAGAGTTCAGCCAGTCCGAGACGCGGCCCAACTGCGCACCTTTTGACAATGGTCTTTTACAAACTACCACCTCATCGTGGTAGAAATGTTCCCTAACTTAATGACCCATAGCATTGACTGTGATTCGCCCTTTGTTGGTTGTAAAAAAGTCTTCAGAGAATCACCTGTCTTCCTTTCCTCTTCGCCTCACTTGGAAGTCGGTCGGGTCACGTGATTTTGTGTGCGTCGTTAGCCGGGCAGCTTTCGCGTCTAAGTCACTAGCGCGCGTCTACCGTAACCCTCTCTCGTGTGCGTCCGTTCCGAGGGCTCAACGTCTATCCGAATACGTGCGGCTAGGATCGTCCTCACGCTCGCTCAATTTCCGTCTCACCAGCGCGTACCCCGGCTAAGCTAACGCCATCAGATCAGCGCTACTCCATTCGACTGGTCAGCGTTCCAGGCCGTTATCGTAGGCGTGCTTTAACCGTACCAGCGACAATTTTATCAGGCGTTACGCAATCGTAACAGAGGCGACGTTCCTTCAATTATAACATTGGCGACAGAGTTGACGAACCATGACTGACGAATATGCCGATTTAAATCTGATGCTGCAGCAACAACTTAAGTTGATGTCCGTCTCAACTGAAAAGCTCTCCAGTTCTTCTCTTCGTGCAGGTCCAAGCGCCAATTCTCAGTCAACGGACCAGGTGGTTAGCGGCATCAGCGAATTCCTGTACGACGCCAAGGCCGGGGCAACGTGCGAATCTTGGTACAAGCGGTACGAAGACCTGTTCACCGTAGACTTGGCTTTCCAAGACGACGAGTGGAAGGTCCGGCTGCTTCTTCGCAAAGTTGGTATGCTAGAACACCAACGCTACACCAACTTCATCTTACCGAGGAACCCACGCGACATTACTTTTGACGAGACGGTCCGAACGTTGTCCCAGATTTTTGGGGAGCAGTCCTCTTTGTTCAATGTTCGTTATCAGTGTCTGCAGCTGGCCAAATGTGATGCCGACGACTTCATCACGTACGCGCATGTGGTCGATCGTGAATGCCAACGTTTTCAACTTTGTTCACCCACCGAGGACCAACACAAATGCCTAATCTTCGTCTCTGACCTCCAGTCTCCACATGATGCCGATATTCGGACGCGCCTCTTGTCTAAGCTACAACAGGATAGCTCGGTCACGCTCCAGAACCTGGCCGAGGAGTGTCAAACGCTGTTCAAGCTGAAGCACGATTCTGCCATAATCCAGAACGCCGCCGCAACTGGTATTGTCCAGGCAGTCACAGCACCGAGGGCGCAATCGTCCGCGCGCCCCACCCAGCCCGACCGAGCGAATTCCCCATCCTACGCGTGCCGATTCTGCGGCGCCTGGCATTTCCACCGCGACTAAAAGTTCCGCTAGCATCGTTGTGGCAGGGTGGGGCATCGGGATGGTTACTGCCATCCTCCATCTCCCAAGGGGGCCAAAACTGGGCTGGCCCTCACCCGCGATCCAAAGAAGAGGTCCCGACCCAAACGCACACCCAAACCTGGCCCGGTTGGCATCTCCCTAAGACTGCTGGCCACGTTCCAAATCAACGCTGTAGATCGGAGAAAATTCGTCGACGTCCTGATCAACGGTCAGTCAGTCCGATTGCAGTTGGACACTGTGTCGGACATCACGATCATCTCCGAGGATCTCTGGCGATCCTATGGCAAGACACCGTTCGAACCGACATCCCAATCTGCTACCAGCGCTGTGGTGGTCGCGTGCAGCTAACTGGGCAGCTGCACTGCTCCGTCTCCTTCCGGGGCGCCACGTTCAACGCGATATATATATATATATATATATATATATATATATATATATATATATGCAACAGTCTACGGATAGACATAGAACCATCAGAAACCATAGGACTCAAAACAAGGTACAAAGATAGTAAAAGAAAACAAAACACAATACATCAAAGGCCATGGTTTCGTCAGAAAGCGAGATACAACCCAGTTGCCCAAGCAGAAGTAAGGTGTTGACTTAGGGGACACCACCCCGAGCCTTTGGCTGAATAGCCTGTCCGCAAGGCAGCGGAGCGAATTCAGGGAATCTAGCCCACTGGGAGCCGGTGACTGATTGCTCAGTTCATATGCCTTTCGTTTGTTCCTTTGTCGAACAGAGGCCCAATGCTCCTCAGGATCAGGACAATATCGTCCGCGTACTCCAACTCAAGAAGTTGCTCACCAGAAAGTAGCTCCACACCTTCTAGGTCGTGTCCAGCGAACACTGTTTCCATGACACCAATAGCGAAGTTGAAGAGGAAAGGTGGCAGCGGGCAATCTTGTCTCACTCCGCTGGTGATACTGAAGGGTGGTGACAGTCTGCCATAAACCCTAACTCTGCCCGAACAACGAGCTTACAGCGCTTTGAGAATGTTTACATTTTTATCAGACACACTTTTCCTAGGCAGACATTTCCAAAGGGCACATCGATCGACTGAGTCGAAGGCACCTTTTATGTCAAGAAACACAACAGTGGGTCGCCAATAAACACTGCGGTGCTCCAACATTTGACGCAAGGTGAAGATGTGGTCAATGCAGCCTCGACCTCGACGAAACCCGGCTTGCTCTTCATGAATCTGGCTTTCACGAGTGCCAGTCAATATGCAGAGAATGACAGACGCAATCAATTTAGAGGCAGTTGAGTTCAGACAGATCCCTCTATGATTGCCGTATTCCGAACGGTAGCCTCCCTTGAAAATTGGGACAATGACGGAGCGGCTCCAGTCTTTCGGGACAGTCTCCTGCTCTCAAAGTTTCAGTAGCAACTCATGTAAACCATCTACTAGAGTAGGTCCCCCCGAATTTGAAGAGGGTTGGAGGAATTCTATCTGACCCTGCAACTTTATGTAATTTCAACAACCTGATACGAAAGATTTGCATTAAGAATACGGTCCTGGAGATCGGAATGACCGAGGTTTACCTCAAAGTGAGCCGATGTCTCAATAGAGGTTGCGAGTCGCAACCCAACCACAAAGCGTGCTCCCTAAATGCAGCTTTGAGCATGATCTCACATTCGACTTCTGCGCGGCAGGGCAGCGCCCAGGGAGAAGGGCGCTCAATGCCCGAAGAAGAAAGTGGTAAACCAAGTTGGTCAAATTGCCTTGCAGTGTTCAGCCAAACGCTCCAAGCGTTTTGACAGGCTGTGGATCGGCTGCTCACTCTCGTCACGTATGGTTTATTGCTACCTGTTTCCCGTATCAGGCGGAATAACTTACGATGATTACCAACGGTAGTGGCTGTTTCCATCTCCGAGATACGATGAGACGACCAGGCTTTGCGGTCTTTCTCCAGGCCAGCACGTAGTTTTGCCCTGAGATATCTGCAATCCTCATCGTGTTCGCTTCCAGCCGGAATACGTTGGCAAGCATGCATAAGTTCCACCTTCAAAGGGTAAAGTGTTGTTACAGGACTGGAGTGATACGCCACTAGTTTGAGATATCACCGAAAGGACACTAGGGGTTGAGGATCGGTTCACATACTTTGGTAGTTGTCACCTCTGGTGGTCAAATCACTGAGGAAATTACCTCACGGACGCAGCGGATTTGCGAATTACCGTGTGCTGGATTCAATCTATGCTTCGGGATTACTGTATTATATGTGTTTTGTGTGAATTATGCATCGATACTTTTCTTTTGGTATAGTGTTCAGTCTGCGCAAACTTGGTGGAAATACGCTGGGTAATTCCCGAGATCTCATTGATTTGTTCGACTTGTGGTTCCTGCTCGAAAGCTGTTGAATATAAAGCACAGGCACTTCGGCTGCGATGTGTTGTTCCATATTTCGTGTATTCGCTTAACCGTTGACGTTTTCCGAAAATCGTTCGACATTCGACATCGGTTTTTTTAATATGTGATGAAGGTCGCGGTTCAAGACATCAAAATACACAGCGAGTGCCACCGGCTACAGGAAAACCTAATAGGCGGAAACATTCCGTTCATCTCGTGGGGTTAAACATCCTCGTAAGAAGTACCTCTGTCAACTCGCCTTCCTCTGCCACTCCGCGATCTGCACCACCACCAGGGTCTTCGACGCCGGCCGAGTTTTAGGTCCAATATTCCCCGCGGATTGAAGACTCAGACTCGGAACCTAAGAAATGCCGCTTCAATGACCGGTTCGTGAATTTCTCAGACGCTGTTTGTAAACCTAGGATCCATGGACCACTGAAAAGCGCAAGGGGTTAGGTAACAGAGTAACTGGTAAACAACCCAAATCGATAAGCGCATATGGTCCTGTTCCCATAGGTTTATCATCGATTTCGCTGTTGCGTCATAATTTCATAGTCCTCCATGCATCAGAATCAAAAGATGAAAATCCTCAGATACGTGAGAGATGTTGAATTCCTCTAGGGGCTCGTCGATGGATTCTTGGATGTGAGTGAAAACTGTGACGATTAAACAACTAGTCCAACTTTGTTAGCAAACCAACCTGTCAACCACTGAGAATCAACTTAGCAAATCACAGCATGCCACAGCTCATACTGTCCCGTCTGCCAAGGCTGAAAGGCATAAAGGTTCACATGCGCCGAGACTTGGAATCAGAAGATAGGGATCGTTTGAAGACTGTGGTCTTTGAGCTAAAACGCCCTACAGAGAAATGTGAGACTTACACATTGTAAACGTTCGGATGATCAAGAAGGGTCTACGAATCCGTGATAACCGGTTGCTCAACCTCCAGGCACGTCCCGCGGTACCTCCTAGGACCTAGGTGTGCAGCCTAATGAACAAACGGGACGAGCTGTGCTGCTTCAGTGTCTCGGAAAGACCAGAGGTCTTAAGACTTACAAAGACTTGGTTCAACTCCGACGTCATACAACAGGAAGTCGCTCCGCTTACGTCTCTATTAGTCTTGTCAGGATACACGTGTTATCGATGCGACCGAAAAGCAAAGGCCCATGATGGTGCCTGCTGTACATCAAATCATCACTACCTGGTAAACTTATCAGCATCTATCGGAGCGAGAATAAGCTCTGGGAGTAATTGTGGTGCTCGACCTACCTCAGACGCGTGGAACTAATAGTGGGTGTTATCTACCATAGCCCATTAAACCGCTGTTGTGATTAGCTACCAGATGTACAGAATCGCATGAGCCGCCCTCAACTTCTACTGATGGAAGATTCAAATTTACCTACGATATTCTGGCCAGATGTTCGGCGACGTTGAGGCGCAATTTGCTAAAATGACTACTGAAATCGAAGCAACGCAACATGTCGACTAACCGACGCACATAACCCCGTACTCGGCCACTTGTTTGGACCTAATATTTACGAGCTGCGAGCAGAATCTGA
>OX104069.1:105988572-106075098 GCA_944474145.2 Dicrocoelium dendriticum
GTGAATAACAGGTGTCTATTCGTTATCGCTGCCTATGCACCGACAAACTGTAGCGATGACTCGGTAAAAGACGACTTCTATCGTCAACTGAACGAGCTCCTTAGCCACAGAAGAAGCTCGGACACTGTAGTGCTGGCTGGGGATCTGAACGCTCAAGTTGGAAAATTATCCACAGATGAGCTGCATCTGGGCGGCCAACATGGTATAGGCTCCCGTAATGATAACGGTGAGCGGTTACTTCATTTGTGTGAGGATGCTCGCTTATTTCTTGCGAGCACTAATTTCCGACACAGCACCCGCCGGAGGGTGACTTGGCGCCCACCAGCCTCGAACCAGCTATGGACGCAAATCGATCACATTGCGATAAGTTACCGCTGGAGAGGCTGCGTCCAGAACTGTCGCTCGATTTGGAGCACAGGTGTGGACACCGATCATGCACTTGTATGTGCTGACCTGCGGATGCGCTTTGGCGGACGCCCACGACGACGTTGTGAGCGCATTGACACCAGCCAACTGGCGAAGCCAGCTGTTCTGAATGCCTATCAAAGTACGCTGTCATGCGAGTTGGATAAACGCTCACTGGATGCAATTGAAGCTCACTGGTCTCATATTCACCAGACCTTACTAGCAGCAGGCAAATCCTCATGTGGTATGTCTAATCGCCAACATGGACATTGGGTCTCTTCACAGTCTCTGGAACTTATAGATGCTCGCCGGCATATTCCGGCTGGAAGCGAACACAATGAAACTCGCAAAGAGCTCCGGGCAAAACTCCGTGCTAGCCTGAAGAGAGACCGCGAATCCTGGTGGTCTCATCGTGCATCAGAGATGGAAATGGCCGCTGCCCTTGGCAACCATCGTAAGTTATTCCGTCTGATACGGGAAACGGGCAGCAGAAGACCTGGTGTTAGTGAAACAATTGGTGACGAGAGTGGACAGCCTATCCACAACTTGTCAAAACGCTTGGAACGTTGGGCTGAGCACTTTGAAAGGCAATTTAATCGGTCGGAATTGTTAGATTTCTCGCCGGCCACTGATCGCCCCGCTCCGTGGGCTGTCCCTTTGGATCCACTCTCTCGCTCAGAAGTCGAACATGAGATCGAACTGTTGAAGTTAAATAAAGCCGCGGGACCTGATGATCTTCCTCCAGCCCTCTTCAAATTCGGGGGACCTGCTCTCGTGGATGATTTACACGAGTTACTAGTTAAACTGTGGGAGCAGGAAACTGTCCCAACCGACCGGAGCCGCTCCGTCATAGTCCCAATTTTCAAGGGAGGCTCACGATCGGAATGCGGCAGCCATAGAGGAATCAGTCTGATCTCCATCGCCTCCAAATTGCTTGCCTCTGTCATCCTTCACAGACTGACTGGCACGCGTGAAAGCCAGATTCGTGAAGAGCAAGCCGGGTTTCGTCGAGGTCGTGGCTGCATTGACCACATCTTCACTTGCGTCAGTTGTTGGAGCACCGTCACATATATTGGCGGCCCACCGTTGTCGTGTTCCTCGATATCAAAGGTGCATTCGATTCGGTGGATAGACATGCACTTTGGGACTGTCTACTCAGGAAAGGTGTACCTGAGAAATATGTGAATATTATCCGAGCATTATATGCGCGTAGCTCGGGCAGAGTGAGGGCTTACGGCAAGTTGTCGTCGCCCTTTAATATCTCCAGCGGTGTGAGACAAGGATGTCCGCTGTCACCTTTCCTCTTCAACTTCGCTGTTGACGAAGTCATGGAAATCGCGTTCACAGGACACGACTTAGAAGGTGTGGATCTGCTCCCAGGAGAACGACTTCTTGACTTAGAGTATGCTGATGATATTGCCCTAATCTGTGACAGCTCCCAGACGTGCCAAGCGGCACTGGACAGATTAGCACTAGCTGTCCGTCACTTCGGGCTTTGCTTCGCACCCTCGAAGTGCAAAGCGTTCCTCCAAGATTGGTCTGGACCGCCTCCTTCGCTGACCCTTGGTGGGGATCAGCTAGAAGTCGTTCAAAAATTCAACTACCTGGGAAGTTGTATCAGCGCCCGTGGGATTGAAGATGAGATCACGAACCGTATAGCAAAAGCTCGGGGCGCTTTTGCTAACCTTCGCCACTTATGGCGGCGGCGCGACATCACTCTTGCTCTGAAGGGTAGAGTGTACAATGCAGCGGTACGTTCGACCCTACTGTAACTATCTATAAGCATATAGACCCGCCACCTCATACTAAACGCAACCGCTTAGAATGGCACAAACCCCAGCCCCACCCCCCCACCCCCCCCCCCCCACCCCCCCCCACCCCCCCCCCCCCCCCCCCCCCCACCCCCCCCCCCCCCCCCCCCCCCCCCCCCCCACCCCCCCCCCCACCCCCCCCCCCCCCCCCACCCCCCCCCCCCCCCCCCCACCCCCCCCCCCCCCCCCCCCACCCCCACCCCCCCCATAACACTACACCCCCCCCCCCCACCCCCCCCCCCCCCCCTATGCCTGCTCAAGCTGATCTTCGCGATGTACTGTTCTCGACCATCCTGGGCTCTTCTCTCCTTTCTAGCCCACATCTGGTCGTAGAAAACCGCCTCTTTTCTCATCTTAGATATACATGTCTGGCAATTTTGGTGCTTATACAATCCATGCCTCGTGCATCACATTCGTACGATCGGGATTTAACTTTACATGGCCATTCCTTATCCTACCTCCCTGATTTATGAACGTCGCTTATGCAACCGCTCAAAAAAGCTTTCTCTCTCCAGCTAACCGACAATCCCGACTATACCTGCACCGTTAAGTGATTTTACGCCTCACTCGCCCCGTGACTCCATGTGCTCGTGAGGCATGAGACCCGTTTGGATTGCCCAGAAACAACCCGTTGACTCTGTGCTTGTTCCGAAACGCACTTGACTCCCACATACCAATAATCATCAACAGACGCCTTGCTTGTTTTTGACTACCATGAACTAAAATGGAATGTACTGAACCACGCTCTGCACCGTTATCTCACGCAATCCAGGCTCGCATGGCTACGGCCGAGACCGTTCGTATGTTACGCCTACTGCCCTACACGTTGACAGCCCACCTGTACTCCGCCGACGTAGCGTGTTTTTTTTACTTATATCAAGCGCGACCAATCACTGAGCGTTATGTTGGTGATCGTATGGCATGATATACGAGTTAAGAAGCTGGATATGAGAGTGAAGCACAAAGCTTGTTGACTTTTTGGTCGCTGTGAACATCTCGCAGAGGATAGTGAAGCCCCCCCCCCCCCCCCCCCCCCCCCCCCCCCCCCCCACCCTGTCACCTTTGAGCTTGCGCATCTGATATGAGCGTGTGGGTCATCATCGGACTGTTGAGGGTTGATCGTTGCACGATAGGAGGGATCAGTGCTATTCACGCTTTGGCTTAGGCACGACATCTTGCTGAAATGCTGCAAGGAGCCACTGAGTCAAGTGGGCCGTTCGAGGGCTATGAGTTTGTTGTCCCTCCCAACACACACCAACCATGAACCTCAGCTTCTAGTCTCCTTCCACTATTCTCAACTACGGCAGTCAGTTGTTTGTGCTCATTAGTTGAGTGGGCCTATTAGTATGGTATAGTCATCTCGTAAAAGATGTTGCGAATTATAGTTCTACATTGACTATTAGCCTTCTTTTCTAGACTGTCACTTAGTTGCTCCCTCGATGAGTATGTGCCGTTATCTCACGATACGTCAATTGTTTCCGGTTTCATAATGTTCAAGTTTATATTGCTTTCCTGGTTTCATCGCGTCTGCCTATTATTGAGCACAGAATAGCGTCTTCTCTTATTATAATTTGCATACACGGTGCTTTTTTCAATTAGGTAATGTTTCATCCTTTCAATTTGCACTACTTATGTAGCTGAAGTGTGATGACCCACCACTTAAGCTGAGCTTATATGCGTGTGTTATTGTATTAAGCATGATGATATGTAGTGATAGTGCGAATAAGGTTTTGTATAAGAGTGGCTGGGTGCATCAGGGTCGCTAGAGCGTTCATGCAGAAATCAGAGGTAGCGATAGTTGCACTAGATGTATCTTGATCATTTCTATCAAGACGAGAATGCGTTGCTATTACCTCGTTCTCGGGCAGGTCAGTGCGTAATTCTTTAAGAATCACCACTCTCTGGCTTTTTATTACATGTGATTAACGCAATTTGTCTCGCCCCGATTCATCGATCTGATCGTTGTGTAGCTTCTTTGAGTGGACCTAAGTACGAGCATTGGAATGCCGAGTCAGCTGGAATATAGACCAGATAAAATTCGAATCATCGCTATTTTACACCTGTTTAATAATGCGACATTTAGGTCAAGGCAGATCGCTCATGTGGGCGACGATAAAGCATTGGAACATGCGCTCCAACCTACATGTGTTATTTCTGTCGGTATGAATAGCTTGACGTTCTACCATGAACCCCTTTTAGTTCCCAAAACTCTCTACACGCCTCTGTTAAATTCGTCCCCTGACGTAAGCAAGCGTGGACAAGCTGGATGCAAGTATTCCATAGTGGGTTGGCTGACAAATGCGGAGATTATCCTTACCACTAAACATATGCTCATGATGATTTTGAATGCTCTGCGGAATCATCCTCTCAACATTGCTAAAAAACCCTAGCTCGGTGCTTCTCTCAGTTTCCTCACTAGATTTAAGTTCTGGAAGGGACACACTGACCTAGGTCACTAGTTGGAAAACACTTGTGTGTTTCATTTCGACTAAGCGCCATTTGGCCTCTAATCATTCAATGACTGGGACAGTTTGCACTAACTTCATCGGCATCTGCCTATTGTGCAGCCGAGTCCTCAAGGTTTATCGAGGGTCCCCGTTGAAGAGTCTGGAGTCCTTTGCGAGATCGGACATTGTGCCTCTAAAACATTTAGGTCATCTGCAGAAGATGAGTGATGGGACCCCCTAGGCAGCAAGTTCGGGCAGCTCACTTGTCATTCAGATATATTTTACGGACAAGCAACAGTACCCCCCCACCACGACCTGTGGCTTCCCCATGAGGTACGGTCTGGACGGAGCAAGACAGAATAGATCACTACAGCGTTAACAGCTCCGCACTATGCTCCACTGTATAGTGCCGGCGCTGAGTGATACCATTGTTAGGGCTAGCAAATGAGTTGGTGGCATTGGTCCGAAGCTCGAAAGGCGTATATACATATCCTGGCTAGGAGATGAAGGCTAATCTGTAATATTTAATAAGTGTGGGAAAGGAATAGTTCTTGTAAAGTGAAGATTTGCAAGATAATACAAGAGTAGCTATGCAATATAGTATCAAAAGTATGTTGTAGAAAAAAAAAAAATAATAAAAAATATAATGAACGTTATATGATGTTAAAGAAGAGTAGTGCGTAGATATCTGCATAGATAAATATGTGATAAAAGTGGATAAAAAAGAGGCGAGGGATGCAGATTTAGTAATGATGAAGGGGTCATGGAAAAGTACTGATATAAGAAGAGGTAAGATTTGAATAAAATGAAAGAAGAACTAGATTGATTAAGGGACAAAAATGGAAACTACTATAATATAAAGTATATATTATTAAGTAAATGAAGCAGCTTAGATTTGAGGAGAGTAGTCGGTAGGCGGATAAGAATTAGAAAATTTTAAGGGTATGAAATGAGAAACTGAGAAATATATGAGACTGAATAATAGTACCTGTATAGTGTGTATTAGTAAATGGGCTGTATATAAGATAGTGTGCGACATATGAAGGGATATAGTAAGAGAGTATAGGAGGAAAAACAGAAATAGCCCGTAATGTTGAAACTTATCACTGGGGAGACACTGGGAGGTATCAGTAATGCAGATAGTGTCGTCTGCCAAAAATAGGTAGAGTTATGTGTTATGGGGTAAATTTATTTAAATAGATAGCTTTGCGCCAAAATTATAACATTCTCTTGGTATAAAGGTAGAAAACAATTTCAACCTACACAATAACAAAAAAGTTCTAGCTACTAATCTAGTACCAGATCCATCAGACTAACGAAACTTAACGTGTGGCACATTTGATGAACAAAATACTACACCGTCCAAACATCCCTTCCCCCAACCCTCATAAATCCAACTGTCCACCATAACGCATCCACTCTCATCACCACTTCGCTCATCTCTTCTACTCCCCCCTACCACACCCCCACCCCACCACCCCCCTCCATGTTCGCTAACCCATCCCACACCCCCCGCCACAATTACCCTACCTGCTACTGATTGGAATCAATCAACCAGAGCAGTTTCAGCACGGAGGGACTCAGGGCATACCAACACTGGCTTGGCCGGTGCTCGAAGCTGCATCGTCACCGGATAGGCGCAATGAGAAAGTGCTGCTAGTGTCACCTGAAGGGGATCGCAGAGTGAGCACAGAGCTCGAGTCTTGCAGGCGGGTCTCCGATAAGCAGCAGATATCGATCGAGAGGGTCTCTAATGTTCGGGCAAGTGCTGCCTGTTGACCGATCTGAAGCAATGTGCGAACATTGAGGCATGCCAATCTGAAGGAGGATCGAGGGCTCCAAATGGAAGCCGATGAACTGGAAGGGACCGCTTGCTTGGACATGGGCCTGTTGACAGGGCAGGAATGACGCTCCGCGTTCACATGTGAGTTGAAACTAAAAGACAAGCGACTATTGAAGCAAGGTGGGGGAGGGCCGAGAATTGGGGGGTTGAAAACAGGGGGGATAAAAGTGAAGCTGGAACGGGACGATAAGGGTGAAAAAGCGCAAGAGGGGAATAAGAAGACGGGAAGGCTTGAGCAGTAGCATCCAAACCCCTATCCACCCTGCTCGATGCAGCAGATAGGGCACCGTTGATTATCCTCTGCGGTGGCCAGAGCATCAGAAATTGTTTGAAGTGAGATTCATTGTATTGCGTGGGCAGGATACTGTCAGGTTGCCCAGGCCTAGACAGGAGAACGATTAGGGTTCTCAACCAAAGCCTTTGGTTCAAAAACCTGACCGCAAGGCAGCGGGTTTGGCACTGGGCTACAAGGAGTCCGTTTTAAGGAATAAGGAGCCACCCTCATTCCAACCCCCAACCTGGAGGACCAGGAGGCTGAGTTTGTCTGGCCTCTAACCATTGACCAATCTGGTATGAGTGACTCTGAAGGTGCAAAAATGCACCACCCAGTATAGCTCAATGGATCACTGAGGCACACAAACCATCGCACCACGGTAAGGTCCAGCCTCATTCCCCTTCACATCTTAGCTTATTCGCCTTGTTGAATTATTAAATCTATTACTTTTTGCTTCTTAACGCTCTTATTACTTATGTACTTCTGTATCTTATTTCACGTGACCGGTACTGCTTGGACTGCCAATGCAGGTCTCGTGGGTATTAATTGGTTGACCGTGGTGTGATTCACGCGCGCTGATCTGACTCTTCTGGATTCCAGTTATCGCGGACGAATAATACCCTGGATCAACAACGCGCCACGGAAAGAATATTCACGGGGATTTATCCTACTATTCTAGTCCCACTTGAACTCGAACACTTGACTGCGAATTAATTGGCACTTCTAGGCTTGTAGGACTAGTCTGTACTAGTCCGAGAATGTCCTTGCTCTGGTGCGGATACCAGAAAACCGGAAGAACGGATACAACGGATTGTATTCGAGAAAGGCTACAATCGAACGAAAAACAGATGAAACGACGAAAGCGTACATCAGTGTCGGAACTCACCGTGGACACAAGTGATGAGCCGGATGTAGGTAAAAATGGCCGTAGGGTTGGCATTAAAACAAAAACCATATTGTACGATTGAGTAACAAAAGTGTACCTAAGATAAGAAATATCTTTTGGATTGCTACATGCTCCCTGGTTGGGGTCCGAAAGACCATGAACACGTTTGGCTAGGTACACTTGCTGACATGGCAAGGAGCCGACCTCAGTGGCGTTTTTACTGTGAGTTTCTTTGTTCCTCCTCATCACTTTTAGCCTCTCCCTCCAACCACTATCTCATTTCGTAGCATAATGTAATTTTACATTACAGTTTTTCTTTTTGTCTAGTAGCCGGTTGGTAGCTTACCGGAACGATGCTTATCCATTGCTGGTAGCTCAGCTGTCATGCAACTGTTGTATTTATTTTCTTTTTTCTTTATGTATTACGGCACAGTAGCTGAGATATTTCCCACCTTTGGCTAACGTGTATAATGATGAATGATGATGGCTTCAGGTTTGCGTTGCGAGATGTGGCCATTGCGGTTCAGGTGACCTGGAATAAATTCATTTCCTATATCATAGAGGTCTTTGCTCCTAATCTTCTGCTCACAAAGCGGTGACATGGGCGCTGCCTCTTCAATAGACCCCATTGGCAGGTTCCAGTCCCATCTGAGTCTGACTGGTAATCACCGTCTGACATCATCTGTAGCACCTGCATTTACGCTCACTTACTCTCGCTCTCTTACTCTGTACATTTGTACATCGTACGTGACGTCATTACAGCTTGCCTTTATTACTCTGGCTCTTCTAACAGCAAGTGAATCTGGGCTTCCGACATTCCTGCTTTTGGGTTACTATCTGCCATTTCAAACTCGATTCCCAATTGGCCCAGGACTATATCTGACCCGAAGGCATTTTATTTCTCCTGAGTTCGTTTTTTGCAATATTCTTCCAGCACCTACTAAGTTTCTTTGTCGTTTGTTCCATTTTCCAACTAATCATGACTATTTTCATCAAAAAGTGCGTTAATCTTGACTAATCTGTTCGATTTAGCTCAATACCCTCATGCGGCCGCCCAACGCTTGCTCAATGAGCACTCGGCGTGTACGGCCACGTCCCGAGGCTGTCATGCGCAGTCTTTCTGCACTGTGTTTATGCTTCCCGTGGCACTTCGCTCCACGCAACCGACATCGAATTCTATCGCTCGCATCCACAAACGGCATTGCGATACGTCTACTTGGCTTGCTTCCCTTCCGTTACGAATTCCACTCGAGATATCCCCAACGACGGCTACTTCACGATATGTTCTATGCTGAGCTCGCTTAACTCGTCCCCTCCGTCCTCCACATCGCGTAACTACCAGTCGCATACGCAGTTGCTTCGGTCACCACGAGCCGTCAATCCGCCTAAAAACATTTCCCGCGCAGATGTGCGTTTGCTTGCTGTGGAAGAACAGCTACTACTGAAAATCGGCCTTACTAAACGAAACAGCAAACCCAGCCCACCTCATCCACATACCGTCTCGTCGTTACAGATAGCCGGTTTGCCCAGCACTCGTCGATGCCCAACTCTCCCGGTGGTGACCCGCCCACCTAGTACGCCTACTACCGCCCCACGTTCGCATCCGAATAAACCGGCAACGAGTACCTCCACCCCATAACTCTTACATGCATAAACGTCCCAGAGTCTAGCGACTCGCAACTTTGGAACCAACATTCTCATGACTCCAACATATGTACCTCGATCTGTAACGCGCTAAAGCTTCCCAAGATTAAACCTACCTATATCACAAGACCGACTCGTCACTCGTCATCTCTGAGCGTCGGTAAGCCAAGGCTTCTACGTGTCGACTTATAACCAGTTCGTGTCATGAAGGATATTCTGTTGTCAGCACACCTCAAAAATAGTCTTGCAGCTGAATATTCACCTGCAAAGGTGTATAAAGCAGTTTTTGACTTGGACGACGCGTCTCTTGGCACTTGCCACGTATCTTCTCCGACATCTCATGGACTGATCGCAGCGCGCGCAGACAACAGCTGGCGCCACCCCGACCCTGTTGTAACATGGTCCATGGCGTTCCCCAGCTGTGTGCCTCTGAAACAACCTTACAACAGCAACAGCAGCACGACTGCAATCAATGGCGGTTTCTTCAACAGACAGCATTGTCTACATAACCACCACGGACGTTCGCCGCTTACGCCGTCCTACAAGTTATACCGGAATAGCTCATCGTGTCCTGAATGTGACATTTCTCACTGTTAGCATGGCAACGGATACCTTCACCACCTGGAATGCCAATAAAAGACCAGCACCACAGATGTCCGTCTGCGTCCTGAGAACCACCCGGTTCCGAGGCGCACAGCCTGCCACACACCCTAAGCAACCCCCTCGGTACCTTCTCCACACCCTGACCTAACCGCCTCTAATTGATCCGCCACCGAACCAACTGCCCCACTACCTGGAATCACATGCTCCCCTACACACTCCAACCTGCAACTTTCCAACAAACCACACACCGTTACCCATCTCTGCTCCGATCACCCACACCCTGCATCCCTAACTTCCAGAAATCTTAATGGTTGTATCTCTCCAAACCAAAAAACCTACTGTCGGTCATCTCTCGGCCGGCAGCACCGTAACCGCTCCCGCACTCATCACACAGACAACCTTTGCCTGTATTTACACGAGCTCACGGCCTCCTGTCCATACTTCCGGAATTCCAGTCCCCACTTTTGTCAACACCAGCCTACCTAATAGCCATAACGGAAACATGGCTATTCGGCGACATCACCGACGTTGGAATTCAACTTCCTCACATGTAATTCCTCCGCTCCGACCGCGCAACCACAGGCGGCGCTGTCGTATTGTACTACGACATGCTCAATTGCACTATCATGTCGTACACTGCTTTGAGATCTCCGGACATCATGTAATGCGAGGTCATAATAACCGACAAACGTTCTTGCTCTATTGGTATTCTTTATGGCCCCCTACTAATTTCTCCGAGGACGCACAACTCTTGCACTACGTCCACCTTATTCAATTCCACAAACACTTTATCACAGGGGACCAACCTACCCCGTCTATTTAGCTTTGTTCCGAGGGCTTACTCTTTTGCGTCAAGCCTCATCGATTTTCACACGGTCCCATTGTACAACCTTTGCTTACCAACCGACTAGATTGCAAATCAACAACCAGCCATCTCTATTAGATCTCATCCTCACCAGCGTTGAACTGATGGTTGAGCACATCGACTATGATGCCCCTCTAGGGCTCGGTGATCACCACATCCTCCATTCCGACGTTATATGCTTTGCCGACAAATCCGTCAACACGTCAACCCATACTGAACGCTGGAGTGGTTGCAAAACTTTACTCACATTTCCGCTAACAACTGGTCACCCGAACCTGGAGCGCCACAATGCGTGGTCAATTTTTTGCTTTACCCTGCGTGAGTTGTGTTCCACAATCACGACCTGAAAATAAGTTTCCATGGGGAAGCAACGCTTTACACCCATCCGAAGTCGTACCCGGAAGTGGATTGTACACAGTGACACGGTATGGAGAATTTGTCGTTTCTGTCCAACAGCTGCTCAATGGGAAGCCTACCGAATTCTCCGTAACTAGCTCGTCTAGCTTATACGCGAAGGTAAGAGTGAGCAGCGGTGTCAACTTGTGCACGAATTCTCATCCAACCCAAAATCTCTGTACACTCACGTCAACCGTCTTCGACATGTGAAACACGGTGTCACTGCACTTAGGATTCATACTGGGCTCACTAAATTGGCGAATGAGGCTGCAGAAACCTTGTGCCAATACTACGCGTCTGCATTCTCTGTTCTCGGATCTCACCCTCCATGTCCCTGACAACCATTCAGTTCACTCCGAAGGAGGTCCTGACAAAACTGCAATCCCTACTATCAACGGCCTTCCCGGGTGCAGACGATTTCCACCCAAGGCTCCTGCGAACGTGTATTGCAGCTCTAGCTTTACCTTTAGCGGAACAGTTCACCCATTTTTCTCACATGGTGAAGTTCCCAACGATTTGGAATGCGGTACCATTGCGCCAACCTACAATGGCGATACACGTCAAGTAGCGACCAATAACCCTCCTCTCTACGATCTCCAAAGTGCAGGAATCCATCTTGAGGCTCAGAAACTATTTTCCGATTGCCAGCACAATGTTCGACGGCAACAGGCATGTCTGAGCAACCTGCTACTCGCCCAAGAACTGGAATAACTGGACAACTGCTGCTGACACCGGCCTAGAATTGCATGCTATCTTGGATTTTGCCAAATCACTATCCTCATCATCAACAACACCAATACATCAGCCACTTGAATTGTTGCTTGGCTGCCATACAACCACGGTGATTTATAGAGTAAAGAATAATGAGAGGGAGAGAAAGGGAACTCACCTGAAAAACTTGATGCCCTAAGTAAACATTCGGGGTCAAGGCGTCTGCACCTTGTGTTAACAACATACCATCACAGACAGCTGGTTATTGTGCAAGGATAAGGCGGCATCCGCGAGACAGCTCCCTTGCAGCTTTCACTGTCACGCGTCATAATCAGATATTTTCCCCGCAGATAACTAGCACCAAACACATGTTAAACAGGCAGTCCTACTAGGAGACGTCAGCAGACGTGCCATTGGTGCCGATTGTGAGCCATCACCTGTGAAGTCTCGAGCCAAGTGCAAGGCGGGTCACGAGGACTCCAGCCTGGAAGGCTAGACGGAACAATTGCACCCATTTTGGTCGTCATTGAGTTTATTTCCTGCTGTCAAGTCAACTTTTGTCCACCGCGAGCCTTTTGCCACCCAACATCTGGCAGACATAACAAGGCCCTCTGGTAAACGGTGACCGGGCATACGTAGCAGTGCCCAGACCAACGCAACTTATTCAGTGTTGTCTGTTGTTCTAAGGAACTAGCTTACTTATCACTGCCTAGTACTAGCCTGCGCACATCATCGTTGCGGACACGCTGGTGCCACTAGACACAAGCAATGGTCCGCAGACAATGGTGATTGAAGGTGACTCAGATCTTCAGACCGAAGGGGCCAAGTCTCACTCTTATAGAATAGAATGGCCCTCACTATGGCCTTGTAAACATGGCCTTTTAGCCGGAGGGAAACAGCTCTGACGTCAAGAATGTTGCAAACTCAAAAAGGCAGTTCTGGCTTTTGCAATGCGTGAATTGACTTCAGTTTATGTGCGCCCATCGTTGCTGATGCATCTGCCAAGGTAATTTGCCAAAGTTGACCATACCATCCTAACGCACAAGCTACCGTCTGACGGTATAACTGGAACCTTAATAGACTCGACTTGGAATTACCTCCAATACCGTACTGTCAAAGTACGCGTCGATTGAGCGGTGTCCTCCCTTGTCCTTGCGACAAGCGGAGTTCCACAGGAATCTGTTCTCGAACCGGACTTCTTCCTATACTTCATAGACAAGGTAGAGGCCGGTCGCCTAGTGGTCTTCGCGCCTGGTTTACAACCATAAAGTCCCCGGTTCGAATCCGCGTAGGGTTGGGCGTTCTCGCGGTATACTCAGCCCGCGCGTGACTTGGTGCTCGCGTGGCAGCGAAGCGCCGTTATGGTGTACAGCTGGCGGTTTCTTTCAACAAGAAGACCGTCGCAACGAGACTGGACCTTAAAGTAGTGTGACGGCTTGCGTACCTCTGATCTATTGAGCTGTACTAGGTGGGGCCCCGAACCCCTTGTGATCTACTTCTACCAGGTCGGTCAATGGTTAGAGATCATACAAACAGTCTCCTGGTCATCCAGGTTGTGGGTTTGAAATGGGATGACGTCCATTAATGTAAAACTAAATCTGCCACCTCCCCACTGCCTTGCTGACAGGCCTTGATTGCGGACCCTAATCGTCCTCATGTCTAGGTCTGGGCACCTTGGCAGTATCTCAGTCCACATACCACCATGATTATTTTTAGAAACGTTATTTATTTCCTGCATCGACCTCATCAAGGGTCGCCTTATCTGCTGCATACAGCAGGGTGGATAAGCGAAAACATATTACTTCTGGCGCCTCTTTTTCCACCTCTTTCCCAACTCCCATTACTAATATTCCTTCCATCGCTCCCAGCTTAATTGACAGCAGCTGTAATGCCACTGGAGTAGAAACACTGCAGTTACCTTCCCGCACCAACCACTGAACGCCTATCGGCAACAGTTCCTTAGCAAGCCACGCTGTCCCGTTTTCCTGGCGACGTTCATCCTTCGCACTTTAAGACAAAATGGTTAACAGGTTGCACTCGCACGCACGTTAGACACGCTGGGTATTGTCGCGTGTTCATAATCATTATCAACAGCAGTACATCAACCATTTGAGCTGATGCTTCACTGCCATACAACCATGAGGACCTAACGAATAAATAATAATAAGAGAGAAGGGGGACTTACCGGAAAACCTTAATGTCCTAAACCAATATTCGGGATCAACGCGTCTACACCTTGTATAGACAACATGCCGTCACAAACAACTGGCCATCATGCAAAGATAAGCCGGCATCGGCGAGACAGCTTCCTTGCGGCTTTCACTGCCCCGCGTCATAATCAGCAATTACCCCGCAGATAACTCAGCGCCATACACACTTTAAACAGGAAACCCGACTAAGAGACGCCAGCAGACGCGCCACTGGTGTCGGTTGCGAGGTATGTCCTGTAAAGTCTCGAGCCAAGCACAAGGCGACTCACGTGGACTCCAGTCCGGAAGGCGAGACAGACCAACAGCACCCAGTTTGATCGTCAGTGACTTCATTTCCCGCTACCAAGTCAATTTCTGTCCACCTCGAGCCTTGCGCCACCCTACACCTGGTAGATTGAACGAGGCCGTCCTAGGTAAGCGGTGACCAAGCATACGTAGCACGTGCCCGAGCCAACGCAACTTATTCTGTTCTGTCTGTTGTTCCTTGAGATAGCATGATTATCACTACCTAGAACTCGCCTACACACATCATCGTTGCGGGCACGCTGGTGCCATTCGACACCAACAATGCTTCGCAGACAACGCTGATCAAAGTCTTGAAGGCGCCTCAGATCTTCAGACCGAAGGGGCCAAGTCTCACTACCATAAAGCAGAACGGCCCTCACTGTGGCCTTGTATACACGGCCTTTCAGACAAAAGGAAACTCCTTTCTGTCGCCAAAGATGCCGCAGGTTTAAGAAGGTAGCTCTGGTCTTTGCAATGCGTGAGCTGACTTCAATTTCTGTGCGCCCATCGTTGCTGATGCAGCTGTTAAGACAAGTGAATTGATCAACCATCTCGAGTTCCTCGTTACCAAGCGGTCAAGTGGCTGGTGGTCCTGCAGCAACACTTCGCACTTTCAAGGCGCGAGGCGTATGCCAAATAATGTGAGCACTCTAGACAGACTATTCAGGAATGATTGTACCGCCGTAACATTGTCGAAAGGCAAGACGATATCGTCCGCATAATCAAGATCAACTGACCTTCCACCAGGTAGCACTTCAACGCTTGCATCATGAGATTCCCCAAAGGAACACTCCATAATAGAATCCATGACGAAATTGAATAAGGTGGGGAAATCGGACAACCCTGACGAACGCCACTTGTGATCGGAAAGCTATCCGATAGGACACCGTAGACCCTGACGCGGCCTGTAGTGTTCGAGTATGGAGCACGAAGGATGTTCACATATTCCTTGGGAACTCCTTTCCACGCAAGTATTCAGAAGAGGATGCATTGATCGACTGAATTGAACGCACTCTTGAAATCGAGGAACACAGCTATTGTCCGTCTGCGTTATGCGTGGCCCTGCTCCAGCACTCGCCGCAAAGTGAATGTATGGTCAATACAGCCACGTCCTGGGCGGAAACCGGCCTGCTATTCCCTAATCCGAGATTCCCGTTCCACGGCGAGGCGACGAACGATAATCGAGGCCCTGTGGTTAGCACGGTTTGTGCGACTTCCCTTCTTGTATATTGCCACTATAATTTATTCGCTCCTGTTGGCCGAGACACTTCCTTCTAGATACTTTAGTAGGGAGGTCAGTGCTTTGCAGAGGACCTCACCATCCTTAAATAGTGCAGGTGGGAGGGAATCTGGACCAGCGGCACGAAATCAATTGTGGTCTGTGATCGCGTTTCAGACCTCAACCATCGACGGAGGCTCTAAAGTAACCGTCCATGGTTCATCCTGCATCACCTGAGTTGGAAGAGGTCCGGCAGCAGGTGGCTAGCTGAACTGATCTTGAAAGTGTTTCACCTAATGAGCCATACGGCGCTGCTTATTATGTATCAGTGCACCCTCGTTGTCCTGATTGTCCCACTGACGCCTGGTTTTCTGGGCTCAGTGGTGCGGACTAGCTGGAAGAGCTTGCGGTAATTGCCTACTGCTCCTGCATCCTCCATTTCTTAAGCCCGACTGGTCCACCAGACTTCCTTGTAAGCACGTAGGCTCCGCTTTAGTTCGCGCCTAATAGCTCGTCTGATCACACTGTGCTCAGAGCCAGCCGGGAGGTTTCTTCTAGATTCCAACAGGTCCATCGACCTCTCGGATATCCGGTGACTGGTGCAGTGACGATTCATAGTGCAACAAGCAGATGCTCCTGCAACGTGCATGACGGCCGAAATCCTATTCCACTGAAGCTCAGTGTCATTAGGACAAGACAGCGAAAGTTCGGTACGCAATGTGTCTTGAGAGGTTTGTCTGACCGAGCGCTGAGATAATTTCTTACTTACGCCTCCCGGTAAAGTTCATGGAGAAACGACAGCATACTAGCGCATGGTCAGAGTTGACGCAGGTATTCCAGTACGAGCGGCAATCCAAGATGGAAGCACGCCACCCGTAACTTATGGCTATTTGATCAATTTAGGTCCATCGCTGGCCAGCTACAGGAGGACGCAAGTGGCACTTCGGCGCCTACTGTGTCTAAAAGCAGTGCTACTAAGAAACAACTGGTGCGCCGCACACAGTTGCAGCAGACAGTCACCTTTGTCAATCCGTTCGGAGTTACGCCCATAATTACCACCCAGCTGAGCTTTTGAAGAGCTCAGAGACCCTACTTGTAAGTTCGTATCCCCTGCAAGTACTATGATATCTGAACTAGTAGCACTGCGTATTAGGGGTTAAGTTCGTGATAGAATACTGTCTTTGACAGCATTAGAACTGCAGTCGGTGGGAGCATAAACGGAAATCACAAACAAACAGCATTTTATATTACTTCTTGAATCCACTCTAGTTGAAGTCGTCAAACGGGCTGCACACAAACAGCTGTTCGCCGAAATGCAATTAACTAACGATGGTTCCGCCTTGGACCTTAGAATGATACTTACACCAACTTGATCTGCGAATGCTGCATCAACGTATCCGGATGCCTGCAACCAGTTGCGAGAAGATAAGTCGGGCGCATTTAATTCAACAACCCCATTAAGTTCATGTTTAGTGCTGTTATCTGTGGGCTAATGGCTGATTATGACCCGTGATACTGAAAGCCTCAAGGAGGCTGTCTCCCCAATGCCGCCTTATCTTTGCACGGTAGCCGGCTGTCTGTGATGGTATGTTGTTAATACAAGGTGTAAGCGCCTTGGCCCTGAATGTTTGTTTAGGGAATTAAGGTTTTTCGATAAGTCCCCTTTCTCTCCCTCATTATTCTTCGTCCTGTAAGTTTGTTTGTTTGTATGGCAGTGGAGCATGGGTTCAAATGGCTGACGTACTACTTTTGATGATGATGACTATGTAAAAAAGCAAGTCATTAGCAGCGTAGAACTGACGCTTCGCTGCCGCGCGATCACCAGCAGTAGTACGTAGGCTAAAGGATACTGCGAGAGTCGCCCTACCCTTACGCAGGCTCGAACCCACGCCATCAGACTACAAGCTCGTTACCTTAAGGCTAGGGGCCGGTCATTGACGATATCACAACACTGGTCGAGTCCTCCTTGCTGCTATATGCCGACCACACCATGCTGTGGTACTCAATTAATGTTCCGGGCGATACCTGCGCACTTCAAAAGGACCCAGCCATTTGCACCAGTGTTCCCTGGAAAACAACCTCCCGATTTACGCTTCGAAATGTTTCATCTTCTCCACCCGCCCTTCCGCTCCTCCAATATACTTTCTGAGGTAGTCTCGTCAGCCGAAGGAGATTTGGGGTATGTATGTGTGATGTCGACTGATCAGCAGCTACACGTTGAGTTGCGTAATCGCGTGTCGAAGGCGGCAGCGGCATTCGGGAAGCTTGAGTACCGAGTGTGGAACAACCATCAGCTTAGCATTGGCACGAAGCTGATGGTGTACAAATCCATGGTACTGTCCGTTCTATACGGCAGTGAAACGTGGACGATGTACCGTCGGGATGTGCGATATCTCGAGCGGTTCCATCAGCAGTGTGTGCGACGAATTTTGCGGATCGGCTGGGGCGCCAGAGTTGCAGACACGGAAGTGTTGCGCCGAAGTGGGATGTATGCAGTGGACTGCATACTTTTACTGCGACACCTGAGATGGCTCGGTCATGTGAGCCGTATGGATTCGACGCGAATACCGAAACAACTTTTATACGGTCAGCTGAGTATAGGGAAGCGGCACGTGGGGAAACCAAAGTTACGTTACCATGACATGATTAAAGTGAGCCTCACACGTTCTAATCTTGATTGCAGATCATGGGAATCGAAGGCGGTTGATCGTGGTGCATGGCGCGATCTAATCACGAAGGCAGTTGCTGAGGTGCTGGAGAAAGCCCTCATGCATGCAGAGAAGAAGCGGCAAGTGCGGAAGCGGCAAGCACCGATGAATTGTACTCCATCGACATCGAGCGCATTGTGCTGTAGAACATGCGGTCGCGAGTGCCTTAGTCAGGCAGGCCTAGTGAGCCATGAGAGAGGTCACTCGGGACCACTGCCGAAGCGACGACGGGTCCCGCAGTGAACGTAGGCAGCACCGGCGCAGCGTTTGTAGGCACGCTGAATTCGATTTACTAACCGCGTGCTTGCATGCTAAGTCTCTTTATTTCAGGTGGTGGGTTTACAGTTTGTGCCTTAATGCTTTTCTTTCTCATATAAATATCTCCCTGTACTCTATTCCATTAACTTGCACACATCGCTTCAGCCTATTGTATTCGATTTCCATAACATTTTTGTGTTCGTGGCATTCCGTGAACTATACTTCCTGACCTCGTGCACTTAGCTAGGATTTGTTTGTAAACAACTTATTACCTCTGCTATTTACTTAAGGATTATGTCACCGTTTACTTATGCATTAATCGAGTTTTTCTCTTTTTCTTTTCTCTTTTTCGTTCTCTCTCAAGTGTTTGGCTGTTGTTTGATATCCCCGGTGTGGCTGCGCTTGATGTGCATGTTGACAAGGTGCCTACCTGTCTGTTACCCACTACCTCGTTCATACTGGCTCCAGGAGACAGTTGGTCGTTGCTGGAGGGGACGGGGTGCACGGTCCTTGTGGCCGTGCTAGGCTCGAAGAGTGGTTCCATGCACTCAGTATGGAGCGGACTACGGTCCAGCCACCGCCTTGTGTGCGCTTGATTCCCCAAATACAGCGTGCTTGTGTTTGCCTGTGAAGGAGTGTGGGCCGGCTCCGTTGATGAAACGTGGCTCCCATCCGCATGCCTCCCGGTCTTATTCCTTCGGGTTTACACTGGATATGGGGTGTGTGGTTGGAGCTGTGGGTGGTGCAGCGCAAGCCATCCATGGTCCCTCTGTAGGCGCAGGCGTCCTGTGGCTTACCACAGTGACAGGCAAATCCGAAACCGGATGCCGCCAACCATGTATGTAATCTCAGCTGTCTATCAACTAGACAAAGAGCCAACAGAAAACCATAGATATCAGTGGATAAGAGACAGTTATTACGTCATAATCATCGTGGCATGGTAGTTGAAGGTGAGCAACACACTTCAGCTAATATGCCGAAGGAAGAATGAAACATTTTGACAAAAAGTAGCACAAAAATTTATAGTTCGTTTTTCACACGCCGATTTTTCTCTTTTTTCATTTTCAATGTTTGTAGTATTAAACATGTGAATCAATACAATACTACACAATTCTTCTACTGCTTTCGGTTGCGGGCCGTCTTCAAGAGTGCTAAGCCATTGGCACTCCTCATGTTTGGGTCCCCATCCTGGAAGACGTACGCATCCGACAGCGGCTAGACACGACGTCAGCGATTTCATGTGCTGCCGCCAAGTGGAAGACTGACCACCACGCGGTCGCCTCGAGCCAGGTCCTTGACGAGCGAATAGAGCGCGACGCGGTATACCCTCAGGTGCCATGTGTAGGACGTGACCGAGTCATCTTAACTGGCGCAACAAAACCAGTTTGTTGAAGGGAATACTCGCATTCCCCAAGATGCGGCATCGAACGTCATTACTGTTAACTCGATGTTGTCACCAAATACGAGCGATATTCCTTAAGCAACCGTCATCGAAAGACGACGCATGTTTTCCACGCGAATCTGCCAGGACTCACACCCATACAACAATACTGAGCGAACTGATGCACTGTAAATGCGGCCCTTTAGTGAGAGTGAAACGTCGCAACGACGCCACAAGTGCCTCAGATTGACAAATGTTGATCGAACTTTAGCGATACGAAGAGAAACTTCTTTGTTGATAGTGCCGTCAGCAGAAACATAGCTCCCAAGGTAGACGAAACTATCTACCTGTTCAAGTTGTGCACCTTCGAGAGTGAGCACTGGAGCAGGTGAAAACCAATCCTTGAGCAGTACTTTACACTTCGATGGGATGAAGCTCATGTCATATTTAGATGTTACAACCGCCAAACGATCCAGAATGAGTTGCATACACTGAGGATCATCACCAAGTAAGTCGATATCATCAGCATAATCTAAGTCGGTCGCGCTCTCTAGGCTAAATGTTGGAAACTTTCTAGGTCATTCGACAGAACCTCTTCGATTGCAAAGTTGGTGAGGAATGGGGACATAGGACAGCCCTGTCGCACACCGCTATTGACAGCGAATTGCGACGAAAGCTTGCCATAGACCCTCACTCTACCGGATGTATGAAGGTAAAGTGCTCGTAAGATGGCGTTATATTTCTCTGGCACCCAGTTCTTTAGCAAGCAATGCTATAAAGCAGGTCTATCAAGGGAGTCAAAAGCGGCACGTATGTCTAGGAATGCAACGATACTGGGCCTGTGATAAATGTGGCGATGTTCGAGGAGCTGGCGGAGCGTGAAGATTTGATCCACGCATCCGCGGCCAGGACGGAAACCAGTTTGTTCTTCGCGGTAGTATGATTCACGTACTGGTGATAGTCTGCGAAGTAGAATGGATGCCAATAGCTTAGAGGCAACCGAAATAAGACTAATCCCGCGGTGGTTTACACATGAAGTGCGAGCGCCTTTCTTGAAAATTGGGACACTAACTGATTCGCCCCAAGAGGAAGGCACTTTCTCTCCATGGCGGATTTTGCGAACAGCCCAGACAGCTGGTTAATGATCGCCACACCGTCGTACTTGTATAGCTCCGGAGGAAGTCCGTCTAAGCCGGCAGCCTTGAAGTGCTTCAAGCGTCGAATCTCGAGGCAGACTTCCGCTTCGCTGGGTGGATTCAGTGGGACTAGCCAGGGTGGACAGCAAGGTGTACTGCATGTACTGATGGATGGTGGAGGCCAGTTGAACTGCGAGTGAAAGTGCTAGGCCCAGCGGTTCATACGCCTCTGTTGCTTGGTGATCGGAGACTCATCCACCTCACAAATGACCTCACTGACACTGGGCTTCCTGAGGCCAGTGGACCGAATAAGTTGGAAGAGTCTGCGAGTGTTGCCAGAGTGGGCAGCGGTCTTCATCTCTAAAGCACGCTCAGACCACCATGCCTCGCGATCCTTGCGTAGGCTTTGCTTGAGCAGCCGGTTGGCAGAACGGCGCCGCTCGTTACAGTCTGATTCCGCCGGGATATCTTTGCGGCGTCCGAACAGCTCCAGAGAACGAGCAGAGATCCAAGCTTTCAAGAGGCGTCGAGTTAGGCCGCAGCATGACTGTCCGGAGATGGTCATCGTTTTCCGTATATAAATCCAGTGTTGTTCCGCTTCTTGCGGTGGATTGCAACTGAGTGCATATGCCAGTGAAGACTAGTAGCTCGCCTGGACAGAGGAATCAGTTAATCTGTTTACATCAATCTTGCGGTGCTTCGTGTTTCGGGTTCCTCCAAAACGCATACAGATTTTCACGCAGATCAGAGCATAATCTGAGTCAACGAAGGTGGACCAAAAGGATCTGCAGTGCAGTACGCTGCCGCGCCATCTGAAGCTAATTGCAATTTGATTAATTTGAGACCACGGTTGTGTTGAAGAAGGGGGGACGCCATGTTGCGGAATGCTTCTTCGTACGCCTGAAGTTAGTGTTCGAGAGAAACAGATGGTTGTCTTCGCACAATGTGAGAAGCCTCTCTCCGTTACCAGAGCGGTTCTCATCGAGCGCGTGATGACCACCAAGGTGGCGTTCGTATGGTAACAGGCGGCCAACCCGTGCATTAAAATCCCTAGCAAGGATAACGACATCCGACATTTTAGCATTAGTCAAGAGCTGAGGAAGATCCCGATAGAATTCGTCCTTGACCGAGTCGTCACTGCAGTCAGTTGGAGCGCTTGTTGATTCTACATGAACCCCGAAGCCGAACTGCACAAAGTCGGCTGTTAATAGGGAACCAGTCCAGTAGTGCCGCCTCGGCCTTGTCACTTAGTGCTATACCTACACCAGCCAGACCCGCTGAGGCTGGTTCTGGATCTCCAGAAAGACGCAGGTGATATCTGGCTTCGTGGTCAGTGGGGGATGTCAGTGTATGCACAGTGCTGGGATCTTGCAATCGAGTTTCTGAAAGGCAGCAGACATCAATGTCTAGCGAATCTAGGGTGCGCGCTAGACCGGCTTGCCATCCAATCTGCATGAGTGTCGGAACGTTGAAGCACGCCAGACGGAACGAGGATCAGGGACGAAGGAGAGCCATAGGTTGAACTTCTTGGTCTGTGGCGCAACCGGAATCGCAGCCAGATTGTTGAGCACATGAATCGGGTAACGGAAGGTGAGGACGTTAACATACAAACAATTGGCGTGTGATGAAGTCGCGTGAAAGTGACTAGCAGAAACTGTAGCTGATGTGCGCGTTGTAATGCAGTCCATGGTTTTGTGAGAGGACGTGATACTACCCAGTTGCTCAAGCCGAAGTAGGGAGTTGACTTAGGCCTTCCGCCAAACTGACCTGTGAAATTTCCGCTTCCTAAACCCTTCCCTCGGCCCTCACTTGGAGTTTGCTACCCAGGCCTGGGGCCCCATGGTTACTCGAATATCAGCATATGCTTGAAACCCCACAACGTCGCGCGAAGAAGTTAGTATGTGCTCTCAGACTCTTACGCCATCCACAACGGCTTCATCGCCTTGGTCTCTTCTCGCTGAAATACCGACTCTTCGGGACGACTTGATGCTTGTGTTTATGATCCTATCTAACCTGCGACTTGCTCAAACTACACCAGTAATGCCCCCATCTTTGTGGTCACCTACTCCGTCTCACGCTTCAGCACAGCTGCCTGAATCGCATCTACTGTAGCCGATTTCAAGACTCGCCTGGACCATCATCTAATGGAACTTCATCGCGATCTCCCCCGAGACAACCACCTACCGTTTTGTATCTTATACCCCAGACTAACCGCAGTCAACTCCCGGCCGCTTCTCACGTAATGCAGCGACCTGTTTTACTTCTACCCCCAACGCTAGCTGCGGGGTAATGGCTGATTATGACGCTGGACAGTGAAAGCCGCAAGGAAGCTGTCTCGCCAATGCCGCCTTATCTTTACACGATAGTCAGCTGCTTGTAACGATATGTTGTCTACACAGGGTGTAGGCGCCTTGACAATGAATGTTTGCTTAGGACATTAAGGTTTTCAGGAAGTTCCCCTTCTCTCCCTCTTATTATTCTTTATTCTTCGGATCATCATGGTGGTATGGCAGCGAAGCTTCAGTTCAACTGGCTGATGTACTGCTGTTTTTGTTGTTGTCCCGGTTTGCCTGTTTATAGTCTCATTTTTCTACTGTACATTATGAAACCTGGCCGCTTAAAGCAGCGGACCTGAAGAGGCTAGTTACGTTCGACCACCGGTGCCTTCGTAATTTAGCTCACTTCTGGTGGCGCGTGAGCAACGAGCGTGTTCGACGCCTTGTTTATGGCACAGGCAAAGTAACTGAACTACTCAGCACCGTCCTTTCACGCACCAGGCTCCGATGGCTCGGCCACGTGTTACGCATGCCAGCCCAATGACTCCCTCGACGTGCGTTGTTTGTGCGCCGGGGGTGTGAATGGAAGAAAAGGAGGGGAGACCAAGCGTTGACTTGATCCAGAGGAATGAAGGCCCTCACTTCTGAGCTGGCCTCGGTTGGAGCGTCTCGGTTCCCTGGTTGGGGTCCGAAAGACGATGAACACGTTTGGTTGGACACACTTGCTGATATGGCTAGGAGCCGACCTCATTGGCGTTCGTGCTGTGAGTTTCCTTGTCCCACCCCATCCCTCTTAGCTTCCCCCTCCAACCACGATCTCATTAATTAGCTTTATATAATTTCGCATAGTTTTTTTGATGCACAGTAGCCGACTGGTAACTTACCGGAACGATACCCATCCGTTGCCGGCAGCTCAGGCGGCTTGCACCAGTTGCTTTTTTTCTCCTTTTTCTGTGTATTGCGGCACAGTAGCTGAGGTATTCCCCACCTCTGGCTAACGTGTATGATGATGATGATGATGACTCCACCTTATTCTTTCCTTAGCTGTATCAAAGGGCGTGATAGTGTGTCACGCTTTGAGCCGGCGTGCATTCTATCTAACTGCTACATATGCCCGATGAAGATACGACTAACACGCGAGTCCAACTCGCGATAAGTTTGCTTGACCTTTTCATAAGTACTGACCCTAGCTCTTTACACCCTGTGCGTCCTGTAAACCTCCAGCTTTTATTCCCGTTAAATACAATGTTCCAAAAGAAGGGAATACAGTGATGGATGTTTATTATGGTATAATAGCAATTTCTCTGGATTTGATCAGGCCTCGATTGATCTGTACGCCCGTCAATCTACGTTAAAATGAATCTGTTTCCACTGTGTACCCGTCTGGCACTTGTGATCGCCTACTACGCTATCGGTTTTTCTATCTAACCCTTTATCTACCTGATATGCAGGGTGTTGCTGATATATCTCTATAGGCTCACCATTGCATAGGTGTGGATCTGTGATCAGAGTTCGCTTATTGATGCATTGGGTACGAAGGCAGACGAATGGCGTTCTTCCTTTCGAGTGCTATGCTCGGGGTGCGTAAATTGCTTTGGGTAGGCGAAGAAATGTCCTTATCTACAATCGTGAGAAGCCGGTGACATGCGAAGCTAAGACTCGTCTGGATTTGGATTGGAGACAAATACACAATATTCGTATAGTCAGGATACCATTACTTGTCGGTGTCAAAAGAGTGCATCGTGTTGGCAGCTGGAGAGAGGCTGGTGCACTGCGTCAGCAAGGATTTGCCACGCCTATTCTAGTTGAGTTTAGGAACCCTGCTCACTGGGTCTAACTGCTTAACAGGGCCGGATTAGTGACGAGTCAGACCAATGGCCGGTATCAAGTAGCGCCGGACACAATTAACTCGCAAGCTAAAGTCCCACGGATAAGTCGATCATAGACACTAGTAACCGCTAAGTTGTGGCGTCTACAATCCTGGCTAATGGTGCTCATTTAGGTGAGCCACACATTGCACTATCAGTCGATTGGGTTCACCTGGTGACTCGTCACCAGGTGAACCCAATCGACTCATTCAAGGTGCTATTGCGCAACAGGAACCCGACGTTGTTGGCAATTGGCGAGGCGCTACTGATAAGATTGAAGTGTCCCGTACTCTGTGCCCAGAAACAACTGAGACAATCAATTAGATTGCCTTGGTCCTGATTACGTCATTCCCATCATTTTTATCTGCTTATCTATGTTACTAAGTGTGGACCCTATACATTGCACTATCGCCTAATATGGATGGTTGCCCTACTACAGTGGCAGTCATTTGCTCGAGCTACCACACTACAAAGGTAGCATCAGACATATTTACTTCAAAAGTTCTTCCCCCACAAACGAGTCTGGCCGTAAGTAATAACAGCCACTTGCTTCTCGACCCTGCGTCTCCGGACTGGTGTCAGTCAACATCACGCTACGCTAACACCAAATGGAACCGGTTGTGACTGCACTCCTATCACACCAGCGATCATCTGTTCTAATCATTGAACCACAGCTTGCAAAAGGAACAACTCATGATCTGCATGTAGCTATGAACAAAGTTGCATTGGATGGTAACACGACTTTCACCTCTTTACCCTAGAAAAGAAGCGAGAGTGCGGACACGAGTTTTCAGGTAGTGCATCCAGGAACAGTTGAAGTTTCACCTACAATCTGATCTCGATGTGATTGATTTACGTCCATGGCTGGTTCGACGGTGGTGGGCACCATGTCGCCTTCCGACAGGTGCTGTGTCGGAAGTTAGTGCTCGCAAGAAATAAGCGAGAGTCTTCACACAAATAATAATAATACGTACATTTCTCTTGATGAGAGAAACTGTGTCTATTGCGGCACAGATCAATTTGAAGTTTCCGCACACCGATATCATTATGGGAGCCTTCAAATCGGCGTTGCCTTTTCACCGGAACACTGCTCTCACCATATATGATGCGGATTTATCAGTCTCCATTGAGCTTTTTGACATCTTTTGTTAGATCAGTTACATCATCGCAATAAGGCTGGACCCATCGCAATGAGGCTGGATCTTACCGTGGTGCGATGGTTTGTGTGCCTCAGCGATCCATTGAGCTATGCTGGGTGGTGCTTTTGCACCTTCAGAGTCACTCATACCGGATTGGTCAATGGTTAGAGGCCAGACAAACTCAGCCTCCTGGTCCTCCAGGTTGGGGGTTGGAATGAGGGTGGCACCTTATTCCTTAAAACGGACTCCTTGTAACCCAACGCCAAACCCGCTGCATTGCGGACAGGTTTTTGAACCAAAGGCTTTGGTTGAGAACCCTAATCGTTTTCCTGTCTAGGCCTAGGCAACCTGACAGTATCCTGCCCATGCAATACTATGAATCTCACTTCAAAATTTCTGATGCTCTGGCCACCGCAGAGGATAATCAACGGTGCCCTATCTGCTGCATCGAGCAGGGTGGATAGGGGTTTGGATGCTACTACTCAAGCCTTCCCGTCTTCTTATTCCCCATCTTACGCTTTTTTACTCTTACCGTCCCCTTCCAACTTCACTTATATCCCCCCAGTTTTCAACCCCCCGATTTTTGGCCCTCCCCCAACATGCTTTGCTAGGCATTTATCTTCTAATTTCAACTCACATGTGAACGCGGAGCGTCACTCCTCTCCTGTCGACAAGCCCATGTCCAACCAAGCGGTCAAGCCCAGTTCATCGGCTTCCATTTGGAGCCCTCGATCCTCCTTCAGATTGGCATGCCTCAATGTTCGCACATTGCTTCAGATCGGTCAACAGGCAGCACTTGCCCGAACATTGGAGACCCTCTCGATCGATATCTGCTGCTTATCAGAGATCCACCTGCAAGACTCGAGCTCTGTGCTCACTCTGCGATCCCTTTCAGGTGACACTAGCAGTATTTTCTCATTGCGCCTATCCGGTGACGATGCAGCTTCGGGCACCGGCCAAGCTGGTGTTGGCATTGCCCTGAGTCCCCGGGCTGAAGCTGCTCTGGTTGATTGGATTCCAATCAGTAGCCGGATGTGTGCGGTCCGATTGGCTGGCTCGTTTAAAGCTTCGAAATCGCGCGGGACTAATAGGTGTCTACTCATCATCGCTGCCTACGCGTCCACAAACTGTAGCGATGATTCGGTAAAGAACGACTTCTACCGCCAACTGACTCAGCTCCTTCGCCACAGAAGAAGCACGGACACTGTTGTGCTGGCGGGGGATATGAACGCACAAGTTGGAAAGGTGTCCACCGATGAAATGCATCTGGGCGGTCAGCACGGTGTAGGCTCCCGTAATGATAACGGTGAGCGGTTACTTCATTTGTGTGAAGATGCTCGCTTATTTCTTGCGAGCACTAATTTCCGACACAGCACCCGCCGGAGAGTGACTTGGCGCCCACCAGCCTCGAACCAGTCTTGGACGCAGATCGATCACATTGCTATTAGTTACCGCTGGAGAGGCTGCATCCAGAATTGTCGCTCGATTTGGAGCACATGTGTGGACACCAATCATGCACTTGTATGTGCTGACATGCGGATGCGCTTTGGCGGACGCCCACCACGACGTTGTGAGCGCATTGACACCAGCCAACTGACAAAGCCAGCTGTTCTGAATGCGTATCAAAGTACGCTGACATGCGAGTTGAGCAATCGCTCACTGGAGACAATTGATGGTCACTGGTCACATGTTCTCCAGACCTTACTAGCAGCAGGCAAATCCTCATGTGGTATGTCTAAAAGCCAACATGGACATTGGGTCTCTGGAACTTATCGACGCTCGCCGGCATATCCCGGCTGGAAGCGAGCACAATGAAACTCGCAAAGAGCTCCGGGCAAAACTCCGTGCTAGCCTGAAGAGAGACCGCGAATCTTGGTGGTCTAATCGTGCGTCAGAGATGGAAGTGGCCGCTGCCCTTGGCAACCATCGTAAGTTATTCCGTCTGATACGAGAAACGGGCAGCAGGAGGCCTGGTGTTAGTGAAACAATTTGTGATGAGAGTGGACAGCCTATTCACAATTTGTCAAAACGTTTGGAGCGTTGGGCTGAGCATTTTGAAAAGCAATTTAATCGGCTAGAATTGTTCGATTCTTCGCCGGCGAGTGATCGCCATGCTCCGTGGGCTGTCCCTTTGGATCCACCCTCTCGCTCAGAAGTCGAACGTGAGATCGGACTGTTGAAGTTAAATAAAGCCGCGGGACCAGATGATCTTCCTCCAGCCCTCTTCAAATTCGGAGGCTCTGCTCTTGTTGATGCTTTACATGAATTACTAGTGAAACTGTGGGAGCAGGAGACTGTCCCAACCGACTGGAGCCGCTCCGTTATTGTTCCCATCTTCAAAGGCGGCTCGCGCTCGGAATGCGGCAACCATAGAGGAATCAGTCTGATCTCCATCGCCTCCAAATTACACGCCTCCATAATTCTTCACAGACTGACTGGCGCTCGTGAAAGCCAGATTCGTGAGGAGCAAGCCGGGTTTCGTCGTGGTCGTGGCTGCATCGACCACATCTTCACCTTGCGTCAGTTGTTGGAGCACCGCCACACATATTGGCGGCCCACCGTTGTCGTGTTCCTCGACATCAAAGGTGCCTTTGATTCGGTTGATCGATGTGCCCTTTGGAATTGTTTACTCAGGAAAGGTGTGCCCGAGAAATATGTAAATATTATCCAAGCATTATATTTGCGTAGCACGGGCAGAGTGAGGGCTTACGGCAAGCTGTCGCCACCCTTCAATATCTCCAACGGTGTGAGACAAGGATGCCCGGTGTCACCTTTCCTCTTCAACTTCGCTATTGACGAAGTCATGGAGTTTGCATTTACAGGACATGACTTGGAAGGTGTGGATCTGCTCCCAGGAGAACGACTTCTTGACTTGGAGTATGCAGACGACATTGCCCTCATCTGTGACAGCTCCCAGACGTGCCAAGCCGCGCTGGACAGATTAGCACTGGCTGTCAACCGCTTCGGGCTTTGCTTTGCACCATCGAAGTGCAAAGCGTTCCTCCAAGATTGGCAGGGATCGCCTCCTGCGCTGACGCTTGGTGGGGATCAGCTGGAAGTCGTTCAGAAATTCAATTACCTGGGAAGTTGTATCAGCGCCCTTGGGATCGAAGACGAGATCACGAACCGTATAGCGAAAGCTCGGAGTGCTTTTGCTAACCTTCGCCACCTATGGCGGCGGCGCGACATCACTCTTGCCCTGAAGGGTAGAGTGTACAATGCAGCGGTACGTTCGACCTTACTGTACGGTTGCGAAACCTGGCCCCTAAGGTCGGCGGACTTGAAGAGGCTAGCTACGTTCGACCATCGGTGCCTTCGCAGTTTGGCTCACATCTGGTGGGAACACCGCGTGAGTAACGAGCGTGTTCGACGCATTGTTTACGGCACAGTAAAAGGATCTGAACCGCTCAGCACCGTTATTTCACGCACCACGCTCCGATGGCTCGGCCACGTGTTACGCATGCCAGCCCACCGACTCCCTCGACGTGCGTTGTTTGCTCACCGGGGATGTGGGTGGAAGAAGAGGAAAGGTGGCCAAGCGATGACTTGGTCCAGAGGAATGAAGTCCATCACTTCGGAGCTAGCCTCGGTTGGAGCGTCACGGCTCCCTGGTTGGGGTCCGAAAGACGGTGAACACGTTTGGCTGGATACACTTGCTGACATGGCAAGGAGCCGACCTCAGTGGCGTTCGTGCTGTGAGTTTCTTTGTCCCTCCCCATCCCTTTTAGTCTCCCCCTGCATCTACGGTCTCATTTCCTAGGGTAAAACAAAATAATAATAATAAAAATTTCTTTTTGCTTATTAGCTGGCTGGAAGCTTACCGGAACGATGCCTATCCGTTGCTGGTAGCTCTGCTGGCATGCAACTGTTGTATCTATTTTTCCTTTGTGTATTGTATTATATGTATGTATGTATTTCTTTCCTGTATTGCGGCACAATAGCGGAGGTGTCTTCTCATTTCTAACTGATGTGTATAATGATGATGATGAGATCAGTTACAATTTCACCAACACTGTCTCTGCCGGTTTTTGAATATGGACTTTGAGATTCTGCGCGAAGTTACCAGAAGGCGTTTCATATTTTAAGCAATCGTCATCCGTATCGAATGCAGATTCGGGATCGTTTATTTGATTGACACTACACTCCTAATACCTTTTTATGTGGCTGTGCAATTTTGCGTTTTTAATGCTATTTAAAATATCCGCATTGGATATTGTAAAATGCTGACAATATACCCTCTGGGATATATAAAGCTTACATTGACTTGACTACACCGTGTTGGCCGCCCAGATACAACTCATTTGGACGATTTCCCAACTTGAGCGTCCAGATCCTCAGCCAGCACTACAGTGTCCATGTTTCTTCTGTGGCGAAGGAGCTCGATCAGTTAGCTATTGAAGTCGTCTTTTATCGTATCATCGCTAGTTGGCGGGGGCGTAGGCAGCGATGGCGAATAGATACCTATTAGTCCCACGCGACTTCGAAGCGTTGAACGAGCCAGCCAATCGCATTGCATAAATCTGGCTACTGATTGGAATCCAATCAACCAGATCAGCTTCAGCCCTTGGACTCAGAGAAATACCAACACCGGCTTGGTCGGTACTCAAAGCTGCATCATCTTCGGATAGGTGCAATGAGAAAGTATTGCTAGTGTCACCTGTAGGGGATCGCAGAGGGAGAACAGAGCTCGGGTTTTGTAGGCGGGTTTGCGATAAGCAGCAGATATCGATCGAGAGGATCTCTAATGTTCGAGTAAGTGCTGCCTGTTGATCGATCTGTAACAAGGTGCGTACCTTGGCATGCCAAACTGAGGGAGGATCGGGGGCTCCAAATAAGAGCCGATGAACTGGAATGGACCGCTTGGTTAGACGTGCTTGTCCGTAGTGCAAGAGTGACGCTCCGCGTTGGCATGTGATTTGAAACTGGAAGATAAGCGCCTATCAAAATATCGTGGGGGAGGGCCATGCATTGGGGTTTGAAAATGGGGGTGATAAAATGGTTGGAAGGGGACAATATGGGAGAAAAAGCGTAAGAGAGGAAGTAAGAAGACGGGATCGCTTGAGCAGTAGCATCTAAACCCGTGTCCACCCTGCTCGATGCAGCAGATAGGGCACCGTTGCTTATCCTCTGCGGTGGCCAGATCATCAGGAGTTTGTTTGTTCTTCGTATCGGAGCAACTTGCCCACCTTCGAGGCACCTGATGGATAGTCTGTCCTAACCTGTAAAGCTTATTTACGCCACCTAACCAACCACACGACACCTCACTTTTCTCATATTGACAAGGGCCATCAGCCGGGATTTAACCCGTCTTTTCCACCCCACTCCGTCATAAACTTTTCGCTGTCATCCGACTAGATCAACTTTGACTGAGTTGCCTTCGTTACACCAGGCACATGGTTTTTGGTGTTTTTTGTTTGAGAACGGTATTGTTACGAGCTATGAACCAGTACAAAAATCGACTCAATACCACTAACCTGCTGTTCCAAGCTTTCTTAATAGCGTGATTTTATGACTGTGCAGTAGGCTTATCTTTCACTCCGTGAGTGTTGCTGGATTGTAGTATCTTGCCCTTAGTTTCTTTTTTCTCAATTTTTCCATGTTTTACTTCGCTGGCCTTGTAAGGACTTCCAGTGCAGGATGCGCAAACACTAATTGCTTGTTTGTGGAGTGATTGCACCAGCGGTATGTCGGCACACCATTACGACGCTTCTCTGCCACACGATCATCACCGGTCTCGCGTGGACTGGATATATCGCGCGGCTGACATCGCGTACGTGGATTCGAATTAGTGACCTCCGGATTACAAGACAGACGCACAATCCTTTTGGCCACCGACCGGGTGTGGTGTGATCCTCGCCTGTTGGCTTTCCTGTTACCGATGATCAGTGCAACCGCATGTTCCTCTCATTTTCGACAAAAGGGAATGCATGCAGTTATTTTCCTTTTTTCCATCCTATTTGAACTGCAGTCAGTCACTCTCCACTGTTCGGAACGAAATCACATCATCTGTGGTACAGATATTGTGCCATCGGATTCTTGGCTGAATAGGAAAACAATATGAATAATAAGAAAAGAGCAACAACAAATGCTTTTTTGTCTATTTTACCACCCACAGTTTTTGAATTTTTTCAGTTTGTTCTTTTTTAGGGGGAGGAAGAAGGGACACCGCAACAAACCGAAGCACACGTCCGCCATTGACATCGATCTTGAGCCATAACTTCCAAGGTCTTCGACCAGCAAGTATCCTCATCTCTCGGACCCCAACCAGGTAGTCGACAACAACCGGCCGAGGCCAACTGTTTCGTCAACTTTTTCATGCGGCTTCTCCATGTTGTAGGCTGTCCACCAGACCGTCTCTTCTAGCCCTGTCCAGCAAGTGCAAACGCACGACGGGGGTAACGCTGGACAGGCATGCGCAATACGTGTCCCAACCACCGCAGTTGATGCAGTGAAATGAGCTCCTCGAGCTAGTGGCTTCCACGTCCCAAGGCACGCTGTCTAACTTCCACATTGCTTACGTGGTGCTACCACCACACACGGGCAATGGACCGCAGACAGCGGTGCTCGAAGACGCATAACCTGCGCAAGTCATCTTTACGAATGGGCCTGGTTTCGCATCCGTACAACAGTACAGCACGAACAATTGCACAATAGACCCGCCCTTTGATGGGGAGACGAATGTCGTGGCGACGCCACAAATGCCTCAGCCTAGAAAAAGCGAGGCCTTCTCTCGAGATGAGCATCGAAATCTCGTCTCCAACAGCCCCGCCAGCAGTGATGCAACTTCCCAACATGTGTTCAGGCATCCAACCAAGTGCTACGGTTGAAGTACATTCGGCTTCTTCAATGAGGTTCATGATACCCCGAACTATTACGTCTCTCAGTGCAACACCTGTCGATACGCCTCGAAACTTGACGCAACTCCAGATCCATCCTATTTTTGAACTTAATCAATGGACAAGCAACACTATCTGAACGGGTACATTTGACAGAGCGAGTCGCAGATCGAAGTCTACAGTGACCTCGCACAATGGTGTCGTGCACCAGATATCCGCGACTTTATCAGTCGTCCCATTTACGTCTTCCTACACCGTTACTTTAAGGATGGCATGCTTGTTACCGCAATACTCGTGCTGTGATTTCTCAGTTGCATTTGTTCAACTGATGCATCCGCTAACCAGAGTCCTTTCCACTTGACCCGCTTTGTTTGATGAGCTTCTTCTTAAAATAGACATACTTTCAGGGATCCACAGCACGACGACTAATAATAAGTTACAACAAATTAGTTTTTTTCCGAACAACTTTGCTGATTTCGACTGCTACTTGGCCTTGGCGCCCCCTATTCCCCGTTGGCATTGAACCGCCAGGCACATCGCGGACGGAGTCCATTCATCAGAGAGGATAACCTGGTGACTTTTCTTAATCGCGCACCTGTTTTTTGCATGATACTTTATTCTTTTAGCGTTTCTTCCTTCCGAACCTATCCCAATTATAATGACTGCTTTGAACCGTGTACTCTCGAAATATGCTTGGTATCCCTCTATACACTAATCTAGTCTCTATTTCCGTGCTTATGTGGTCTTTGTTGTCACCTTTTTATACATCTGTAGGTTTTCCCTATACACACATTTTGTCGTTCACTCTTCTCGTTCTTTCTGAGTTCAATCGCGACTTAGTAGTTCTTACCATTCGTTGTCAAACTGTTAGTAAAATCTTGTTTTCCTCCATTGTAGCGCCTTGGCCTTCCGTTCCTACTCAGCTCAATTCTCGTGACATTTTTCTTGCTTGACGTCGCTAATGAGCAGCTTTAAGAAATTTTTCGGTGCTAAGAAGCCCGACCCAAAAAACACAAGAGAGGCACTTAGGGATCTGGAGGAGAAAAGAGATTTACTGGTGAAGAAGTCTGAGTTATATGAGAGGAAAATCCAAGAGGAAATAACCATTGCAAAGAAGTATGGAATGGAGAATAAGAACAGTAAGTTACACCGATTAATAACAAGCTTTTAAGAGGCTTTAAAGGCTTTAGCTAAGAAAAAGTTTTACGAAAGGCAGTTGCAGAAATTCGACAATACCTTACTCGTTATTGAAAGCCAAATGCAAGCCCTAGACAATGCCGGGATGAACCTCGAGGTTTTCAACGCGTTAAAATCAACGTCTGAAACGCTGAAAAACCTACAAAAGAACATGTAAGTCCTTGCTTAGATTTATATATCTCCCACAGGAATGTTGATAACGTCCACGATATAATGGATGAGATCGCGGATCATCGTGCCGCTGCCGAAGAGATCTCGGATGCTATTTCCAACACTGGGGCCTTCGGTTTGGAATACGATGAAGATGAGCTTTTAGCGGAGTTGGAACGTTATCAGGTGAGCTCTCCAAAACTCCTGCCTTGTTCAATGCTTCCGCATATCTTTCATTTTACTTAATCTCCGATGCTTATTAGAGACCTTCGTGTATCAGCGCTTGAATATTGATATTCGCTCAACTATACCTTCACTGGACTTTACGTAGGCTTCATTGCTGGCCGCTATTTGAGTGAACGTTTCTAGTGTTTATCCCGTAAGGTAAATTCTTGTAACCAAGATTGCCAACGCACCATACAGAAAATATGTTGAATTAGACCAAATCAATGGTTTGTGTTGAAGGCGCTCCGTGGTGTTTCACAGATCGCTGAGTTGCCTATTAGAAGGTGGGAAATATCAAATTTATGGCTGACTCCACCGACATTCATCGCATAACGTGGTGACGAGCTTCCCTCCGTGATAAAAGAAGGTATGGACCATTGTATACTAGGGGAGCACGAAAGACAGACCCTTCCATCCTATCGCTCTCTAGCTAAGCTGCCGGATCAGTACCCTAAAGTGAGGAGCTGAAGAGCACACTGGTGTCAGGGAATGAGATCGGATTCCATCTTCGCCATCATTTGTCCCATAGCGTGATCCGAGTTGGAGCAAAGGTGTTGACATTAAGGATCACGTAGTAGTCATGCCCAGTGGATCGATACCACGATGGTGAAAAACGAGGATTGTAATGCATGGAGTTAGCCCGACCCACTGCCATGTAGTTTACTGCCCGTTGACTGTCAAGTTTTAGTATTTCTCTCGCCAGTAGCCGTGAATCCGACATTTCGTGGACTGGTGTGGCGTAGTTTTTAATTACTTGTAAGTAGTCGGGTTTAAAAAAACATTTATTTGCTTCATCGTCCGGTGCTTTTCCTGGATTGGTAATCGACTTTGTGGCTTGCGTTCTAATTGCGATGAACCAGATACATTTTACAAATCCGTCTACTCTTGTGTGTGGTACACGGGTTTGAGATTTCTGACTCTTTCCAATGTAGTACTTTAAATGGATTGCAACAGACCCGAAGAGCAGGAGAGTGACGCTGATGCTTAATGGTCAGCTGGATGCTACTAGCACAGCCGCCTAGTGAATAGATTAATAAGACGTCAGCAGTACGTCGGTACGCAGTACTGGAGATTCGCTGCTGCGAAACCACCACCAGTCACACGTGAACTGAGCATACTTAGAGAGTCGCCTGGTCCCTATGCATGCTGGAACCCGCGCCTTAGGATTACAAGGCAGGCTTGTAATTCTTAAGGTTACGGGCTCTTGTCTGGTAATCGAAGCGTAGCCTGGAATTTATTTGGCACAGCTTTGTTTCCTCCTGTAGGCGTTAAGTAGCTCGATACAATTGCGCGTATTCGAAGAGGACGCTGTCATCGACTCTAAGCTTTCTTGATACTGTTCAATTTCTGAGTAGGTTTGTTGAGCGTTCCTGTTGCTTGCAACCAGCGCATGCGTCGACCGGCTCCCTCTGTGTGCATTGTTTGTCGTCGCTGAACCAAATTGGGCAAAACTGCGGGGTGGCCAGTGGATGGCGTGGCATAAAGGCATGCAGAAATCGATTGAGAGACCTGGTTAGACTGGTGCATGCTGCCGTATTCGTGGATGCGAGCTCCGGGACAGTCCACACCAGTAGCTAAAGATTACCAGACATGGCGCATTCGCGCAGTCAGTGGCGTTCTTGTTTTCGGTTTCATGCATCTAGCTATTCATTTTCATTCCATTCCGATTAGCTTGACGTATTTCTTTCTTGATTATGTTTTCTCTGTATTCTCCTTTGCGTTCAACCTCATTTGCTTGCCTTTGTTTATTTTTATGAAACTGGATCCACCACGTTTCGTCGCCCGGATCATACGTGTTCACCTAGAACCAGATCAAACTAGCAACAAGATTTGCACACACGACATGCTTATGAGGGCTGAACCTTACTGTTAGAGTTCATTTTTGTGCATTTCGAGACGCGCTCGATTGAGGCATGGAGATTAGAAATCGATAAGCCACCATTTCGAACGATGGTCTTGATTCATGTGGTGGAGCGATGTAGAAACGCGCACATGCATCTATCCAACAGATTCTTTCGAGTGAATTACAACACAACTGACGTAAACGCTTCTAGAAATCCATTCGACGTTACCAGGGTGGCCGCGAAATATTGAAATCCAGAAAACTCATTATTTCAGTGAGAAAACGATCTGACCCAGTGGCGTAGAGTCGAAACATCCTCGTTAAGCAAGTTCTTCAGCCTCCTTTGCAATTTAATGACCAAGTTTATATGCTCCAGTGATCAGCTGCTCATAGACGCTGCTCAATTTGTCCTTTGGATCATTGGTCCCTTCCGAGTTTGCGCTATAATCGGGAGTCAGTTTCTCAAGGCCACAGAATGTGACTAGACTAAACCTTAACGTGGTGTGACAGTTTGCGTAACTCGTCGACCCATTGAGCTATACTGACTGGGGCTCTTGTGCCTCATAAGAGTCACTCCTACCAGGTTAGTCAATGATTAGAGGTCAGACGAAATCAGTCTTCTGGTCCTCCATGTTGGGGGTTTGAAATGGGATGGCGTCCATTTCTGTAAAACCGAATCGTTGCCACCTCCCAGCTGCCTTGCAGACAAGCTTTTGAGCCAAAGGCTTTGGTTGATGACCCTAATCGCCCTCCTTTCTAGATCTGCGCGCCCTGACAGTGTTGGTATTGCCCTCAGCAAATATGCTGAAGGCAATCTGATCGACTGGATACCGGTGAACAGCCGCATATGCGCGGTTAGACTTCGAACTACTATTGGAGTTAATAAGCATCGTCTGAAGCCGAGGTGCCTTTTCATCACCTCGGTTTGTGTCCCTACTAAATTCAGTTCAGAGGGTATCAAAGAAGATTGCTATCGACAGCTCTCATCTTCGCATGACGAAGAATACCGATATCTTGATGGTTGTTGGTGACATAAACGCCCAAGTGGATCGTCTTTCAGTGTCTGAGCAACACCTAAGAGGGCGCTTCGGAGTCGATGTACGCCGAACAGACAATGGTGATCGATTCCTGCAACTGTACGCCGACCACAACATTTATCCTAGCGGCACTGCTTTCCAACACAAACGTTCACACCGAATGCCTGCATGATCTGGACCCAAATTGACCATATTGCCATCAGCTACAGATGACGCACATCAGTCCAAGATTCTCGGTCAATTTGGACTACGTGTCTGGATTTCGACCATGCTCTAGTGCGTCTATCTTCTAACCTTCTTACCTGTAATGAACTCGCAGTCTGCAGTTCAGCCATATTATGACAAACTGGCACATTAATTGTCAGTGATGAATGGCGTTGGTGAGCCGAACACTGACTGGAATCCTCTTGAATGTGCTATGAAGAATGCCTTTGACGCATACTGTGCACCCAATTTGAGACGTCATAATTGCCAATGGATCTCTGAGGCATCGATCCGCTTGATCAACGCACGGAAACAAGTTCCCATGGCGCTGAGTTTCAGCGTTTCCGTAACACTGTGAAACGATGCACAGCAAGGAGTCTTCGAATCGACCGGGAACGTTGGTGGATCGCAAGGGCCCGTGATATGGAACAACCGAGTTCTGTTCCAGCTCACCCGGAACACGGGTCCGAGAAAACCATACGTCAGCGAGACAATAGCTGAGAAAAACGGTCAGCTGATCCATTCTCGGCGTCGTTGACTAGCCTGTTGGGCGAAACATTTTGAAGAGCAACTCAGCAGACCTGCTACGACATTAACACTTGTCGAATCGTCTAAGCCGTCATGGGAAGCAGATGTGACACCTCCCAATTTAGAAGAGACCTGACATAAGCTATCTGTGTTGAAACGAAACAAGGCTTCTGGACTCAACAACCTTCTTCCATCTTTGCTGAAAGATGGTGAAGACCCTATGTTGACTGGACTCGCTACTCTGTGTAACACGATTTGGAACACGGAAGAGGTTCCTTCAGATTAGCGACTGTCCATTGTCAGGCGTATCTTCAAGAAGGGTCAGACTACTTTGTGTGAAAATCGTCAAACCACCAGCCTTATTTCCATTGCATCCGAACTCGTCACATGTATCATTCTCTGACGACTTACTGGTCCCCGTGAGAACCGAATCACTGAAATCCAGGCTGGCTTCCGCCCTGAGCGTGAGTGTTTCGATCACATATTTACTCTTCGCCGCTTTTAGGAGCAGAGACACATACAGACGACCGACAATGGTGGTTTTCCTTAACTTGAAAGTTGCCTTAGATTATGTTGATCGCGCCAGCTTGTTGCACTTCCTATCCATGAAGGGCATTTCGGCTAAATTTCTTTACCTTCTTATGCATCTCTGCCGTGATTCCCGACGCCATGTAAGGGCCTACGGGAAATTGTCTCCTGAGTTCCCGACGACAAGTGGAATTCGCCAGAGTTGTTTTATATCTCCTTTCCTCTTCAACTTTGATATGAGTGGACTCCGTTCTTTCAGACTCTACCGGACTGGAAGTTCTACCAGGTGACCGACTGACAAAGCTGGAGTATGCGGACGACATAGCTCTTCTTGGGTCCGACGCAGTGGCTGTGCAAACACTGCTGCACACTTCGGCATGTGCTTTTCATCTTCAGTGTAAAGTACTGCTTCAGGACTGGACCGACACATCGAACAACCACTGGAAGTGGTGGATCGGTTCACTTAGCAGCTGTGTCACCACTAGTGGTCACATCACTGAGGAAGTTACTTCGCGTACCAACAAGGCCGGTGTGGCTTTCCAGAGACTCAACCATCTATGGAGACGGCGGAATATCTGCCTGTCAGTGAAGGGTAGGGTGAATAACGCTACGGTAAGTCTGGTCTTAATGTATGGATCAGAGACCTGGCCAGTTCGCGGTGAAGACATTAAGCGCTTGGTCGTGTTTGATCATCTGTGCTTGCGGACGTCTAGTGGGAACACCGGGTGAGCAATGCTGAGGTCCTTCAGTTGGTTTTTAGCAAGAAGCCTTCTGGTGCCTCATTGGAGTGTTTGCTGAATCTTAATCACCTACATTGACTAGGTCATATTCTACGTATGTCCTTTGACCAGCTTTTCCGGCGTGCATTATACGCCGTGACTGCACCAAGGTGGCCAGTCCATGACGTGGCATAGTGACATAAAGAAATTGACTGAGAGACTTGGTCAGACTGATGAGTGCCGTTTTCGTGGATGGGGGCCTCGGGATAGTCCACACCAATGTTTAGAGATTGCATCAAACATAAAGCAGTCATACAGTCAGTGGCATTCCTGCACTCGGTTTCTCGCATCTGACTGTTAACTTTCGTTCTGTTCTGGTTAATTTACTGCACTTTCCTCTTACTTTCATTTTCTTTACATTCTATTCGCATTCAACCCCACCCACTATCTTGCCACTGTTATATATTGTTATTCTTGCGGTGTGAGCCGTGGCAACTGGATCCGCCGCACTACGGTGTGCTTGGGTCATAGTTGATCAACTGTACTGAACTGAACAACCATGATTTCAAACTTCAACCATATCCTGCATCGGCCCTGGCGCAAATTATCAACGGTAGCCTTATCTGCTGCATACAGCACGGCGGATAAGCGAAAACGTGCTACTGTTGGCATCTTTCTTTCATTTCCAGCTGTTTCTGTTACTCCCCTCCCAATCCCCATTACTAACCTTCTTCCTATAATTCCAGTTAGATTAACAGCAACCGCAATGTCACTGGAGTCATACCATCTGCAGCTATGTTCCCGCACCACCCACTGGACACTAATCGCCAACAGCTCCTTATAAGACCACACTGTCCCGTTTCTCTGGCGGCGTTCAGCGTTAGCACTCTAAGGCAAATAGGTCAACAATCTGCACCCTTATGCACGTTGGACACACATGTGCGTTGTGTGTTCAAAACTAGGATCAATGATTCTTACAGTTTGTTGAACTGAATGCGTCCCGTTTGTCTTCTCGCTATTGGTTGCACACATCCGGAGGCGCTGCTGCGGCAACCGGTGATCAAGTTGAAGTGGGTATTGTTCTCAGCCCCAAGGCCGAGTCATTTTGGTTTGTTTGATTCCCGTGAGCAGCCGTTTGTGTGCAGTCCGTTTGACGACATCAGCTAAGGTTGATTCACGGCGTAGCACTAGACGCTGTTCGTCTGTGCTTTCCGCTTATGCTCTCACCGACTGCACCTCTGAAGCTGTTATTAGTTCAGATATCTATGATATTAATACGCAAGTAGGTTGTCTGAGCTCTTGAGAAGCTTGGCTAGGTGGTAATTATGGGTTCAACTCCGAACGGACGGACAGCGGCGAGCGTCTTTTACAGTTGTGTGCGGAGCACCAGGTTTTTCTTAGTAGTACGCCTTTCAGACACAGTGGGCGCCGAAATGCCCCTACGTCGGACTGTTCCCTATAAAAGTTCACATATATCGCTTTCCTCGGTAGATAGTCGCGGTTGTGTAACCGTTTATTCGTCTTTTTCTGGGTCGTAAGAGTACTCTCTCGAAAGCCTATCCTCTCCTTGTTGCTGGTTTCAGGTGCATCGACGATGAGTTTCAGTTTTGCGCATGTGCGAAACAATCCGACAACACCGTGCTGTTCGTTCTGAAGGTACAATTCATTCCGACTGGAAAAATCGTTACAACTAGAACACAGGCGTTTAAGGGAAACATGGATTTTCAACGTGCGCCATGATTCTCGTTAGAAATCTTTACACACACGCCGACGAAGTGGGCGTTTACAGTGCACCACCTCAATTCGCTATTACGTGCACGCACAAGTCACTCGGCTTCGAGTAGATGGAACCATGTATCGACAAATGGACAGTGCTACCATTAACAGTCCGTTTGTGTAAACATTGACCGATATATTCGTGGGTTACCTGTCATTATACAGATAATGAACGCTTGTTGGGTTTGTATGCGGATGATACATTCGTCCTTATCCGTGGAGGCTGGCTATTGGCTTAGTAGTTCAGGCTCATTATCCACAGATCGGCAGTTCTGGACGGAGCGAACTATAGGTATAGCGCTGATGCATTCCCTTTTTGTTTGTCCACATACAGCAAAAGTTTTAACGAATGTCATCCTGCGATGGAATTTGCACTTGAAGACTAATCGGAAGGCACCTTCCATTTCTTTGTTGTTAATTTGAAGAGGGATCCAGATGATGCACTCGTTCGAACTGTGTATTGAAGGCTTGCATGAACGGAATGACACCACAACTTCTATCCAGTGAATCACAGATGAGCTTTAGTCTGTACCACTTTCATGAGAGCCCGTCAAACTTCCTCTCAGGAGACGTAAATCGAAATGCGTCACATAAACCACTGAAGGATGGATATCCTGGGGGATTCATAGCATTCCGCGCGGACGGAAAAGCCAGGAGGAACACTTGACTGACAACCGTACGCTACCGTTTAAAGTAAACCAGAATGATAGCTGATTCTGACATCGTCTTCGGCAGTCTACATGGAGGTGTTATTGCGCGGCCTAACTAGTATTGGTACACCAAACCTGGAAGTTTCTACCCAACACTAGCCCGAACAAACAATATTCTCAAGTTACCGCTTCATTTGTTTACTTTCACAGTGCTTGCTGTATCGAGTACCTTAGCTGAACTGTAAGGAAGTAGTTTGAGAATTTCAGATTAGCCGCTGACGATTGCTATCCTAATTAATTAGTATCCACGAAATTTATTGAGGGTACTAATCAGACTAGGCATCGATTACCTGTTTCAGTTTGCCGAAACTTCTACACACCAGCGACTGAAACCCACTTTGTGCAGACAGATTCCGTGATCAGTTTCGTCCTACCTTTGTGAGGCTACCGATTAGATACCTCTAACCGAACTACAAGCCATAGGCAAATGATCTTTGTTTCACCAAATGTACTACACTTTAATTTTTCTTGTATGCAAATCAGCCACCGCATTCAAATTGAACTCGCGGTCCAGAACTGAGAGCGAAATGAGTGAATAGAATTGAATAATTACTGTACAATCGCGTGTTGCAAATGACCGCTAGCCTTTGTTCCGGAGGAGGATAGCTCCGTTTTCTATGCAAATCCACAAGCTTATTCTGTCAACCCAAACTCAGATTTTAACAGCGTGTTGCAGGGACAGATACTATATATATATATATATATATATATATATATATATATATATATATATATTTGTAATAGCCTACGAATAGGCATGGAGCCATCAAAAACCATGGAACTCAAAGGAAGGTACATATATCGTTAGCAAAACCACAACACGGACGTGTCCATGGTTTCGTCAGAGGGTGAGGTGATGCCCGGTTGCCGAAGCCGAGGTAGGACTTAAGGCGCATTCATAGCTGAATTTAGAGGAACGATCGGTTTATAGAACGGCTCGGTCCATTGTCAAATATAGTAATTTAAAAACGACTCAGCTACTACTGAGATAAACGTATGTGTACTTCCATCGAACAGTACTGGTCCCGTTAGGTTTTTATTGAAATAGTGGATTGTTCTAGGACAAGCTCAACTTTTGATACCCGGTGCTTTGAGCTCTGTCCAAGAACCATGAGTGATTGCAGTTTTCGGTTATACGAAGACCAGTTTACTTGAATGAGTTTAATGCCATTTCTATTCATCAGTGGCCGTCCCGATGGAATATGCGTGAAATAAACTGTACCTGAGAGATATGGACGACTGACTCCCTCCCATGCCAACGGAAGAGCCATTCCTTAATCTCACTATGTCCTAACTAGGCTACTTGAACAAACCTTGATGTTTGACTACGTGACCTTCGGCATTAATGGGATTCAGTGTAAACTGTGTATTAGCATTCACGCTTCTCATTCTAAACTTATGGTTAAAAATGCATCTGGGCTATTTTGGTGGTCTTATTTGGGCATGAGTTCAGCCCGAAGAGAAGCATTACGCCTTTGTTTTGGTACATCACAACAACTTTGGCCAGTACTTGATCACGTATTTCTCTCTGATCAACAAGAAGCGGAGATTTGATGCTTACGAGTTTGAGGTATGATCCAGAGAGGGTTAAATTGCCCGAGTTCGCATCGCGTACATCCTACGCTTCTCAGCCATGTTTCTGAACATGCACTCGTAACATGCTAGCCAAGTTCTTCCTCTACTTGTTACGTCTATTCGGTTTCTGCGATTGGTCGTTAACGTAGCCTGATGGGCACATTTCTAACGTACTGCGCATTTGAATTGATCCAGACGGACTCCGTTCACCCTTTGACAAGCATTCAAATTGTCATCGACTGTAGTTACTTTAGCTAGTAAGGAGCAGCGATTAAATTTATTGCCGTTTCGATTCTATGCAACAACAAATGACATGTGGTTATCCGCGGCAACTGATGGTGCGTGGTTTTCTCTCCTTTGACTTCTCGATTTATTCGCACGCGCACCAACAGTATTCGGACCCCTTACACTACTCCACATGACCACTACCAGCCCCGTGCAAACTACGGATATTACGAGGTCACTCGCACCCACACAGCATCGAATTTTATTCACTCTGTCACCGGCCGAAGAGCAGTAAGCTACTCAACATTCAGCTTGAACCGGAGTCAGCCATACCATTACAAATTGTTTACACAGTGTGGCTTCGCTCCATTTCCCATTCCTCCGTAAATTCCGCTGAAATCAGCTTATCATTGTCCTGTGATTAATTCCATGTGAGCAATTCAACTACAGTGAGATTCGGTGTCTGAAGAACAACGATTAGCTGGAAAACCCCTTATTCCATGAAACATGGTGCTAAGCAAGACTGGAGAATTATCTATGTCTTCATCACTTTATTAGGCACATCTAATTGGTGTGACCTTGAATGCACCGGCGCATCGATTTTCCAGGCCTGATCAACGAGAGATGCGCAGAAACCATGCGCTAATCGTAATTCGAACAGCGAAATGCCCTCTCCACACGTGGTTTTCGACATTTTCATCCACAGGTGCAATGGTGCAATGTTAGTTGCGTTACCTGTACGCCAAAGTCGCGGCTGGTTGACAAGTGAAATAAACTCACGCAACTGTCGTTCAGTCATAAAAATGTGACGATGTGTCGCGGATGTTGAGTGTCGCAGCCATTTTAGCTATAGATGTCCCATAGCTTCGCGGCTGCAAACGGAAGAACGCACACCACCCATCTCTCTGTGACTCATAACACGAAAAATAGCGATCACTTCCGGTTTTGCTGACGTGTCTATTTCTGGAAAGTCTATCCGTTTGCATCCTCCATCATCATTATAATTATACATGTTAGCTAGAAGCAGAAAACACCTCAACTATTGTGCCGCGAAACATAAAAATGCAACAAAGGCACGCCATCTGAGCCACAAATAACGGATGGGCATTGTTCCGCAGAGCTAACAGCCGGCTTTTGTGCCGCAAAAATAGAATTATATTGTCTAGAATATGAGACCGTGGTTGGATGCAGAGGCTAAGCGGGAGGGGAAGGGACAAAGAAACTCCCAACACAAACGCCACAGAGGTCGGCTCCTAGCCATGCCAACAAGTATGTCTTGCCAAAAGTGTCCATCGTCCTTCGGACCCAAACCAGGGAGCCGAAAGTCTCCAACCAAGGCTATCTTGGGACTAAGCATCTTCATTTCCCTTGACCAAGTCATTACTTGGCCTCCCTCTTTTTCCACCCACATCCCCGGCGCGCAAACAATGGACATCGCGGTGGTCGGTGTGTTAGTATGCGCAACATGTCCTCCAGCCATCGGAGCCCGGTGCTTGGAAGAACGCTGCTGGGCGGCTCAATTCCTCTTCCTGTGCTATGAACAAGGCATCGAATACACACATTGCTCACACGGTTTTCCCACCAGATATGAGGCAAACTGCGAAGGCATAGGCGGTCGAATGTTATCAACCTCTTTATGTCTGCCGATCCACTTGGTCAGGCTTCACAACGTACGACTGCATTGCAAACTCTACCCTTCAGATGCCCAAGGTTAGAAAAAGTGCCTCGTGATTTTGCTATACGGTTCGTGACCTCGTCTTCGATTCCGTCGGCGCTGATATGACTGCCTAGACAGTGAATTTCTGAACGACTTCTAGCTGAACCCCTCGAAGAGTCAGCGCAGGAGGCGTTCCGTGCCTATTTTGGAGGAAAGCTTTGCACTTCGAGGGTTCAACGCAGTTAGGTAGGTTAGGGACCCTGACTTCTGTGTCGAACAAAGCAATCTGAGAACAGTCGCCATCATTTTCTGAATTCTCATCACTCCAGAGACCTTGGCGTACCGCGTCTGAGTGCTCGCTGGTTGTTTTCAATTCTGTATAATGTTTATCACGTTACTTGATGCGAACACTGTAACTCACAAAGGCGCTGATACTATGAAGTCGTTTTAATTTCTTACCTATTGCTGCTGCTGCTACTCGAAAAGATCACACGGCCGCTTCATGTTATTGTTTTTGTTTACCACTTGTAGAGAATCTGAACGGAGTTCAGATCGAGTACGGTCCCGCGAATTTTACCTTCTGAATAAACAGTGAACAAGACAATTGCTCACAACAGAACAAGTCACACACGCCCCCCTACCAAGTCGAACATAACGACTGCATTGCGAACGAAAGAAAACCACTAAGTTTTGGCGAGTGTTTTTGTCGGCTCAGCCAAACGCAAATTTGTTCGCAGGCGTATTTATAGCATAACTAACACACGACGCCATACCTGAGTTTGGCTAGACGAAGGTGCACATTGGAGTCATGCTTCGATGTGGTGTGGACCACGCGTCGGTGCACCTCGAAAGAACATGTGACTTTGTGACAGACGGTGCGTCAACGTCGCGCCTACGCAGTTTTGAGAGGAAACATGGCGTTCACTTGACATGGTTCTCATAACTTCGGAACACCGCTAGGGCTGTGTTTACTGGTGCGAAAATAAAGCATCATAGGATCTTCACGGTAACCTAATTTAACACATCAAGCCATTATCCGACTACGTTCTCAATGCATCATTCCCGCCGTCTTGTGTCGTATATAGAGCATAGAGAAGCATCAAAGGGTTCCTCGGCCAGTGATTCCATATGTCCTTGCTTCGAACCTGCGCCGTCCCTAGCACCCGTGCAGCTGATGGTGGTCACGCGGTAGCGAAGAATGAGGAATTAATTGGTTTCCATCCCGGCCGTAGATGCGTGGACCAAATTGCCACATTTTGCCAACCGCATGAGCACGTTCACCGTAGACCTGCAATCATCGTCTATCTCTAAATCCGGGCCGTATTCATTTGATCGGCATTAATTGTGACGTTGATTGCCAAAAAACAGTGTCAGAAAGGTGTACTGCAATCTTCCGCGACATATGTCTCTGTCAGTAGCGGTACGCCATAGGGTTGCCGCATGTCTTCGATTTTGCAATTTGTATCCTGTCTAGGGCTCTGGAACGTTCCCAAAATTTTTGTCTATAGATTTATCAGGTGGGCGCGCGACTAATTCTGACTATATTGTTGATATCACTTAACTTGATGACGACTCGCGGAATAGACAACTCACTCTGGACCGTACGGCGATTGAACTGATCAGGTACGGTATTTGCTTCGCGCACTAGAAGCGTAAAATGTTGCTTCTGAATTAGCGCTTCTCTGTTTCCCCGCTCACTGAAGATACACAGATAAACAGGTAGATAGGTTTGTCTACCTGGAAAGCTGCGTGTCTGCTGATGGAACTGTTGGAAAGAAATTTTCTCTTTCTATCGCCAAAGCTCGGTCGGGGTTTGTCAACTCGAAACACTTCTTATGTCGTCGAGGTGTCTCCCCTTCTGTAAAAAAAACCTGGTTTAAAACACATCCGTTCGAGCGGTGTTGTTATGTCGAAACGATCCGTGGTCAATTCTCGTGGATGACTTACGCCGGCTTTCGACTTTCGCTAATGGGTACTTGAGGAGGGCAGCTCGTGTGCGGTGGTAATAACGTGTCTGCAGCGATAAAGTTGGATATGTTGTATTAGGAAATGTGTGTATTCCCTTCAATAAGCTAGTTTCGTAACGCCATTTGAGGTGGCTCGGTCACGTCCTGTGTGTCATCTAAACGTTCACCAACTCGAGCATTGTTCGCTCCTGCAGGATTAGGATGGAATAGGCCACGTGGTGATCAATCGTTCATCTAGCGACAGCGTATGAAATCACCAACTTCACATCTAGTCGCCGTTGAATTCATACTTCTACCTGGTTTGGAGACCCAAAGACGATGGCTTGAAACACTTGGTGATATGGCGCGTAGCTGAAGTCAGTGGAAGCTTTATGCACATGATTGTCTAGATTGAGGTGGTTGATGCTCCAATTCTTAAAAAGAGCAAAGAAAAAGGAGGAACTATCGGAGCGGAGCAGAAGCAACGATATGCTTCATCTCCCTTTCGTGACCGTTGCGTCCATCACTTTCCTTCGGTTTCCATGGCTTCTTGACAGCCCTATAACTTAGCGTTGTCATTTATATATTTTTTTCTCGCCCCTTCTTACATAATTCTATTCCCGTTGCTACAACACAGACTAAGCCAGTTTATCCGATGGCGGCGGTTAATTCCGATTTAAAGTCAATCAGGCGTGATCTGACTGTTTCCTTGTGCGGTTAGAATGGGCGATCTTAATAGGACCCATCTAGTTGTATCAGTTGGGGGCCTGTAGAGATGCTAGTCTGTTACCTCGAATGCCTATAGTTAACTTCCTACTTTCACATTTAAACGCTTTGACTGTGAAATGCTTACGCCAAACTAGTTTATGTTATGTTCCATTTTCAGGCCGAGGACCTTGAGAAACAGCTGTTGGATGTAGGCGCAGTGTCTAATCTCCCAAGTGTCCCAAGTCAAGAGGTCCCGCATCCGTCCACGTCCAAAGTTTCTGATAAGAGTGAGCCATTCCTATTTTTTCTTCTTTTTCATCCGCACTGAAATGGAAAAAATCATAGATTCTAATAGATACCGCATCTAATTACCTTTAAACTTTATATCGGCCTTCCAGGAGGTTTACACTTTCCTCTGCTGCTCCTTCACATTGGTTTAGTTGCAACATGTGCTATATCGCTAACGTGTAGAGACCGTAGCACAGTAATCACAACCAAATTGGCCAACTTGGAGCGAACAAAATTACAAGCGGAGATAAAATCTTTTGATTACTATCATCGTTATATGGATGATATATTTATAGTGGCAGATAAAGGCATAAATCTGGATGACGTTCTCGATCGTTTTAACCGGGCTCACGCAGCATTGCAATTTACGTACGAGGCAGAAACTTGCAATCGGCTTCCATATCTAGATGTCTTGTTAACTAGGAGGCCAGACGGCTCCATCCAGCGGAAAGTCTACAGGAAAAATACGTGGATTGGTCAGTACACGAATTTTTACAGTTTCGTCCCACTGAGATATAAGCGAAACTTAATCCACTGCCTTACCACAAGAGCACGTAGAATTTGCTCGCAGGACACCCTGGATGAGGAACTAGCCTTTATAAAGAATACGCTGCGCGAGAATGGCTACCCTGATAGATTTGTTTCAAAGAATTTTGAAGAAAAGCCCAAGCCGGTACCAGTTTTAACCGCGGCGGAGTTATTTTTAAGAATACCTTTTAAGAGGGATGCCGCTGCCGAGCGCCTAACCAAAAGTCTTTCAGCGGTAGTCAAGTCGACGTTCCCAGCAGCCAGGTTAAAGTGCACATTTTCTACTGAACCACTTGTTTGTTCACGCAATAAGGATACTCTGCCATTGCTGACCTCATCTATGGTTCTTTATCAGTTCAAATGCGTTTGTGACGCTACTTATATTGGCCGAACGGCACGGCACTTGTCCAAACGTGTGAAGGAGCACTGCCCGCGCTGGTTGCGTCAAGGAGGAACTGGGGCCATTAGCAGCGCCGTTTTGGCCCATATTGTCGACACGGGGCACCAAGTCGACCTAAAGCGTGCCTTCAGGATAATTTACAGGGTCCCCCAGCATCAATCAAGAGGTTTGCGCCTCCGTGCGCTCGCGACAGCTGAATCGATTTGCATTCGGTTGTTTCAACCTTCATTATGCTCGCAAAAGAAGTTACTCCATGCCTTACAGCTTCCCTGGCCAGCTAGAACGAACGATACTGAGGTCGATTGCCACAGATCAAGCTCGATAACATGCAATCGACCTGTCAGATCAATGGTCAACTTTTAGCCTCCCTCACTGATCCGTTAATTAACTATGTAACTTGATCCAATGAGTTGATTTCAGTTCATTATTTTACCCTTAAATATGATTGTAATGGTCTGAAGAGAATCATCGAAAACAATTGTTCACCTATGGTCTCGTGTTCTTTTGAATCACAACACTGTTAACCCAAAATGATCATGCCTGTAAAGGCGTGCCTCGCCTTGTCGAGAATAAAAGCCATTACTCAGTGGTATTAGCTGCTGCTAGTTGGCACAAGCCACTAGCAGTCATGGGTTGGATCCTCCGTGGAAGACCGAAGGATGTACACCACTAACGAGCCCTAATAGAGCGAAACGGCCGTCTTGTGCCTTTCCACAGAGGCAGTTGACTTATCTGAATTGTCGGCTGCTTACGACGAACACAAAGATACTAACCAAAATTCTTCTACTCATAAGTAATATTTATTGTTTATAACAGTCGCGTCCGAACCCACGGCGCAGCTGGTCCCTACTGACCCGTGCACAACATGATACTGCCTACATGTAACTTAAGGTCAATCATAAGTGTACATTTTCTAGCGCGCTACATCGCGCTCATCGTAGCTAACCTAGTCCATCCAGGTGTTGGGCGCGCTCTACCAGCAATCGTGTTTGCTTCCGATGTGTATCAATACAACGCTAACGAGGCCGATTTGGTCCGTGTGATTTAATCACAGACGCGTTACAAGAAAGTGTCACACAGCGGATACTCCGTTTTTCTACTGTCCATATCTCCCGATGACTGTTGTTAACCATCTCTGTTCGTTCACTGGAGTGAAAGCAGAGATCGTGTCTCGACGGTAAAACAATTCCGAACTTATTGTATAGTACTGATGAGTAGTGAGGATTTTGGCATAATTCAGCTAATTCATCATCGCTACCTCCAATCAGCAGGCTTAGGCTAGTCTTGAAAAGCACCAGACGCCGGCGTTTCGACCTTATGCGGATCGTCAGTGGTGCGCCTCCCAGCGGACCCCTACCGGGTTCCGCCCCCATGAATTCAGGATGCCAGCAGCTAGTGCCACTTCGCCATGGGTGATAGCCACAGACCTGCGTGATTGACAGTTGACTATGATATAGCCCGGCTCATCTTTCACTGCCATGCCAGTTACGAACTGTGCAGAGGACAATGACTAGTCCCACGAGCTAGGACTTTCCGCATAGCGTCAATGCACCGCATAGGACTTAGCAGCTATACGCACAGATTTTACAGTACTGTTGAGTAGTGAGGATTTTGGCATAATTCAGCTAATTCATCATCGCCACTCCCAATCAGCAGTGGCACTAGCTGCTGGCATACTGAAGTCATGAGGGCTGAACCCGGCAGAGGTCTGCTGGGAGGCGCACCACTGACTATCCCCATAAGGTCGAAACGCCGGCGTCTGGTTCTTTTCCAAACTAGCCTAAGCCTGCTGATTGAGAGTGGCGATGATGAATTAGCTGAATTATTGGATGTCGCGAAAGTGTGACTTTGCAATTTTTCTCTGTCCTGATACAGTATCCTCTCTTGAATACTGTGAATTCCACTTTTGCCGTTGTATCCTTATTTCAATGGCTAATAAAAAGCACTACTGTGTTCGAAAAGAAAACGAACTTTTGAAATAGCGAGCCGACCGTTAGAGGGAACGTGCTGCGACTGTTGAGCGCACGTAGGGGATTGTTTGGACAACAAAATGCCATCTACCACATTCCGTTCTGATTGTTAGTTGGTGAGCTACGGCCACTGAAGTGAGCATGTGTACAAGCAAGTGGCAATAAAAGAGCTTGAAGGATAACGTGCATGTTGAAATCAGCCAGGAACTGCTTTCCACTACCATTGACAATGGAGACTTCATTAGGAACAGGCAATGAGACGTGGGTTTATGGCTCTGATATCGAAACGAAGGTGCAGTTGTTGAAGAAAGTCTCCTCCTCCTCCTCCAAAACAGCACGCACAAGTCAAGTGAAGGTCAAGGTGACGTTGGTTGCACTGTCCATCAGGAATTGGTACCACGTGGTCAGATGGTAAACAAGGAAGACTGCCAGGGAATTCTAGTGCGTTTAAAGCATGCTGTGCGCAGGAAGAGGCTTGGACTGTGAAAAAAATACAGATTTGGATGTTGCACCATGACAATGTGTCGGCTCAGACATCGCCCCTTTTCTGCAGCTGTCTAGCAAAACATCAAACTCTTGTTGTACCCCATCCAACGTATTCTCCGTACCTAGCCCCGGCAAATTTCTTCCTGGTTCAAAAACTTAAAACCACGCTGAGCGGAAGTCGTTTCCAAACCGTGGAGGAGATTCGGGACAATGCTATCCCAGAAAGTGCGTTCCGGGCTTTCCAAAAGTAGAAGCACTACTGTTAACGGTGTATTGCCAGTAGGGGAGACTACTTTGAACGGGACTGTGCTTAAATTGGTGTACAATGAGCAATAAAGATGTTATCGTAAAAGTTCGGTTTCTTTTTGTGCATACATCGGGTGATAGTATTTACTCATTTATGCATGGGGAACACGAGTCGACTTGTATTACCGCCACATGTGCGCATGACAGTAAGCTGCACAGATGTGCACTAAATATGTTTCTCATGATTTTCATCCGGACAACCGCGCTCTTTGGAACAACTTACATTCGCGCTCCACTCTTGTACTTCGCTTTTCAGCGCTTGACAGGGATCTCAAGGACCTCCTGGACTGGGCCCAGTGAAACTTATGCACCTGGATTACTCTTCAGTGTACCCTGCAGGACCACCTATCCCTCTGCCTATGGAGAGCAGCGACATTGGTCTCCATGAAGCTTCATCTCCCACCCTTGTGTTAATATTTCACCGACTGTTCATTTCTCAAGACGCTAATTCTAAAACGAAATGTGGTGCCAACCAACCAGATTTCCCATTCCAATGTAGACCAGAGCATAGTATCTCACCACTATCTTTCTTTTTTGAACTCCGCAGTACTGATGCATGAGGCGTTCCCAACCGAATAACCGCTTGTCAAAAGACAAATTTTCTCGGTTTCTACTTTTTCACCCCGCTGCTCTTACCTGATGATGAAGCGTGTTCCCCGTCTATTCACCCCCGTGACGTGCTTTATAAATTTTGAAGTTTTTTTTAACTTGGTTGAACTCCATGCAGATCTTGAATCATTTTTGTGATCTTCTCGAGGGTGTGCTTTAGTTCGTTGTAACTTTACTCATCAAAGATGTTACAGTTCGATAAAGAATATTCACAACCGCTCCTACCTGCCTAACTTCGGTCTGCATTTCCAAAACGCCTGCCATATCAGTGAATTCCGGATTGATCACTTTCACGTGTGGTACACGTCGTTTCATTGTTGAAAGGTTCAATAATGTTGCGCAGGAGCATAACTTATTGAGCAAAGGAAGGCCGGGGATCAGACAGGCATACGCCGGCACAACGAACCGCCGCGAACATCACCAGTCGCATGAGGGCTGCGTAAACCACGAGGTCCCTTGCAACCACAGTGATTCGAACTGGTGATCTGCGAATTATGAGGCAAGCGCGTAATCTTTTTAGGCTACCGGCCCCACGTCATAAAATAATGGTGTTTTTGTAGAGTGGTCATTAATTTAGTGACACACAAGATCAAAATGACGTCAGGTGGTCAAAAACCAATCATTCCGGTCAACATGCTTCCGCAGTGTAGATATTACCTTGTCGGTTAGCTGGCTGACTTTTGTAAACCACCTGGCCGCCCCGCCACATCCTATTTTTTTAGATGCATAACTTACATCATTTGGCATGTCTCATGCATTTAGATGTTGATTCGTTCAATTAGTTAAGCGATTCGGTTTCAGACGTTTCGACACCAGGCGGTTCGATGAGTCGTACCCATTTCATTGTCATGCACTGATTTAGTTTGCACCGAAAATATATATGTGATTGGCGGCATCCGATTTCGGATTTGCCTGTCACTGTGGCCAGCCACAGGACGCCAGCGCCTACAGAGAGACCATGGGTGGCTTGCGCGCTGCACCACGCACAGCTCCAACCACACACCCCATATCCAGTGTAAACCCGAAGGGATAGGATCGGGAGACATGTTGATGGGAGCCATGTTTCATCAACGGAGCCGGCTCACACTCCTTAACAGGCAAACACAAGCAGGCTGTATTTCGGAATCAAGCGCACACAACGCGGTGGCTGGACCGTAGTCTGCTCCACATCGAGTGCATGGAACCACTCTTTGAGCCTAGCACGGCCACAAGGACCGCGCACCCCGTCCCCTCCAGCGACGACCAACTGTCTCTTAGAGCCAGTATTTACGAGGTAGTGGATAATAGACAGGTGGGCACTTTGTCAACAGATATATATATATATATATAATTCACTTTGTCAACATTTTTCCAACTCCCTTTGCATTCGACAAGCCCAATGTCGTTATTTATTGTAATCACCGCGCCGGATCCGTCTGACTTTAGCCGTGGGATCATACTTGTTTAGCTGTAGCCATAGTTTCTATGCTTCCTATTATTTAGTTTGTGATTTCCAATATTTCAACCGAGATCGGTTTTTCTTGGTATATTTTCAACTGTTTGGGTATTGTACAGTACGTCCAATATGATTGGACCACACTCCGTAATGCAGCAGACCCGCACCTCCATTGCAGCCTCAACAAAACTCGGGCAGTTCCCTCTGTTTTCCAGCCATTCAGTCGGCAAATTGTGTTTGACCGCTAACGTGCACACTACTGTAACTACGTTTGTCGCACGCACCATTGCACGCGGGGCCATCGCACCTGCCCACACATCAAAAGGAAGAGCGAAATCAATGGCTCCGTATGCTATTGCGCGTGCGACAAACGCAGGTGCAGTCGTGTGCACATTAGCGGTCAAACACAATTTGCCGATTGAATGGCGGGAAAACTGAGGGAACAGCTCCGGTTTTGTATAGGCGCGGTCTGCAGCATTGGAGGTGCGAGTCTGTTAGATTGCGGGGTGTGGTCCCATCGCATCAGACATATTGTACGTCTTTTCTTCACTCATGGATGACAGGGATTGATTAAATTCAATCTTTATCTCCCTTCCGGTTGTTTAGACAATGCCCAGATTCCATAATCATGGCGTTTCACTACCTTCCGTTTTTCCGGCTTACATTTTGCGCTTCTCTCAGCGTTCCATTTCTTTTGATGTGCAAAAGCTGCGCTGCGTTGCCCCTTCCGACATCATCTAATGAGTCCTCTCTTTTAACTTCTGCTTTCGACAACAGATTTTTGCCTTATGATCACGGAGCTGTTCCGCTCTACACTCTGAAACATGGTCTGATTAAACTGTGTTCGAATTCGCCACCTGGCCGCCGGTGGTCAATCGTCAGGATATTCTGCGACCATAATTGATGCTGTATTGCTGATAGATGCTTACATGCTGGATCTTTCACGATTTTAATGCTGGAAAAATATTTTTGAATCGCAGAGTAACCTGTGCCGATGTTTCGCTGTCACTCAACCTCAAGTGGTTGTACGCTGGCTGAAATGCTGTCAAAACGCCTAAGCCGGCAGCAGCGGAGATCTGAACATCGGGCACAGAATTTGCTGCTGATAAGTTCGCGTATATTTTTTCGCGCTATCCTGGAACATCTTTGCCGCGCTGATGCGCGATAGATCCAGTTACTTCGATACATGTCACAGTAATAAAAGTTATTCAAGAGTGAACAAGAATCGAATTCACCAGATGGAATATCCAAGGATGTGAAATCAGTTGGATTGTGCCTCGCACCGTCGAGGAATAAAACCTTTATTTACTTACTTTATTTATAAAACGCCACCGACTCTGCGTCCTTCCAGCGATGTGGTTAATCCCGAAGACCTGGTCCGGCGAGACGATAGGCACCGACTTGACCCAGAAGCCATCAATAGTGCTCTGGTACGCTGCAGCAATGCTTCGCTGTTACTACCAGTCGCGCTTGGGCTAAGAATACTGCGTTAATTGCCCGGTCCACTACACGGGCTCTAACCAGTGACATCCGGGTTGCAAGACAGACGCGTCGTCCTTTCGGCCAGCGGCCGAACTTCTTCACGCCCTGGTCAGTCATTTACTGGTGATCTCTGGGTTTTATTCAGGTAGACAAAGTTCGATGTAACTCGAAATACTGGTATCCCGGATTGGTCGTTAAGTTGTTGAGTGGTTCGCTGAGAGGGGCAGTTTACTCGAAGAGGTTTTGTCACCCATCGAGGTGACATCAGTGCAGACAAGTTAGCGGTTTGGCTACAGTTATCGGTAGCAGACAAATCACAAAGTTGAAGAAAATTGGGAGTTATGGTTACTCTGAAGCGCTACTTGTGGGAAATCCGGAGGTGAGTTTCCCGTATGCGCCGGGAGTTGTGGTAATGAAATCCTAGAATGGAGAACAAGTACGCTCCCCAAAAATAGACACTGCTGCGAACAGGTGCTATCAGCGGGATTAAACACAGTCTTCGAATGTAGAAACGCCGACATTATTCTTAAGAATTGTGACATCCAGTCACTTAACGAAGAGTAGGGATGTGATGGCTGAGTTGCTCTTCAAGGTGCTCGGTGTAGCGATGTGACTTGGGGGTGAATCAGTTGCAAATTTTTCCTAGTCACTGTTTCTCTCACGGAACCGCGTGCGTCAGGCAAGATGGGGCGATTCTCGTGTACTTCAAGTAGCGCTTGTCTCCATCTCGAGCGTTTACCACCCACTAGCACTCACGATCAATACTCAGGTGATGTTACTGACATCCGAGTGGGACCGTCCTTCTCGTTTTAACTAGACTAGTCGAATTTATACATATCCACCCACTATACCGGAGCGTCAGGCTAGGAGGACAAACAACCTTGGATGGGATTCCAGTTCGCATCTGGTTTGTGTACGTCACACATCAGTGGGAGTTGATATTGCAATTCAGAGTGATGTTTCTCTCGGGTTACAAACACAGTTAACGAGCGAACACCTTCGATTTTGAGCATTTTACCGAAGCTGGGTGGGTACGCACGATGGCATGATCAGCGTCGGTCGGGACCGTCACGTAAGTTTTATGAGGCTTTATGTTCGACGGACCGACATGATATCGCGAGTTTGGCCAATCCGGATCACAATTCTTGTGCTCATTCAATGCTGCGGTAAGGCAGCGGAATCAGATCACGAATCATCTTAAATGACAGTGTCAAGGACCATCGGTTCGCCGCAATGACTGAGGCGCTGCCTCGGTCTAGTTTCAAGTTGGCGAGTCTTTCAGAATCACATCGCAATGTGGCACGAAGCACTGATGAGCTACTGCTGATAAAATTCTACATCGTGTGATGTCTTTTCTTTCAAACAACTAAATGTTTCAAATTCCTAATAGGCTAGTGAAAGAACATGTATGAGCCCAGCATGCTTACAACATCAGTGTCATACTTTCGACGACGAATGAACACGTGCTGAAAGAATGCTACATGAAATTAATTTTGCTTTTGCTGGCAACAAACGTTTACTGCCAATGATCTATTTGCATGGCGGTTCCTCCCTGAAACGAATTAATGCGCATCACTGGGTAGACGATTATTACAATTATCCTCACAAATTGTGCGTGAAGCCGTTTTGCTATTATAAGCGCCTGAATGCGGCAATCAGTTCTGCATGATGACAATCGTAACGACTTCGTTCTAATTGCTGCCACATAGCGCAACAGAGTTACTTTAAGTTATAATATTCGAGCACTGATGTGGAATTAATGGGGTTTTATGGCAATGACAGCTTTCTACTTTACCGTTGTTCAGGATCCCACTTCCAGTTCATGCATCAAGTTTCGAGTAGGTGCAATGGCACGTGAGTTTCGGTAAGGCACGGCCTAAGTATTCCAGCACACCGTTCAAACGGCTGATGATATTTACATCCGTAGGGAAAAAATTGTATTTATCCTGGTAAGTAGGATTATCCGCAGCAGTTCCCACGCAGACAGTCCTCTACGCGCCCGAAAGACTACTAGGCGGCCGTTTCGTCTTACTGGGACTCATCAGTGGTGCATGTCCCTCGGCCCCATCAATATCCGAACCGATGACCACTAGCGACTTGCGCCATTGACCAGCACCTTTTGACATTAAGAGGTCAAGCGCTCTTCCGTGTGCTTGAAGGACTCATCAACAACAACAGCAGCAGATCAGCCATTTGAACTAATGCTTCGCTGCCATACAACCATGATGACCTATGAAATAAAGAATAATAAGAGGAAGAGAAGGGGGACTTGCCTGAAAACCTTAATGCACTTAGCAAGCATTCAGGGTCAAGGCGCCTACACGTTGTGTAGACAACATCCCAAACAGCTGTCTATCGAGTAAAGATAAAGCGCCATCGGCGAGACAGCTTCCTTGCGGCTTTCACTGCCACGCGTCATAATCAGTCATTACCCCGCAGATAACTCGGCACCAAACACACTTTAAACAGGCAATACGATTAGGAGACGGAAACAGACGCGAGCCATGCGCAAGGCGAGTCACGTGGACTCGAAAGGCGAGACGGACCAACGGCACCCAGTTTGGTCGTCAGTGACTTCATTTCCCGCTGCCAAGTCAACTTCTGTCCACCTCGAGTCTTGCGCCAGCCTACACCTAGCAGACTAAACAAGGCCCTCCTAGGTAAGCGGTGACCAGGCATACGTAGCACGTGCCCGAGCCAACGCAACTTATTCAGTGCTATCTGTTGTTCTAGGGAGCTAGCATGATTATCACTACCTAGTACTCGCCTACGCACATCATCGTTGCGGACACGCTGGTGCCATCCGACTCTAGCAATGCGTCGCAGACAACAATGATCAAAGATTTAAAGGCGCTTCAGATCTTCAGACCGAAGGGGCCAAGTCTCACTACCATACAGCAGAACGGCCCTCACTGTGGCCTTGTATACACGGCCTTTCAGACAGAGGGAAACTCACTTCTGTCGCCAAAGATGCCGCAGGTTCAAGAAGGTAGCTCTGGCTTTTGCAGTGCGTGAGCTGACGACAGTTTCTATGCGCCCATCATTGCTGATGCAGCTGCCAAGATAAGTGAAATGATCAACCACCTTGAGTTCCTCGTTAGCAAGCGTCAACGGTCATCAAGTGGCTGGTGGTCCTGCAGCAACACTTAGCACTTTGAAGGTGCGAAGTGCATACCAAATAATGGGACCACTCTGGACAGATTATTCAGGGTTGATTGTGCCGCCGCAACATCGTCGAAAAGCAAGACGATATCATCCGCATAATCTAGATCAACTAACCTTTCACCACGTAGCACTTCAACGCTTACATCGTGAGATTCCCCAAAGGAAAACTCCATGATAGAATCCACAACGAAATTGAACAAAAATGGGGAAATGGAACAACCCTGACGAACGCCACTTGTGGTCGGAAAGCTATCCGATAGGACACCGTAGACCCTGATGCGGCCTGTAGTGCTCGAGTATAGAGCACGAAAAATGTTCACATATTTCGTGGGAACATCTTTCCGCGCAAGTATTTCGAATAGAATCGATTGGATCGAACGCACTCATGAAATAGAGGAACACAGCCATTGTCGGTCTGCGGTATGAGTGGCGCTGCTCTAGCACCTGCCGTAAAGTGAATGTGTGGTTTATACAACCACGTCCTGGGCGGAAACCGGCCTGCTATTCCCTAATCCGAGAGTCCCGTCTTGCATTGTGTCGGCGAACGAGAATCGAGGCCATGTATTTTGTCGCGACTGGCGTTAGGCTAATACCCCTGTGGTTAGCACAGTCTGTGCGACTGCTCTTCTTGTATATTGCCACTATAATCGATTCGGTCCAAATAGCCGGGACAGTCTTCATTCCAGATAGGTTCGAATATGGAGGTCAGTGCTTTGCAGAGGACCTCACCTCCATCCTTAAATAGTGCAGGTGGAAGGGAATCCGGGCCAGCGGCACGAAAGCGATTGAGGGCTGTGATCTCGTTTCGGACCTCGACCATCGACGGAGGCTATAAACTAAGCGTCCATGGTTCATCCTGCATCACCTGAGTAGGAAGAGATCCGGGAGCAGGGGGCTAGCTGAACTGATCTTGAAAGTGTTCCGCCCAACGAGCCATACGGCGCCCCTTATTGTGTATCAGCGCACCTGCGCTGTCTCTGATTGTCTCACTGACGCCTGGTTTCCTGAGACCAGTGGTGCGGATCAGCTGGAAGAGCTTGCGGTAATTGCGTACTGCTTCTGCCTCCTCCATTTCTTTAGCCCTACTGACCCACCAGGCTTCCTTATCAGCACGTAGGCTCCGCTTTAGTTCGTGCCTAATATCTCGTCTGGTCACACTGTGCTCAGACGCAGTCGTGAGGTTTCTTCTAAATTCCAACAGGTCCATCGACCTCTCGGATATCCGGTGACTGGTGCAGTGACGATTCATAGTGCAACAAGCAGACGCTCCTGCAACGTGCATGGCGGCCGAAATCCTATTCCACTGAAGCTCAGTGTCATTAAAACGAGACAGCGAAAGTTCGGTATGCAGTGTCTTGATATGCTTGCCTTGCCGACGGCTGAGAAAATTTCTCCGTGGCCAATCGGAGAAGACGCTTGGTGCGCTTCCCGGTAAAGTTCATGGAGAAACGATATGATCAGAGTCGACGCAAGTACTCCAGTACGAGCGGCAATCCAGGATGGAACCATGCCACCTGCAGCTTATGGCTATATTGTCAATTTGGGTCCATCGCTGACCAGCTACTGGAGGGTGCCAAGTGGCACTTCGGTGCTCACTGTGTCTAAAAGCGGTGCTACTAAGAAACAACTGGTGCTCCGCACACAGTTGCAACAGACGCTCGCCGTTGTCATTCCGTTCGGAATTAAACCCACGATTACCACCCAGCTGAGCTTCTGAAGAGCTCAGACGCCCTACTTGTGCCTTCATATCCCCTGCCAGTACTGTACTATCTGAACTAGTGGCACTGCGTAGTAGCGCGTTCAGTTCGTGATAGAACGTGTCCTTGACAGCACTTGAACTGCAGTCGGTTGAAGCATAAGCAGTAATCATAAACAGTGTTTTGTATTACTTCGTGAATCAAGCTTAGCTGATGACCTCAAACGGGCTGTACATAAACGGCTGTTCACCGGATTGAAATGAACCAACGATGGCTCATCTTTGGAGCTTAGAATGATATCTACACCAGCTTGACCCGTGGGTGCAGCATCGGCGTCTCCGGATGCGTGCAACCAATAACGAGAGGATAAGCCGGTTGCAATTAATTCAACGACCCCGTGAGAGTAATTGATCCTAGTTTCGGACACACAACACACGTCAATATTCAGTGTGTCCAAGGTGCGTGCGAGTGCAGCCTGTTGACCTGTTTGTCTTAGAGTGCGAACGCTGAATGTCGCCATGGAAATGGGATAGCTTGGCCTCATAAGGGATTTTGCTGACAGGTACTGTGGGATGGTGGCTGCAGATGGTTCTACTCCAGTGGCACTTCGGTTGTTGTCAATTAAGCTGGGAATTATAGAAGGAAAGTTAGTAATGGGGGTCGGAATGGGAGTAAGAGGAACAGGTGTGAAAGAAAGAAGGGAGGCGCCAGCAGTAGAATGTTTACGCTTATCCGCCCTGCTGTATGCAGCAGATAATGTGACCCTTGATAATCTGCGCTATGGCCGATGCAGGATGAAGTTTGTGTTTGAAGAACAAGTCATGGTTGTATGTAAGCTGAGATACTGCCAGGACGCCCAGATCTAGACAGGAGGACGATTAGGGTCCTCATCCAAAGCCTTTGGTTCAAAAGCCTGTTCGCAAGGCAGCGGGGAGGTGGCAATGATTTAGTTTTACAGAAATGGACGACATTCCATTTCGAACTCCCAACCTGGAGACTGTTTGTCTGACCTCTCACCAATGACCAACCTGATAGGAGTATATCTCAAGGTGCCCGAAGGCACCACCCAGTGTAGCTCAATGGGTCAAGGAGGTATGCAAACCTTCGCACCACCTTAAAGTCCAGTCTCGTTGCGACGCACTACATGACTTGAAAGCTGCTGCGAAGTACATCAAAAATCCCTACCCAAATACATCAAGATATACTCTCTAAGTGCCTCTAAATGTTGCTGCACATAGATACAACGTTCGTAACTTGCATGGTAGTGTAGGGCAAGTTGGACTATATCGCAGTTGGCTTGCAAGCCATGGCGATTCGCCGCCGTCTCCGTATGGCTTAATGGCATAAGCTTTTAGCGCAAGCCGCTAGTGGTCATAGGTTCGGATCCTGATGGTTTATCACTACTGTCCCCGATGAAACGAAACGGTTACCTGGTACTTTCTCGGACATGTGGAAGACTACCTGACTAAGAAAGTGCTGCGAAGAGCCCTCACTTTAATCTCATCGACGTTGATCACTTTTTACGATGAAGTGTCCAGTAAAGATACCCAGTTTTCAGAGTTCAGACTATTTTAACTTCAGCTGTGGAGCTCTGGTTTAGTGATCAAAACGAAAGCCATCAACCGCTGATTCGGGTTTCCCTCTCAGCTCAAGCTACTCTGCCTGACGAGTCCAAATCAGGAGGAAACCGGTCGTTCGTAGAGTGCATTGTTGGGAAAAAAGCTCCGGGACTCTCCACTTCATGTGTTGTCTGAGTGTAGCGTTGTAGGAAACGGCCGAGACTGACGTATCGAACCGCAAATCGACTACTGAAGCATTCAAGCGGCTGCAGCAACCATTCATGAAGACTCATTCTAAATCTAGCTTAATCGATAGACACAGTCAACGTGACCGACCAAATTTATTGCAGTGATCAGGAGACTTCAGTTGTCGCATGGCATTGTGTCATAACGAGGAGAGGCATTTGGCTGTGGCTAAACTCTAGATTGTATCTTCTTATGTAGAGATTGATCGACGACTTCTGATTAAAACATACTCGAAAGTCACCGGTCTTTTTCCTCACGACTAACCCAGTCAGTAAGTTCAGTGGTCGAGTTAATCGTACATGCATATGTCAATGCGTAACTGAACACATTACATGGTGTACATCTTCCATCTGGGTACGCAGTCCTCCGTATCGAAGCTGTGCGCCCCCAAACCACATAACAGCAATGGGTATGATAGGAGTCTAGTGGCTAACTATGGATGTGCGGATGAGCTGAGTCAAAATAATGCCTAAGATATGAATGGGGTCTTTCCCGTGACCGCGAAACAGCTTTTGATGTGTTCAATGTTTGGGATTCACCGCTTCTATCTTGGTTAAGCTTTCTGAAGTCTCGAGCCGGTTTTGTGGTTAGTCATCAGAAAAGTGCTGCTTTCAGCTTATGTCGTCAGGCAGATGTTCCTAGGTTCCTTAGCAACTTGTTACGTACGACTGCTTTCCGCTCCAGACTGGTAGGTTTTTCTACATATTGCTTTGTCCGTAGACGCATCTACTAAAAACGCCAGGTAGCTTCATAACGGCCCCACCTCTTGAGAAGCCGTCTTCTATGCACCGATGGAAACGAAAGGATCCTGCTAATCTTCAGTTCAGTCACCTTAATCAACGGACTCGTTGCGAAGCTTACCATAGCTGAGGTAAAATAGCATTCGTACGCTTCGTTTAATCGGTCTTCACACAAATCACTGAACTTTCTAATTCATCATTTCTGAATGACACTGTCTCAAGCACGTAGGGCGTGTGGTCTCCGAATGCGTCAGATTACTGCCAATCGTCATGTTATCGGTCACTCATCTAAAAGAATTAGCAATAAGAAAGTCTACCTTTTAAACCCGCTTGCTAATGTGTCAATCCGCGCACAATAAACCAGGGATTACAATGGTCGGGAGCACACCCACGGATGACTGAGTCCTGCTCGTACCGGAATCAGTACTCTGCAGTCAGGAATTACTTGGCAAAGATATTCAGCATTTAAGCGTGTCGCTCAAATGGCTTACTTTGTTGGCACCGCTAGTCGCTAATACCGCAAAATAGTATTTCGCTGTGGTTTTGTGCCGATAGCACTGAACACATGATTAACCAACGAAGTCACACAAGTGTCAAGTTGTGCCTAATTAACCCATTGGATCCATATTTTAGCGCAATACCTATAAGAGATGGGTGGCTTCTCATTCCTTGGAGCTAAACCATTCAATATAGTCGGAAACTTAATTGGAAAGAATGCTTCCGATCGGTTAGCAGTGAAGGTGGATATATTATAGACTATCGTACTTTCATTTTCCGACCAGTATGTCAACACGGCAGTGATGTTTGTTCAAAAGTTTGGGAACTATGCGTCATGTTTCACTATAAAGCCATTCAGCTCTTGGCGGATAGACTGGATGATTTTCTGTGATTGTACGCATCCTCACCAAAGTTTCAGTCCATTTTTTGACTGTATCCGGTGCATTGATGAGCGGTGGATCCATCTGCCATGGCACACGTCGCTAACTTAGTGATCATAGCAACGGCAACAGTTGTGTGAAGAATCAGCAAGTGATAACATTATCATAGGTAACGGCTATGGACCAGAAATAATGTGACAAGTGCAACAGCGCCAATGATTTCGCGATTGTGCCATATCCGATAGAGCACCTTGTGTCCAATCCTGAGGACTCTATCCCAGATGATAAACACAAACCCGACACAGACTTCGGTGAGTTCCTTTCGTCTATTTTTGCTATGTCCTTGACTAAAAGACGTTTTTCTACCTTGTTGAACGCGAAGGCAGCTCGTCAAAATCCATAAAACAGTGCGCAGCATTTTGTTTGGTAGCTAAGTTGGTGAGCACGAAGCGCTGTACACGCGTAAGGTAGGAGTTGTGAGTCAGTAGTGAACCATTAACGGCTTTCAATCGCGGCGGGATTAGGTCGTAGCGTGGCACAATTACTCGCGTACCTTCGGAACCCTACGAGCCATGATGGCTCCATTCCAAAGAACTTTAGGACCATTCATATCGCAAAGGATAGTTGTTAATGGTTAGAACGTTTTTCCATCACTACCCCCGTACGAGGTTGATTAGAGGTCCATAGTCCCTTCCCCTAGAACCGCGGTTGCTAGGCTACATATTAGATTCAATTGGTGAGCAGCATGGGCTCCACTGGCAGCAGAACGTAAATGCTAGTCGCTGTCGCACACCTCAGGTCAAGTAGCAGCTAGCCAACGCGCAATTACAGGTGATCGTGGTGGGTGGATTGTCGCGTGATATAGCCGAAAAACCTAAATTGACACTCTGCGCCTTCAAAAGCCGCGTCAGACATACGAAGATTCCCAATGGACCATGTAGTAGTATTGCAGGCTAGGACACGTCCCTAACTAGCTTGGGAATCAGCGTAGTACGCTGATGGCCATAGGCCAAATCCCCTACCCCACTGCCTTAAAAGTCAAATTTCCCAGGTAAAAGCAGTAAACTGAAACGCATGTGACCCGTTCTCCTAATAATGAATGATCAGAGCACACACATCGCAAATGAATGACACCGACGCACGTTATTTTCCTCAGTTTCCCACTCTGAAGTTACCCCACGAGACGCTGACTACGTTACGGAACTAGACTGCCGTCCGAATCGAGACTATCACTCCGCATCGTGTCACTTCACATAAATACGCCGTGTCAGATCGGGCAACATCAGTTCTTAGCGTATATCGGGTCTTCTGTGACGGCGCACAAGACGACGTCGTTGTGCACCTCTGATTACTTGCTTCGTATGCTAATGAGGACAGCCATCCCAGCTGCGCCTTTGCTGAAGACATTTTATAATCCGTGGTGCACTCACCAGAATGGTTGAAGGTAAAATACCTAAATGAATACGAAAGAACGGCGGCATTTATGGAGTTTGACTTCGTATGTTATGAGGATCACCTGTCCCCCAAAAAGATCGCACAAGTCGTGATCCAGATATCGCACTTTTGTGAGTTCCCAAACCAGACATACTCACGCTCATGTCTGACTCGCCTACACATTGCGTATGATTTCCGTTGTCACACACACGCTCACAATTACTGGGACCTTATTCTTCGTCTCCGCAGCTTGTGCGGCAATGTAATCGCCTTTCCGTTGGGTCGTAAAAGTGCTCTGCTGGACGCGTCTTCTCTTCGCTCCGCTCGGGGTTGGGTGCGCGGGCAGCAAGCCGTACACAGCGCGAGTATCGACTAGTGCATTCCGTCTAGGACCCGACGATAAGCGTGTTTCGTCTCGTTCTGGGCACAAATCTATGCGGGGTCCGTATCGTTCGTACCAACCGACTAGACTGCTATATCAGCATCTCTATCGGAACCGACATTATATGGAGATACATAATCCTTCGTTTTTCTGGTCGCATGCTCCCGTGGACCACTAATGAAACTGTCAAAGGCAAACTGTGTCGTCCTCATCCCCAAATGAAAGAAAGGTATAAGCAGTACACCGATACGCCGTACCGGCACTTCGCTGCTGGGCGACCACCGCGAGGTCGCTCGCACCTATGCGGATTTGATTTGGAGATCCCTAGATTAAAAGGCAAGCGAGTAATTCTCCGCGCTATCGTTCAATGCAATACATCCGAACATCTCGTTCGCTTCTTATGACTTTGCAGTAAGACTGCATCTCATTGCACTGAGGGTGCCACCTCGCATGGTGATGAAATGCTTGCAACCAAACCATCAAGCTCGGAGAACAAATGCACAATTGTACTCAGCCTCGTCCGCTGATGAAAATAACTGATCTGGTTACCACAACATAATACTCGTCAGCGTACCTCCTCAATGTGTGGTGGTTTCTGACGCGAGCGAGGTTTTCTGGACAGCAACAAATGACTGAGGAAGCTTAAGACCAACAGTTAGTGGGGGGTGGGCGATTTCCACTCACGGAGAGGAAAACCTTCCTGTTGTACCAAAGAGAACAGTCACATCTTCTGCAATATTCAAAACGCCTTCAGCTGTCCCATGTCTGTCGCTGCCGAACTAGTCTGACGGACCAACCACCGCCAATTCCTAACCATGGACTTTAACACGAGTAAGCACTTGAAGTCCGGCAAACGTATTGTGCATTTTGAAGGTGAAAAACGCAAGCCTCAGGATGGACCGTCCAAAGCGTTTTGCTCAGGCTAAATCACCGCTTCGGATAAGCGGCACAGTTACTCGGAAAAGTATGTAATAGTTGTAAGCCACCCATTCTCTTGCACCAGAAGTACGCCGGTACGCAGTACCGACGCTTCGCTGCCGCGCAACTAGCGCCGGTCGCACGTGAGCTAAAAGTACTGTGAGGGTCGCCCTGCCCCTACGCAGGCGCGAACCCGCGCCGCAAGATTACGAGAAAAGCTCGTTACCTCTAGGCTACGGGCCGGCAACTGACTATCATGCAAGGATGAGGCGGCATCGGCGAGACAGCACTCTTGCGGCCTTCACTGTCCTACGTCAAAATAAGCCATTATCCCGCAGATAACTCAGCACCAAACATAATTTAAACAGGCAGTCCGACTAAGAGAAGGAAACAGACAAGCCACTGGTGCCGACTGCGAGCCATGTTCTGTAATGCCTCAAGCAAAGCACAAGGCGGGTCACGTGGACTCCAGCCTGGAAGGTGAGACGGATCGACGGCACGCAGGTTGGTCGTCACTGACTTCATTTCTCGCAGCGAAGTTAATTTTTGTCCACTTCCGGCGTTGCACCACCATTTATCTGGCAAACCAGGCCCTACTCTGTAAGCGGTGACCAGGCATATGTGGTACGTTCCTAAGCCAACGCAACTTATTCAGTCCTAACTGCTGTTCTAAAGAAGTAACATTCACCCACACATATCATCGTGGCGGGCATGCTGGTGCCATCCGACACCACCAATGCTCCGCAGACCTGAAGGCAGCTCAGGTCCTCAGATCGAAGGGGCCAAGTCTCATTACCACGGAGTAGGAAAGCCCTTACTGTGGCCTTGTAAACACATCCTTTCCAATCGAGGGAAACCGCTTTTTGACGTCATATATTCCAAAAGGCAGCTGGTTTTGGCAATACGTGAACCCATCATTGCCGATGCTGCTGCCAAGGTAGATGAAGTGATCAACTAGCTCGAGTTCCTCGCCCCCAAGGGTTATAGAGTCATCAAAGGGCTGGTGATTCTGCAATAACACTGCACTTTGAAGGTGCGACGTTATTCAGTTGATTAGCCCCCACTCCAACATCGTTAAACAGCAAGACAATATCGTCTGCGCAATCAAGGTCATCTAGCTTTTCGTCAGGCAATGCCTCAACGTCTGCATCGAGAGAATCTACAAGGGAACACTTCAGGATGGAGTACACGTCGAAGTTGAACAAAAATAGAGGAATTGGGCAAACCTGACGAACGCCACTTGTTGGCGGAAAGGCATACGACAAATCACCGTAGACCCTGATGCGGCTTGTGGTGTTCGAGTACGGAGCACGTAAAATGTTCACATATTTCACGGGAACACCCGCGCAAGTATTTTGAACAGAATTCATCGGTCGACTGAGTCGGTCGCACTCTTGAAGTCGATGAACACAGCTATTGTTGACCTGTGGTACGTGTGGCGATGTTCTGGCACCTGCTGCAGAGTCAATATGTAGTCTATAAACCTCGTCCTGAGCGGAAGCCCGTTTGCTCTTCGTTAATCCGAGATTCTTGTTCCGCGATGAGATGACGAACGAGAATTGATGCCGGTAATGTTGTCACCACCGGCGTTAGGCTAGAACCCCAATGGTTACCGCCGTCGGTGCGGCTGCCATTCTTGTATATCGCCACTACAATCGATTCACTCCATTCAGTTGGGATGGCTTCTTGCACTCAGACATGTTCGAACAGGGTCAGTACACTTCAGAGGAACTCACCACTATCCTTTAATATTGGGGGTGCGAAGGGATCCGGGCAAACAGCACGTAAAGGTTTAAGGGCTGTGATCGTGTTCAGGACCTCATCCCCCAACGGAGCATGCAAACTAACCGGCCGGCCCGTAACCTAAAGGTAACAAGCTTGTCTTGCAATCTGGCGGCGCGAGTTCGAGCCTGCGTAGGGGCAGGGTGACCCTCGCATTATCGTGGCCCACGTGCGACCAGTGTTGGTTGCGCGGCAACAAGGCGTAAATACTGCGTACCGGCGTACTACTGAGGCCATTTTTGCCAAAATAACTGGCCATGGCTCAGCGTGCATCACTTGGGTAGGAAGAGGTCCAGGAGCAGGTGGACAACCAAACTGATCCCGAGAATGCACTCGCGGTATCTTTCTCACTGACGCCTGGTTTACTGGGATCAGTGGTGCGATAATTGCCTACTGTTCCTGCTTCCTCCAGTTCTTAAACCCTACTAGTCCACCAGGCTTCCGTGTCCGCATGCAGGCTTCACTTTAGTTCGCGCCTAATAGTCCGCCAAGTTACACTGTGTTCAGAGCCAGCCGGGAGTTTGTCTCTGGATTCCAGCAGGTTCACCGAAATCTCGGATATCCAGTGACTGATGTGGTGACGACTGGTGGAGCCACAAGCGGACGCTCCTTCATCGTGCATGGCGGCGATATCCTATTCCACTAAAACAGTGTCATTAAGAGAAGAGTGAAACTCCGGTACGCAGGGCATTTTGGTAGGCTAGCTTGATCGGGCTCTGAGATCAGTTGCAATCGAGTGAGGCGCTTGAAACGCCTCCTGCTAAGTTCATGGAAAAAGGACACAATAACAAAGCATGGTCCGAGTCCACGCATGTAATACAGGACGAGCGACAGTCCAGTATGCAGCCTACGTGGCTGGCTTGCTGAACAACCTCCTCGTGGTGCCAGCTGGGTGGTTCGGGATTTTCCCGTTCCAGCAAATGGTTCGGCGGCAGTGTTCCAGGACGTGGTGGGTTTTCGCCTGGCAAGCGTTCTCCCTATAAAAAACCACATATGTCCGTTTAACAACACTGTGACGTGGCTCGCCACTAAATAAAATCACCGCCCCTTGCTTCATCGTTGCGAAGCATTGTATTCCAGCAAATTTATGCTGCAATTCTGGGGAGCATTGGGCCCCTGTTTGACAAAGGAACAAACGAAAGGCGTATGAACTGAGAAATCAGTCACCGGCTCCCAATGGGCGCGATTCCCTAAAATCGCTCCGCTGCCTTACGCGCAGGCTATTCAGCCAAAGGTTCTGGGTGGTGTCCCCTAAGTCAACACTCTACTTCGGCCTGGGCAACCGGGTAGTATCTCGCCCTCTGCCGAAACCATGGACTTTGATATGTTGTGTTGTGTTTTCTTTTACTATTTTTGTACCTTGTTTTGAGTCCCATGGTTTCTGATGGCTCTATGTTGATTCATAGACTGTTGCAAATACAAGGTACCAGTAACTTATGGCAGTTATCTATTTGGGTGCAACGCTGGTCAGCTATTGGTGGATGCTGTGACACTTAGTGCCCATTGTCTAGAAGCGATGCTACTAAGAAACAACAGATGCTCCGCACACAGCTGTAACAGACGCTCGCCGCTGTCCATCCGGTCAGAGTCCATACTTAATACCGAAATGAGCTTCTAAAGAGCTCAGACGACCTACTCACACATCCATATTCCATGATATCGGAATTGGTAACACTGCGTAGTAGGGTGTTCAGTTCGTGGTAGAAGGCGGCATAAGCGGCAACCACAAATAGCGTCTAGTGCTACTCTGTGAAGTAACCCCAGTTGATGTCATCAAACGGAGTGCACACAAACGTCTGTTGATGCGAATCCAATCAACCAACGATCACTCAACCTTGGTGATAAGAAAAACTCCCACTTCAGCTTGACCAGGGGCTGCTGCGTCAGCGTTTCCGTATGCGTACAACCGTCGCAACGAGATAGAACCCCGTCACAACGAGACTGGACCGTCGCAACGAGACTGGACTCTGTCGCAACAAGACTGGACCTTAACGTGGTGCGACGGTTTGCGTACCTAATTGACCCATTGAGCTATACTGGGTGATGCATCCGGGCACCTTGAGAGCTACTCCTACCAGGTTGGTCAATGGTGAGAGCTCAGACAAACAGTCTCCTGGTCCTCCAGGTTGGGGGTTTGAAATGGGATGGCGTCCATTTCTGTAAAACTAAATCATTGCCACCTCCCCGCTGCCTTGCGGACAGGCTTTTGAACCAAAGGCTTTGGATGAGGACCCTAATCGTCCTCCTGTCTAGATCTGGGCGCCCTGGCAGTATCTCAGCTTACATACAACCATCACATTTTCTTCAAACACAAACTTCATCCTGTATCGGCCATAGCGCAGGTTATCAAGGGTCGCCTTATCTGCTGCATACAGCAGAGCGGATAAGCGAAAACATGCTACTGCTGGCGCCTCCCTTCTTTCTTTCACACCTGTTCCTCTTACTCCCATTCCGATCCCATTACTAACCTTCCTTCTATATTCCCAGCTTAATTGACAGCAACCGAAGTGCCACTGGAGTAGAACCATCTGCAGCCACCATCCCACCGCACCTATCGGCAAAAGTTCTTTATAAAGCCACGCTATCCCGTTTTCATGGAAACGTTCAACGTTCGCACTCTAAGACAAACAGGTCAGCATGCTGCACTCGTACGCACCTTGGACACACTGGGTATTGATGTGTTGTGTGTCCGAAACTAGGATCAATTACTCTCACGGGATTATTGAATTAACTGCATCCGGCTTATCCTCTCGTTATTGGTTGCCCGCATTCGGAGACGCCGATGCAGCACTCACGGGTCAAGTTGGTGTAGGTATCATTCTAAGCTCCAAGGCTGTGCCATCGCTGGTTGATTGGATTCCGGTGAACAGCCGTTTATGTGCAGCCCGTTTGACGACATCAGCTAAGCTTGATTCATGAAGTAGTACAAAACACTGTTTGTTTGTGATTTCCGTTTATGCTCCCATCGACTGCAGTGCTAACGCAATCAAGGACACATTCTATCATGAACTGAACGCGCTACTACGCAGTGCTACTAGTTCAGATATTATTGTACTTGCAGGGGATATGAACGCACAAGTAGGGCGTCTGGGCTCTTCAGAAGCTCAGCTGGGTGGTAAGTATGGACTTAACGCCGAACGGACTGACAACGGCGAGCGTCTGCTGCAACTGTGTGCGGAGCACCAGTTCTTTTTTAGTAGCACTACTTTTAGACACAGTGGGCGCCGAAGTGCCACTTCGCGTCCTGTTGTAGCTGGCCAGCGATAGACCCAAATTAACCACATAGCCATAAGTTACAGGTGGCGTGGTTCCACCCTGGATTGCTGCTCGTACTAGAGTACCTGTGTCGACTCTGATCATGCCTCGGTACGCTGTCGTTTCTCCATGAACTTGACCGGGAAGCGCACCAAGCTTCCCTACGATTGGTAACGGAGAAATTGTCTCAGTCCTCGGTCATGCAAGCCTATCAAGAAGCACTGAACACCGAACTTCCGCTGTCTTGTCCTAATGACACTGAGCTTCAGTGGTATGGGATCTCGACCGCCATGCACGACGCAGGAGCATATGCTTGTGGCACTATCCATCGTCACCGCACCAGTCACTGGATATCCGAGAGGTCGGTGAACCTGTTGGAATCTGGAAGACACCTCCCGGCTAGCTCTGAGCACAGTGCGACCAGACGGGCTATTAGGCGCGAACTAAAGCAGAGCCTACGTGCTGACAAGGAAGCCTGGTGGACTAGTAGGGCTCAAGAAATGGAGGAGGCAGAAGCAGTGGGCAATTACCGCAAGCTCTTCCAGCTGATCCACACCACTAGGCCCAGGAAAGCAGGTGTCAGTGAGACAATCAGAGACAGCGCGGGTGCGCTGATACACAATAAGGAGCGTTGTATGGCTCGTTGGGCGGAACACTTTCAAGGTCAGTTCAGCTGGCCGCCTGCTCCAGGACCTCTTCCTACTCAGGTGATGCAGGATGAGCTATGGATGGTTAGTTTAGAGCCTCCGTCGGAGGCCGAGGTCCGAAACGTGATCACAGCCCTCAATCGCTTTCGTGCCGCTGGCCCGGATTCCCTCCCACCTTCACTATTTAAGGATGGAGGTGAGGTCCTCTGCAAAGCACTGACTTCCTTTTTCGAATCTATCTAGAAGGAATAGTGTCCCGGCTAATTGGAGCGAATCGGTTATAGTGGCAATATACAAGAAGGGCAGTCGCACAGACAGTTCTAACCACAGGGTTATTAGCCTAACACCAGTTGTGACAAAATACATGGCCTCGATTATCGTTCGTCACCTCACTGCGGAACGGGAATCTCGGATTAGGGAATAGCAGGCCGGTTTCCGCCCAGGACGTGGCTGTAAAGACCATATATTTACTTTGCGGCAGGTGCTAGAGCAGGGCCACTCATACCGCAGACCGACAATAGCTGTGTTCCTCTATTTCATGAGTGCGTTCGATCCAATCGATCGATCGATTCTACTCGAAATACTTGCGCGGAAAGATGTTCCCACGAAATATGTGAACATCCTTCGTGCTCCATACTCGAACACTACAGGCCGCGTCAGGGTCTACGGTGTCCTATCGGATAGCTTTCCGACCACAAGTTTTTTTTGCAACAGTCTATGAATAAACATAGAGCCATCAGAAACCATGGGACTCAAAACAAGGTACAAAAATAGTAAAAGAAAACACAACACAACATATCAAAGTCCATGGTTTCGGCAGAGGGCGAGATACTACCCGGTTGCCCAGGCCGAAGTAGGGTGTTAACTTAGGGGATACCACCTCGAGCCTTTGACTGAATAGCCTGCCCGCAAGGCAGCGGAGCGAATTCAGGGAATCGCGCCCATTGGGAGCCGGCGACTGATTTTTCAGTTCATACGCCTTTCGTTTGTTCCTTTGTCAAACAGGGGCCCAATGCTCCCCAGAATTGCAGCATAAATTTGCTGGAATACAATGCTTCGCCACGATGAAGCAAGGGGCAGTGATTTTATTTAGTGGCGAGTCACGTCCGCCACGTCACAGTGTTGTTAAACGGACATATGTGGTTTTTAATAGGGAGAATGTTTGCCAGGCGAAAACCCACCACGTCCTGGAACACTGCCGCCGAACCATTGGCTGGAACGGGAAAATCCCGAACCACCCAGCTGGCTCCACGAGGAGGTTGTTCGGCAAGCCAGCCCTGAACACAAGTGGCGTTCGTCAGGGTTGTCCCATTTCCCCATTTTTGTTCAATTTTGTCGTGGATTCTATCATGGAGTGTTCCCTCGCGGAATGTAGGCGTTGAAGTGCTGCCTGGTGAAAGATTAGTTGACCTAGATTATGCGGACGATATCGTCTTGCTTTTCGACGATGCTGGGGCGGTACAATCAACCCTGTATAGCCTGTCCGGATTGGTCCCATTATTTGCTATGCACTTCGCACCTTCAAAGTGCAGTGTCGCTGCAGGATCACCAGCCACTTGATGACCCCTCGACGCTTGCTAACGAGGAACTCGAGGTGGTTGATCACTTCACTTATCTTGGTAGCTGCATCAGCAATGATGGGCGATTAGAAACTGTCGTCAGCTCACGCACTGCAAAAGCCAGAGCTACCTTCTTGAACCTGCGGCATCTTTGGCGACAGAAGTGAGTTTCCCTCTGGCTGAAAGGCCGTGTATACAAGGCCACAGTGAGGGGCGTTCTGCTCTATGGTAGTGAAACTTGGCCCCTTCGGTCTGAAGATCTGAGGCGTCTACAAGTCTTTGATCATTGTTGTCTGCGAAGCATTGCTAGAGTCGGATGGCACCAGCGTGTCCGCAACGATGATGTGCGTAGGCGAGTACTAGGTGGTGATAATCATGTTAGCTCCCTAGAACAACAGATAGCACTGAATAAGTTGCGTTGGCTCGGGCACGTGCTACGTATGCTTGGTCACCGCTTACCTAGGAGGGCCTTGTATAGTCTGCCACGTGTAGGGTGGCGCAAGACTCCGGGTGGACAGAAATTGACTTGGCAGCGGGAAATGAAGTCACTGACGATCAAACTGGGTGCCGGTAGTCTGTCTCGTCTTCCGGGCTGGAGTCCACGTGGCTCGCCTTGTGCTTGGATTGAGACTTTACAGGAGATGGCTCGCAGTAGACACCAGTGGCGCGTCCGCTGCCGTCTCCTAATCGGATTGCCTGTTTAAAGTGTGTATGGTGCTGAGTTATCTGCGGGGTAATGCCTGATTATGACGCGTGGCAGTGACAGCCGCAAGGAAGCTGTCTCGCCGATGCCGCCTTATCTTTGCACGATAGCCAGCTGTTTGCGACGGTATGTTGACTACACAAGGTGTAGGCGCCTTGACCCTGAATGCTTGCTTAGGGCATTAAGGTTTTCAGGTAAGTCCCACTTCTCTCCCTCTTCTTATTCATTAATTCATAGGTTCTCAAGCTTGTATGGCAGCGAAGCATCAGTTCAAAGGGCTGATGTACTGCTGTTGATGATGCGTACAACCAATAGCGAGAGCACAAACCGGGCGCAGTTAATTCAAAAACCCCGTGAGAGCAATTGATCCGAGTTTTGGTCACACAACACATGTTAATATCCAGTGTGTCCAACGTGCATACGAATGCAGTCTGTTGACCTATTTGTCTTAGAGGTGCGAAGGTCAAACGCCGCCAAGGGACGGGACAGCATGGCCTTATAAGGGGGTGTTACTGATAGACGTCCAGTAGGTGGTACGGGAAGGTAGCTCCAGATAGTTCGACTCCAGTGACGTTACGGTTGCCGTCAATTAAGGAAGGAAGGAGCGGAGTGAGAAAAAGATGCAAGAAAGAAGGCACTAGCAGTAGCATGTTTTCGCTTATCCGCCCTGCCGTATGCAGCAGATAAAGCAACCCCTAATAGGCTGCTTGACGGCGGACGCAGGATGTGGTTGTAGTTTTAAGACAGCCGTGGTTGTAAATGAGCCAGGACGCTCAGACCTAGACAAGAGAACGATTATGGTCATCAACCAGTCTGACTCAAGGAGGCGGATGAGGTTTCAGTTTTATGAAATTGGATGCCATCCCATTCCAAACCCCAACCTGGAGGGCTAGTAGAGTGAGTTCGTCTGAACTCCAACCATTGACCAGCCTGGTAGGGGTAGCTCTTAATCGAGCCCGGGAGCACCACCCAATATAGCTCACTTGGTCAACGAGGTAGGCAAATTATCACACCACGTTACAGTCTAGTCACGGTGTGACATGGAGCAATGTTGAGCAATAATTGTAAGAGCACCGTTACACATGGGTAACAACAAAAATGGGAAAGAGGCGGTCAGAGGAAAAATCATGTACGTTTGTGCTGTTTGGGCAGGGATTCCCGGTTGCGCAGGCCGAGAAAGAGTGTTGACTTAAAAGATCTCTCTCCGAGCCTTTAGTCTTAGATCTGGCCAGCAAGGCAACGGAGCAATTATTGCATTTGCTGAAACGTCCAACCAGATGCTTAATATAAACACCGTTGACAGTCAGGTGGCTCGTTCGCCTTTTTATGTCCCGTAGCATCCACACAAAACCCTATGGCCAGCAAGGTTATCTATCCTATCTCCGTTAGGTAGTTACCTCTGGTTACAGAAGTGAGTGATCAGTGACCCTATAGCCGGTCACATTAGCTTCGACATAGCGCCGTACGAGCTCTTGTGGTATTTGATAGAGAACCAAGTGACAAGGCCAGAACTCCTCACGCACTGAGACGCTGCGCTGATAGTCCGCGGTTGCTTATTCACCTCGTCTGCAAAGCAAATGATACTTATTCGCAGTTACCTCCCCAAGAAAGAGATTCCACAATCCGCAGCCTGGTGATGCGCCCGATAGCGTACAGCTCCGTATCATGGTAGCCAAGCCAGTGATTGTGAACTCGTTAAGAAATAGTGCAACCGATAAAACAGGACTCTTGTGTCCAGTTTATGGCTGTGCTACTAAGAACGTCATGTGCGCTTCCTCACTTCATTTCCATCATACAACCGTTTGCGTTTCACTTCATTTCATTCCTCTGGATCCTGTTGTTATTCTTAGTACGCAGCTCGTAGCCTTAAGAACCACGACGGTCTTGTAATCCGAAGGTGCGGGTCCGAACGTGCGTAGGGAGCGGGCGACTCCCGCAGTATCCTAAACCCACGTGCGGCTGTTGGTGGCACCGCAGCGAAACGCTGCTACTGTGTCTCGGCATACTTATAGGTTCATAGGATTGTAGAGAGCAGAAGGAGAAGTCCTTTGTCAGCTCCATCGCTTCCCGATCATTGTGTGGAGGCCGCGATTCGATGTTATGCGGTAATTCACAAGGGACCTTGACAGCTACACTGGAAACTGCAAGGACCCATCGTACTCAAAAGATAAGAGTCTAACATTCGCTTGAAAGATTCCTCCGTCTGGGCCTCGACCACATACTTCGGCAAGTTATTCCAATCGTTGACTACGCGAGTTGATAGAGCGAGAGCAGGATGAATCCGAAGTCTTCTGGGTTTAAACAGTTTCCAGTTGTGGCCTCGAGTTGAACTGTTTGGATTGGATTGAAAGCACGCCTGCAGCTCCGTCCCCATCTCTCCTCTCAGGATGCGCCTGGTGAAAATCAGGTCACCGCGACGTCGGCGATAATCCAGGGTGAACAGATTCATCCGCTGAAGTCTTCGAGGATAAGGCAAGTCCCGTAACTCCAAGATGTATTTATTCTCATTACAATGTGCATAATGACAAGTGAATTTGGAGTGTTCCAAATCGTGTTGAAAACAGCGGAGAACCCAATAAGGCAATGAATGCACTATAACTATCCCATGAGGTTTGGCTAGAGTCCGTGTGTCTGTTTTTGAGGTACGACCGATCAAAAGACATGGGCGTAAACGAGAAAGCGGAGGTTCATCTTGCGACGAACGAGCATTGTGTATATCGAGGTGTGGTAAAGTGCATGGGAGCTGACATCGGACTGTGACACCGAGAGCGGAGCAATGCAGTGCTTCATTCCATCTCTATGGTGTCAGCTATGCCTCCACACAGGTAGTGTAGTCAGATGTTCACAAGATGGCTCCGAACATGAAGCTTAGGCACCACTTACAAAAACGTCGTCATGTCAAGCAATTGCAACCAATTAGTTGCAGCTTCCAAAAGGATTTGGATCGTGATAGGCGATCGCGCTGTTAGTGTTCTCGCAGTGCCAATCAAAAGTCCTCTCTTTAGTTGACCGAAGATCACATGCAAAAAGCCGTCCGAATTTTTACATGCACTTGTAGGATTGCGCAGAAGCGCTTGTTTGAATAAGCAAATTCATTTCACAATGGTGAAAGGATATTTAGGTTTGTTTTAGGGTGATACCTGGCGGTTAAACTACGTTAAACAACTACTCTACGTTAAGATGGAAAAGATTATTTGGTTCCCTTGTGACTCGTCAGTACTGCGCGACGCACCTGCCAGAACGACTCTGTATTTCGATTCAGTAGTAAGGACGACCAGGTAAAGATGGGTAGACGTCAGCCTCTCTGGTTAAGTAACTAGTAGTAATGGGGTGCGACAACTTTACATGTTGCTATCGTGTAGAATAAAAGTGGGTTCCCAGAGACCCGACAGAACTACCATGGGCCGGCAACACTAAATTGCTTTACGTTATTAATTAATTCCTGAATAGTGTTGCGCTGCCACAGCTAGTTACTTGGTCATGACGAAAGGATGAATTGGCGGGCTCGCGTTTTCCGTAATGTGCATTGGAACCTTGACGTAAGGTAGCTGTGAGGAATAACTTTCAGAATAAGGTCTGTTTGCCCATTCTAGCCAACCTTACATGCCAATAAAAGCATGACAGATCAACACTGGTGGCCGACTTTATTCAATAAAAATCTATCACTATCGCGATTTTACTCAAGCACGGAGGTTCGCGTACGATGGCTTAAGCGAGAAGTAGTCAAGGATTCTTTCGCTTTGCCATGAGGCAATGGCCATCACGCTGACAACCAACAAGGTTGAAGGTGTAATTGTTTGGACAGGGTGTGATGCAGTATGTTTTGGGTTTTCAGCATCTCAAGTAGACCTATCAATCCAATGATACGCAAAAGAAGGAGCATTCACGGGATTATCCTAGCGTTCTAATCCCAAGTGAACTTGAATATTACAAGGAGTTGTAGGTTCGACTAGGGCATCTTTGTTTTAACCGTAAGCAGAAAACTCTCCGAGATCCTTCATCTACAGCTGTCGTTATGTAAACGAAAGATGAGCTTACGGATCACAAGCCAATACGTGGCCTTTCAACATTCGCCACCACTGCTAACAACCAACTTGTTCAGCTGCAAAAAGACTACGAATTTTAAAGGTGAATAGTTTTGAGAAGCTGCGGCTAAGACATTGCATATTTTCGAGTCCATTCACGAGCTGTCTCTTCATACTTCTCACGATTACACTTGTACAGCCGGGCAATGTCAGGGCACAGAGGATCATCGGGGTTCGGATCAGTGAGCAGGGAACAGATAGACAAAAGTACTATAAGGGATACATTAAGGCACTAAACTAATTACCTTTCGATATAGTTAATGCCGGAGACCACTGACTCCGAAGAATATCCAAACAGATCGATCCTTCGGAATTGATATTTGGGTGGTAGATCCGTGTAGTGAAGGTCACCTGTCCAAGCGAAATTAGGCAAAAAGTCCTTACTCTCGGAGGTTTGAAAGGGTAATCAGTCGGAAAAGAAATATTAAGAAGAAATAAGCCACCTTCATATGCGCTATCACTCTTGGATTAGTGTGAATATTTCGTCAGTGGACTTACGGGACCGATAATAGCCGCTTGCCAACGAAAGACTAAGGGGTGAATGATTTCTGAGTAAAAAATTAAACTCACGATCATTCGAAATAGGTCCAGCGGAGCATTGGAATGGTGGATCTCTACCAAGATCTTGTAACTCCTGAATAGATTAGAAGAAAAACGGAAGCGGACCTTGCTAATTCTCTTCGCGGCCATCGCTACATAAGTGACCTAGAAGGCGAACCATCTGGTGCGAAAAAACCAGAAGCAACCACTTTGCTTACTCAAAGATCAACATTAAGCAGTGAACAGCTAAATGTATTAACAAAGTAGAGATCCGCACCTTGACTACTTCAAGTCAGTTCTTGGTAGTGCGGGGGGTTCAGTGTTGGTGATTTCAAGAAATAGTTCAGTTCAGTTCAGATGGGGACTGGAACGATAGGATAATCCCGTGAGTGTTCCATCTTGAGTGGATGGTTGAGCCAGGAATTGATGAAGTGCTCAGTTATTGATGGATCTAAAACGGAAACACCCGTATCGCACCCTGGCCAACCAGTTAATGCCCACGTTTCCTGCCCTAGCAGTCCCTGCTTTGGCAGTCACGTGAAATAAGCAAAGGATAGGAAGAGAAATCGAAGGTACAGAATAGGGAAGTGCACTTAAATAAGAAAATAATACCAATACGTGAAGAAAAGTAGAGAAAAGAAAATCGAAGTACGAAGATGCGAGTTACTCAGGAAAATGGAAAGGTTTTGTGTTTCCACCCAAAGCGTCAAGTTGCCGCTCAAACCCCTTAACCGTAGATTCCCTGATAACACTTTCCGGAAGCATGTTCCAGCGGTCGATAACTCGGCGTGACAGCCGGATTTCCGCCCTAATCCGATCGGACCGCGGTTTGTCCAGCTTCAACGAATGACCGCGTAGAACAGACAATCTAGCGGGACTGAATAGCCAACATAAATCTGGACCAACCTTCCCAGTCAAGATACGGTAGGTTAGGATTAGGTCTCCTCTAAGCCTTCGGTAGTGCATAGAATGCATTCCCAAACTAAGTAGACGCTCGGGGTACGTCCGTCCCCGTAATCCCTCGACTAACCTAGTACCCACTCGTAAAACCCTCTCCAGCTCCATTTTGTCCCGGACGAGGCAGGGCGGACAAGCCTGGACGCAGTATTCCAGATGAGGCCGAACGAAAGCCGAGAACAGCCTCGTAAAGATGCCGCCCGTCAAGACTCCGAAAGAACGTCGGTATGATAGTCGTATCATTGTTCAAGTTCAAGTTCAATTTGGACAGGAACGGTAGGAGAATTCCCATGTGTGTTCCTTCTTCAATGCGTCGTTGAACCAGAATGGAGTTCGCGGGAGCGGTTTGGAGCCGAGAGGAGCCAAATCAATACACACGAATCACATAACGGTCAACCAATCAATGCCCACGCGGCCTGCACTAGCAGTCCCCACTGTGCCGGCCACGTGGACCATAGCATTGTAGAGAACAAAAGGGAAGTCCTTGTAAGCTCCGTCATTTCCCGATCATTGTGTGGATGCCGTGCGTCACTATGAGACTGCCCCACAAGGGGCAGTAACAGCTACATTGGAAGAAGCAAGGTCCCAGCTTATTCATCGTGCGAATCCAAAAATCGTTTGAGACCTCCCTCAGTATGCGCGTCGACCACATGTTTCGGCAAGTGGTTCCAGTCATTTACAATGCGGGTTGATAGAGCGAGAGTAGAGCGATCTTCGAGTCTTCTAGGTTTAAATAATTTCCAATTACGCCCCCGAGTGGAACTATTAGTTTTGACTTGAACAAAGGCTTTTAGCTCCATCCCCATTTCACCCATCAAAATTAGCCTAGTAAAAACCAAATCATGCGTACGTCAACGATATTCCAGGGATAACAAGTGAATCCGCTGTAGTCGAAGGGGGTAAGGCAAGTCCCTTAAATCCATTATGGACTTCGAAGCAAGCCGTTGGACTTTCTTAATCATGTCACCCTCCGAATAGTTAAGAGGACGGATGGCGGTTAGTCCATATTCCAGTATCGGGCACGTGGGAAGTAAACAGGATTCTGAAGATTCCCGGAGTCTGTTGCGCGATGGCTCCCAGCATTGAATGCGACATCTTGTTGGCAGCGGCTGCGTGTGTTCCCTCTACAGCGGGTATAGCACCAGTAGTTTACTAAGGGCCTTGAAAGCTGGACTGACCTAAACGCAAGACGCTTGGCAAAATGCTATTGAGGTATAGACAGACGTTGGTTGGAACACTTTCTAGAAATATTGTCAACTTATTGATGTCCGTTGCAGAGCTCTCATGAAGGATGAAGTACAAGATTGCTTCTTGTTACTGTGTTTTCTTTGCGGAAGCATGAAATGCAAACGGAAGTAGAAATACCGGGGCATTTGGTTCCTTGCCGGTTTAGGAAGCTAGACGCTCGTTAGACGGAAGCATATACCATTCTGGGAACTTGACCTGACCCTTTCCTGCACCCACTAATCAATCAATTACCGCCCTCCTATCCTGCCTTGGCAGTCCCAGCTGGGCCGGTTACGTCAAGCATGTAAAAGAAGGCAGTAACCTCAGAAAGCAAGGAGAGCAACGTACCTGCAACTACATAGAACTATGGCGCGTGATGAAGTAAAATTGAAAGCTGAAAGCTGAAGAAGCGTCAGTGGAAAGGGAAGGTTTGCTTTCGACAAGAAACAGCATAGAAATGACGCGCAAAACCCTTCACTGTTTATGCCTTAGCAACATGTTCTGGAAGCGAGTTCCAGCGATCTGCAGCGATTGAAAGTATTTGCTCATTTTCACGCTTATCTAATTCGCTGCACTTGTTGTACAAATTTGTTTCAATTAACTACACAGATAACTAGTAGTTCCGAGCTTATCTGCCGTGGTGCTCCCTTGGTTACCACTAAAATAACACTGTGCGCATGGCTACCTGCGCGATTCGCGGTCGGAAGTGACGTGCACCTACACTTCGGCATAATTCGTGCTCTACGGTCGTCCGACGCTGAGGCGCATCATGCTATCTAATATGTGAGGTAAAACTGACTGGCTGGGTATCCTCTTCTACCGGTTCCCCTACATAACTGCTGTCCCTACATTTTAATTTATTTTTTGTGTTTCTCTTTTACAATTGCTTTTTACAATTGCTTTCTCACAATGTCTGATCATGCCCCCGCCATTGATGCGTCGGAACGTGCCCTTGGACTGGTTTTACCTTCAATTAACCTTTGTAACAGACGCGTTTGCTTCGTTCACGTAGTTGTTTTTCGCCTTCGTAAGGGTACATCCCAGTACATTGTATTTTCATATGTGACTGCTCACTTACCGTCCAACGCCGCCTGCGAGGTCATCGATTTTCTTTATCTTATGCTTCCTGAGTCCCCAGTAAACTAAACTTAAGGCAGCCATATTAAAGCGCACTGCAGCTACGAACGAGACAAACCTACAGCAGTTACGCTGTGGCGTTTTGCTCGGAGATAGCATGCTGTCTCGTTTACTCCGATACATGAGTTCCCTCGTCGGTTCTTCCAGACTGGATGATTCCGTTCTCCGACATTTGTGGTGTACCTGTCTTCCCGAGCATACGACGGCTATATTATTTGTTCTCACAGGCGATCTTCCAACAGACAAACTGACATAAGCTGTCGAGAAAGTTCACGAACGCTACCTTACATATTTTGACAAATTCTCAAAACCATGGTACTTGACACACTCAACGAGAGGTTTTCTAACTTACAGCTCACCTTGTCCCATCTCAGACGTGGCCGCGTTCTTTCGCGACGATACCTTTCTCCATCAAAGCATCCTAACACCTACCGCACACGACAATCACACCGCTGCAGTTATTACCACCACCGCTTCGGAGGCGCAGCGAGTAACTGCAGTCCAGCGTATAAAACCCGGAAGCCTTTTCAATCTGCATCGTGAAATCACTTGGGCAGGCAGTAACGTCGGCAGCTGTCGCGGGCCAGATTATTAGTCGTTTGTTGTACGCATTTAACTCAACAACCAGGCTTTGCTTGTAGTTTGGTACTGGTGCAGAAGTCAGCGTTCTCCCACGTTCTCTGGAAACACGCCCTTTGTAATAAGCTGGTGCGGTGCTAACGGTAGCCAAACGGACTAAAATAGCAACCTAGGACAGGCATTACTTAATTTGTGCCTGGGTCTGCGGCGTAACTTCCCTTTCATTTTTATCATCGCCGAGGTGCAAAAGCCCATCCTCGGATCCGACTTCCTCAGAATGTTCGGCCTTATGTTCGACCTACGTTATGGGAAATTATGAGACCCTACTACATATTTAAGCATACCCTGCAGACGTGCTTCAGGCAATTATCTGGGGCCTCGCATCCTCATAACTGGCTAGCCGAACAACCTCCTCGTGGTGCCAGCTGGGTGGTTCGGGTTTGCCCCGTTCCAGCAAATAGTTCGGCGGCAGTGTTCCAGGACGTGGTGGGTTTTCGCCTGGCAAGCGTTCTCCCTATAAAAAGCCACAAATGTCTGCTTAACAACACTGTGACGTGGCGGTCGTGACTCGCCACAAAATAAAGTCACTGCCCCGTGGGTATCCGAATAATCCTTTCCAACGCACGGACATCCATCTTCTACTCGAGCATTGCCGACGATAGGAGAGTCAAAGTTAGAGCAGCACAGTTACAAACAGGAACCTCACAGTGACACACCCACACACAGTTACATAATTACATACCTCCTACATAAACATACACTGGTACGGCCAACATAACGTATCCTTGCACATTCTAGACCACGCATTGTTGTCATAATGATCATGCCTGTAAAGGCGTGCCTCGCCTTGTCGAGAATATAAAACTTTATTTACTTTATTTACTTTATTTGACAGCTCACAGTGCTGTTCAGTGCTCCGACAATTTCATCGCCAATTCGAGCAAGTAACGATACTGCTGACCCTAAGCACCATGTACGCCATGACCTCATTACAAACGGTCCGCCAGTAACATACACCTCTACGCTTGCGTCCTGACAAACTTCAGGCAGCTAAATAGGATTTCAAACACGTGCTTTATCCCGGCATCGTTCCTCCTTCAAACAACTGCTGACATGGACTCTCCAAGTAATGTCTAAACAGTCAAGCAATTGGCGACCAAGCGGTGACTACCGTGCTCTAAACAACGTCACCGTTTCGGCTAGGTATCCGGTCCTCCATACCCGCGATTTCTCACTTGGACTGCCTGGATAGTCAATTTTTATCAGACTCGACCGTGTCAGAGCTTACCATCAAATCCCGATGGCGGAGGAAGACATTGCAAAACGTCGGTGATGCTTCGTTTGGCCTTTACGAATTTCTTCGTATACCTTTCGGCCTCCGGACCACAGCATTGTCTTTCCGAGGCTTTATGGATAAGGTCCTCCGTGACCTAGACTCGGTCAACGTTTACAGCTGCAATGTTTTCATGGCAGGCGCCACACTTGATGGGTAGTTGTCACCTCACAGAATGATTTTCGAACGCTTTGAACACCACGGTATGGCCACCGACCGGGACATATGCACAGTTTGTCTGTCCACCGTCGAAGTTCTCGGTCACAGTATCGATGGAGAAGTTATTACACCTCTCCCGGATAAATCCCAAGCGACCCTCGACTATCCAATGTCTTAAACTGTCCGAACGGCACGCCGGTTCCTCTGTATGATCAACCACTACGGCAGCTTCATTGACAACTTTGCTGACTTACTTAATCAGCTTACGGGCTTACTGAACTGAAACTCAAAGTCCTTCATGATAACCCCAGAAGTTGACCTCTTCTTCACTGCCTTTAAGCGGAAGCTTAGCGAGGTCACATCTCTCCATCACTTGAACACCATCCATGACTCTACACTTATCCTTAAGTCGGACGTTTCAAATTCCGCTGTCGGTGCAGTTTAGCAACGGTTAGTTGATAAATAAATAATTAATTAATTAAATATTTATGCTCGGCTACGCCACGCATGCCCAGGAGGGCCTGATCAAATAAGTGCACGTTTGCAGACATGTCTTGGCAATTGTAAACGTGCCAATCGGTGGTTGTTCATACGTTCCTATATGAAACTGGACAAATATGACAGCAATAAAAATGAAGAAAGCCCATTGCCATCAGTTCGGGCACGTTCGTGTGGGCACCTGCGTTCTGCCATAAAGTGCAGTAAAAATTCAGGCATGAATAGCTCAAGAACCAGGACTGATCAAGTATAAAAGAGCTGGTGGAGAACACACTGAAACGCGATTACGTGATACGCTGGGGTCATGTGGGTGTAGCGTAGGGAACAATAGCGAATGCGCAGAAAAAGACGTGGCGACGAAATATGCAGATAAGAAAATGTCGGTGCGTATTCATCACGGTAGTATATAGCCATGGTCAACTTGTCAGTGTGAGCTTATTGGCAGTGACTATATTCAGTGGCGAGTCACCGCCACGTCACAGTGTTGTTAAACGGACATTTGTGGCTTTTTATAGGGAGAGCGCTTGCCAGGCGAAAACCGACCACGTCCTGGAACACTGCCATCAACGCATTCGAACGACAAGCTGCAATTGGCAATGCTTCCTATTGACCGATTATTGGTTCTGTTAGTCGCAGTCAGAATACACCCATAATTTTCGCTGGCAGCTGCATGATGGGGAGGGACTCTATCATCCATGGGTCCTGTCACTTCCTGACGAAATGGCACGGCTTTTAAGGTAGGTGAACTATAAATCGAACCTGCTGGCATGTTTCGTATTTGTCGTCTGTTGAACCGCGTAATGTCTCTGATGGGTATACAGTAATAGGTGTTGAAAAAATATAGAGACAATGCAAACATACAGTTCAGGCCCCAACTTTCGGCTTACTGCCGATTACATACATAGCAACGTGTTTGTTGCGAAACATAAATTGCTTGTATACGTTGATCATACCTGGTCAGGTGTGTCTCGGAAATTCGAGAATATACTATTTATTTATTTATTTATTTATGGAAAGCTGCAAGTTGTCCTGAATAATGAACCGGAAATCCTCCTAGGGTAAGTTCTCTTGATTGGGGACAATGGCACCAACGAACATATGGACGATAAAAGTAGGGCCGGCAGCTCCAGGCGTGGTAAGATAAAAGAATTTCAGTAGTGTAAAGGGCCGAACACATTTGTCCTTGCAGCAGTGAGAGTATTGTGTGTGAAAGTATTGTATCGGGATATGTCCAAATTACGTGCATAAGCACATGCAGAAACAAATCTGCACCATCCGGTTAGATAGACATGACCGGGTTGGAAATAAATGTC